>CM062863.1:21479480-22679480 GCA_031772225.1 Eubasilissa splendida
ATTATATACGGAACTCAGATATCTTTTTTTTAATATTTTGACTAATATGTTGCATACAAGGAATACACAATTTGATGAGATATTTTTTGTACCCGTGTAAATGTTTTCTAGAAAATTGTTTATAGTAATAAAATAATTGTGCCTGCAGCAAAGCCTACAAATCCGTGAAATGGGATTACAGTATGCAATATTACTGAGGTTGGTATCGGAGGCTAAATGCTGATTGATAGCTATAGCGCGTGAAATTAATTCGCATCGATATTTATTTTATCCATTGGTTTTTTTCAAATTAATCGTTAAAAATACAGTGTATCAGAATAAATCGAACATAATTCTATTAAATTCTTTACTTTTTTAAATTTAACAGGACGTTAATGATCCTGATAGTAGATAGTCCTACAAAGATATTAAAGTGCAATTTAAAAATATATTAAAATGTTATTTTGAAGCGAAAAATGTTACATAATACACATATTTGTGATTTAAAAAAAATACAATATAAACTATAAATTAACAGTTGAGGTGAATAGAAAACAAACATTACAATTGTATATGGTGTTCAGTGGAAAAAATTTCAAGATTAAATTGTAATTAATCACTTTAATATTCGACGAGTAAGTGATGGGCCGAGCACGCAACTTATCCGGTGTTGGGTTCAAATGTTCAGACAAGAAGGGACAATGGTTAGCCAAACTCCTCCGGGACCATCAACGTCAGCAGCGACGCCAGAACATGTGTCTCAAGTTCGACGTGAAATTATGCACAATCCACGTAAATCGATAAGGAAAATTATAGCCTGTACTGGAATAAAAAAATCAACAATGCACATTATTTTGAAAAAGAAACTACAGTTTTACCCATACAAACTGCAAATCGTGCAGCTTCTCAATGAAAATGACTATTCTTTACGTGAAACCTTAGCGAGAACGATGCTGGATTGTTTTGGAACAGCACGAACGCTTGAAAACATATTGTTTACTGACGAAGCACATTTCCATATCGATGGCTATGTTTATAAACAGAACATGAGATACTGGTGCCCCGACAATCCAAGGGAACGTTATCAAAAATGTTTGCATTGTCCAAAAACAACAGTGTGGTGTGCAATTTTTGAATGTATCTTTTGTAGTTTTTGGTACCGCAATTGCAGCTGTTTCTCGAGTGCAACAACAGAGTATAATTTCAGAAAGACGGGGCCACACACAGCTAGATTTTCAATGGAGATGCTGAGGGAAATTTTTCCCAATAAATAAATCAGCAAGTTCGGAGACATACCCTGGGCACCTCAGTCACCGAACCTTACACCGTGCGACTTTTTTTGTGGAAACATCTTAAGTCGAGAGTTTACAGCAACAATCCTCGAACAATTTAGGCCCAACAAGAAAATATCCGCCGTGAAGTTGCTGCCTTTGAAACAACAATTCGCTCTTGCGTGTTCGCGAATTTAAGAGTCCGATTGCAAAAGTGTTTTGAGAGAAATGGACGGCATTTAGACGATATTATTTATAAATAATTGGCCCTTATTTTTTTAACCATCGAGAGACAGTCACTGCTGACGTGTATTCTCGAATGATCGACGAGTTTTTTGTACCGCAACTGCAGTTGTTTCCTGGGTTCAATAACAGAATACAATTTCAGCAAAATGGGGCCACTCCACACACAGCTAGAGTTTCAGTGGAGAAGCTGAGGGGAATTTTTCTCAATAAATTATTAGCAAGTGCGGAGACATACAATAAGAAACTCGGTCACTGGACTTTACACTGTGTGACTTTTTTGTGGGGATACCTTAAGTCGAGAGTTTACAGAAACAATCCTTGAACAATTCAGGCCCTACAAAAAAATGTTGTGTTCGCAAATTTAAGAGTTCGATTCCAAGAGTGTCCTGAAAGAAATGAACGGCATTTAAACGATATTATTTATAAAACGTAATATTAAACTCCATTTTGTATAAATAAAATATGAGAATAACATTGTAGTTTATATTTTATTTATTAAACTTTAAAATTTATAGATATTAAAAATAAATATTGTAAAATTAAATTTCTCCCTTCCTTTTCAGTGAACTGTACGAATAGCACGTACACGTGTACGTGATATTTACTCATACCGTTATAGCACTAATTGTATTTAGTCTATTTTTTTTTTATATTCTATCACTAATATGTTTTATATAAAAGAACCTACCGCAATGACAGGAAATTCGTACACTTCTTTTTTTGAAATCAGTGAAAATACAAAGAATTAAATTTTTTCTTGACCTGATAACCATATTTTAAATTATTAGAACACATTCTTATTGTGAAGTTGTAATTATTCAGAACATAGGTCTATGATATTTTAAATATGAATTAAATATATTAATTAGAAAGATATACATATAAAATCAATTTTATCGAAAAATATTGTTGTTGCGCCACCGGGATTCGAACCTGGATCTCTTTCCAAACCAGGGAAGGTGCATTGTCCAACTATGCTACAGCGACGACATTTTTAGCGACAAATTATCATAGTTGAACAATGCACCTCCTCCGGTTTGGAAAGAGATCCAGGTTGGAATCCCGGTGGGGCAACAACAATATTTTTCGATAAAATTGATTTTACGTGTATATCTTTCTAATTAATATATTTATTTCATATTTTAAATTACTTTTACGTGATACAATTGACAGTAGATTCAAAATCAAGCTTCTATCAATCATCAATATCTAGATTAGATCGATTTTTTTGTTTCGACACGTGACACTTGCTATAGTCAAGGCGTTGCCTCAAAAAGTAACGGCAAGTCTATACTTTTTCATAGAAGACAAATCTCCCATATTCGAGTTTGCGTTTTTTTTAGATGGTTTCCTTAAGTAAATCTAGACAGACATATCACCACGGTAACACATGCCATTGTCGTGGCTTTACCTCAAAATATACGGTATAACCGTACTTGCGCGCGAGGAATACTTGAGTACTCATATTTTATCATAATCAAAATATAATAAAAAAAACATCACTTAGTTTAGATATGAAAACATTTGCCTTAGAAGCAAAGTACATGGTGAATATTATGTTCTATGCCGATGTTTTAAAATAACTAGAAATTTTTTTTTATCGATTATTTAATTTATTACAATTATGTATATGACATCGGCCAAGGGACCGCCTCTGGCAGAGGCACAAATGCGTGCTCTTTTAACCATATTTTTCATAACATTCTCGCCGCACACATCGCGTGTTATTTGAGCAATTTCATTTCGAATTTCGAAATTGTTGTTAACTTGTTGGCGTAGACCTTTCCTTTCAAGTACCTCTACAGAAAATAGTCGGGAACCGTCAAATCACTTTTTGACGTTTAGCTCGAGCTGTGTGTGAGGTGACACAGCTCTATTGAAACCACATGTGTTGTAGGCGCAATTGATACAATTCGGCTATCAAGACGTTTTTCCAACATGTGACGATAGCGATCACCATTTAGATAAAATAAATATTTTAACGACTTCAACACATTGTTCAGGCTTTAGATGCTCCATAATAAATTGTACTCAACTATTTTCTACGGCTACCAAATGCGAACTGACAAATGTCTGCCCAATAAAATCGGCCTGGAACATAATATTCATCCTGTATAACAATACAATAGTCTGCAATGTGAAATGGCAACACCCGGGTTGCTTCACCGAAGGACCTGGTAATCATTGGTTTTAAAAGTGGAAGCGACAAAACGTGGAACGGAGCAATATTTCAAGAATCAGCTGGATGCGCAAAAGAGAATTGGCGGTCAATAAAAAAAACCTTTATTTAATGGTGGATGAACGTGGGTTAAAAAAAAAGGCTTATTCTTGAACTATTTAATATTCCGTGGCTAGTTTCGCTAGTATAAATTAAGGACCCTTACCACAGCCTCTGGGGATGCCGTAATTTTTTTCACATTTAGTTTTATCCTTTCCTAATAATAATTGTCTTCAATATTACTCTTTGATAACAGTAAATCTAATGTTAAATGGAGTCGAATATGAAAGAAATTATTAAAACATTTAAACGATACTTTATTAGAAAAACTTACAACATTAAGGTTTCTTTAAGTTTTACAACACACAAGCCAAGAAAAAGTTTTCACATAATATTATATCAAATCTGAGGAATAATAATATGTTTCGTTGCCGTTGAGGAAGCATCATATTTTTTTGTGGCAGTGACTAAATTATTCCTAATCGTGGGATTAATCTATCGACTGTCGCAATGAATCGATCATGAGCATGCCAAGAAAATCAAATGTCTTCAAGTTGATTATGCGAAACATACAATAAAAAATACGATTTACGCTTTACCAGTGGCGTAACTAAAAATATTAAACCCCGATGCAAAGTGAAAAATGGGGCCCTTGTAAATTATTCCATGTGTAAGTTTGCTATCAAAATAAACAAAAATGTCGTTTTTTATATACGTATATACATAACTGAATTAAGTATAATTTTTTGTTACCCAACTCAATGGAGAAATCAATTCTCGGGTTTGAATTGGGGAGTATTTAACTTTTAAAATAATGTAAAGGTAGGTGTAATAGTAAGATATAAATATAGAATTAAATTATTAAATAAAAAAATTGCTCTCGGAGTTTTCTAATATTTGTTTGATTTGCGATTTAAAGGCTTTATAATTTTTTTCTGTTTTGATTTTACATGGGAAGGCATTAAAAAAATGTATACCTTGATAGGCGTAATGGTGTTAAGAAGCACTAGTTTTAAATTTGGGGATTTCTAAGTTTCCATGCGATCTTGGGCGGTTACTTATTTTTGTGGAAATTGTTGAATTGAAATGATCTTTGGAATTTGTAGCAATGTGTTTCTTCTAAAGATTTTATTTAAACTGAGAACCCTTAAGGAGTTAAACAGCTTGTCAGAGTTGGAAATATTGATGATTTTCGAAGGATGACTTTCAAAACCAGCCTCTGAACCTTTTCTACAGGTAAGAGGCTAGTGTTCCCCTCTAACCGATTATACCGTATTGTAAAATAGATTGAGCAAAAGAGTAATAAATTGTTTTAATCATACTAGAAGATAGGATATTTCTCAATCTAATGAATATGAAAATAAGTTTTCTTACTCTGGTAGCCAGATTTTGTATACATCTGGATGATGCATAAGAATCGCGAATAGACAATAATAAACACAAAAATGCAATTATTTATATAATGTGATTTTAAGTAAAGATGAATGGTTTTCTCGCTCAACCTATAGAACGCATAATTATTTTTAGTTATGATGAATTATTGACCATGATTTTGACAAATATTAAGTTGCAAACTTACTTTTTTACTGTAATGTAATGCATAATAAAAGAGAAAATATTTAACATCTCGCTTCGCATTTGACAGCGCGACTATAGTGCTACGCGAGATGACCCTAGACAAGAGAGATGGCAAATGTTCGATATACTTGCAAGTCATCAAAATTAATTTAAGTAATCTTAACCTAGAGATACCTTGCCGTTTAATCAAGTACTATACAGCCATAACGACACCGCGTCCTAGACATCCAGAAAGTCATAGAAATATTTCATGAAAAAATATATGTTTTTAGTTATTGAAATAGTCGCAATTAAAAAAATCTTGCTAAGTTATTCGGAGATTTTCGCTTTGCGACGATGGTCTGGTCTCTAACCCGACATGTGGATAGGGTGCCTGCTCTATATATCAATAATATTAAAACAATTCATGTGAAATCAAAATGTGTCAGTTCGTATTCCATAGTCTATTCCACATATATATAATATTTATATAATTATCAGTATTATATTACAAGTTAAATTTATTAAAAATTCAGTCTGTGATTTAAATAATTTGATAAAATCTAAACATATTTTCAATACTATACGTGCAAAGATAAAACAAACAAAAAACTGATGAAACTAATCAAAACTGTTAAATTTTTGTATGAGTACTTGTATAATTATTAATTAAATACTATTAATTCAATAATATTATTGTTCAAATTAACTTAAAAATAAGAAAACAAACTTGATAAACCATAAATATTTTTGTACATTCATATTTTTATAGTAATACAGATATTTAGCTAACATTTAAGATATTTTCATATTTTTACATGAAGTGATAACTGTTATCTACAGAGAAGCTTCGTGCTTCGGCCATGGCATGGAAATGTAAATACATAAATAATGTATTGTTGGGCCCTTCAAAAGGAGGTCCTAATGTATAATATTGGCATAGTTACGCATCTGATTTTAGCGCAAATACCAAGTACGAGACACAGTATGTATTTTGATTTGTTTCTTGCAAAAAATATGGCCTAAGTGCACAATAATTAATGTTTCATTTATTACCAGCAGAAAGCTATCATAAAACAAACATAGATTCGTAATAGAGTTGTGTCCTATAAGTATTCCTTTTACGATTTAAAATTTTGAAACCGTGAAATTTTTCTGATAAAGTAAACAAATAAAACCAAAAAAATTCAAAATATGGTTATCATAATTAAATTTCAAATCAATCACATTGTTAATATATTCATATGTCAAACAAGATTTAACTCACGTTCTGTCTGATATATATTTCGTATTACAATACAATAACTCTGGTACAATAATACATTACCTACTAATTGTCTACCGTAATACAGACAAAATTAATAAAATAGATGACATACTACTTCATATCTGTTCCGAATCGGTCGCGACCCGTGTTATTAACACTTTTTCCCCGTCCAAATACACCTTTTCTTAATGCTCGTCAGTGTGAATAGTGACCTTGACGTCAATACACGTCAACTAGACCGAAATTTGTTCGATCTCGACATCGCGAAAGCATTAGCGGTGTGGATTTATTCAGCTCCGGTGCACCAGCACTGTATTACTGTGTACATGTGATGTTGTGTTTTGGTGATCACGTAGAGTTTGTTATTTGTGTACCGTGGGTGAAGTGATTGATATCGCCGTCTTCAACCGGAAGCGGAGATCTGCCCACCTGCGTGCCGTTTGTGTGAATCTCGGTGGCGACTACGGGTGACGGAGCCGTCATACACGAGGTAAGGCGAGCAGTCCTTCCAATCCCGGTTCCTCGTGATCCACTGGTCCTTCGACTGGGATCCTTATCCATCATCGACCCATATCCGTTATATCTAGGTTCCCTTATTTCCTTCCTTACCCCCTTTCCCCCTCCACTGCGGCGATTCCGATTTACGACCGGAATTGTCGTAATCCATTCCGCGGGACGCGCGACTCAGAGATCGCGCAATTCGTTCGGTAGATCCTATCGGCGCAGGATTTACGTTTTCTTTACAATATCTAAAACTTATTATTTATTGGCTGAGTTATGATGAACATTTCCCTTTTTTGGGGTAAGTTATCTCTAGTATAGAGGAGTGTTACCTCAAACGAATATTATAATGTTTACTATTCACCATCGTCTTCCGATTCATAGTTACTGCATCGGAAGAACAGATTTAACTTCCTCGCACATTTATCGTGTACTCATAACTTGCATTCTATAAATTGAATGAATATCTCGTTCAGTTTGCTGGAAGCCTAGTTTTCAACACACATTAACCTAAAGGTTTCCTTGTCTTCGCTGCTGCTATAATTTATAACCGAAGAAATCATGTTTTTTTTTTGACACGATTTTGTTTTTTAGTGATTTTCAACTCGGCCAAAGCACTTTTCACCCCCCCAATTTATTGAGTTGTTTTAAGCACGCTTCATGTCATATAAAAAAAAATAGAGTATTGTATGACAATAATATATAAACCTTCGTCCATCAGTTATGATTGAAGCGTTGCATTGCCCAAACACATGTCCATAATCCATTCAAACAGGCGTATCTGAACTTTATTCCAATGAAGTAATATTATACGAAAACATTTTGGTATAACCACTCTTATTTCGATGTGTCATTCTTACAAATGACAGTAATAAGTAATGTTTATGGAATAAATATACCTTATACTGTCTTTAAATCAAAAAATATTCGTCAAACTCGTTAGGATTATTTTTTAATCATTTTTCAACAGCGAATGATTCCACACAATTCGTTAAAAATCAACAAATTCGAGATACGCCTCTTTGAAAGATGGACGAGAAATTTAGTGTTTATAAACGAAATTATCACTAATAATATATAATGTATTTTTATGTATGTATGTATGTATGTATGTGTCATTCTTACAAATGACAGTAATAAGTAATGTTTATGGAATAAATATACCTTATACTGTCTTTAAATCAAAAAATATTCGTCAAACTCGTTAGGATTATTTTTTAATCATTTTTCAACAGCGAATGATTCCACACAATTCGTTAAAAATCAACAAATTCGAGATACGCCTCTTTGAAAGGTGGACGAGAAATTTAGTGTATGTAGACGAAATTATCACTAATAATATATGATGTATTTTTAACTCGTATTATTGCATAATGATAGTGTATAAATACTAAATTGTTTTATTTTTACTTAACACGATGCATTGTCGGGGCGATAACTGTCGCACTGATACATTCTGATTTCATGTTTTAACGTTTGAGACAACAATGACACTCACTCCATACGCAAGTTATGAGTGTTACTGTATACTGGGATTCCATACAAGATTACAGATTTACCTAACGTAACGGATCGAAGATTTCAAATTTAGCACAATCGCACTGCTGATCTTTCTCTGTATACAATATTATGTATATGACGTTTCCTCATCGCTGCTTCATATCTCCGTTATATTGAGTCATAAATCAAGTTAACGGACACATTATACAGAAACCAAACGACCTGTAAACACATTACGCTAGCGTTTTCCAATAAACCTCAAATTACCGCAAGTTTTTCACACATTAACATAAGTGTTATTTTTTATTGGAAAAATTTGCAAGTTGAACCGTTCGCTCTGATGCGAGATGTGATTGAAAATTATATTCGCGCATCGAAAAGTTTACGAAATGTGTTTACGCTCGGCAACGTTGCTTTTACGCAACTTAAAATTGAGTAAATAAGTAAAATGTTGCGAGAAAACAAGTTTGCTTATTATGGGACGGTAAAATTATTTTAAATCAAATTTATGTACTCACGATCTCCCGCAAAAGTTATTAGTTTCAGCTGTAGATCTCAGAGACATGCAATCTGTACAATCAAAAAACAATACTTAACAAGTAACTAAATCGTTTTAAAAAATAAACAAATCCTCTTTGAAAATAGTCACCATTTAAATTTGTATTTTTATTTATTATCTTTGTTTTATTAACCACTTAATTGAGTTTAAATACATCTACCGGTTTCGAAAAATACCATTTTCTTCTTCAGGATGTCATAACTAACTGAAACATATATTATTGTTTCTTTACCAGAATCTATTTTAAAAAAAATAATAATTTAAAAATAGATTTAAATTTGTTTCCTCAGTAGTTCCTAATAAGCTATCCATCACTTATAATTTTATAGTTTTGTTTTTATCTATGCTTGTATTTTTAATTTTAGTATACATTGTTTCCTGAAGAAGATACAATAGGTAATAAAACATGTTGATTTATCAATAAATAGTAGTTTAAATAAAGTATATTTTCTTATTATTTATGTAATATGTTGCCACAAAGTAAGTTTGCTAATATTGAAGAAAACTAAATATTTATTTGTTGTATTATATATTAAGTATGTAGGTCCACGCGCAAATAATTATCGTATTAATGTGTAAACTAGAACCATCTAGCAGACGAATTTAGAAATGAGTAAATAAAGC
This sequence comes from Eubasilissa splendida, assembly GCA_031772225.1. Taxonomy (NCBI): domain Eukaryota; kingdom Metazoa; phylum Arthropoda; class Insecta; order Trichoptera; family Phryganeidae; genus Eubasilissa; species Eubasilissa splendida. Next base: position 21,489,203 of record CM062863.1, read on the forward strand.
TGCGCGCGTGTTTCGCATAATTTTTCGTCTGCCCCAAACGTATTCCAACTAAACGCAATACTTCGGTTTCTCGATATTCGTATATATATATATTTGTGATATTATTTAAAATTACATAATATGTTTAACGTGAATTCCCCAGAATAATAGTAGTACCTACTTTTTTTTTGGACCCACCCTTTCTCGGAACCGGTTTAGAAGCTGGAGCTTCCTTGTCAGTCCCACTCATCAAAGCTTATAAAAATACTCGACTTTAATGCAATAATATATTTAAGTATGTGCAAAACGAAAAGAGAGAAGAAATTCAATGTGGTTATTAGCAATTATCGCAAAGATTTTAAAATTTAGACCCTCCAGCGTCTGTGCTGTCTTTATTCATTCAAATCATATAACATAAATCCATAGAACATAGTTTTACATAGAGATGGAAAATTAAGGTGCAGTAGTTCACCATTCATTAAAAAACACTCCCAAAAGAGGGACAGTGGACGAAACACAAAATGAATTGAGTCACACTTACACGGACAGACGTACGGAGTTGCAAAACACGTGATACGAAGAGTGAGAGGTATACTTTCACAAAAACATGATACTGAAATTGTATTTCTTTCTAATGGATAATAACCCATCATTCTTTTATAGCATCGATATTAGTAGCATAACCTAAGTGCATGCCTAGTCACGTCACTGGTAGTTTTGAAGTAGCTCTATATACACGACGATGACTCATCTACACACCTTTTTAGAATCTTTCTAATGATTATTACATATTTTACCTGTCAGTTACTTTTTTATAAAAAGTATTATATTATGTTCCATTGAACATAATACATTTTTCAAAATTTACTGTCACTTAAAAATATATCAAATACATATAATAAATATTAGAACAACTAGAAATTAGTGCCATCTGTGTACCAGTAGAGATTTTAATCACTTATTTCTAAAAACTCACCGCAACTCACCGCCGTACTTATGGTGCTCTTTTTTTATTCGCCGCATCGTGCTATTAACTTTACTCAGTGCTGTATTTAAGCTAGTGAATTACTCAAGTCATATAAATGGCTATTTACTTCATTGAAAATTCCTTTCAGTTGTTCGTTTCGTATGGAGTTGTTACCTATGCAGTTTATTAACAAAATAACATTAGAAAGGGTTACAATTGCGTGCAAATAATTGAAGTGTTTACTTCATCTTTTATTAATTCGCGAATTTTACTATTTTACTGTTTTTAACCTGTTGATTTCATAATTATTCTTTAAATTTGGTGCATGGATTGGATTTTGATTTGGTAAAAACAAAAAGCAATTGGTATAACTATTTCCTACGTTAAACTTTAATAAAAATAATTATTTCCTTTAGTTGTTACGGGAAGTATTTTCAAACAATAAATTAATCATGTTCAGTACTATTAACAGTACTCTATAATTATAATAAAGACGGATTTATTTTGTCCAAAAGACGTTGGTTAAACGAAAGTACATATATTATATATGATTGTATAATATCATTGGTAACAGCACAACTTTAATCTATACCTACTGCACACCACTGCATATACGGACCATGTTGGCCTATCCTATGCTATAAAAAGTATAGTAAATCCATACACTATATTCCATAATGCTTTTGAATCAATAACAAAATTATCAACACTTAAATAAACTGAACCATGTTGAGTGCGCAGACCAGCTTCTTCTACCCTTACCACTTAAAGGAAATACAGAACATGAATTTCCACCCTGTAATCATTTCCCCCTGAAAAAGAATTACTTCCTTTTAATGAGAATAATTATTTTGCACAGAACCGAAAACAGATTAAAATAATACCATCACTTATCACTTGCGGTAACTCTTGCAGACGATAATGTCGTAACAAAGATAAGACGAATGGCGCTCCATCACGATCGCGTCTCCCTTGGGTGGAGTAAACATTTAACAGTTATCTCGGCAGCCAACCACGTAACGATTAAGGCTTTATCTACCCTCGAGGAAATGGGGATTAAGTCATTCAATTTATCGCCTTGTTTTAATGGCCAAATCCACAATTAATTCCCGGATAACAAGAGCCGTCTCGAGCTCGGTCTCGAGTGCGTGCTCAAGTCGGTGCTGCTACTTTGTATTACTTTATCATTCGTGCTTTCAATAAACATTTTAACATGTTGCCACAGTATTTGCCGGGATATCTGTGCAACGCATCTGCAATGTCACAGATTCATCGCGTGTAGAATGTAATTTAGAATAAAGTTCAACAATGGCTACAATTTGACTTCCATTTCTCTTCGTCTCCTTCTGAGCGTCGTGGTCCACTTTATAGCCTTTTACTGAGTATACTTCTCATCCTTGTCTTACTTATCAACAAATTGGGAGTACTCTCTTAAAGCGCAAGATTAGAAAAATTAATCAATTTCGTTCTTAAATTGTATCCACATTTAACTTTGTATAAACCACTTTGAGTGATATTTACGTCAACCGGTATCTTCGTCAGGATTGGCGTATAACTGAACTATTCAATAAAAATAAAATATTAAAACGAAATCAATCGAATGCCAGGGAGATATTGAAATACGGAATATCAATACCTAATTCTGCAATTACATTTTTCTAAAATGTTCAGGTGCAACATAAAACCATTTAATTTTGTAATTAAACGGATTAGTAGCATAAAACAATAAAAGAGGAAAACAATAGCATCAAAAACCGTTTTTTTGATCATGGGTGGAGTTAGCTGCTTTACAGATTAAGGTATTGATATGTTAAATAGCGGGATGTTTGTTATATTCAATTGGTTATTAATTATGTTAAAATTGAATTTCTAAATTATGTAATCAAATGCCTTTATTATGAATATGTAACGTTGTTGCTTGTCTCTAAAAAGTGGTTGGAAAACTGAGAAATTAATTTATATTAACCAATATGGTCTTTGACCAACTAAGAAGATCCAATACAGAAAGCACACACATATGAACATACACACTACGTTGCAAATACCCACAATAAGATATTCGGACAAACACATTATGACTTCTCAACTAAAACTGTACAATAACCTTGCAAATAGAAATTAGACAGACATCATCGCCAGACGCAATTACAACACGAACCATTAAACTGTGGATACTTAAAACGGATCCCACTCCAATAAGAGAAATGATAAACTAGCATTAACCTATTTTAATTAATAACTATATCATAATATATTGTGTTACACAGTATGTTTTGTTTTATAGCTAGTGACAGACAGCAGTAGTATGTTTAAAGAGATAAAAAAACACCTATATGTGCAATTTTCAAAAAAAAATTGGGCAAAATTGAAAACGAAGAGTGAAATACAAGGAGATGTGAAAGGCTATATTCAACACTTATCGCAAATCCGGAGAAGAAGATTAGAACGTGATATTTGCACGTTGTCTGATATTTTAAACTTTATAGTTTGTTTTTTTATTTAATGAAAAAATACATTTAGAACAAAAATGTCATTCATCTATCTATAATAATTAGTATTTTAAATGAAATTGACAATATGCTCCAACATAAATATTTCCTTTCAAAATTGCCAACAAATAGAACGTCTCCCAGCGATGCACAACTTGTAGTCCCATCGTCTTCCTTCTCACACCACATCCATCACAATATACGCCCCGCCCCACCCCACTAACCGCACTGACGGGCATTTGTTATCCACCATGAAAAAAATATCCCTAGTTGGCCCATTAATGTGGCCTTAGAACTTTACATGTCACATCAATATTTTCAAACTAAGTTAAACGCTAGAGATGAAATAAAGGACAAACATGATAATTTCCCGAGTCTCGAACTGTGATTATTAGGTGAGTTATCTTACCACTGGACCAAACAATTACTCTTCATCAAGTATTCTTCTTCTTCAACGGTCTCATGGGTCTCGGAAGTCCTTGACCGCAGTCACAACGGAGCGTCATACATCCCTTGACATCGCTTCTGTGGACCAGCGCGCCGGTCACCCCCCTACCTCTTGCAGGCCTGTCTTGACATTATCCGCCTATCCTAGACTCTGTCTTCCCGTCGGTCTCAATCACATTGACTCATATGCCCTCGCTACATGTCACAACAACGAAAATATAAGATAATTAATATTACTTCTTAGTAAATTTTAATCTAATACGTCAAACCACAAAGTGATTGTTTTTTACGAAAAAAAATATTTTGTTTAATTTGCACTTCCAAATATCGTTATCAATTTTTTTCCAACAACACGTTGTATAACACAAACAAACGATATTGCATCCAATTTTCTTGCACCACTTTGCGAGGCTAACCGAAAAATTAATAAAGTACTTATAACTTACATTACACCCGAGTTATAACCGCCCCCCTATAATATGATAATAGCGGGTGCTCCACTGAAACGTAGTCTACTGCGGAAGAGGCCACACTCAATTTTAAGTACCCCACGTTCAGCCAATTTTTTTTTTGTAAGTTACCTGTTCGAGTAACGGGATGTACCCGAGGGTGTAAGGGTTGAAGATTGAAGAGGAGAGATCAAAGATGAAAGATAGCCGGATTATTTTTATGGTTGATTAATGTAGTCGCGGATTTCTTTAAAAATTTTATCGAATATATATCATACTCCGGAGACTCTCTTTTTCGATTTATCTTTCCGTTGACTTTGCATCTGATTATGATGAACATTTTTAGAGATTTAATGATCATATTTGTAATGTAGCTAATTTATCCTGGACAGTGTTATATCATTAAACTGTTAATGCTCTGAATAATATAAAATTAAAATTAAAGTCATGTCGTTAAGGTTATTCAATTGAACGTCTAAATTTTTAAATAAATCATATTAAATGTATTAATTAGAAATATATACACATAAAATCAATTTTATCGAAAAATATTGTTGTTGCTAACGGAATTAGAACCTGGATCTCTTACAATCCGGGAAAATTGCATTTACCGATTATGCTACACCAACACAGTGCATTGACGACAAATTTTCGAACTTATATATTACACTTTTTCAAATTGATACACCTATCGTTCCATTATTTGAAATCCATCTTCTTTATTTTATTTTATTACAGTAGCGATAACAATATTTTTCGATCAAAATAATTTTATATGTATACCTTTCTAATTAATATATTTAATTTGTATTTTAAAATAATTCTGAATAATTACAACTTCACGATAATAATGTGTTCTCCTTAATAATAAATTATATTATATATGTAAAGTTACAATAAATGTGTCAACAATAATGATATAATAAAATTAATAATTTAAGTGAAGTGGATATCTTAAAATCTTTCAGGAAAGAATAGTAATGTTATAATAAATTTTAATAAATTGGATAACTTGAGACGTTGCACGTACAAACAACCAAAAAATTGTAAATCACCACGAGAATCTAGCTACTAGTTGTATTCAAAGAATATGTGTAATAAAAATGTCTCGTTCCCATAACCCCAATGAAACTTGACACATAAATTTTTGACCGATATGTAACATGGACTGAGACATTGCAGATTTAGAAAATGATATCAGAAAAATCGAAGACAATTATTTGTTATGATTTCGGTAAACGGTATACTATTTTTAATTGTTATAGCGGTAATTTTGCAGACTAGCATCTGCATATAAAAGTGTGTAAAATGATTGCCTCAATAAGAGGCTGATCCAGTGAGTATACGAATGCAACTGTACTAAGCAAATTATGTGTAAATAAATATTAATAATAACTTTGGTTATACCACTTCGTCAAGACGGACGCACAGTAACTGATCCATAAAATAAAATATGCAAAGAAATCAACTGTCGGGCGAAAATACGGTGGGAGTGGGGGAAGGAGATAACAGCATTGAAATGGGAAATACGTTAAACAACAGGCTATTTATTAAATTTAAATCGTTAAAAATTATATTAGTATTAAGAGATTTTTTAATTTCTAACATTTCTTAATAATCTAATCAAAGGCTTGTTTAGATGTAAAATTTCAATGCCTTTTTGTTTTCTAAATGTGGCTTGTCTCTAAAAAATTAACTGAAACTAAAAATTCAGAAAAAATATTATTACTGAGGCATGTTTAGTATTCTTTTATTCCAATTTTGAAACTACGTGCCGTTTTACATAAAAAATAAAATACACTATAAATTGAGTTTATATTCAATGGAATGATTTAACAGGTCGACATTTTTTTGAAATTAATATTTTCATTTTGCTCTGATGAATTCATGCAGACATTCTTTCGAAAACGGTATGACCTTAAATCATTAAACTAATTAGTTTTACACGCGCAGTTATTTAATTTTTATAATTATTTTTGAAACGTCTAACCACGAATATATTATTTCAAATATAATGAATGAATTATTTCAAATAAAAATTTTAAGAATGATAAATTCTTACAAACTAAACGAATAATAGATATCTCATAGAGACGAAGGTATTTTTTATTATATTTAATGGAAAAATATGAAAGTACGGGTAATTACAGGGCTTACGACCTATCTTCGGCTGGCTTAAATGATCACTTTATACAAATATAACGTGCACCATTCTCACCCATTAGTCTCCATATTTATCAAATTTTTGTATGTTGTTCATATGTGAATATGTGGAAACACTTCGAGTACCACTAAACTATCGCCATCTATGGACAAAATTTGGTATTCATTTCCCTGAAACAGCGTATATGTTATAATGAGAATCTTAGTATTATTTTTTTTTTTAATTATTTAAAGTAATATTCTTCATCTGTGAAATATTTAATTTGGCGTTGCGTCGACCAATTTCGATACCGCTGTAATAAGACTAAAATTTACCTTTCACTATAATGCTATAAATAAAAAACCTCACCCATAACAAGCGGGTTATGAATGTTATGTTACTAAACGCCACATTATAATGTTAAAAATAAAATAGTAATAAATATGAAAGTAAGCTTTGCTTAATAAATTCCAAAATGATGAAAATAACATTACGCAAAAAACCTTTCAAGGGTAGCAAACAAAAGGGATGTAGAATTGTTATTCGCTCGGTATATTTCGGGGATCATCGTAAATTTTGTGAAATTTTGGATATCGCTGCCGGAGACCTTAAGGGCAAAAGTTGGCCCATTTTGTAGGGCAATAATTCACCCCCACTTCTGGTGGATTACGTACAGGACCCCCGGGAGCCGGCGCTGCGTGAGGTGCTTGGCGCTAGATCCGCCTGGAAGACTATTTTAGACATTCGTTTAGCATGCCAATTCAATTTCTGATTTTATTGAATTTTTTTTTTTCACTCACATGCAATACAACACCCGCGATAGTGTGGGGTCTTTCTAACATGAAGATCGGCGGGTGGAAGAGGAGTGATAGAACAGCACTGGTAATCAGAATAAATAAAATTTCAGAATGGAGGTACATACTCGTATTAGACATTTAAAAAAAAACTTATACCAAAGTCTGCTTTGGTATAAGTCCAACTTGGTGTACGTCCTGTTCGAACGCAATTTTTTTGTTTGGTATACGACATTATTTGGCGACTCTCAGTCTCGTTCGGCTGAGTTAGATTTTTGGAGAGGGGGCATCTCTGCCACGACTGCCCATAAGAAACAGCACGACTATTTCTATCATTTGGTAAACAATGCGCGTTATAACTCTAAGTAAATTTCGCGTGATTTTGTGTTTTGTAGCGATTTATAAGACGTATACCGAGGTACCACTGTACATTCATATATTCTAATGGTGCGTGTACATTAATGTATGAACTATCGTCTCGGAGATTTGGCACTAACGTTCGGTATATATCAGTTGGTAATTCTACTCAGTGTAGTAAAAATACTACCCCAGTTCGCCTCGCGCTCAATTCCGTAATGCCGTTTTGAGACGAGTCTCGAGAGAAGTCTACACCCACCATAAAAATTAAAGTCTAATTTGATACAACTTAAATAAATACTGAAAATTTTATAGGTTAAAATCTTGACGGTCCACTTTGTGGTCAATCTTATAAACAAATAAAATAAAATATATTTGGTGATTTAATTTTTTTTAGATATGCTTATTATATTTTATTTTTAGAAAAATGTCAGCCCGATAATCCATATATTTTACGAACGTTTTTTCAATGAAAGATAACATTTTTTCTTTCAATAATTTTTTTATTTTATTATAAATTATAAAGAGTTTGTGTCAATCAAAAGTAGGTAAATAAAATTTGACAGATAACATAGTCTTTTTTTATATTTTATGGTGGAATTCAAGAGTACATAGGTACACATTTAAATACAATAAATTTAATTGAATGCTCAAGATGTCACGAACAGACTTCATTAGCAACAAAACAGATCCTGAAAATCTCCACGAAAAGAAATAATGTAAAAAGAGCCAAAAATTATTAATATACTAAACAAATTATTCATGGACCAAAATATCGTGTCTTATTTTTAAACGTTGAAAATTATTTAATTACATATCATTATCGTTCTGATGACGCACGTGTCACCTGGCGATGATTACTTTTCAATCCATAATCTAATAGAAACAAAGAGGTTCGTATCTTTGCTAACAAAATCTTACGGGTCACGCGCGTTACTGAAAGAATGCATTTCATAGAAAAGTACAAAAGGAAAATGAGTGACAATATTTTAAAAGTAAAAAAGGTTATTAATTTCAAAGTACGTCAGCAAACAGGAACCGCTGAGTCATTATTTTAATTATACTTTTAAAATCAGCAATGTTATCTTTGTGGTTAAGATTCATATTTTTATTTATTATCTTTGTTTTATTAACCACTAAAATTAGTTTAAATACATCTACCGGTGTCTATAAACTTAGTTGCAAGGATTGTGCTGCATTTTATATTGGTAAAATGGGTAGAAATTTTAATATAAGAGTAAGGGAGCATTTGAGATGTTTGAACAATAGTGGGTTTTCAGAATTTGCTAATCATTTGATAGAAAATGGTCATGATTTTGATAAAAAATTGGGATTGTCAATTTTGCATATAAACGGTGTTGGTCAGAAATTAAATAATTTGGAATCGTTGGAGATAAATAAAGCGTGTAAAACTAATTAAAAAATTATAAACAACCAACTAAATTTAACTACGAGTCCCATTCTAAATTTTTTTCCTAAAAATTATTCGAGTAAATTTGTATTAAGTAATGATTTGAGTTAGGTACTAAAGATAAATAGAATTTTTAAAAATAGATTCTGTCAAAGAAACAATATATGTTTTAGTTAGTTATGACATCCTGAAGAAGAAAATGATATTTTTCGAAACCGGTAGATGTATTTAAACTCATTTTAGTGGTTAATAAAACAAAGATAATAAATAAAAATATTATTTTAATTGTCTAATGCCTTTTAATTGTAAAAAATTGGTGGCGGTATCTCCGTAAAAAATATAATGAAACAGGAATAATAATTATACATCCTTATTATTTCTACGCAATTTATGGATATTGTGGAGATTTGAGGTGAAAATAAAAACATACGGTTTTCAATTTTATATTTACAATATATTTCTGGGGGAAGGTGATTATTATTCAAAATTCGGATTCATCTCATCTTGGGGACAACGAAAAAGAAAACTAAAAGCTTTTAGAATATTCTAAAAACATATATTTTCAACAACCCTGATAATCCTTTCATATACACCGTGAAAAAATACTCCGATAAGCTCATCACGTGCATACATATTATAAAATATTTTCTTTTAATAATAAACGGAGATTCTCTAAAAAACCTACGGTTTCTAATAAACCTTCTGGAGTAGAAATATATTAGGTTTGTACATATTTTTTTAGACTTCATTTTATAATGGAATTAATACGATGTTATTTCCGCCGAGTACAACATGTGTATAAGGGTTAAGACTCGGTTTAGGCTTCCTGCAGGTATCCGCAGAGCTTGTACAACTAGGTATCTCTTCTTCTTGATTATAGTGGTGACGCCTGTTCTTTTATATCAGTATATTTCGTGAGGTCAAATCACTGAAAACTAAGTGTTTATCGCGACGCTGTGTTTGATTTTCAGAGACGTATATATTGTACATTCTCGTATACATCATATTGACGGTACGTCTTACAAAATCGCTTTACGGTAGTTTAATCGTAGTGCTGTTTAAGTATGGTCTTCCTACATTACATACTGATAAAACATAGAACAGTGTGGCGAGCTTATTTTCTTTTTTTTCAACATTAATATATGATAATAATGACACGTAACTAACGATGTTATCCTTGTAAGGTATATTCTAACATTGTCAATTTTAGCATTAGGGGAATGTTGTATTTCCGATCACCTAATATGTAACACCACACTGGCCTAGAGAGCAAAAACGATTGTCCAATTATTAGGAAAAATTAAATATAGATCCAAAAAAATCATGTTTGATTAATTGTGTTGAACAACAACGGAGTTCTATTAAATAAATACCGTTCGTATTAAAAGAATCAACTTACTTATGAGGTATAATATTTATCAGCTATACATAATATATATACGACGAGACTTGAATTACAGTATTTTAATGCCTGGTTATACCGTAAAATCTAAACTAATTATCGCAGACCTGGTTTAATTACACTATAAAATTATCAACCACATTGTTTCCTTACTAAGATAAATTTTAATTTTCCATTTACACTAACTCGACTCATAACTCATTTTTATACGGTTAATCAAAAGTCTGATTATTTTATTTTATTTTTAATAAATATAATGACAACGTCTGTCGTGATTTATATTTTGGTCGAGGTGCCCTATCCTCGAACCAAATACCCTTCCACGTGCCGTGCAGGTGCATCAGCCCCATGCGTTGGCATATTTCCCTGGCGCAATGTTGACGCCATTGATCATGGGCTTTGGCTTCCCAGGATCTATGATGAATTACTATTAAAACACGTTTGCCACCATAATCATAAATTCTACTTAAAATCTGTATAAAAACTTCATAAATAAATCAAGTTTATTTTTTCTCTACATTCTTCACACCACGTACATGTGCACTAAGTCATCAATATTAAATGTATTTATGTTATTTCAATTTTAATTACTCATTTTTGTGGCAATTTTTAAATCCTCTTTTTACAGTATTGTATTAAAAATGTATATTTTCTAAAAGACGCGCATGCAGATATTCCCGTTGTAAAAGTCCATAAGAGCGTAAATAAAAATAAATCTACTCGAGAAAAAAATATTTAACAAAATGTTCGTGTCACGTCAACGTGAGTACGTAATATAGCCCGCAGAAAATTGCGGCCAATCAGAGCGAACGCATACTCCCAAGTTCCGTATCCGCTCCCATGACGCCATCGTCTCGCACATTTCCCTCTAAATAAAAATAGTAGTTCCGTAAAGGCTTCCCTAATCCGATATCCCTCCCCCTCCCCACCGATACCCTCCCCGCCCCGTCCCTCCGCGGCCGGACGGAATTACCATACAGAAGACATGTTTTACATACATTACGGCGCTCCGCTCCGCCCCTGGGGCTGAAAGGTCGAAACTAACATTATACAACGATCCGTTTCCGTGAAGAAAATTACGACAAATACTCGCTATCTGTTATCATCTCTGCCGTCCCGGTCGGGGCAGGCAGCGGAGGTCAGCAGGGAGCGCATACGTCACGGCCGCGCGGGCCGCAGGGCCTAGCGCGTTCCGCCCCCGGGCGCCGCGGCACCCGCGGCCCGTCGCTCCGGAATTCGTACTTTGCTATCGTGCAGTGAGGTCAAAAGGTCATAAGCAGAAAGTCGTATTTTATTTAAATATATTGCCTCATATTTACAGAGAATATTTCATGTATTGACCTCCATAAAGTAGGCAATATTTTCATTTTATTTTTGTACACAGAAAATTTTTATGAGACGATTGTGGCAACTTATTTATTATGGCAATTTCCCACTTCTAGGCCTATCTAAGAACACTTTCTTAAATTTTAAAATATTTTTTGCAGTTTAAAAAACATTTTATAAATTTAAATAGAAACATAGTAGCATTGACAGCGAAAAATAAAATACCAATAACAACGTAGGTTAGTTGTAGCACAAACGAAAGCAAATCTTTATTAAATATATTAATTATAAAGATATACATATAAAATCAATTTTATCGAAAAATATTGTTGTTGCGCCACCGGGATTCGAACCTGGATCTCTTTCCTAACCGGGGAAGGTGCTTTATCCAACTAAGCTACAGCGATATTATTTTTAGCGACAATTTTCGACCCTATATGTTACCTTTTTGATATTAATACATTTAATCGTTCCATCATTTGACAACAATATTTTTCGCTAAAATTGATTTTATATGTATATCTTTATAATTAATATATTTAATTCATATTTAAAATATCACAGACCTATGTTCTGAATAATTACAACTTCACAATAAGAATGTGTTCTCCTAAACAAATCTTTATCTTTAAAATCACTCTGATATTAAAACACTGGAGCAACTGGTCTCATGGTTTCGCACTCATTCAACAATCTTCTTTATTTAAAACATAGGAGATAGTAGTCTAAAATGTCATAAAGTTTGGGTGCTAGGAATATGAAATTGACTTTATCTAAACGTAGTCTTCATATGTTATGTGTAGTTAACACGAGTTAAATTAATACGTATTGTGGATTGACAATAATTTACTTTGATACAATCATTTATTTAGACGGCGGACACCTTAAGGGCTTATTATTGTAAGATGGGGGAGAAGACGGATTGAGGCCTTTGAGATGTGGTGCTGGAGACACATGTTGCGCATACCGTGGAGGGCGAGACGCACGAATGTCTCCATTCTGCAGAAACTGAAGATCAAGGACAAGAGATGATGCACTGAGAAACTTGGAAAACTTTGTTCTAATTAAGGAGAACACATTCTTATTGTTTAATTGTAATTATTCAGAACATAGGTCTGTGATATTTTAAATACTGATTAAATGTATTAATTAGAAAGACATAGATATAAAATCAATTTTTACTAAAAATATTATTGTTGCGCTACCGGAATTCGAACCTGGATCTCTTTCTAACTCGGGAAAGGTGCATTATCCAACTGTGCTACAGCGACAGTTCTTTTGACGACAAATTTTCGAACCTATGTTACACTTTTTCAAATAAATACATCTATCATTCCATTATTTGAAAGCCATCTACTTTATTTTTACGGAATCTCAAATACCTTTGAGTAAACCGATAGCAGATGCCAGAATTAACAAATTCATTTTTTATTAAATTTGGGACACATTGATACAACTTATATATTATTAAGGGAACACATTCTTGTTGTAAGGTGATTAATTAAAATAATGGAACGATAGATGTATTAATTTGAAAAAGTGTAACATATAGGTTCGAAAATTTGTCTTCAAAAGTACTGTCGCTGTAGCATAGTTGTATAATGCACCTTCCCCGATTTAGAAATTTGAATCCCTGTAACGCAATAACATTATTTTTAATGAAATTTATTTTATGTGTATATATTTCTAATTAATATATTTAATTAGTATTTGAAATTTAACTTGTTACCAAGCCGATGCATTTGCATTATTTATATGTCTACCTACAAAGTCTCGTTTGAGTTGGTACTTTATACGAAACCATTTGTATTAACTCTGGGCAGTGCAATATGGTATTGATCATTTTATATAGATATACTATATCGCTCACATCTCTTAAAATTAAATAAATATAAATTAAATATATTAATAAGAATGATATACATATAAAATCAATTCTATCGACAAATATTATTGTTGCGCCACCGGAATTCGAACCTGGATCTCTTTCCTAGCTGGGGAAGGTGTATTATCCATTAATAATAATAATAATTAATAATAAATTAAATAATTGGATTAACATATACGAAAACATTATTTTACAATTAGCGCCATTTGTGTACCAGTAGAGACTAATTGCTTAGTTCTAAAAACTACCACGACAACTCACCGGTGTACTCATAACGCTCTTTTGTATTCGACGCATCGAGCTACTCATATTACACTGTTCTGTCTTTAAGCTAGTAAAATGCTCAAGTCATATAAACGGCTATTTACTGAATTTAAAATTCTTTTCGCTTGATCCGTTTTATATGGAGTCGTCGCCTATGCTGTTTTTTAACAAAATATGATTAGAAAGGCTTACAACTGCATGCAAATCATTGATGTGTCTACTTCCCCTTTTACTAATTCGCGAACTTCACTATCTTACTGTTTTTAACGTGTTTATTTCATGATTTTTTGATCTTTAAATTTGGTGCATGGATTTGTTTTTGATTTGGGAAAAACAAAAAGCAATTGGCAGAACTATTTCCTACGTTAACCTTTAATATAAATAATTATTTCCTTTTGTTATTACGTGAAGGATTTTCAAACAATAAATTAATCATGTTCAGTCATAGAAAGTGTTATAGAAAACGTCCATATATTTTAAACTTTAAAAACACTATTAATGGTACTCTAAAATTATAAATAAATACATGGTAGGGTCGTATAAACGACGGATTTATTTTGTCTATAGACGTTAGTTAAACGAAAGTACATATATTATATATGATTGTTTAATATTATTGGTAACAGCATAACCTAAATCTATATCTACACCACGCCACTGCTTATAATTTACTCTTGCTATTGTTTTCAAAAAAATAATTAGGAGACCCACATTTCAATTTTGAATTAAGTTTGATTCTGCTGAGAGATTCTCACTTCCCGGATCACTGGTAAATGTATTAATACCAACGGAACGGAGTACAGATAAACAGAAGGGTATTGTTACCAAACATATGTTATTTTGGCCTTATTCACCAACCCAAGTCACGTCTACTCCCAAAAAGAATAAAATCTGCCCTGTATAAAACATAAGACCTGTGTTCATGTACGCGTCGGAAAGTTGAACACTGACAAAACGCGATGAAAGGATCCTAGACATCTTTGAAATAAAAATTCTCAGAATTTATGGTCCCAAAAGACAGTGTCTAGAGTCAAAGGTATAATGCGACACTCTCATCATTATCATCATCATAATCATTAATGGCTACTCCCCTGATCCGAGGACGACCGTTTTCCGCGATTGTCGGTTCTCAGGTGGCTGATGGATCCAACCCTTGTTCCACAACTCAAGACCATCTTGGTCATAGGAAAACATCGGCTGCGGATTAAATTATGTGTCCTGTTTGCTCTTTTTTTATGGTGTTGGCATTCTGCTTTGAAGTATTAGATGCTCTCGATCACTAGTTAGGACTTTATCCTGCAGCCAGATATCGCTCCTAATTTATACCTTTTGAAGGTTCGTTTTCAGGGAATCTGTGATCCTTTTTTTTTGCCTCCACCATCACAAATCTAAATACTAATTAATACATTCAATCAGTATTTAAAATATCACAAACCTATGTTCTGAATAATTATAAGAATGTGTTCTCCTAATAAAATATAATCTAATTTGGTGGTCTGGTTTCAGATATTTTGACTACGTGACCAACCTATCGAAGTTGTATTAATGTGATCATCTTATCGGTACAAATTAGAAGAAACCATCAAAATTTTAAAAAAATCGGTTCCGTCAGTGGTTGCCAAAAATCAGGTAAATTAGGTGTATTATTTTTCTCTCTAGGTCCAACATTATCGGAATTTAAATTTTTTGTAAAGCCATTTTGTAATAAGATGGCGCTAAGGCTTATTAAAGAACATAGTCAAAATAACTGCCAAATAAATTTTCAGAATAGGTTGATTGAAATCTGGTAAGAACTACGGTAAAAAAATAAATATGAGTGTATAACTAAAAATAACAGTAAAAATTAACAGTTAACTTTTTCTAAATACTTTTACATCTTAACTGTTATAAGTAATATTTTTAATTGTTTTTTCACGTCTATTTTGTATTTATACCTTATCAAAAATTATAATAATGTAAAAAAGCGGTTCTTAAAAATATATAAGTTGTATTAATGTTTCCAAAATTAATTATTTAATTAATTCTGGCATCGCTTATCCGATTTTATTAAAATGTGTTTGAGATTCCCTAAATATAAAGTAATATAAATAATGGAACGACAGATGAATCAATTTGAAAGTGAGTTCGAAAATTTGTCGTCAACTTACAATGATTTTTTTTCCATTTCCCAGGATAGGAAAGGATCCAGGTTCGAATCCCTATAGCAAAAAAATATTTTTTCGATAAATTGATTTTATCTGTATATCTTTCTCACATTTAATTTGTAATAATATTATTTTTACTAAATTTTTTACTAGTTTTTGTTTTTAAAACCTTTACGTAATTTTCTATAAATAGTCTTTGCCGTTCTTGTTCAATAATCTGTCTGTAAATAAAAAAAATATTTTTTGCATTATATAATAAATATTATTTTTAATTTTTATACACAAATTGTATAATGAAATGCCATTTCATCGAAATCTACATAAAAGGAAACGTATTTCAAATATTTTTATAGATATATTTTATTAAATAATATTTAGGAAATCCCTTTCATTTCACCCTGGCATTTTTTCCGATATCCTCGAGTGTTTAACGGTAATAATGGTCCTATCGCCGCTGGAAAAGTCCGCCCGGAATATGTCGCAATTTATCCTTTGAATACATTTCGCTCGCAGCATTCTCCGCCGATAAATCTCCGTATTTTCTTCCGAGTAACAGATGTGCCGAATCTCCCGCGGGTCCCGCGGGCCCCGCTCTAGCCCCGAGGAGACAAGACGTCTCGAGATTTTTCCACCCGCCTGTTTTGTGCGAGAGACGTGGCTGGACCAGAAACACGAGAGAATTCTTTCATACATAGGAGGAGAGCAGACATGACGGGGCGCCACGCGCGCCAGTCCAGTACAACATTCGCTTTTCATAGGCGCGTTCACCTACCTACATACACTCGTAAATTTTAACCCTCAACTGACACTAAGGTCCGACTGTGTGATCAGTACTTACTTTTTACTATAGTAAATTTTTTTTGCGAAAACGGGTTGTTTGATCGTTAGTAAAAAAATATTTACTTCTCGAAAGTACATGCTGCAGTAAACTCATTTCACTCTCCGATATCCGATAGTGAAAACGAAAATCGATAGTTAAATATGGCGGACTTTTCGCAGCTGTTCTAAAATCATCTGACACATTAATACTATGAAAGTTGCAGTATACGACAATTAATCATTCAATATCCCGCTATTTCAATGATGAGAGTTCGTCCGATAATGATCTCGTTGTTTAATATTCATTTGCACATAATACGAAAAAATTTCACCACCAAAATGACAGATTAGGAACGCCTAGGCGAAAAAATCCATAGATATGGCATGTTTCATGATTATTTGTCGCACCTAGAGATATCTTCATCTATGCTTTGACAGTTGAAAATTTGATGAATCAACAACCCGCAAAGGATTTTTACTACTGGCGTTAGTAAAAAGTCACTATAGTAAAAAGTTACCATAGTAAAAATTTACTACTGATCACACAACCGGCCCTTGACCTTACCAGTATAGATTCGTTCTGCTTCACGCAAGTACCGGATCATTGAGGAAGCATGAAACATTCAGACCAGATACCTACCACAGTAATATTGCATAATTTAATCTGATTTCATGAATGTGTAGATTGTATAATGACATTAACATAATAAAACCTCCAATTCATAACTAAGCTACAAAAAACTTTTACACGACACATTTTACTAAAACCATGTTCATATATAAATTGGTGCTAAATATTTTTTTATAATAATTTTGATAATCCTGTAAGTAAATATGTTCTTATATAATATTTTATGCTTATGAAACGTCTCATTTTCATGTACATTTTATTTAATTATCAATACAAAATTCATACATGTGATGAAGATTTTTAAGACTGTTAATGTTCAGAATATAATAAAATAAATACAGAAAGATTGATAATTAACTGATGGCGTGTGTGCATATCTTTATTTTTATGCGAAATTAAAGATATATTAATAAAAACACAAATTTAGATACGCGTCATTTCCAACACAAGTTCAATTTAATTCCGCTGCTACAGTTTTGTCGACAGGCGTCGCGCCAGTCAACAACCTGCAAACGTGTAAACGCCGCAGTCGACCATTAACCATCAAACGTTATGTATGTTATTTTATGTAACGTCTGATCGATGATTTGTTTGCACTAATTAGTTAAACTATTTTGTACCGTCGTGTACAACATTATTTTGTTTGCGTATAAAATATTTTCAACATTAAAAAATACGGTTTTGAATCGAACAAGGAGTGACCACTGTGTCTACTTATAAGCAATCAGCGTTGACCGATTGTTTTCTGGTTATATATTATTAGACTATATCTTACGAGCTAAGCGTCTCAAAGATCATAAAAATGGTAAGGCTTAGGATAAGATGGAGGGATAATGTCCTCGAAGACATGTCTGCCTTAGAATAGAGGAAATTTCTTAAGGCCATCAGGGGTTGTAAAGTCAATAAGGATGATGATTATAAAGCGGTTATAAAGTGATTATAAAGCGGTTCCAGACCCACGAATGCCAGTTGAGGGTATAAAGGCTCCCGACTTAGAACAAATATTCTAATTATTTCTTCATCCACTTTCGCTTACGGAATCTGATTTCACGGCCTCGCGTTTTTTTAATGTCCCAGAACCAAATTTGTCATTTAGATTTATCTCGAGTGAACATACCTCGCGTCCCGAGCTTTAATCTATCCCACATTCATCCTATCCTAGCTAAATTTATGGGAAAAATGGTACTTAAAGTCGGTCTCTTGCTTTAAATAAATTTCACCACACTTGGAGAATGGCCAAAAACACTCAAGTCAAAGAAATATTTAAAATATATTATTCTACTGGAATTATTCAGAGTTACTCCCGAGGGGTGGGCACACGGAATATTAAAAGTTTTAAACTAAAAATTATTATACTATTTAAATTAAAACAAACAAAAACTAATTATATCTAGGTATATAACAAATATAAAATTGATATTTTATAACCTACATTAATAATGTAATGTTTTTAGAAAATCCATACTTATTTTAATAACATTACAAGTTTTTATTTTTTTATGATCACATAAAATAGGGGTTTAAATAATCTGTATTGTGCGACCATTACTTAAATTTAAATTTGCGATTGAGAATTATACGATGCTACATTTTTCGTGTACTCTTTTATGAAATGGAATCATAGAATTTACAGACGATAACAACTATTAATAATAACTGGGCTGATAGGGTCACTAATAACAATATGTTAATTCGTATGCGTTGGGAAAAATAAATTCTTAAAACAATAAAAATCGGGAAATTAAAATATTTTGCTTATTTTATGGCGGAACATCCAGACTAAGGAATTTGAGGCGATGGTTCGGGAAGTCCACAATCCAACAATTTAGACTTGCAACAAATAAAGTAATGATCATCGACGTTCTTTCAAGTTGACAAGCACTCAAAGAAGAACTATTAGGTTAAAAAATTACATAATTCAAAATTGTTATTTTTTTCAAAATTAATATTTTTCCTAGGAAAGGGGTTGGCAGAAGCGGCTCGCGAGCCACATGCAGCTCTTTTCATGGACGTTTGCGGCTCTTCAGACATAAACTCCAATTACACCTCATCTCAAGCAGCCTTATAAGTTATGAGTTTATGAGATAGGAATACTCTTTACCACACTTTAGCCCGGCCGCACATGACCACACTCGTGTTGGTCTGGAAGCGAGGAACTGTGGAGCAACAAATTCACAAATCTGACCAGCCGCTTGGAAGAACTCGGAAGATTAATTTTTCAGCACAAGTGGACAACTATATCAAAACTACTTACAATAGAAACAACAATATTTGATATATAGAATAGTTTGCCTGAAACATATGACGCATTAAAAAAACTAGTTTTTGGTATACTAACAATCTTTGGCTCTACATATATATATGCGAACAAACATTCTCAACTATGAACTAAATAATAAAATAAACTTAGAAGCAGAATAACAGATGAAAATTTACAATCATGTATTCAATTAAAAATACGTAGCTATTATGCCAGATATAGTGAAGCTATCATAAGCGATGTATGGACGCCATTCTAATTAAATTTTTAAATAAAAAATCTCGAACTCTTTTTTTTACTGCAAACCACATCTATATACATATGTACATTACATATACGCAGTTCTCTGGGACCTTTGCTATCCTGTTTCTTTGACAATTTGGCTCTTCTCACTTGACAAACTGCCGACCTCTGCTCTAGGACAATTAGAATTAAATATATTTGATAACAAAATGAAAGAGCTCTTTGCACTGACAAATGTAGTGTATTTAACAAAGAGTTGAAAAATATATACAAGTGCAACATACCTAGTCCACAATATTTTATGGGTGGATACTTGACTAAACTACAGGTCGAAAATGTTTATGGAGTATGTGCCTAACTCAACCTTGTCAAAGACATAAACATTTAAAAAATCTTAATTTTACGATTATTTATTTATATTAATTGAAATATTTTATTGATTTCAAATTATATATCGAATATAAAAAAAATTAATTCATCGAATATTGAGTATTTTTTGTTAGATGATTGTCAAATGATACATCGAAGCGATGTATCATTTACTTACAATCGAGTTCCATCAGGTAGTTGCTTAAGAGTTTTGGTTAAGAAACACATTAGTCAGAATACAAATATTTAATGTAAAAATTTAGAATGATTCGGGGGTCGCAAAAATATTTTCGCGGGCTTCCAGCTGAACACCGCTGACATAGACTATTCAGTTTGGTCAAGGGCATGATCATTGGATATCTCATGGACGTAACTATCGTCAGCGATGAGAGAGATAAGGAGAGAAGACTAAGTCATGAAAATATTAGCGTTTAACATTATAACATTATTATTTATTTTAATAAAATTGTTTATCACTGTTCAATGTTGAAAAGTACTTACAAAAAATTATTTCCTATTAAGTAGAAAAACTATTAAAACCTAAATTACAAAACTCATACCTGCATCGTCAATAATTAATATGTTTGTATTTCGATCGCTCAGTTGCCAGAGGATGTATTGGTGAGTGGGAGGGGTGAGGCATTTAGGGAACACCGATTTAGAACCGGAAGCGGAAGTATTTAATGGATCCATCGTATGGATTGATTATATTAATACCTCACCTATGGTGGTTGTTTTGTTGTATATTAGAAAACCTTACATTGTGATTATTTTAATTTTGTGAACCTGAATAGATTTTTAAACATATATTTTTTTAGTTGAAGTATTAATGAAAATCACATCTAACACCAATATTTTTTCATCGAAGAGATTTTATTTTGTGAACTTTAATTTTACAAAACTACGATTTATTATTATTGTGCAATTTTCGTATACGTAAACGGCAAAGGGCGGGCTATTTTTCAATTATATTGGTCAATATGCTGAAGAGCTTTTCTGGCCGCAATAAACAATGTGATGAAGGCATATATAATGATAAAAACCAACCTAAAGGATGCGAATAGTTTTGATGGATGGACGAATTATGGGAGCAGTGAGGATGACATAGCGGTGGACCGAAATTAGTGGCAGAATCACGGTAAGGTCTTTATCCAGCAGCATATCGACGATGGCTGACGATGATGATTAAATAAATTATTATTATTAAGGTGGAGACCGTGTGAACCAAATAAATTATTATTATTAAGGTGGAGACCGTGTGAACCAAATAAATTATTATTATTAAGGTGGAAACCGTGTGAACCACGAAGCAATATGTCTAGAAGGATGGGAAAGAATGTGTCATCATTATCATCCTAAAATACTGGAATTGTAGGCCTCAGAATATGAATCTATGCTGAGATGTATTTCACGCGCTCTAGTCACTACAACTCGGATTGCAAGGATACAAAATTAATATTTAAAACATTCGCGATATATATTAGTATCCATGTATATACAAATCTTTGAGAATAATACTCGGAATAAATACATAGGTATACTCCGATGAGAGCAATACTGAAAGATCTGACCTTTTAAGCAGAAAATATAATTCAATGTTATGGAATATATTTTTTATATGATCACTAAAAAAATATCGGCACAATTTATTAAATTTTAAAAATTAATGCAGATCAACATCATACAAGAGGAAGAGATAGACCGAGACTGCCATTCAGGAAGAAGGTTAGATCTCAGAAATCGGTGATGTACAGTGCGATGAAAATGTTTAATGAAATGCCAGATGATATAAGAAAGGAGGAGAAACTACATAGATTCAAAATGAAACTAAGCAAATGTATGTAAAATACGTTATAGTTTAAATGTATATTTTAATCTTGTTTATATTAGAGCATATGTGAATATGTAATACCAGTGAAGTAATATTTCCACTAGTATAAATGTTAAAATGTATGAAATAATTCATTTACAATTTCACTGCTCAATATCAGTGAAACTGTATTTGTTCACAAACGGACGATCCGGGACAGGCCGCGCATGCGTTATGTGTTTGTGTCATTAATGGCTTACTTACTTATTTACGATTACGCCGTTTCTCCGCGGGGGAAGGCAGAGAGGATAGAGCACCAGACTCTTCTGTCCTAACACACAATTCTCACCTCATCCACATTCATACATCTTCTCATATAACCTCGCCGATTATAGAGGCTTCTAACAGGACCATCTTCCAGCATCTGGTTTATCTGGTCGTGCCAAGTTTTCCGAGGACGTCCTTTACTTCTGGTGCCATCAACACTTGCGTCATATATCCATACCATTCTCTCGCCATTCATCCGTTCCATATGACCAAACCACCTAAGTGATCTTTTCTTAATCTTACTGTACTAAGATCAGCTTTACATTATTTCCTTATTTCTTCATTTTTTACTTTGTTAAATGAATCTGCCACATATACGCCTAAGTGATCTCATTTCCACTGCATTCAGTCTACTTTCGTTCTTTTTCTATCAGCTCCAGGCCCCACTTTCATACATCAGTGTCGGTACCAGGACTCCATTGGGAACTTGTCCATGAATTGATTTAAAAAAATTAAAATACATTTTTTTTCGAAAATAAGCAGTACTCTATTAACTAGACAACAAAATATCATTAATTAACATAAACACATGTTTTCGGCGAAAACAAAAATACCCAAATTTAATGAAATATATACTTTCCAATTAAAATGTATTCGGATATGATTTCAGTAAAACGCCTGTAAAAATATAAGTAAAATATGAATTAAATATATTAATTAGAAATATATACATATAAAATCAATTTTATCGAAAGATATTTTATTAGAACCTGGATCTCTTTCCTAACCGTGGAAGGTGCATTCCAGGTTCGAATCCCGGTGGCGCAACAACAATATTTTTCGATAAAATTGATTTTATGTGTATATCTTTCTAATTAATATATTTAATTCATATTTAAAATATCACAGACCTATGTTCTGAATAATTAAAACTTCACAATAAGAATGTGTTCTCCTAAAAATATAACTTCACTGGGAATATACATTGACTATAACATATATGTACTTATGTATTCACCTATTATGAACAAATAAATAAATATATGCATGTATAACATCAAAAAACTGCACACATTTTAATTCTAATTTATCTTTAGAAGCATCCTTCATATTAATACGAGTATAAACTGGGTTAATATTATCAAGAAAACAATAACAAAAAAAATCTTTCCAACACTAATATCGTTTTTGTTTATCGTTATTTTTTGTTGTCAGAAGCTGGCCGGTCCAGGCTGCTGCTGGAATTAATAGATAGCCCGCTGCGGGTAGCCGAATATTTATTTTTTACTAAACGCAAACTTTTATATGAAAATGATACAATAAATATTAATATCTGATGACATTTTGTCTGCACGCGCATTTTGCTAATAATTTACAAAGTATATGGCCATAAATATACAACTATGATTATTTATCGGCTAGCCTTCGAAAGCTAATTGGCAATTACAATTATTTATTAGACAGCTGTAACCCATCAGATGTACCAACCCCCCAAATAACTGTTACCCCAGACAACCCTAATAGTAAGTATCAATAATAGATCCGAACAGAAAAGATCCGGAAACGCATGGCAAGCGCGAACCGCTGGTATTTACGTCAACATAATCAAATAAAATCCCTAATTTTGTACAGAAATACCAACATTTTAGTATATAAAACGTTTATTACATGTGTATGAGTATGTATGATTAAGATAAAAAAATTGATCAACGAAGACAATTGATCGATGCGCCCTGGGGCCTGAAATTTATTCTCAGCCCGCGGTGTCACGTGGGATCATGAGGGAGACCCCACTTTTGGAACATATTAGCAAAGCACCCAGCATTTGATTGGTTAGATTATCCATCAATGCCTTCTAATTTGAGGTGAATTTGATGAAGAAATCTGATACTCCATATTTTGCAAAAAATTGCCATAAGAATGAATTTCTATAAAGTATTTTAGTAATTTTTTCACGTTCATTTTCAGTTCACGAATCATAATAATACTAGTATGATGTTGTAAAATCGTGAAACAAATTCTAATTTTAGAAATTTCTTTAGCGAAGTCGTTTTAACGGAATAACACGATTATATTCACCTAATGCGCATTTTAAAAGAAATTGATATTTTGCTCCTAACAGTTTCCTTTCAAATTTATCTACAAAAGAGAACCTTAGCGACAAGGTGCGTATTTATATGCGATTATTATATTCTAGAAAATGAATTTTGGCATTGGCGCTGTAATCATTAGCTTTGTAATATGTTTGGACCGTGAGGAGAGGATGACTGAATAGTAAACTCCGAAGTCACCTCTGAACCCCAAGCCAACAGGACATAGGAGCTTGAGAAAACCAAAACAAAGATGAAAAAGCAAGCGATAATGTCCTTAACCTTTACCATACCATGACATAAAATACCCAAACGCAGCCATGCTGTCAACTCGTGTTACCGAATATAACTGTTAAAAAAATGTTTTTATTAGGTTAAATGGCTTTGATGGCACGAATTTACTCTAAATATTGAGCATTAAATTTTGAAAAAATTATAATTTAGAGCATTCGTTAAGTCGTATACAATGTGTCCTTCCTTCTTATCTCTCTTCATTAATTCTTCTAATTAGTGAGACAGAGACAATTATATGTGTACGTTTGTTGTTCTTGTCACTGTGAAAATAGTGTGTGATCTCTGTCTTTCACATCACAAATTGTATTTTTACCAACGTATTAATTTTACAACGGATTGAATGAAAAAAATAATTGTTTTTGTACGATTCCCTTTTCATAATTGGTTTTTCACTAGTCATTCCTAAGCGCTAATATTTTCTTCAGAATTATCTAAAATATGAATTCTATGTTGCATATATTTACCGAAATATAACAGGTTTAATTATGATGGTAGACTTGTGTTACTTCATGGTTTGGGAAGGGTTAAAGATATATCTGACTTACAGATCCAAAACTGGAGAGAAACTTCGTGAAGTTCCATGAAGAAAAACGCATGAGGAGATAAAGATCGGACAGGGTGATGATTATTAGCTCAACAGTACTAACAGGTCTAAGTCAAGAAATTGTAAAAAATGAGTTTATCAATTATTTCGCGTCACATTGTTTTAAATTAATATAAAATGATGCAAATTGTAACAATTGTATTGTAGTTCAACCTTAAATTTTCTATTTCCTCATACGCTACATGCAACATTTATATGTATGTCGAAATATATTATAAATCGAGTAGACTAAATAATTTTTTAAACATTGTGTCGTGTAATATAAAATATTTTTTAATCAATTCAAACGCAAACCTTTAAATATCTCGAAAAGAAAGAAACATGACTTATACCACTTTCATTATAATGGGCACAAATTACACCGGAAAAATTTACACGTGATAAAATTAAACAACAAAAATATTGAGTTTTTAATTTTTATATTTAATTTCAGCTGACAGTAAAAAAAAATACACGATAAATACACAACTCAAAAAATTAATTGCTCACATTGACAAATGCACGTAGACAACTGCCAACTAGGTAATAGAATTAATATGTGTTTTTAAAGTATCGCTAATTATTTTTATATCAATTTTTTTCACTACGTAATTTTTTTATCCATCTTTAAGTTACAGTAAGAGTGATTAAAATAGATTATCTCACGATAGCTTATATTCCTTTAAGATAGGTTACGTTATAAGGTTGTAGAATAGTAAACTCACCGTGTGCAGTTTGGTGGACTTGTCAGTATGTGCATCTGTCTTGTGCGCAGTGGTCATGGGATCAGTATCGGTATACCACATATCCGTTGATTAGAAGTAATCTAAAAGGATTTAGGTACTTGCTGTCGAAAACTGGCGAACCAAAGCGCAGAATAAATGAATGTCCTCAAGGCAGTAAAGCACTTTTTCAATTTGAATTTATTACACAAGATTCACATTTTATTCTAATACGATTATTATTTTCTGATTTTTTCCGTGTTTTAAGGGATAAAAACTGCCCCCTCGGGACTGGAAGGGGTAAACAAATTGTTAGTGTAATTGGACGTGGAAGAAGTGAACGATGTCAGACAGTTCTCGGAAGGAAGGGCAACTTGATCTTCTGGTTTATATCATATTACTTTATCGCGAAAGTGTACATTTGTAACAAAAAATGTCAAACGCCATACATTTTTACGACCTCGAGATAAGGAAGACAATTTCTCATAGTGGAAAAATTACAATTTCCATGGGAAGATTACACTGGCTGGATGTGGACCTTCACCCTTTTAAAAGTACTGCAGACGAACGGACTTGGTAAAAAGGGGTTAATTATCGTTATGGTAACAGAATTCGGTATTGGTGACAAACATTTATAAGCCTTTGCAGTTTTTTTAAAATGCTATTTTCCAGTTATTTTGTTTTATGTGACGAAAAATGACACACAAAACGATAGTATTTTTTCTGCTCTAAAACGTCAGTGTTGCTGTTTTTCTGTATCTTATAGATTTTCCTAATTTTTGGGCTTAAATAATGGAGTGTCAAGTTGAGAAAAACACCTATTAAGAAACGACACATACTTTTATTCGCCTTAAATCAAGGTTCCAGGAGTTAAACTGAGAAATTCTGCTGCATCCACTCTACAGTCCCGACCTCGCTCCGTCAGATTTGTACCTTTTTCGGTCAGTCTCTAATCAAATGCATGGTGTTAAGTTCAACAACGACGATGACCTCTAAAATTGGCTGGATAACTACTTTGATACCAGGCCAGTAGATTTGTATAAAAAAAAGATGGAATAAAGTCCTGAACAATAATGGAAAATCCATCATTAGATTAAAATGTATTAATGTTTGTTTAAAAATTTGAATTTATAATAAATTATTGAACAAAACCGCAAAGACTTATTAGACAACCCAAGTGGAAGCGAAGCCGATTATATTATATTATAGTTGTTACGCGGTAATAATTAATATATATAATATACCTTCGCATTTCTTTGATTCATTTGAACTCTTAACCAGACCTAGATAAGTGAGATTTATTACTAAATGGCAGCAGATATAACGAAAGATTACTGTAAGTCGGAGTCATGGAAGAACGAGAACCTAAGCCAATAATTTGGCCAGTCTACTGCAGAGGGGCCGCAGTAAACAAAGCAATGGCAGCCAACGTCCGTTGAACGGATGAGTGACGACGTTAAGAATATAGAACGACCAGGAAAAATAAATATTGGATGGCCATGTTAGAGGCTTCAACAATCGACCAGCGTGACGGCAATATAATACCGACGAGGGGGCAGTTTGTAGAGCCTTATAATTTATGGATACCCCCACGGGCATCTTTTTCATGATAAGTGTACACACCGAGCGACAGTTTTTTGCATATCTTGATAATGTTTTATCACTGGGTGCACTTGATATTGCTATCTTTCAATTTTTTTTTTTTTGTAAAGTTTTATGCAATCTTTGTTCATTATTTATTGAAAGACGCAGGCATTTTCATTTTGTTATGAAATGTTTTCCATTTCTAAATTAACTATCATAGAATGCCACACTTCCTTCAATACATGCCTCATATAGTTTATACTGTTGTATTCCCATGCCCTCATATATTTTATACTGTTGTATTCCCATATTACTGTTCTCCATGCTCTAATATATTTTATACTGTAGTATTGACCATATTCTGTAACGCTAAGTTAGTGTCTTGTATACCCTGAAGATGGAAAACGGTGGTTCCGAAACCAGTTGGTGATAGCATAAATAAAGAGGTGTTTAAACAAAGTAAGTGAACACATTACTGTTTGTGAAGTTGTAATTTTTTCAGAATATAGTTCGGTGATATTTGAATACAAATTAAATGCATCAATTAGAAATATATAGATACAGATAAACTCAATTTATCGAAAAAATATTTAAGTTGCCACCGGAATTTAAACCAGGATATCTTCCTATCCTGACGTAGTATAATTGGTTATCGCACTTTCCCGGATAGGAAGAGGTCCGTAGAGTTGTTCCGTATTCGCAAAAAAAAACATACTTTTAGCGTTTGTAATATCGGCCGCGAATAATTTTATTATTACATGTCCGCGTCCAAATCCCTACCCCAGACCTTTTTCAGATTTGCTTGCTTTAGTGAGAAATGTAACTTTGACGCCAATAGACGTCAACTTGACCGATATTTGTATTGTATTCGATCTCGACATCGTTCGCGTTGTGGCCGTTCAACTCCAGCTCCAGTGTCAGCTCTGTATTTTGTGATCCTGTGATTTGTGTGCACAGTATTACTGTTTGTGTGTGCCGCGGATGCATAATAACATCGCCGTCTTCAGTCGGGAGCGGAGATCGACACCATCCGGCGAGCATGGCGAGCAGTCCTTCCGAATCCCGGTTCCCCGAGTCCTTTTTTCTAAACCCACTATCCCCTAACCGACCTCTTCCTGTACCACGTACCCCTATTCCCCTCCCCTGCCCTACGTTGTGATTCCGATTTAAGACCGGAATTGTTGTATTCTAATCCGCGGGACGCGTGACTCAAAGATTGCGCAATTTATGTTTCTTGCACTCTTATTGATTTGTGTTAAAGTGAATTGTTTTTAATTATTTTCTTTACCATCCTCTTCGCACTCACATATTTTACACATCCAGACCATCTCAGTGACTGTTTCTTAATTTTATCGACTGTTCTACTAAAGTATGTAGAGTCCCCTATTTCCCCTTTTCTATTATAAAATAATCCTAGTACATATTTGATATGTGAACCTTTTTACTGAGTTTCCAGAATTACCGGTCAATTTTGATTTGTGTGCTGAACCTTGGGTTGTATCCTAAAAGATATAAATTTTTATCTTTTGAACTATAAAACAATATGTCTCTAGAATGTGCTATAAAATGGTAGATTTACTGGGAAAATTTGATGTCATCTTATAGTGAAACATCAACTGCTACTCTGCTTATCTTGGTCAACGATAATTAACTTTCAAATAGATAAAAGATTATGTTCGAATAAGATATATAATATTCTTACAAAACTGGTAACGCCACCTAGAAAAAATATTCTAAAAAACAATTTTAAAACAAAAACTGACAAAGCAACCGGATTCACTGCTTGCTTCCGCTAAGCCCTTCGGGCAGCTTTAAACACGATCCAATCTTTGTTAGTTATGTCACCATTATTAATGTTCATGACATTGTTATAAATAAATTCAAATTTTCACACTGAGTTGATGTAACAGAGCTAGTCCACAATTTTTTATGGGTGCACATCTGACTAAATTACGAGTTGAAAATGATCAAGGAATATATGCAAGTTATGCACTGTTACGAAAAACATTATAATTTGAAATTTTTACAAAATTATCTTATTCAACCTATGTACTTCGAAATGAATATTAGCGAAATCTATCAATTATGAATCTGTCTTTGCTTAAAACCCAAAATCATCTAACAAAAATAGTCTGGCCGCTCGAAATTCGAGGACCTTTAATATTTTGTATCCAGTGTATAATTGGAAATCATTAAAATATTTTAATTAATCGAAATAACGGCATATTATTTATCTTGAAATGCTTATAAAGGATGGGCCAACTTAGGCTGACAATTTTTAAAAATGTATAACTTTGGTGGGGTTTATTTTTAATTATATATTTTTTGCAGATAAAGAATTTATGAAAGTTTAAAGTAGTTTTTAGTAAAATTATTGAATTTTATTATGTTTCGCGACGATCTATTTTAGGTGACCGGCTAATTTAAAAAAATGCAGAGTTTGCTTGGCCTCCCCGTTCCCCAGATTTGACAGCGCATGATTCCTTTTTTTGGGGTTATTTAAAAGGCTGAGTTTACATGAACAAACCAGCAACAATTCAGGAGCTTAAACAAAATATTCGCGCAGAAAGAACAAATTTAGAGACAAAAACGTTGCGTAATGTAATGCAAAGTACTTTAAAAAGAGAAATTATTTGTTAATAAGATAATAGAGGCCATTTAAATGGTATTATTTTCCACATATAGATTTAAAAAAAGTTGACTTTAGTACACTTTCATGTAATAAAAATTCTTTTTTAATATAATAAATATCAAAATTATAAAAGTCATATGCATTTTACATCAGTCAGTCCAAGTTGGCCCACTATGTATGGTTGAAATTGGGCACATATTCCTTGAACAAATTTAATTTAGTCAGTGACAAATACCTATAAAACAATGTGAACTAGTTTATTAGTGGAGTATTCTGTTACACCCTGTATACGTTTATTTTTTTACCATAGTATAATTCAACTCTTAGATGCGTTACCGAAACCGTACCTGATGTGCCAGTCATTTTTAAAAATTTGTATTTAAAATTAAATTCATATTTTATGATTTGTAATATTGTATTTAAATAATAAATTTTGTTTTCTGTATGTTTTATTTTTCTGTAAAACTGAAATGGTGGAGTAAAAATTAGAAGCAGAGAGAATTCCAATATCAATTACTTACGCCGACGGTACAACTTTGATCGCTACATCAGAAGAATAAATGGTTGCACTATTACTGAGTCGTATTGAAGAAGAAAGTAGAAAGTTGAGCATTGAGATAAACAAGAAGAAAACGAAGTTAATGATTATTGGTCGATATAACTAGCTTTCACGAACAGATGATGCCCTTCCAGACCTTGATTTGTCAAAGAGTTCAATTATGTATGTCGGGTCATGCAATACAATCTCTGGTATATTCTATATTGCGTGATATCATGGATCCTGAAGGCAAGAAGAGACGATAGTATTATATTTTCGTAGAAAAATTTATTATACGTCAACCGGTTTCGCTTTTCTCAAGCTTCGTCATAAATACAAAAAGAGTGCACTTACATATACATAAAGAGAGAGATTGAATCCAAAATTACATGTGAAAGAGAGAGACAGAATACATATACAGATAGTCGGAGCATTAAGGTAGGGGAAAGTATAGTGTTGATGGATATTAAATTGATTTTAAAGGAAACATACCTAATATGGGGCTAATAGATAAATTTATTCGGTTATTAAGAATTGGCGTACCGCTATTTCTAAAATATCTTAAGATAAGCGAAACCGGTTGATGTATAATAAATTTCGTGGTTTCATACAAAGTGATTGTAGAAGATAGCTTGGAGAAGCTTGTTGTGGGGGTCACGTAGAAGGAAAGAGAGGAAGAATAAGATCCCCCATCCGTTGGATCGACCAATTGGAAAAGGCAATAGGCACTTCTCTAGTGACAGCCTTAAGATTTGTAGAATGCCGAGAAAATTGAGAAACAGTCATGAAGGCAAGAGTTCATGGAGATCAAGTCATGGAAAAATTACATGGTCGATGATTTTTCGGTATAATGATTGTGGAAACTTGTATGTGGATGATAAGGTTGTTTGATTTAATTATTTGTTTTCTTTAAATGTGTTTCCTGTTATTTGAAAAAAAAACAAACAAATATTGTTTTTTTCAAATACAATAAATTTTAAATATATTAATTATAAGGATATACATATAAAATCAATTTTATCGAAAAATATTATTGTTGCGCCACCGGGATTCGAACCTGGATCTCTTTCCTAACCGGGGAAGGTGCTTTATGCAACTAAGCTACAGCGACATTATTTTTAGCGACAATTTTCGACCCTATATGTTACCTTTTTGATATTAATACATTTAATCGTTCCATCATTTGACAGAGCCATCTACCTTATTTTTACAGAATCTCAAATACCTTTGAGTAAACTGATAGTAGACGCCAGAATTTTTAAAATATCACAGACCTATGTTTTGAATAATTACAACTTCACAATAAGAATGTGTTCTCCTAAAACAATAAATTTATTTATAAAGAAACCTGTACTTTTATAATATTACATATGCATACCTATATGCGATTAGTTTATTTTCACATGTGACATTTATATTGTAAATTTCTTAATAAACCACAAATATTCTAGGCCATAATGTTGTTACCAAATTCGCTTCTGCCAATTTTCTCCATTGACAACTTGTCTATGGCCAAGTTGTCTGTCGAGCAGTATTATCAACTAATTAACTGTCGCCCGGTTGTCATATTCTTCCCGAACCCTTAAAACTTATGTTAAGCTGAAATTGTTGAAAATTATTTATGTCGCTCCCACCCTTACGACCTGGAAACACATAGAAACGCCACAACACTGAAATATAAGTTTATTCTCGTTAATAAAATTCATAAAGAAAATAAAATAAAATAAACATAGATAAATGCTCCGCGGTCCAGCGCTTCGCGGGGCGGCTTCGCCTCTTGTTTGCGTATTCTTCATCACGCCGTGTAAATATTTGAAAGGCTAACATCTCGTGAAATAATTAAAATGCGACTGTCACAATATTATATCTAAAGATTAAACTAGAAACTCTTGCAGAGTAATACGAAAACCCTATAAACTTTTAAGTAAGTGGCTCTGATCTCGGGCAATGAATTAAACCGTAAAACCCCTCGGAAACGTGCCTTAAGTGTAATTTTTTAACCGGCAATGTAAATAGTTGGGATTTATAACCGGTTATCATTTTCAATAAGTTGCATATATGGACATATTATGGACAAACTTCATTAGCAATAATATATACCAGAAAAGCTCCGCAAGAACAATAAATGTTGGATTGTTTCATAAATGAGTGCCATTTTAGAATTGAATATAAAATATTTAACTGTTCGTGTTTTTGATGAAACTTTGTGAAATTCCATGATCGTTTTGTATATTGAATTGAAACACTGTTTTTATTATATTTAAGGTTAAAATATTTTCAGAAACATCTTCTCATTATCAATAATACAATTCAACTAAAGTTAAAAACATTTTCAGACAGTAATTGAGATATCTAACTTAAACAGCATTAGAGAATTTAGACATTTTTAATAAAAAAATAACAATAATAAAATAATAAACATCTAAATACTTCCCATTACATCCCCTCTCTTATCCATTTTAACTCCACCGCCTGTAATTAATGACTGAAAATGTTTTTAACTTTAGTTGAATTATATTATTAATAATGGGAAGATGTTCCAGAAAACGTTCTAACGTTTAATATAATAAAATATAGTGAAAAAAAACAGTTAAAACTTCTATAAATATTATTAGTGAGAAGTCAGGTTGAGTATAACTCGACTATATGGCCACCTTTTTACAATGCGCATTTTTAAACAATTGAAAGAGTACAAAATAAAATTTTGAAATTTGTAAATCATGAACTGAATATACCACGAAAGCAATTGAATTGTGATTTTCTTTTATGTTTAAAGAACTTATTAAAGCTGAGCGAAAGAAGAATTATTTTTGATCTAGTGTGTCTATTTAAAATTTTGCATCATCAAATTGATAGCTCTGATTTATTTCGGTTAGTTAACTTTTATGTACCTATCTACCAGAAATACTAGAATCATTTTTCCTTATTACTGTAACAATACTGGTACAGTTGCTCAGTTCAATTCTCCATTACACAGAATACAAAACTTGAGTAACGAGTATGCGGATGTTGCTGATGTATGGAACAAAGCATTACCAAAATACAATGTAATTGGAACATATTTGTTTATGACTGACAGATCGGACACAAGCTACAAATAATGTTATTTAATATTTACATGAATAAATAATAAAAAAATTGTATTTTTCTTATACATATTTAATTATTATGTATGTATACATAAGAAATTTTACATAATTTTTATTTCCTACATTTACTTTTTACTGCGCATTATTTTTCCCATGTATTAAATGATTCAACTTTTATCATATTTGCTTATTGTTTTTATTCAATATTTTTTGTTTTTATCTTACTTTGTGTATTATTGTAATATATTGTGTGTAATTTAAAAGGCTTAATTGGACCTGTTCATTTAAAAATAAATAAATAAGCTCATATACGAACTAAGGAGTTTAAGACTAAACAGTTTGTGTAAAACGCCCGTAAGGTGAAATTTTTACGAAAATGGGGCTATATAAATTATCTACAATTGGAGAATGGCAATTATAGTGTGTAATCTGTCATGACCATTGACTTGAACCGATAAAGACTAATGGCCTTTTTTATTCTAGAACAATAAATTTGTATTAAAAGTTAATGAAAAACACTCTCCTCCAGTAAGTAATGGAATTAATCAAATATATAAATAAAATCTTGAAATAAATTATGGATTAGTGTCATTTTTTCATGTTTTATACCAACAAGAAATATTAAAATCAACTGCTTATTATGCTGCAGAGTCGACCGTGAATCGTAGATTACGCTACAGAAAAAACCGTTGACTTTATTTTGATATACAGATATATAATACGAGGAAGAAAATATTGTTTGAAGTCATTCGTATTATTCTTATCTCAAGAAAATAAATTGTTTCCGACAATTCGGATTAAGAATAAAATTCAGTGAGAAACTAACTAGTGACGCTACGTCAGTACTTCAAAAGTACCTACCTTAGAATTTTGTTCAAACATTAAATACTTATGGCCCAATAAATCTATAATCTCTGAGAGTCGGTAAAGGCACGTGTATAATGGAAAAGTAATTTTAATCCGTGAGCAAATCACACGCGGTGATGAATGTTTTGTACGGAAGTCTGTATTGTTCTTCACTCGCACTCGAGAGAAATTTCATCTGCGGATACGGAACATTAAAGTAACCTTTTTTTTAAAACGAGATATTAAGAATGTCACGTTTATAAGAGATTTTTTTTACTCCATCATTTGCTATACAAATAATACAACAAAAAATTTATGAAGTACACAGGAAAAATGGTATATACTACTACAATTTCTATAGATTCTGCCCTAGTACAAAACATTCCACTAGAAAACAGGAATATCGATAGACTCCAGATAATTTCGTACGTTATTGCTTCATTAAAATCTGAATCTGTGAAGAGGTCACCGTTCATTTGGGTTCCCTCAAAGCCCATTCTGTATTTAATCGTTATGTGTCCTACTCATCTTATCCTTTGAGATTTTACCACACCAACTAAACCTGAATTTCGATAAAGAGCTTTTATCTCTGAATTATCGCGAACTAACATGAGTGATTATTTATCTGTCACTGACCAATATATTTTTCGGAGTATTTTTTTTTAAGAACATTCAGTTTCTTTTAGAGGCTTATTAAAAATCCATATCTCGCATGCATATGTAACAACAGAGCGTATTATTATGTTGTAGATCGCAATTTTTGATTTGATGGACGATTTTATGAGTTTCTCGTCGGCAAAGCAACTATTTCCGCTGTGAATTGTTGACTTGATTTCATTTGGCTTATTATTCTCTGTAGTCAATCCAAATCCAAAATGTTAAAAATCAAAATTGTAATTACCACTTTGTATTGGACCACGTTGTTAATAATACAACATATTTTTTAACATATATAAGTCAGTTGAAACAATGGCAAAGATTGCAAATTTATGTTAGTTTTCAGCTGCTAGCAAATCAATAAAAAGTAGTGGAAAACACTGAATTTACTAGTAATTGAAGGTATTAGTGGCAATCTCAGCAATGTCAATCTCAATCATGAAAAATATTTATTATTGTGAATAATAATTCCTATAATATGGTTCAAAACATAATAGAAATGCAACAGCTTCAAAAAAAAGGTAGTATACTAACAGTCATTTAAAATTTTTAGTAGCGAAAACTGTTATTGGTCGAATCCTATTATAAATGGCGGCGGGAAAAAAAAAGATTTTGTAAAAAACACCGATTTTGAATAACTAATTAACTTCAAAAAGATCTAATCTTGATTGTTATTAAATTAACAAAATACGTAAAAGCTATACAAAAAGACAACTGCATTTAAAGTTAGAATTTTTTTCTTTTTTATATTTAAAACAATATCATTGTGGTTCATTTATAATATTGAATAGTTTAATTGTTTTTTCATCCTGATGAAAGAATAGGTATTGTTCCGAAACCGGATGAATATAAATAAATAATTCAGTGATTTTTTAAACAAAGTTAATAAACTATTCATTATTAAAAAATAGATATTGTTGACTTTGCAAACTAGTATCCTCAATTACATAAATTAAATAAACGATAAATTTATGTAAATATATTAATAACATGAATAGTTTAATTTTTAATAATATATTATAATAATTTACATAAAGCATACGTAACCGGTTTATTTTATATCTGGTTTAAATAAGGTTATAATTTATAGAGGCTGTGGTCTCCTTACTCTGACCTATTTTTTGTGCATATTAACCTTCTCGTATATCCTTGTATGTTCCGGAATATTATGATTTTAATATCTTATCAAGGAAATAATTATTAAAATATACGATTTTTTCTTCGAATTTAAAACCTAAATGGTTCAAGGATTTAAAAAATACATGAATATTCAGAAATTATTTTTTAAACGGCGAGTAAAATAAACATTGCCGACCATGGAAAATAGAAATACATTAATATATAATAAATTGTTTTTCACTCACATTCAATCATGATTCGGACAGCTGTATGCAGAGAAATAGCCAAGGTCGGATGTGTCATTACACAACTGAGAGTTGAGTTGTGGTGAGCCCGTTGCACTGTCAATCGAACGGTTGAAAGGAAACCTGAAAAATGAAAGAAATTAAGGGTTAGATCACGTTTTTTGTAGTTGGTTTCCTCGAGAAAACCTAGGCGGACGTTTCGGCACGGAATCACGTGAACTGTCTCAACTTTGAGAGATTCATACCCCTCGCGCACAAGTACTGTTGCATGTTGTGTATTATGTTAAGTTTTAAGGCAGAGCCTTGAAATGTTTTGACTTATTGACTATGCTGTCGACAGTATATTCAAAATTATAAGAGTGGAGAGGTAATCGACAGGGGGGCATTGAAATAGGGAATATATTAAATAGCGGGTTATTTATAAGGTTTAATTGATTGTAAACTATATTGCACTTAGTGTTAGTGATTTTCTGACTTCTAGACTTTTTAAATTATCTAACCTAAGGCATTTATTATTAATGCGTAAAATTTCAATGCCGTTTTCTTTCACAAAATGGTGGCCTGTCTCTAAAAGGTGGTTGAAAATTTTAAGAAATTGTTATTGAAAAAAGAAAATCCGGTATACACATATAAACTAAACTGTAATGACTGCCCGGCATTTTCTATCGACAGTATATTCAAAATTATAAGAGTGGGGAGGTGATTGACAAGGAGGCATTGAAATAGAGTATATTTTAAATAGCGAGTTATTTGTAAGGTTTAATTGATTGTGATTTTCTGACGGCATTGAAATTTTACATTTACATTTTAATTAATGAATTTCGAGTTATTTAAAAAGTCGTATAAAAGTGAACGATTAAAAAATGGTACACCAAGACAGAAGAGTGTGACATTCTATCTATTCTCTGGGAAAACATCGTAATTATAATTCAATTAGTTAGTTGTAATAACATATCGGTATTGATATAATTTTAAATTTGAATTTATAGCACCAATCTTAAGTACACGGACGATATAACATTGATCGCTATATCAGAAAAAGAAATGGCCAGACTACTCTGCCATACTGATGAAGAATGAAGAAAATTGGGCTTTGTGATAAACAAGGACATTGATCGACATAACCAGCTTTCACGAACAGATGATGCCCTTACAGACCTTAAAATTATCAAGAATTTCAATTACCTCGGGTACATAATTACTAACGATAGTATCCGCGAGCCATAAATTTAACGACGCATAAGTATGACGAAAATTTTTACGTCCAGACTTGACAAAATATGAAAAGACCGCGGTATTTCCAAGGCAACGAAGATCAGGTTTGTACAGTTTCTGGTCCATTCTATGTTTTTATGTGGTGTGGAATCATGGACCTTAAAGGAAAGGGAGAGATGACGGATTGATGGCTATGAGATGTGGTGCGCATACCATGAACAGCAAGACGCATTTTTCTGTATTAATAAAACACATTTTTGACGCGTCTTGCGTATTGCATATTATTGACACCTTTCCGCGTCCAAATTCACACCCATAACCTTTTTCTTAATGCTCGTCAGTGTTAATAGTGACCTTGACGTCAGCAGATGTCAACGTGACCGATACTTGTTCGAGCGCGACATCGCGATAGCATTAGCGGTGTGGATTTGTTCAACTCAAAGTGCATCAGCACTGCATTGTGTGATTCTGGGTAAAGCTGTGATATCGCCGTCTTCAATTGGAAGCGGAAAGATGCCCACCGCATGCCGTTTGATTTGTCGAATGGGTAAGACGAGCAGTTCTTCCGAATTCCGGTTCCCCGAGATCTATTGGTCCTTCGACTGGAATCCCTACCCATCATTGACCCTTATATCCAGGTTCCCTTATTTCCTTCCTTCCCTTCCCCTGCGGCGATTTCGATTTATGACTGGAATCGCTGTAATCCATTCCGCGGGACGCGCGACTCGGAAATCACGCAATTCGTTCGTTAGATCCTATCGGCGTAGGATTAACGTCTTCTTTACACACATTAATGTCTCCATTCTGCAGGAACTGAAGATCAAGGACAGATCCTCAACCATTTGTCTGATAAGAATTCTTTAATATTTTTAGCATCTTGCGAGAAAGGAAGATTGCTTAGAGAAGCTTATTGCGGTGGGCCACGTCGAAGACGGAGAGGAAGAGGAAAAGGAAAATCCCCCACCCGTTAGACCGACAAAGTGGAAAAGGCAACAGGCACTTGTCTGGTAAAACCCCTTATATCTGCAGAATGCCGAGAAAAGTGAAGGAACATAGTCAGGATGGAGGGATTTCACTGAGATCGCGATTCTTAGTCATGAGGGATGGACGTGGATGTGGACGATGACTTTTAAATTTTCTGAACGACTCAATAATACTCGTTGATACTTGATAAGATTTTATTTTTAAAATATCAAACCTTCGTCATTCTCTGCATCTTCGACCGCCATCTCTTCGCTCGTCTCCATATCCAGTTCCCCGATGAGGCTGATACTCGGCTTTCGGAGCACCCAAGATAATTTGGGTTTTGGTCTTCCGCCGGCCACGGCGCAAGTAGCATTAAGCTCGCTTCCTTCCTTGATGGATACTAATCTACTTCCGGGGCTGAGAGTCCTTCCGGCAACTTCCAGCGACGGGGTTGATGGCTTTTCTGTGGGAAAAAACAAGAAATTAATGTTCGCTCTATGACAGAGGGTCGAGACAAAGCGGGCATTCTCATATCATGTATAGGGCTAACTGGGTGTATGTAAATTGTCCGTCATTGTTCGTTACGATAAGAACATCATTGTAGTAAAACATAATCAAGAAAGCATCCCTCTATTTTATTACGTCATTAATTGATTTTGACATTATCATTATGTCACTAAGTATTTTATTAGATAACATTTCTTGTGATTTTGCTACGTAAAATTAATGATTTTTTCTTAATAAATCAGTCGCGTATTAATTTTATTGTATGTTAATTGGACATAATTATTAATTTAAACAAATAACTACCACTTTGATTAAATTAAAATCGACTAGTTTCGAAACGTCTGTATCTTTGACTGCTGAAGTCTCTAGTATTTTTTAGGAGAACACATTCTTATTGTGAAGTTGTAATTATTCAGAACATAGGTCTGTGATATTTTAAATATGAATTAAATATATTAATTATAAAGATATACATATAAAATCAATTTTATCGAAAAATATTGTTGTTGCGCCACCGGGATTCGAACCTTCTGTAAAAATAAGGTAGATGACTCTGTCAAATGATGGAACGATTAAATGTATTAATATCAAGAAGGTAAAATATAGGGTCGAAAATTGTCACTAAAGATATTGTCGCTGTAGCTTAGTTGGATAAAGCACCTTCCCCGGTTAGGAAAGAGATCCAGGTTCGAATCCTGGTGGCGCAACAACAATATTTTTCGATAAAATTGATTTTATATGTATATCTATATAATTAATATATTTAATTCATATTCTAGTATTTTTCATAGTTCTGTAAGGATGAGCAAATTGGATGCCTTCGAGATGTGATGCTGAAGGCGAAGGACCGCCAAGCGTCTCTGCATTCCAAAAATAAATGAATACTGGAAGATTTTCAACAGCTTATTAATTTAATTATTATTTGAAAGCTTATTAATTTTGGGCACCATTTGGTTGCCATTAGCAATGACGAATGTATCGATGAGTATCGATAAAGTCGTCATCACACGGACACCTGAGAAAAATAAAACAAGAGGATGGTCTCATGCAACTTGGATTGAATAAATAAAGGATTTGTTATGCTCCTTTTTAACCTTTACCATACCATGCTAAAAATATCATACGCAACCATGCTGTCAACTAGTGTTACTGCAAGAAATTAGAGTTTTTTTAAACACTTTAAATCGGAATAAAATGCTTTTACAAGCTTAAATGACTTTAAAATAGTTAATGTCACAGTTAATTTAAATATAATAATTAAATACGTTCATTTTATTCTCAAACATTATTCTTGTAACGCATTCGTCAAAAGACTCATCTAACATGATCTTCATCTATATCTCTCATGATTAAAATTAATGTGTGATCTTTTTCACGTAGTAAAAGTGGTATTTTTAACGCAGATAACGTATCAATTTTATACAGCATTGAATTCAAAAATGATTATTTTTATTATGGTTCGCTTTACATAATTGGTTTTTCACTACTATTTTTTTAGGACTAGGTAAAATGTAAGTTTTACATTGTGCATATTTATAGAAATACGATTTAATTGGCTCAGTAGACTAATGTTACTGCACGGCTAGGAAAGGGTTGAATGCTGCTATCGTCAAAGCTCAAGACAGGAAGGAATGGAGAAGTGTCGTGATCAACTCGCAACTCGAAACATTATTATTTTGACATTATTTAAGAATAATTAATGATTTTAAATATTTTTTACACATCAATCAAAATTTACTTAATGATAATATAAATAAATATTTTGCCAAAAACATTTCATATGTTTAATAATATCAACTTGGTGTAACAGAAACACCTCAAAAAGTGTAAAACAAATCAGATGAATCAATCAGAAAGATATTCAAAAAAGTATATCTATTGAAAAATTATTTGGTTACCATCGAGATACGAACTTGGAACATCTCCTTGCTGCAATTTCGTTATGTTAAACATTTAAGATTCCAAAAAATTTGAGACGAATTGTCTTCTATTAACGGTACATCTATCTAATGAATTTATTTGATTTCTTTTAAATATTATTGAACTATGTTCTAAAATTGCAGCATTACATAAAGCTAATTTTTATTGTTTTTTTTATCAGATAGAGTAAATTTCATTTCCTTTAAAAAAAACATTTCTAAACTATTACGAAAATATTATTTCTTCCGATAGAAAGTAATATATCACGCAACCATGAATATTTTAATTCTTGAAAT
The DNA here is from genome assembly GCA_031772225.1 of Eubasilissa splendida. Classification (NCBI taxonomy): domain Eukaryota; kingdom Metazoa; phylum Arthropoda; class Insecta; order Trichoptera; family Phryganeidae; genus Eubasilissa; species Eubasilissa splendida. The sequence goes on from CM062863.1 coordinate 21,530,965, forward strand.
CAAATATCTCCTCTCCTCTTGTAAATATATATTTCTTCTTCAATTCCTTCAACTTTTATGTTTGTAGGCAATATTTTAATTTATGATTATTTATTACCCACGTTGGTCCTAAACAGCCCTTATTTATTTTTGGAATACATAATAATTTTACCAACTAAACTTTACGTCAATACTCTTCCCTCGAACATTAGATATTACCGCTTTACTAAGATAATAAAATATATTATTTTTAAGTTAAAATAGTAATGTAATTAAAACGTTGAATACTTAATAAATATTCTAAATGCTAGTATAAATCATTTTTTTTTTCTAATAATAAAGCTAAATATTTATTTAAGCAAAAATATATATAAGTTTTGTATCATACTACCCCTAGACCAGTGATTATCAAAGTGGTCTATATCGACCCCCAGGGGTCTACGTCAGCGAAAAAAAAATTTGGGGGTCCATGAACTGAAAATGGGGGTCCACGATAGTGGATCTCAACATACACTGATAGTACCTATTTACTTACATTATAATCTTATAATATAAAGACATACATTATTTATAAAAGTACCTATGAAGTAAAAAATTTATTATATATGTTTATAAAATTGTGTAAGTTGTAGGATGTAGGCATTCGCTTTGTGGTTTAAGTTTTTAACACAACTTCACTACAATTAGAAATTTACAAAAAATCAATATCAGGTAAGTAGTGGGTCTACCAAAAACCGAAAAACGTGGCAAGGGGTCTACGACACAAAAAAGTTTGGGAACCTCTGCCCTAGGTCATTTTTGTTTATAAAATGTAATATAAATAGTTTCAATAATATGGTTAACATTTTCGTTTAGAAATTTAACAATGATTTCCATATTCAGCAACGTAAAAATTATATATCGCTATAGTTTCTGTAAAATAAATCTAAATCCACTTTTATTTGACGTAATACTTACGCACTAAACATTGTAAATTCTAATAAATAAATTAATTAGAAATTGAAAAATAATGCTACGCATGTATTTCACATAATTTTTCATAAAATGTATCCTAAACTATACGCTATACTTGACTTGTTCGCGCCGTACGGTGTTTTGAATGCACATCTTCACTTGAACTGACGTACTATAAAAAGTTTTTTTTTTGTATTATAATATGTAACTCTTATAGTATTATTATTCAATTTCTCGAGACTAGAAAATAACTTATACGTTAACTTTTTAAAACAACATGCTTCTGAGAATGTGTATTTCTTCCCAGACAGAACGCTTCTAGTTCAGATGAATATAAAGTTTAGTAAAACATAAGTTTTAAACGCTAACACACAATGTCTATCTACTGGTACATGCGTTGATGGATAATATTATTTAATAGGTATATGATAATATTATAATTTTTGTTGAGTCATCCACCTGTGAAATATGTGTATGTGTACTATACTGTTCTAGATATGTATTCTGAAACAGATGAAAGGCGACTGCTGTGGATGACACATGCCGAGACCGAGCACCGAGACATGCACATGTTCAAGAGGGTATTACAAGAGGGCAAAGTTAGCAACTTTCATTATAACTTTATCTAACTTTAAATGCAGTTATATTCTCACATAATTTCACCCCTTTTTGTCAATTTATTAACAATCTAACTTTATTTTATGTAAACTGATAGTTCAAAATCAATCAGTATTAGATGCATAATCAATTGCTTTTGCCCGCCGCCATTTATATTAGGATTCTATTTAAATACAAATTAAGTGTATTAATTAGAAAGATATACAATCAGATTCGAACCTGGATCTCTTCCTACCCGGAGAACGCGCATTAACCGATTATGTTATACAAACATAGTGCATTAACGACAAATTTTCTAACTTATATGTTACACTTTTCAAATTAATACATCTATCGTTCCATTATTCGAAAGCTATATTTTTTTATTTTTACGGAATCTTAAATACCTTTGTTTAATCCTGTAGGAGACGCCAGAATTAATAATTCATTGTTATTAAATTTTGGACACATTGATACAACTTATATATTATTAAGGAGAACACATTCTTATTGTGAAGTTGTAATTATTCAGAACATAGGTTCTAATCCCGGTAGCAACAACAATATTTTTCGATAAAATTGATTTTATGTGTATATCTTTATAATTAACACATTTAATTTGTATTTTAAAGAATATCACAGACCTAAGTTCTGAATAATTACAACTTCTCAATAAGAATGTATTCTCCTTAATAATATATTAGGATGCAACCAATAGCAGTTATCGCTACTGCTAAAATTTAAAAGACAGCCAGTATAAAAACTATGTAGCTTGTTTTTGGAAGAAGTTGTTGCATTCATTATGCATTTTTAATCAAATTATAGAAAATGCATTTATAAATACATTGTTCTCCAAGCTCTTATCAGTTTTTCATTTTTTTTTTTCAAATAATAATGTTGCAGAGCCCGCATCTAGTACTCCCAAAAGTCAACAAGATCAATATCGATATAACCAAGGCATACATCAAGATGGACCTGTAAGAGGTAAGTAAGGTAGTAAAGAAGAAAATATGAATATTTTAAAAATGTCCCTAGTATCTTATCAGATATGGATAAAAAAACATTTATAAAAGAATTAAAAATAATTGTAATGTCTATGGAATGATGACGGAGGCGCACGCGCTTTCTGGGTGAACAAGCCTGTGTGTGTGTGTGTGTGTGTGTATGTGTGTGTGTGTGTGCATATGTAAAGGTATGTCCGGAGAGAATGGGTAAGTATAGCCGACAACGTGTGGGTCGCCCATTCGCTGCACATCTTTCAACGCAAATAGACAAAATTTCATTAGTAATCTGTACTAGTGTTAACGGGATTAAATACTAAATTATTACAAGGCTCCGCCGAATATTATTCACCTTACCACTCAACTTATATTCTTCAAGCAAGATCTATAACAAGTGGCGCAGTCGAATTATAGCTGGCATGTTTATTTCAAAAAATTATTTAATAGTAGGCATGTTTTCGGGAAAAATTAAATATAAGGATTTTTATAAACATTGATGGGTTCAAAAGAAAACACACACAGAGAGATAATATTAGCTATTTTAAAAAGTTTTTTAGACAATATGTACCCACCTACGCACGCGCCTAAATTATAACGAACAAAAACAATTTAATTAAATAAAACACAATTTATCAAATATGTCAAATCACAAAGTGATTGCTTCCTGCGAAAATAAAAAACAATTATGTTTTGTGATAATATTAAATTCTTCATGGGTATGCTAATTTGTGCCACCTACCCAGGTTATTTAAATTGTTAAATAATGTCGATTCTCGGAATTACTTCAAACAATATTTAGAAACTCACAATTTTTTTAAATTTTAAAAAAATACAATAAAGAAAATGTAAACAAATTAAACAGTGTAATTTGATGGGTGTCATCAACCTGGTAGGTAACGAGGCTGTAAATAATAACTTTAAAATATGAGAAAAAAATAATGCAAATATATCAAAATTAAAACAAAAAATGTACTATAGTATTTCAAATTGCAGTTATCAAACTTAACACGTCACCAGACAGGCTAGTAATATTTTATAATAAATTACGATGAATACAAACACCATTATGTCAAATATAGCAAAAAAAAAAATACTAATTACGTTTTGGGGCAAACTTTGACGAATTTAATTAAATAATAATTTGCTGTCAAAAGAATGATACGCAAAAAAATGAAAAATTACCAATTAACGCCAAACTATAATAATTACGCACGGGCTGAGTAAGAAAAATAATTAGTTATTATTTCTACCTAGTTTAATGATATTAAATTATTTGACGTTGAGGGATGACTATTCAGATTTCAGTAAAATATTATAATTACAAATAAGCTTATATTATATTTATAAATTTCATTTAAGTATTAGCATTATTCATTGTCAAGACTAAACTCCAGATTACTATTTTATTAACGTTAAAATAATCTGGAATAACGATTAATTTCTGCGAAGAGCACGTTTTTCTGGAGTTGCTTTTAAATACATATTTATTATAATTTTCTAATTTGTATATATATGTACATAATGTATGATATGTTCACTACCTCCTTAACTAAACGAAAGTCTGTGTTAAAGAGACAGATTTATTCGTTATAGGTATCTAACAATACAAATATGAAATAAATAATATCAATCTAAATCGATTATTATTAGGTTAGAATCGGTCAAATTTGTCATTTTGTTTAAATTCTTTGACTAATATACTCCTTGGTTTTCAGGTAGTAAAAATGTGTGTCAATAACTACCTCTATATTCCCCATTTTTTATCACTTCGATAAGGGATGGAGTGCGGCACAGTTTCGTGATCTCAACGAACTCTTCAGTAAAAGAACGATTGGTGGAAGTCAAGTTCGACTATTCGATCGTTTCAAATCTCACGACACAAGCATAAATATTGAGAAAGCAAGACTGTTTGATTTTGATTTCTGGTTCTGATTTCTCAACTTCAAAATTGCTGACATATTTGGTTATTGAAAGGCTTCGACAAGCTCGGCTTTTGATCGATGATTAGTCCAAGTGTTCTCCGGAGAATTTTATAAACTCGGATAGTCTTTAACCGGTTCTTCGTGAGTCACGCATTTGAATTTGTGTTTTATTGACAGGTTAGATCCGAGAAGGCTTTTTAAAGCAAAACAGGCAGCATTCCCATTTTTTAATGAAGCTGTTAACACCACGAATATCTCAATTCTTTACTATTTTGAAACTACGCTGTGCGCTTGTGCTATAAAAGTAAAACTTCTATGTGTACTGGTCACGACTAATCACGGTTCTTTAATAAAAATATATTTTAGCTTTAAAATATAAATTCATAGACGGAAGACAGAAAATGCAATTAAAAGAAAAGGATCTTGTATTTTAAATACAAAAATAATATATTAAATTGTAAAAATCTCTGTTATTTCTAATGTAAAATAACAAAATATTTACATAAAAAAGTCTACGAAAATAAGTTTGCGGATGATCTCAAACCATATCCGTATATTAAAATTCTCATTTTTGGTGACACGAAATTCATTTAATCTAACACGGCCAAAAAAGATATATCATATACGTGTTATCTTTTAACAATATTAATACTGTTTCTGAACTCACCAAGAACAATGAGCTTGATAGGCTCGGCCGAGATCCAGTTCCCCTCCGGGTCCACCCCGCGGCACACCCACGCCCCGTCATCTTCTTTTCTCACCCTGGCTATCACAGCCTCCCCAGCCTTGGAGACGGCTAATCTCCCGCCAGTACCCTCTGGATCCATCTCCATAATCTGGAAAAATACACATGCTTTTTAAGTAAATCTGAAGTAAATATGTCACTAAAATAAAGAAAAAAGTCAATCTTATTTCTGTAAGAAACTGAGCTGCCACCGGAATTTGAACGGAATTTGTCACTCGCCAGTAAACTGCCTTTTCAGCTGAGGTATGTCATCTTTGATCAACATAAACCAACAAATAAACATCTTCACACAAGCACCAAAAACAACAAGTACTTTCTATCAATTCTACAATATGTATATAATATACTTTGGTCCGGTTGTGTGATCAGTAGTAAATTTTTACAATGGAAAGCTTTTACTATAGTAACATTTTACTATTGCCCGTGATAAAAATCGATTTTGGGTTGTCGGTTCGTTAAATTAACTACTGTCGAAGACAATCTTGATTCTCAGTGTGAAAAGGCGAGTAATCATGACATATACTTTATTTTATTTACTTATTTATTATTATTATACACGCTCTATTCAGACATTAACATAATTTTTTAAATAACAGAAAATTTTATCAAAAGTGCAATCAATACACAAAGAAAAAAATTATATAATGTTAGCATGTTTTTTCATATACAAAATTAAAAATAAATATAAAATGTCAAGTAAATCAATTTATCCGTCACCATTGAGTTGAGACACAAAAAAATGTAATAATGTAGTCCTATAAACAGTTAAATATACAGCAAAAATGTCGACTACCTTCGCATATTCATTCCCCAAAGAATGCATTCTGGGGACTGCGAAGTTAGCTAATACATGAGTTCTGACATTACCACTATAATAGAACAATGAATTGTATCTCGATGACCGCAATGGTGAGTGAAACTCAAGCAGATCGACAATCTGGGAGAAGTCTATCATACCATTGATGATCCTGTATAGAAATATAAGGTCGGTCATCGCACGTCTCACTGATAATTTTAACAATTTCAGACGGCTAAGTAGATAATCATAACTGATATCCTCAGAGCACATATTTAATTTTAAATTAATGAATATTAGAAACTTTCTCTGGATTCTTTTAACCGCCGTCGAGTGAATAATGAAGTGTGGCGAACATATGACCGAATTATATTCTACCTGAGGTCTAACTAGGTAAGTGTAGAAGACTTTATAAGTGTGCAGGACTGGAAAGTTTTTGCAGCATGTTTTAACATTTTAATACCTTTATTAGTTATCGAATCAATGTGGAGAATGAATAATAATTCACTGTCAAATATTACACCCAGATCATTGATCTCCCTAACTGACACCAAGTCATTTTATGCGTTATCCGTGACTTTATTCGCCCCTGCGTTCGAGACCTGTCACTTGCTCACACATACTGTCAACATATACTGCTTATGTATGTATGACACCTGTCACATATACTGCTTATGTATATTAAACAACTTTGATCACTAAAATAGCGAGATATTGAATGATTATTTGTCGTATACTGCAACTTTCAAATATCAATGTGACAGATGACTTTTGAAACAGCTGTGAAGAGTTCGCCATATTTAACCATCGATTCACATTTACAATCGGATATCGGAGAGTAAAATTGGTTTACTACTGGATGTACTTTCGAGAAGTAAATATATTTTTTAACAACGATCAAACAACCCGTTTTCGTAAATTACTACTGATTACACACCCGGCCCTTAATACTAAATATAAATCATTTATGGTGAGCTGAACACCTCAGTATAACACCTCTAAGATTATGAGACCATGCACCGAGGCAACTTGAGAGTGCCCCGCTGGATGAGGGACTTCGTTAGTAAACTTTAATCGCGCATTTCATTGTAATCTCTGGTATTGAATAAATAAAGTATTCTTAAGAAATAATCATTTTTAACACGCTCCGCAATTGTCTTAACCTTTACCATACCGTGATATAAAATACACGTACGCAGCCATGCTGTCAATTCGTGTTACCGTAAGAAATTAGAGTTCTATTAGCCTTTAAAATGTGAAAAAATGGTTAATGCCATAAATTTACTTTAAGAATTGAGCATTAAATATTTTTTTATATATGTAATATTATAATTCGGAGCATTCATTGAGTTCTATATAAGAGGTTGCAATGTGTAATACAACCTTCCTCTTTATCAATCTTCATTTAATTAGTGAGAAAGAGACACCATTATATTCGTATGTTTGTTATTGTTTTCACTGTGAAACGAATGTGTGATTTCTTTCTATCTTCCCACAAATAGTATTTTTGTTAACGTATTGATTTTACAACGGAATGATTTTAAAAATAATTATTTTCGTAGTATTCGCCTTACTTAATTGATTTTTTACTAATCATTTCTAAGCGTAAATATTTTACTTAAAATTAACTAAAAAAATTATGTGCATGTTGTGTACATTTAACGAAATATTACAGATTTAATTAAAGCGATAGACCTGTGTTACTGCATGGTTTGGGAAGGGTTAATTACTTTCATTCCTCATTGTAGCCAAGATGAATTGTGAAATACCAGAATACTGATAATGGTCTGAAGTATGAGGCATATTTATTGATATCCTACGAATAATAATTTACCTCCATACGTTTACGTTTAGAGAAAAATAATTATAAAATAGATGCAATATATACATTTATACTAGTGACAGTTAAATCGATATTTAAACCGTTATTATGACTTTGACTGTGTACAATTGTAACTATTATTGATAACGGATTATTCATAATTCTTCGAGCAATAACTGGTATACTAGATAGTATACCTTTATGGTGATTTGTGTTAAAGGTTATGTAGATACGTTAGGGTCACCAATAGGGATTATTAGTGTCAGAATGATGTGTTCGATGAAAATCGAGGGCCCTATACCTCCTCACTTCTCCCGTATGCATATGAAATGTGTTTGTGGCTAGAGTGGGTGTATTATAAATGAAACAGTACTTAGCATAGTTGCGTTCATTCACAGTAAAAGCACAATTGAATTTACATTGCTTGTTATATTATACAAAGTTTAAGTACACTGAAGACGGTGCCGAGCTGCGTGCAAGATGCTGTGTCCGAGGAGCTGGCCAGGAGAAGTGTGAGTAGTTTTGGTGGTTACTCAGACTGGTTTGATCGCGGTGTATTGTTGTCTGCAATTTGGCGGGTACCAGACGGACTATATGGTTTAAACAGTCAATTATTATATTTTCAGAGATTCGACACATACAAACTTATTTATAATGAATGATGAATATTTATTTAAAATATTCAGAATAATTGAGTAAATTACATAACACATTTTGTAGTATTTATTATATAGTAGCACAATATAATTCTTTCATTTAGAAAAAAAAACTGACATTACTTAAGCACCAAGAAAAAACTGATTACACAGTCGAACACAGTAGCCAAGTAGCTAGAACAAGACTGAACAAATCTAATTTGTCTTCATTATCAAGGAACTGTTTCTGAAAAATAGAAACATCACAAATAAAATGTGTTCTCCGTAAAAATACATAAGTTGTATCAAAGTTTAAACAAATTCAATAAAAAATAATTGATTTAATTCTGGCGTCTCCTAGCGCGTATTACTCAAAGGTATTTAGGATTCCTTGCAATATAAAGTCAACTGCTTTTAAAATGAAATAACTGATGTATCAATTTGAAAGAGCTATATAATAAGTTCAAAAATAACCTACTTGGTTCGCGACAAATATGGCGAAATTGGATAAGGCATTTCCCTGAATAGGAAGAGGTTCGGTAGCAACTAAAATATGTTTTCGATAAATAGATTTTTTCTGTATATCTTTCGAGTTGATTAATTTAATTTATATTGTTATATGTTATTTGTAAAGTATAACAAAAATGAGTAAAACTCTAAAAACTTGACAATAAACTTATCTTATTATATATGAATGTTTTAATGTTTACGAGGAGATCTTGAAAACCCTTCACATTGTAGAGGTTAAGCTAATAAATAAATATTAAGGGATCATCATAGTTCAGTTCAAATGGTATTTTCCATACCATTAAAACTGTAAATATCTGTTTTCAAACTCGCTCAGAACGGTCGAAATTCTGAACTCAATTTCGGAGACGGCAAATTGTCGGGGAATTCGCAAAGAATTCAAAGGGGTCGAAATATTATATAAGTTAGTTACTCACATAAATCAGATATTCAAATGGCCAAATCCGTAAGCCGGATATGTGATTTATTTTATTCATTTTTGAAATAAGCTAAAGTAAGCCCATAATCTCTTTTTTTCGATATATACTGGTGTTCAAATGAATAGAATAGAAAAATATTTTGTCATAAAATGTAACTCTGAACATTAAACAAATCACATCTAACAATCTACATGTTTCAATTTTGACATTTTAATAAAACAATATTTTAAAACAGATTTGTTGTGATTTTATTTTTAACCTTATATAATGCAATTGAAGATAGTAAATAAGAACCTTTAATTAAACCTTAATATGAAAAAATCTACTTTATGTATCTTCTTCTTCATAGAGACTAATGGATCATTGTTATCATCTTCTTCTTCTTGTGACTTATCTGTTCAACGGACGTTCTCTATCATCACTTTGTTCATTGCGGACTGCCTTGCCTCAAGTCCTTCAGCCTTGACGTTCTCCTTCCTCCAGACTTCCAGCAATTTTTTCATGTATTCATTCATCACGTGTACGAGATATTGAAGTCCTTTTTTCACAACATCTTCATTCGTTATTTTGTGCATCCAGCTCATTTTGATTATTCTTCTGTAGATCCAAATCTCAAATCATATCGTCGCCTTATCATTTATTCGATAAGTGTCCATATTTCCATTTCATAAAATGCGGATTAAGGTCACACGAGCTTGATTAATGCAGCATTCGATTTCCACAGAAGGATCCTATCTTTCATTTATATTGCAACCCAGGTATATATGTTCATTATCAAGTTAGCTATTTGGATTTTGTTTACAGCTGCCCGATATCTGATCAAACCATTATCTAAGGTATTTGAACCAAGAGGTTCTCCTTCTGCCAGGATTTCATCCGTTGATTTTTCCTTTCATGATAAGCTGCAGGATCTCAAAAATCTCAGGGTGTCTCAAGACACATTCTAGCGATTTACTTATCTTTATAAGTAGCGCGTATTTAGGTTTAACACAGAATTGCTGAGTACAAAAATAATTATACCTTTGACTCAGAACAGCATCAAAAACATCGCTTTTATATTTAAACATTGAACACCGGAATATATCTACAAGACCTAAATCGTTCCCATGCCTGTGAAATCTTTACGTGGGTACATTCCTATAAAAATTGTATATGATGAATTTACATGGAACAACGCCGACGACCTGGTACTCCGCGCGAAAACATGGTGTACAATCAATTCAGTTAAATTAAGGGCGTCCAGCATGCCATTTATTATTTTAAATAAAAATAATAAATCACTTAAAATTCTTCTACATGACAAGTTAGTTAAATTGAGAGTGCTCATTTGAAAATCATAATTCATTTGTTCAACAGGTATATACGGCTTGAAATTAATAAACCTTAAAAAAATTATGTTAAAGCCTTTCTAATTTTAATTAAAATTCATGTACTTTATAGAATGGAGACCAAATTGTCGAGTTGTATTCTAAATTGCTACGAACCAAACCCGTGTATGAAACTTTAAGAGATTTAAGTGAATTGATATTTTATGATGATTTTACCATTGACGTTTCCGATATAATAAATATTTAAAAATTATGCAAACGATACGTTTAAATCTGAATTTTTCTTTCTCGAGTGTTTTTGAAGTATTCGCTGTACTCTGTTTTCTAGTTTCTATTTTCCTGAATAATAATTCAGACAGTTGCATTTTAATTATTTTCCGGGATGTTTGCGATTCAAATATTTACACGGCGTGATGAAGTGTACGCAAACGGGAGGCGAAGCCGCCCCACGGGGCACCGGACCACGTAGTAGCACGGAGCAATAATATATATTTACTTCGTATCGTTTTTCCATAAAACGAGAACGTAAAGACTTGAAGAAATTTTTTTTAAAAAGCATTCACATATTTTATACAACAAATCACAGGCGTGCCTGCCCTGTTACAAATGCGTGCTGGGTCTTAAAACTCCCACAATGACGGCGTATGCTACGGGCGACAGCGGACTGCCATTCCAAGCATTACCTTTAATGGAGATAGGTTACAATGAGAGTGAATGTATGCAATGACTACCCGTCCTGAAATTCAAACCATCATTTGTATCTGGATATTTCAGTATTCTACTGGCTTACAGCGAGGAATTAATACAATGGCGTGTCGTGAACAAACAAATACTTACAAGAAAGATTTCGTATAAAGTAACAAGTCGAACGAGAAAACATGACGTGTTTTTGTAGCTACCCATAGAAATAGCTATGCTGTCAACTCGCCAATAATACGGAAGTATTGCCTTGGTAACAAGTTGAATTTCGTTGACATTTTTCTTTGCAGGAGCATACCTGAACTGAAGAAATATTTATATGTAAATTATACATAGTTTTTTTGTTATATTCAAACTGTTGTAATATTTAAATTAAATACATTTTTATTCTTATGTAAAAGCCCACAAGGGCGTTGATGGAAATAAACAAATGTCGACTGAGATAGATAATAAACATTAATCTGAAAATAAATTTAAAAAAAAAATTTTTTTTGGACAAAATCTTAAGCATTCCTGTCCGCGGCCGACCTCATGGTGTTATTTTGCTAAGTATATACAGACGCCGTTCTGTGTTTAACTCACATATCACCCCAGAATTATATCTGACATCGCTCCGCGCATGACACATCGTTCCTAGTCGCGCATAACTTACTTAAAGTACTAGTTTTCTCATGCATGTACAATCTGTTCAACTATTCACCTATATTAAGACGAACTGAATAGGTAAACAACGACCACCGCCCACGTGACTATAGGGGTGGCTGGTGGAGGCAACACACATACTATTTTCTTTCTAACCCCCGCACACATATACAGGCACAGTGGAGATAATCAAACCCTAGTTGTAACTCTGCCCGCAAAGCCAAACTATTATATCATATTTTTTACCTCCCTTCGCCCGCGGCCCGCCCCGATTAGGGCGCGGCGGGCCGGGACCGTTACTGTGTCTTGAAGGGAAGAAATTAACCCCCGTGCGCTTCCCATTTTTCTCGTCCTGTCTTCCAATTAAGGAACAATCCAGTGGAAACGGAGGAATTTCCTTTGTCTCAGGAAAAATTGCCAGTTTTATCGCATCATTTAGTATTTCGTCTGTTTTATTGTGAACGTCAAAATTAATGCCGATTTGAAAGATTAATTATTATTAAGTTGCCATGAACCGGCACTGCGACAATACCGGGTTATACTCACAATACGAAAATCAGACGCAATATATTCGTACTGGATACACGAGTATTTTTGGAGTTGGAGTAGTCACTGTGGAATGTCCTGTAATAGATAGAATATAGTGGACAGCACTGATGCATTTAAAGGAGACGTATTAGAATGCGTGCGTGAAATATCATATAGCGAGTGTTTTTTTACAGGTATAGAACTTTAAAATGAAATAAAAATCGTAGTAGTGGCCATGGTATTAGCTTTATTGGAAAGATAATTTTATGCCATTAGTGTTTAAATATGATTTCGCACCTATGGGCACTGCTGCTGGCTCGAATGAAGCGCAATCTGGAAGTCCAATTTTAGTTTACTCATTGGAGCAGCTGGGGACGTATATCGGTAATAACGCGACGAATGTTGACTTCCAACTAATCGCCTCTGGTTTATCGGTGTAGACCAGCAATTTCACATATCCAATAATCTTCATAATCCAAAGGCCCAAAATCATACAATCTCGGAGGCCAATTCACAGGTCCATTACGCGAAATTATGCGTTCATCAAATGTCTTCTTCAATAAATTGATTGCGTGCTGTGTAGCATGCTGTGCCGTTTTGTTGAAACCACAGCCCTTCCATATTAATGCCATTCAATTTGGGAATGAAAAAGTCAGTAATCATGGCTCTATCGTTGTGCACGATGGCGAATTGACTCATTCGGGTCCTCCTCAATAGTACGCTCCAATGCAGCAACAGCATCTTCGGTGCGCACTGTACGATGTCCCGCGGGGTTCCGGCTATCCGGAATTCCGATAGCAACAAAAATATTTTTTCCAAAAATTGATTTTATATATCTTTTTAATTCAAACGTTTAATTTATATTATAAATTATTATAATTAAATGAACCACGACATGTTTGCGTTAAATATTAAAAATAAATAATCAGTACATTTTATTTAATCCAATGTTTAAATATAAATGAAAAGTTTTAGATATGTACATCTTCTTCTTTTTATAGTGCCCTATCATCACTTACTGTTTACTGCAGCCCGGAACAGTAGATAATTACTATATTAATAACATAGTATTAAAATATTAAATGTGTTCGTTTTGTTAGTAGTTGATCTTTATATTGTGCTGAAATTAATTAGGAATATTAATGACTACATAAAATTTATAAAAATGTGAAAATAATTGTTATGGTAATTAGACTCTATTAACGTGTATGTATATGCTGCTAATATATTTAATAAATAATGTAAAAGTCTGTACGGGCGTTGATAAATAAAAATAATATTTTTCTTATGTACGTCCCGTACAATGAAAACATGATGACTTAAGGCTGTCAGAACGTAGATCAAAGCCAAAATTACTGTCCGCAGAAAGCGACAAATGCTTTTACTTACAAACGCTGCCTACCAAAGCTGCCGAAGCATCCTTGTAAGTCTCAAAATTAACAATTCACACACACGAACCGAATATTTTTTCCATCAGAATAAAATACTAATAATTTAGACAAATATTTTTTGCATTGTACAAATGATTGTTATTACAAATTTAAATATGACAGTCAAACAAAGAAATCCAGAGCTTTTCATATTTCTCGTGGGTTTTCGTTTGTTTTGGGACAAAGTCACGTTTTTGTAATCGCCGTATTTACAAAGTCCTTTGTACCTCCGTTTACGCGCTTGTTTGGATGACGTCCCGCATGGATCTGAACTGTGCTGTTTATGTTTGATTTTTTATTGTCTCCAAGGATGTTTTTGTACCCTTATGATTTGACAATTATGACATTCATTCGATCAATAAAGCATTGTAATTATTCTCAAAAGTATTACAATTTTAATGTTCTTCTTATAGCCATTTTGTACCCATCTTTGAGTATAGGAATCCCTCGAATTTTGCCACCGACCCCTGTCTTATGGAGTTCTAAGCATTTATCTTTAATTCGTTATGTTTACGCACTTTTTTATTCCTTCGACTGGCACCCCTGTTTTTTTGTTGTTGTTGTTGGTATTTTTATTTTTTTATTTTATTGTGATGTCTTTTTTTATATTGGAGCTTATATATATTTACATATTATACAAGTTATACAAATATACAAACAGTATACAAAAAAGGCGAACAAGAAATGTAAGTGATGTTCACTGTCTCCTTAACTAGACCGAAGTCTGTACTAAAGGAGACAGGTTCATCCGTTGTCTATCATACAAATATGAAAACCAAAATTATTATTAATATATATTTTTTTATCTATACCAAAAATATTAGAGGAGATAAACAGGGTTTCAAAAGAATTCTAATAACATAATTGATAAGTAAAATACTCTCGCTATCCCATGATTGCCACCATTAGTAAAATACTCCCGCTATCCTATTGATGTATGACTGGTTTATGTAGTGTGAAGGTCACCGCTTTCTGCGACCGGAGAATCGCTGTAAAACCACAGTCGGAGCGACAATTGCAGTCATTAAGATAATGATCTATTAATCGGCTCTGGTATTTAATTGTTTCGGCCGGTCGAAACAAATTGTGGAGATCGAGTCGGCGCATCTAGACCTAAGATCGGAGCATAAAAAAAGAACGATATAACCCACGACGAGCAGAGAAACATCATTCGTAATACTAGGTTAGTGGTGATTTTTCTACCTGCATTAACTTTCATATTATCAATTGGAAACCCGGAAATAACAACCTGTCGAAAGAATTCACTGAAACACGTTAAGTTCAACGACTTTTGCGTATATTGCTCAGCCATGAAAGCCACTGCACAATTCTCCAGGTTGATCTCTTGATCATAAACCTCGCAAAGTAACCAGCATAGTCCCGTTTCAGTTTGACAGCTTCCTGGACAATGTCGACAATCTTTATTTATTGTCTTATCCATTCGCTTATCTTCCCGTCTCTCAGTGAGATATCCAACATTTTGCTTCGATCTTTGTGTAACAGCTAATATTGATAAAATATGATGTGTGAAAATCCATGTACATGAGCACATGATAAATGTCCTGATCACACACGCGTATCTGGAGACGTTAAGATATCTTCTTGTTCATAAGTATATGGTAAAGCTTTCCAAAACCCCAGCTCAATTTCATTTGCTATACGTCACTGAGCTGGTTCTCCTTTCCCAACTTCAGAACTTCAGAATTAGCACTGTTATACACAAACGATAATATTTCAAAACATATTATTTACTTTTATTTTGATTTTTTTTTGTATATTTCGAACACAGTGTAAACTAAAAGCATTATACGCTAAAGGTGATTATGGTATTTAATTAAATAGTACACAAGTTCAAAAAGTAGAATATGTGTTTTAGAGGAACCATAATATCACAGGCCACCAAATATAGACATGAACTAACGCAAATTCCTTGTTTCAATATTTTCAAGTTGGTGTCACATATGTGATCACTTTGGTGCCATTTACGCAATCAAATAGCTTCGCGACTTTTAAAAAAAATTTAAACGCTGACAATATAATATGTATTCATGTAAAAAATGCTTCTTGTTTATACAAAGATTTAATTTTCGAAGAGTAACAACTTTTACTATTTAACTAGCTCATGAATTACTTTGGATTTCTCCCTTCTTGCCTTCTTAACTTCTTCCTTCTAACGTACCCTTAAAATATTAAAGAAAAATAATACATTATAATTATCACGGGTTGGATAAACGCTATTAGTAAAACTAAGTTATATCTTTTATCTATCATTCTATATTGTTTAACAATTATTCTCCTATATTTCAACCTCGTACATGATTCTCCATAAAACGCAAGAACCTCGTGTCATGTTGCACAGTTGTACATATTTTTGATTGTCTTCGACAATCGGTTGTGGCGCAGTGGATTGAGACACAAAGTTCAGAAATCAGAATCAGATCCGGAGGTGGGGTGATTAAACTCACATCAACGTTTTTAAATTTTAATTTAGCGAAGACAAAAACCAATTTATGTAAATCTCCCTGTCTCTTTTCTTCTGGTACTATTTTAAATAATAGCCGGCAAGCCGTGTCAACGTAACGATAAGTCATGTTGTTGTTTTTAATATTTTTAGAGTATGTAGAGCATTTGATTATTTAAAAGCAGACTTTTGCATTATTGCCGTCTTGGCCACACTGCTGTCAACATTGTCCGCTGCATTCTGCTAGTAATTCTATAATCTACAATAGTATTTAAAATTGTATTATTGTAGCATCACTCACTCTACCCTTCAAATATAATTATCTATAATGTTGAAATAACTTTATAAATGACAAACACGGCAGAAAAAAAAACGCACTTTGGAATTCGCTTGGATCGAGGGATTTTCCATTTTAAGTCTGCTCCTTTATACTTCGGGTTCTTTCCGATTTCCAAGTGGGACGTGTTTGTCTAGAAGTCTGCGATTCAATGTCACCCCACGTACAGAGTTTACGCCACTTTACAATCTGGCTGTCAAAGTGCTCGGCGAGGATTTGGGGGTTACATTTCAAGGATATGTGTACGACGGCGCTACAGCCTTCTCAGCCAGTTGCTTTTGACAGATAGAAAATGTTAAGTTGACAAAGTGGACCTCTTTGCGAGGGACGATTATTTTGAGATCCACATTTCCGAAGACTTGTTGTTTGCTCGGTGGCCGACCCACTAATGGACGAGCGTCCATAAATTGATCCATTTCATTATGGTGAATGACAGCCATCACGTACTACCATAATAAATACATTACATATACTGTATATATTTTTCAAGAAAAGTGCAGTTTTGGCACCATGAAATGGGGAGAAATTACGCTCAAGAACTTTTATAAGTCCAAACTTGAGATTAAAAGTGCTACAACAGTACCGTCATATTAAATATTGCATTTTCTACTTTTCTCTCTGGTTGTGTTAGTGTATTATTTAACTGAACTTTATTCAATTTTTTACATTAAATTTAACATAAGTTCACTTCATATTTGTATGTTATTTACTTATTTTCCACACTCTATAATAGTTAAATTTGTAGAAAAGAACAGTTATATCAGTTATAAGTTGTTGAGTTGAATTGTTAGATTGACAATGCCCTTCCAAGGCGAAACGCGTCTCAGGTAAATAAAACGATTAGAATAAAGAAACAAGTGTATTATTTTCACATACGTAACTAATAATAATTATTATGATTTATTTATTTGATTCTTAGTACAGTGTGTTATATTATAATCAGATAAACATTTCAGAAAAGTAAGAAATATATTTGGGCACCCTGCCTGCTACACTAGTAGCACACTGTATTATAGCAGACAGTGTCCTTCCTGTATAGTAGTAAACAAAGTGCAATGATCAATATACAAATATATATAAATATAAAGAGTTAAACAAGACGTCATTATATTAGATACATACATTATAAAACTTAACGTAAATGCATTGTTCAATGTAAAAGATATAATATATGGTATATGTAAAGAGTAAAGCAAGATGCAATTAAATAACATATAATTACAACGTAAAACTTAAAGTAAGTCCAATGTTCAGTGTATAAAATAAATGTATATATAAAGGGTAGAACAAGATACAATTAGATAGCATATAAAAAAGTTATATAGAGTAAAACAACATGCAATTAGGTAATTTAATATACTGTTGTAGCAGTTTTATTCCCAGGTTTGGACCTTTAAAAGATCTTGGGCGTAATTTCTCCCCATTTTGTAGAGCCAGAACTAAACTTTACGTGAAAAATATGCAAGACTGTGGTTGCAATTTTTCACTAATTTTCACTTTGTATCATTAAGGCATTTACGACCTAATATTTGTCTTCTGATAAATCTGAGATTTAAACAATTATTATTGCTATCGCTATTACTAAAGTTAATAATATACCCTTCTATCATAGCATGCTGTGTCAGATATGAGATGAACTTGTTATTTTTTTCGTCTACAATATGATCGGTTACTCTGGCGGAGATCTTTTGGTTGGTTCGTAAACAAACATTAGGTTGTAAAAGCTCTAATTATATAAAGTAAAGATTAGTTTAACTCACTTAGCGCTGAACTGCCAAAACCTCAAATTTAACATGCATATAGGGAAAAGGTTATCGTATGGGTGTGAGTATATAGGGTTTAACAGACCTAGTCCACAATATTGTATGGACCAGACTAAATTACGAGTCAAAAATGATCAAATAATATATGCCTAATCTCAATAATGTTAGACATATAAGCATTTAAAAAAAATGTAATTATTTCAAATAATTTAAGTATTTAATTAATTCCATTTTATATATTGAATACAAATAATTAAATGTCATCGAATTTCGAGCGGCTAGACTATTCTTTGTTAGATGATTTAGGGCCTGAAGTAAAAATATAAATTAAAAATTGATACATTTCACAAATATTTATTTAGAAGTACGTAGGCATAAAGCTTAACATGATTTTATAAAAATTTCAAACATTAATATTTTCAATTACGGTGCAGATTTCCACATATTCCTTGAACATTTTCGACTCATGATTAAGTCAGGTATCCCATCCATAAAATATTGTGGACTAGGTCTGTTACACACTGTATATGTGGCCTACAATCAGAAGGGTATTGCAAGTTACGTTTGGAATGATGAGATGTGATTAATGTGAGAGTACCCAATATTCATCCACCACTTTCGTGTCCATTTGATAGTCGCGATATATTGTCTATGTCGCCAGAATAGATTATGAAAGCGAAAAATAACGGTTGACATTTGATCTATTGTTAGGCACAATTTACAAATATAGAGAAGTTAAGCTGTACAAAGTAGTAATTACGCGCAAATAGATTCCTGAAGATGTTGATGGGAACGTATCCGTTCGGGAGATGGCCTTTAAGACGGTTGCTGGTTGCATTAGTGTTGCTACATAACGTCAGTACTGGGTGTCTTTACGGCTGATGGAAGTTTCGTTTCACATACCGGTATATGCAGGGTGGGTTCAGTATAGTCTGGCGGTGATAATAAGAGTGGCAAATGTAAATTAGAAAAATATGTATGTATTGGAATTGATGTATATATATATACAACGGATTATTTTCTGAGAGGAACCGAGGCAAATAGCCCTCAGAAAATAATTCGTTATATTTTACCTGTGAAAACCTAAAATATAACATATATATCAGTTTAATTTAGAGTTTCCGCGAGTTTTAATGTATGGAACTGGTGTCTCTTCTAGGTAAATGTTTTCGGCACGATGATGTCAAGTCTACATACCTCCTGCGAACGAGTACGGTTATACCATTACTTTTTAAGGCTAAACAAGATTCCTAACCGAAACCATCTACAAAAAACGCCATCTAACCTAAAAAAGACAACAGCTTCATTTATATACCCTCGTAACGAGGGACAACCGAAGAAGACTACCCTATAAATAAATAAGATATATTTACAAAAAAATATAAATTCTGTATTTAAGTCATCACTCGTTGACCGACCTAAATCAAATATTGCACAGTTCTTCTTTAGAACCCCGAACAAAACCAAAAAAAAAACAAATATAAATTATAATGCGTAATATTGTAAGTAATATTTTTTAAATATATTTTTGGTTAAATAATTAATAATTCATGAATTTTTTTTTTTAAATAAATTGTTATTTCGACAAAGAAAATACTAATACAGAATATATAAGTTTGGAAAAGAAAAACATAAGAGTTCAAGAAAAACACGTTTTAACATAACACAGTCTTTAGGGAAAACTTTAACAAGTTTTTTAACTACCTCACTACGCTTACTACTAATTCAAACCGGTTAAATTACAAAAGAGCGTGACCTATTAATACTTTCAAATCACGCTAACCAAACCTAACCTAACTTAATCTAAACTAATCCAACTTGAACCAATTATTTTTACGTTTTGGAACACCAAAATAAGATAATATTTTTAATTACGCTTTGTAACGTTAAATCTTGTTATTTCATATTTTAATCGTACTTTTAGGTTTAGTGAGATTGGTTATCCGTTCAGGATGGCCTTAATATCTGGCCATGAAATATTAATTAAAGATGCTGTTCCGAATTCGTAAACATATATCAATATTATTTACACTTATTCCGCGTCCATCCTACTTTCGACCTTTTTCCGATCTGCTTGCCTCAGTGTGATTGTAACCTCGACGCCAACATACCTGACCTGATCAATATTGTTTGATTGATCTCGACACCCAGTGCAGTTTCGTGTGATTTGTGAGCACAGTGTTTATCGTGTGTTTGTTTGTGCCGTGGATGAACAGTGACATCGCTGTCTTCAGTCGGGAACGGAGATTGATAATCCGTGTGCTAACATTGTGTGATTTCGGCGGCGACCACAGGGTCAGGTTTGCAGAGGAGTTATACTTAAAGTAAGGCGAGCAGTCCTTTCCAAGCCCCGGTTCCCCGAGATCGCTGGTCCTTTGACTAAATTCCCTTCCCCTCAACCGACCTCTTCCCGTATCAATATACCGATATACCTCCCCTACCCTACGGCGATTTCGATTTACAACGGAATTGTCGTATTTCATTCCGCGGGACGCGCATCCCGGAGATATTATATGAATAACGTATTTTTTATATGAATAACTTGATTGCACTGCTTGACGAATATACAAATATATATTTATTTTCCTGGTCTAATATATCTATGATTTATATTTTTGAATATCTTTTTGTGATTAAATATATCTATAATCTATATTTCGAATATCTTTTGTTTATTTGATTTTCATCTAGGAGTGCAAAATATCTGCTTTAGCGCAGGCGAAGCTCAGTAAAATCTGCGTTAAAATACTCCCATATACTTATAAAACTATAAAACGTATTACTATTAATAATAGTACGTTATTATTTACGCAGTCACGTGACATTTATTTATTTAATTATAAGAACCATCAAATGACTAGTAACAAAACTAAAATATTAAGAAAATAAATTTTTAATAAATTCAGATGAAAAATTACCCATCATCCACTAATGTACAGTGTTTCCGCAACTATTCTCATTGGTTAAAAGGTAATGTGCTTAAATTAAATTATATTTCCTTTTATAGAAAACGAAGTTTTATGTTTTTTTTACACATTATAAAAAATAAAAATATTTCATTATTAAGGAGAACACATTCTTATTGTGAAGTTGTAATTATTCAGAATATAGGTCTATGATATGAGTGTTTTAAATATTTAATTTATATATATATAAAAATGAATGTTTGTTTGTCCAGTATGCGTTCCTATACCGTTCGTTCATCCGATTGCGATGAAACTTTTGTGAGTTGTTGTGTACACGCCCGCGAAGGTTTCTGAATTTGACAATAGGTGGCGCGCGAATCGTTTCAACAAATGTGTGTATTTCATATAATTTATTGTCATGAAACTTTGGTGAGTTGCTGTGCGCATGCCCGCGGAGGTTTCTGAATTAGTACAACCATTTTACAATGAGAAAGTTCGCCGAAGAAAGCCATCTGCGCGCCACGGCTACCAGTTTCATGGCAAACCATATGTTGTGAAATGTAAAATACGGACACGTTGATTGGCTATTTTTAGGATTCTCTGTGGAGAATTTTCCAAGAATTATCGCTTTTTCTGGCGACTTCTTCGTACACGCACCAGACGGAAAAACAAAAAATATTGTGTATCCAAAAGCACTTCAATAATCAGAATTAAAATACAAATATTTTCTTTCTTTGAGTGTCATTGCAACGCATGCCGGATACTCGCTAGTATATCAATAAAAACGAATGATATATCATGTCCAGTTTCGGTCAAGTATCTAAGATTTGAAATATACCTAATGTGGTAAAAATAAATATATTCATGTATATATCAATTTTTAAAGTCTTAACTTATTTTCAGTATTATCAATGACCACTGTGAGATAAGGGAAATTAAAAATAAAATAAAAACATTGTAAATTAACAATAATGATCCATAAATTGAAATAAATAACAGATGCAGTTGGAATTTTTAGCTCTTGCTATTTTCTTTAATATTCGTTAAATAAAGTTGGTGTGTATGGAAGAAATAAAGGATAATGCATTTGGAACCTATTTCACGCAATAAATCAAATTAGCCCAAAATGTTAGTTGGAACCATGTTATTCTAAAGGGTCGATATACAGTCAGGTGACTGAAGTGCAATGACGGACTTTTTAAAAGATGACAAAGTATCGGCATATCTTAGACGATTGGTATGTTTGTATTGTAGATTATTAGATGGAAAGTAAGGGAATTCTTTGGAGTACGAATCGTCATACATGACATGATACAACATTCTTACGAAAATAAAAATACCTGGCTTCTACATCTTATTTATTGTTGATTTGGTCTTGTATATGAAATACACTTATATATGTTATATAAGTGATGTGGTGGTGTGCTTTATATACTCGTATATTTATATCTAAACATGTAAATAGAAATATTGCATTATTAATTAAAAAGATTATTGACTAGTGTGATCATTTGTTACGCTGTAAATACCAGAGTATAAAAAATTCAATTATAATAAAATAAATATTCTGCAAATAAATCACTGGGCAAACCAATATTAACTAAGTGTATTTTTTGTACGTGTTTTACGAACATCCGTTGTAGGTGGCCTTTTTGGAGCGAAAAACAAATCAATTATTTTTGAATCGTCATAAAATATATCGTATCTATTGTAGATAATTTTTTCTAAACTGATAAGTGCATCATTGCCTTTCAATAATATTTTTTATAAGTAGCGTATTTCCAAAGGCAAACTGGGCGGTTCATGTAGAACTACATTACAAATTTTAAATATTTTATTAATAGAAATTAAATGTATCAATAAGAAAGATGTACAGATAAAATCAATTAAAAATAATTTTGCCACCCGGACTCTTCGGATACGTGTGCTGACATTCGAAAATCCGATAGAACGACGCAAGAATTAAATGGAATTATTCATTTTTATTATTTTTTTTAGAAACATTACATATTTTAGCTGTAATCTTTATTATTGATACATTTAACTTGTATTAAAATACCACAGAACTATGTTCTGAAGAAAAACTGCAACTTCACAATAATAATGTATTCTCCTCAATATTTTATTATAGATTATTTAACATTGTTTATTAAAACCACAAATACAATTAAAGAATAATTTGCAAATATTGAAATAATCCATGAAAAACTAAGTAATTAAATATATACCTACTATATTTTAAATATAATGAAAGGTGCTTATTAAATTCCGGTTCATCGCTCCAGATTTGCAGGGTCGGGTTTCTCGTTTCTAACATCCCTTTGTCTTGTTACCACTAGCCATATTTTTACACAATCCCCCTAGGTTGTATGATTTATCTGACAAACTTCATCAATTTCGTTATATCTGTACGTGTTAATGAAACATCCAGGTTGCACGGAATATATCAATTAACACCCCTAATAATATGAAGGATCCCAACAGAAGATTTTTGCTAGAGAGATGGGCTGATCCGTTGTTTTTCAATATAAATCTGATTTCATTTTCATTATTTGAAAATATTCTTATTGGGTTCTCAACGGTGTTTATATATTGTGATGAGATTCCACGGATGAGATTTTCGACTCGAGACAATCTCTGAGACAGGGATTATGGTCCCATGAGATTCTTTGCAGGAAACTCTTGGCTTTCGTAGTCCATCATGTACACACCAAGTGATTCGATTCGCACTTCAGTTTATGCTTGTTACTCATCAAACATCAATTGTCAGTCCATTAACCAATAATTGATTTTCCATTAGTTAGTTGAGTGAGTTTGAATGTCTCCGGCAGCGGATAAAACAGAATAAATGTAAGTAATTTAATGCCTCTGTTTGTCTAACTTTCAGAATACGTAGAAAAAAGTGTATTCCGTAACATATTATATTATAAATACTAATTTAATGTATTAATTATAAATATATACATATAAAATAAATTTTGTCGAAAAATATTGTTTTTGCGCTACCGGGATTCGAACCTGGATCTCTATTTCCAATCCGGGTAAGTACACTACCAATTGTATTATAACGCCAGTATTTTTCATGACAAATTTTCGAACCTACATGATACACTTTTTCAAATTAATACATCTATCGTTCCATTATTTTTGAAAGCCATCTACATTATTTTTACGGAATCACAAATACCTTTGAGTAAACCGACTTAGTGATGTTGTATTATATTTTAAAATACACTTTAATGCATACCTGCGTATCAGGGTTATTAAAGAGATGTTAATAATTTATTTATTGAAAATAAATAAATAAGTATATTTTTCTACTAATTATTTTAACATCTGCCTATTCTTGTGTAAGTTTGCTATTTTTGACTAAGTTCATATTTTGATGGTGAATGGTGAACATCACTTTTACTGTTCAGCTATACTCGCTTTGAAATACATACAGTATAATGCACAATTTGGTTGACGGGTCATCTTTAAAGCTATATATTTTCGACAATTGTAAACGTGTGTTCAGTAGAAATGAATTATATATAATTTTTAAAAAAACTTCATTTTTAAAATTCTTAGAGTAACGCTTGTACTACCATTGAATTTTTATCTGTACATCAGACACACACCTGATACCCCGCGTTCACAATAAAAAGCAATGTCGTGTGAACCGAGCATCGCAGAGAACTGAAATTTTCCACACATCTTAAAGAAACTCCCAGGATTTGTTGTGCGAAATATTTTACCAATAGAACGAGGGTATCTGAACCTTTTCAAACGTTAAAATATTAAAATATTTTTTAAATAATTTCGTCAAGAAGACTAATAAATATCAAAACAAAAAGTGCGTTGCATCAGAAATCAATTGCATCAAAATCAAACTCCCTTAAGCTACTAAGTTCAGATTTTACAGTTTTTTGTTGGTCATCTTTGTTTCATATTAATTTATCGATGTTACATAAAAGTCCGTAAATTAATTAATGGTGCTCGTGTAGCTAAAATTACTTTTTAATGAAACCGTCAACTACAATTTTATCTTCGTCATCATCATCATCACACAGCTACTACAACAGACAAAATCTAGCAATGTAGCCAGGACAAGGATGAATAACTATCAGAGGTGATACCTACTGCATCCTATACAAAAAAATTGTAATCTAATTTTTAATAGTCAGTGTTAGATCGCCGGTCGCCGTGCGCGTGTGGATTCTCCATTAGGTTTATTATACTTATCTGTCTCCCCCCCATCTCTTCACCCTTACCACAGAGCATGAGTTTTTCTGTGTGTGATCTATGACTTGGTACTGTCTAGAAGTGAACATCCTACTATGTGCTCGTTACACTGGTCTGATTGAACAGTTACTGTTTTACGGTTTTCTCGCGGTGCGTGTCGTAACTACTTTTGTGTTATGAGTGCTTCGTGAATCGGCGAAGTTGTTCCTGAAGTTCAGGAGAGCTGTGACTACAGCAGAGAAAATTCAGGTAAGTCGTGTTCTTTCTGGTTGGTTCCTGAGCCCTTATTGTCCTGTCCGTCTACCAAATTCCTGTCACTCTTTCTACATCCCGTTTCTCCACCCACTTGTATAAACAAATAATATGACTCTCGTGTTAAATATAATTTAAAAAATCAATTAACTTATTTCTTGTAATATCATTAATTATTGACATGACTGTTACATTATGGTGCAACATGAGTATTTTTTTTTCTATAAACTCATCTTTGTACTAGAAACACGTGTACGTCATGATGTTACTACTATGCATCTCTCGAAACTATAGTAGTTTCAAAATAACTAACTTAATTTACTCGTAATAAAAAATAAAATTTTGATAGATCTCAGCCAACCAACTTCATACAAATTATGTATGCGTCACTTAGGCAAGTATATCAATTGATACAATGTGTTTAATGGACATTACACGAAACATGACTTACGTTTAACTTTGCTCCTTTTTGCTATGCCCACATCACTCATCGCTTTCTCAGTACACCTATAGGTTGACCGTCACGGGGACATAACACAGCCAGACATGTTTGATGAGAGTCCGTTGATTCTCACAAAGACACTACATCGTATTGAGAAGCAACCGCTATCTAGATCTCTAAAATAATATATAAATATCTTAGCGATATAACACTCTACTTTCAGTAATATTCCTCAAAATTGACGGTCGAGACATTCTTGGGACATCTTTAGGTTTTACGATCAACCTCTCTAGATTTCACAGTCAACATTTATAGTCGACCGCTGCCCTTCCAGCATATACCTCGTTTTATATTCACTGTCTCTTAACAGTAATGAAAATAAATAAAAAGTAAAACCAATATGACCCAATTCATTTATCCATCATGGCATTATCCATACATTCCTCTCTGCTGTATCTTGTCTCACAGAAGTAGTCAACCCCAATAAAATCCAGGTTCTTCCGGAGTTGTATTCTACCGATTTTCTGACTCTCTGGTTTATAAAACGTCTGGTAAAGAGCCTTCCATCCAACTAATAAACCATCCCAAAATTTTGCGCTCAATGGAAATATGATATCATTAAACGATTCAGAGGACCTTCCCAACAGATTGCAGGAACTATCAGCAGTCAGTGACCGAGCAGGATTGAAGATAAACATCTCAAAGTAATGATTCAATGGTTTGTTCTTTATTACTTTTCTCTATCGATAATTATTCATGATTACCAAACCCAGCTTGAACAAGTTGATAATTATGTCTACCTAGACTAGCAACATATATTCGACGAAATTTGGAAAAAATTTAACGAAGCTAGGTTGGGGTGCTTTTGGACCCCTGAGAGATCTCCCACTGTATCTAGAACGGAAAGTGTTAGATTAATGCGTAGGTACTTTCTGTGCTACGAAATATGGAATTTCAACAAAACAAAGGTCTTTACTGTTTTCGACATAAGTTTGTAGAACTCCTTAATCACGTATATGAAAATAAAACCCTTTTTTTTATTCTACTCATTTATTTTACTTGAGACGCGTTTCGCATTGTAAGGGCATTATCAATCTAACAATTTAACTCAACAACTTGTATTTATAATTATAATTGGGGGACAGCTATACATTTTAATTTGCGTGATTTAATTGTTTATTTATTATTATAATACACGCCCTATTCAGGCATTAACATAATTTGTGAAATAAAATTTCATCAGAGGTGCAATACACAAAGAAAAAAATTACATAATGTTAGCATGTTTTTTCATAATTAAAATTAAAAATAAATATAAAATGTCAAGTAAATCAATTTATCTGTCACCATTGAGTTGAGATACAAAAAATTGTAATAATGTAGTCCTATAAACAGTTAAATTTACAGCAAAAATGTCGACTACCTCAGTATATTCATTCCCCAAAGAATGCATTCTGGGGACTGCGGAGTTAGCTAGTGCATGAGTTCTGACAGTACCACTGTAATTGAACAATTAATTGTGTTTTGATGACCTCAATGGTGCGTGAAATTCAAGCAGACAAATAATCTGGAGGCAGTCTATCATACCATTGATGATCCTGTATAGTAATATATGTCGATCATCGTACGTCTCAATGATAATTTTAACCACTTCAGACGGCTAAGGCGATGGTTATAATTCATATCCTCTCAGCGTATATTTAATTTAGATATAATGAATCTTATAAACTGTCTCTGGATTCTTTCAACCGCCGTCGAGTGAATAATGAAATGTGGCGAGCATATGACCGAATTATATTCTACCTGAGGTCTGACTAGAGGAGTGTAGAGGACTATAAATGTGCAGGTCTGAAAAGTTTTTTAGAGTGCGTAAAACAAATCCCAACATTTTGAGAACTTTATTTGTTCTGAAAATTTCCATACATTTTGAATGCTTCTAATTATATTAAGTATCCATTCGGTTTAACACAAATGATATTTTAGTTTTTTTATAATGTCAAAACAAGGGTCCTTACACTTAAGAGTAGGCTGATCCCAGGATATCATGCGAAGAAATGTAAAAAGAAATAAGTGAACTAAAGAACAGATAAGACAGCAGATATTATAAAATACGCCAAGGCAATGAAATGACATTGCAGGCCACACGCAATCATTTAGTGTTACCCGAGGGGAAACAATAACCTACATAAACACATTTAATCGTTCCATTATTAATATCAAAAAGGTAACATATAAGTTCGAAAATTTGTCGCTAAAAAATATTGTCTTTTATATGTATATCTTTCTAATTAATATATTTAATTCATATTTAAAATATCACAGACCTATGTTCTGAATAATTACAACTTCACAATAAGAATGTGTTCTCCTAACATAATATATAC
This sequence comes from Eubasilissa splendida, assembly GCA_031772225.1. Taxonomy (NCBI): domain Eukaryota; kingdom Metazoa; phylum Arthropoda; class Insecta; order Trichoptera; family Phryganeidae; genus Eubasilissa; species Eubasilissa splendida. The sequence goes on from CM062863.1 coordinate 21,559,759, forward strand.
TTTTTTATATAAATAAAACTTCGTACTATATACACGACTGAGTATTATTTTTATCACGACTATAGGTTCACTCTTACTTTCAATACTCCCAATAAAGAGCATTAAATTCGTCCAGCCTTCCAGGATACACCCTTATATCCGAATAGTTCGTTACCAGACTATATTTAATAAAGTTTTTATTTACACCTGATTACACCTATGGTCGTGATACAAGGCTAAGTTCATTAAAAAAAAATAGTAATACTCGTTGTAGCTACCACGAAAATAAATTTAATTCGACTATGACAGCCGAACATTGTACAAAATACAGACAAAAACGTCCTACCGAATGTCTATAGAATGAGAGGCTACGAGACAAATCTCAGACTTAAGAATACGTGTCGATATTTTTATTTGGAAATAAACTCAAAAGTCAGCTTGAGATTGGTAAAAAGAGACTTAGAGATCGACACAGGCTATAAAAAATATGTAAAAGAACATTTTATCAAATAAATCTATTGATTTTATTCCCGAGAAAATTATATCGGGCCGGAATGAGAGCTGTAGAAGCGTCCTATTATGTAAGTATCAATAATCAATAATTTATTCCTCTCCCCAGATCTTGTTCGTATTCTTGTGCCTGGCTGTGGTCGCCTTGTGCGCGCCCTCTGATGACTCCATCGTCGGATTCAGCCCCGAGGGAGATTACAACAGCAGACCCCAGGACGCCAACTCGTTCATCCTCCTGAAACTCGCCAAGTTGCTCAAACTCCGCGGAAGACGCTAACAACAATCTGGTTATAAGTTGTTCATATTTAAATTGGATGCTAGTCGTTATAGGGGAATATGTAAATTAAATATGAAAATCTACTCATCTATGAGCTTAGGAGTACAGCGTACAAACTTTTTAAAAATGTTTCAAAATGAATCATTTTGTTTCAAAACTAATGAATGACCAATAGTGGCCGCCACGCGAGCTTTCCCCAAAACAAACCACATGTAAATAAAATCTCGATGATATTAAAATTATTCCACCTTTGTTAGCGCAGATAGACAATAATAAATACACAAATGCTATCTGTGATCAGATGAATGGTTTTCTCTCAAATTTATTTTAACATATTTTAGGTCGGAACATAACCAAATTGTTTTAACATTGCTGAAAGTGTTTTATTATAGTAAAAATATGACTGATGTCATGTATGTTACTCGTCATATAGACAACGTACACATATTTTTTCGATAAATTGAGTTATCTGTATGTATTATTTTTCTTAATTGACGCATTTAACTTGTATTAAAATATCACAGAACTGTGTTCTGAAAAAAATTACAACTTCACAAATAATAATGTGTTCTCTTTAAAATAAATATAACGTTTGTATTATTTTAATTTCCAAAAAACTAGAAACTTAATTGTTATAAGAACAGATATTATGAATCACGTTCATCGGAGGCGTCTCTTGTATGGGATTGAACGTGAAAGAAAACCAATAAAGCTGGTTATTATCACTTAGACCGCGATCGTTGCGGCCGTGACAAGGTACTAACACGAAAATAGAAGAGAGTTGAAAAAACTAATTAAAACTTCTTATAAAGTTTTGTTAGGCGGAAGAAACTTGGTTTAAGGGTAGTCGTAGGGGCAACATTCCGGGGGGCTAGGGCTGGAAGTATAATATACAAATAAAGTGTTGGGCGTCTCTGGCTCAGCGTCGAACCGAGGGTCAAGGGCGCGATTGAAATACGATTAGAATCTTTGTAACTAGTATTTAAAATCCACCGTTGCTTTAAAACGTCGATCAAGTATCATATTTTTCAATTTGATCTTCTTCCATGTTAATAATTAACACAGACACCACCACCGACAAATTTTAATTTTGAAAAACTCTCATACAAGCTCGTAAATTACTGAAGATTCTAACAGGACCATCCTCCAGTATCTGGTTTATCTGGTTGTGTCAAGTCTTCCGCGGACGTCCCCTACTTCTGGTGCCATCAACGCTTGCGTCATATGTTTTTCTTACCATTCTCTCATCATTCATCCGTTACATATGATCAAACCACACCTAAGTGATCATTTCTTAATCTTACTCATTATATTAACATCAGCTTTACATTATTTCTTTATTTCTTCATTATTTACTCTGTCATGAATAGATCTGCCACATATACGCCTAAGTGATCTACTTTTTACCAGTTTCAGGCCTTGCTTCCATACATCAGTGTCGATACCAGGACTTCATAGTATACCGCTAGTCTTGTCTCGGTTGACAACTTCCCGTTAGATATAATTCCATTCAAAGCGCCGTTCACTCTATTTCCTGCAGTCACCCTCCTTTCGATATCATTCTCAGCCTTTCCGTTTCTATCAAACATACTTCCCAAATACACAAAATCATCTACTTGTTGCAAACAAAGTATTACAATATTATACTTTTAAAATTAGCAATATTAACTTTGTAGTTAAAATTCATATTTTTATTTATTATCTTTGTTTTATTAACCACTTAATTAAGTGGTTAATAAAACAAAGATAATAAATAAAAATGATTACAATATTGACAATAAAAAACATGTAGTATACGGGGTACAAATACGAATGAAATAAATTACACATCTTAGCTGGGACCACTTCAAGAAGTTCAGATGAAAATAAAAACTTTAATTATAATCACAATCATAATCCAGTACCAAGAGTAAGATTAGTAAGGTGTTATGTTGTGGATCTTATAATAGCATACTAAAAATAATAAACTGGACCAATAGAGTGAAAAATGACACCGTACTAATTGAAATGAAGAAAAATATTGAAATCATTCATAACATAACGATGACGACATTCTCATTTACAAGTACTTTGAGACTTACAAAACATACACGAAGTAATCTTGACAAAAGTAGAACCTCTTAAATCAGTTGTGACATTTAAAAATTGCGCGGCAGTCCGAGCGCTACATTACCGATCCAAGTGGTGGCGGGCGGAAAGAGAAGAGGGGACGTGGACTCAAGCCGGCGCTGCCGAGGTAGCTGAACGGCGCTCCGCCGATAATATGGAGAGATTTTGTAAAAGGCATTCTGAGATGCGGTGGATACGGGAGGTTTGAGGTCCCCTATCCATCCGCACCATGGACTCATCCCCTGGTTGGAGGTAAGAGGAGAATCTCGGCTGAGAACTGTGCGGACCGGCAAGGGAGAAATGGATCATGTAACAATCTGGAAGTCTTTCCATCATCCATTCAACATTCAAGAAATCTCGCAACCTTGTAATAACCATAAGATTAGTGTTAAATTCATAACAAACTAGTATCCTCGCCTGGAGGAAGGAAGGATGACAAATGAAGAAGATAAAAAGACTCAAATCGTGCAAATATGTTGTCGGGTATTTGGCGTGATCGTGAATAAATTGTATTATGTGTTTAATTTGTTTCAGACCATTCCCATCCATCCGAGACAGCCACTCTGACACATTATGTTAGAGACACCCGTAGGCTAAGCCAAGCCGGTGACATGATGCGCTGGCGTTCGATCCACTGAGGCCAGCGCATCACGTAACAACGTTAACGTTAAGAAGAAAAATAAAACATTTAACACGGCACGCCTTCTGTTGGTTCAGTTATAAACTGTTGACAAGCATATTCTATGAATAATAATGTTAAATATTTGCTTTATAACTAACTTTTATTATTCGATATTAAAAGGTATGAATATTAATTTCTAAGTACTTAAAATTCATTACGAAGAGGGTCATGAGAGCCGAGAGATGGGATGAAGGGGACTCCCTTCCTGGGAGACGTTTGCACGTGAATATATTTAGAAGAGTTTCACAACACCTAAACAAAATTAATTAATAATTTTAAATATTTTTTGATAATCATTTATGAGTACATAAAACGATTGTATTAATTATGTATTCGGCTACCTTCTAAAGATATTAAAAGAGACTGACTAAATTAATCTGAATGCCCAATCCAAACCTGCAGCTCGAGAAACCTAAAAATCTCTCCGGTTAACACACTGGTATTATTTATCTCCATCCTTTGTGAGGAGTTGAAAGATGAAGTCTGAGAAGAAAAGAAAGAAGCATGCTCAGCGTGAAACACAGCAGGACCATACCTGGCACAACAACAATAACGAACAACGAGCGTGCGAATGAAAGTGATCGAGACAAGAACGGTGTGTCAGGACTATAAGTGAAGAATGACAATATGAATCAGACAACAGCATTTTGAAGACAAAACAGACCCCAAGAGCAGCATATTTTAAATATATAAATAATATGATATGGCGTAACTACAAATATTGGACACCATGGGAATTAATGCCATTCAATTGCGGAAAAAAGAAGTCAATTATCATGGATCTATAGCCCTCTCCATTGACTGACGTTCTGGCCGGCATCATTTTTAAGAAACAACAGCTTTTTCGGTGCACACTGTACGACGTCTGCGTACGAGTATTATCAATTAGAGTATGAGTGGTGCGAAAACGATCCACGGTTATTCGAATTACTTGCTCGGATAGACGATTATGTCGACCATAAAATGGACGTTGCGCGCACGGTAAGTTTCGCGAAATGAACCACAATTTTCGAAATAAATTTGCAAGCATTGTTCTGGAGTAAATCTATTCATGGTGAAATGGCAAACCAAACTGACCACAAACCAGCTGTCAAATTGGCTGTTGCTGAAAAAAAAGTTGCCAATTCGATAAACAAACCTCTAAAAAAACACTCCTTATAAGAATATTAAGTAAATATTACGCGCTTTTATCCTTTAAATAGTATCTAAGAACTAAATTAGTATTTTGTATTCTGATTAATTACTGATTGGATCTGGTTTGATGCAAATGAAGAAGGACACTTCTGGCCATTGATGACCATTGTAATCAATCACAATGGTCACAAAGATAAAGGAATGAAAATAGATGTTTTTCCTTCAAACACTTTATTTCTTCCATTCCAATGCAATCCATCAATAGGGCGATAGATGTCGCCTTGTATAAATAATTAAACAGTTGGGATGACATTCGTTAGATGCCGCCGCTCTAGCATCTCCTATAATATTTACACTTTCAGTAATAAAGCTCGTTGCTTCGATTTATAGCGATTTTCGCTTTACAGTGATGGCTGGTCTCTATCCTAACGTAATAATTGAGTACTACTGTATACACTAATAATGTTTTCAAGTGTTGTCGTTACACCATTACCATATTTCATTTCTTACTATGGTGGATTGTATTTATTTGTACAGATTAGCGGTGATAAAAGTGTCGTTATACGCAGAAGTATCTTTTGTATCCCTATCTAACGTGGGTGGGTCCTATTGCACCGCATTAGTTACGCTACTGAATGCACATTCGTCAAATGTTTCAAAACATGACGAAGTCTCGTGAATTTTGAAGTCATTGAAAATTATAAATAAAAATAATAGCAATTTTGAAAATTAAATTTGTTTAAAATTATCTTCACAGTACGTGCTTGCGTTTCTATAGTTAAATTAGTGTTCCATGTAACATAATTACACATCTTTAATATTACAAAAATTGACATTATATTTTAAACAAAGCTTAATGACAATAAATACCAACATTATAAAATGTGGTTTTTAAACTTCTTCATTATTAGCACTCGTGAATAATTTGTACAAAGTCAATCAACACGATTTAATGCAAAAAATTTCTGACACGTAAATAAACAGATATTTAGCCTAAAACAATTTTTTTTTAAATATCTCTCTCCGACAGAGCAGATGGCGTAATTCAATTTTTAAGAAGATTCCAGAAATAATCCTCGGTTTTGTAAATTCGTGCAAAGCAAAGTAAGACTTTTAAAAGGCACACAGAATAAACAAACGCCTCAGTTAGCGTCGGCAGAGAGGCCTCTGATACATTCTGGCACAGAACAAAGAAAATAATATTTAATGTTTACTCCCACTATGTAAATATCGTTCCTTTATCACTTAACTCGGCACGTAATTCGCACGTTGTTGCGGAAGAATTCAATGGAATCGTGTTTTTGTTCTCTGACGTTATCGTAGAAGCGATAAAAGACGCTTTCTGACTTTTCTTCTAGAACGTTCGACGTACGCGGTGCGCGTGGAACGCGAACACGTGATGAATGCCAACGAGCAGTCTAAAGTGACAGCGGCGTGGGTACGCCAGTGCAGTGCATCGGGGCCCGCGGGCCGAAAATATCCGCACACAATACATTTGATATCGATAAATTTCCAGCTCTAATATATAAACTAATAATTTTCAAAATCTGCCACATTAAAAAATGGAATTACAAAATTATTTCTCATATGGATTACGAAAACATGGGAAAACATTTTTGATTCATACACATAGAATTTTTTCAGAACAGAGTGCATTTAAATTTTGCATTTAATTGTCTAAAAACATACTTTTTCTCTATGAAAGTGTGATTATTATAAAAGTCAAGAAACTAATTTTGTTTATATTATTTTATAAATATACTGCATAGTGATAATATTCTTACGAGCAGAAAATCAATCGGCTTTCGCCGATTGCTTGCTACTACGCGGCCAGGGCTTTTAAAGATTCTATATTTTAATGCGGAAATCCTTTATAATATTGCTTTAACAATGCATCACGTAGTGTACTTTGTCTTTATTTCCAGTAAGAAAACATTAGTAATATTTAAACCAAGAGCTTTCTTAAATTGATATGATTATCGCCTGAGTGTTATTAAAAGCATAAACTCGAATGATTTAGTCAACTTAAAGAAATTAAATATCGCGGGACAAGTTAAAAAATTAACTAAAAATCTCAAGTGAACACGATATTTTGTGTAAAACCATTTTAAACTGCAATGCAAAAATATCTAAGAGTTTTAACAAATATTAGACGTGGGTGACGTCTATTGCACAACGCGAAATGATTGAAAATTAATATGCATCATTATTTTTTTTCTAATCTGTACTGCCATCTAGCGGGTTTTTTAAAGAAAATATAACAATATGTATGCAATAGCGATCAAGCGCAATATATACATACTTATACGAGTATCGACACTTTTCCGAACGCTAATAGATAATTTATAACATCAACCATGCTATTTTTTCTCAAGCGTGTTATTTATTTATATTATATTATTTCTAACGATTTCTCTAACAGCGTCACGAAATTAAAAGTAATAAAGAATTTTCCGAGAAATACTGTGGATATATTATTCATGATACAGGCTCAATTTAAAAGCAAAATTGTATTATATAAGTTGACAGGCGTGTAATACATGCTTATCGCCGAGGACGTGTATCACATATGCCAACAACGTTGACCTTCGAACCCATGCGCTTTTACCACCATATCTTGCATATTTTTCAATAAAAGTGCAGTGCTCCACGAAATGAGGAGAAATAACGCCCAATTTACCCTTTTTAAAAGTACAAACTTGAGATTTAAACTGCTACAACAGTACATTGAACAATACAATTTTGCTTAAGTTTACTTCCTATATGTATGTTATTTACTTATTTTACACACTCTTTTTTTTGTACATTGAACATTACAATTTTACATAAGCTTACGTCATATTTATATATTATTTACTCTTACTTTACTTACTCTTTTTTATTTTTTTAAATCGCACATTTACTTTAAATTTAAGTACAATATAATTATATGTTATCTGATTGCATCTTGTTTTACTCTTTATATTTATATATATATATTGTACATAGAACTTTACACTTTGTTTACTACTATACTGGAAAAGTACTGTCTGCTATAATACAGTAAAATACTAGTGTAGCACCAGGATGTTGAAACATATGTCTCACTTTGCTGCAATGTTTTATCCCATTATAACAATAATATAACACACTCTACTATGACTCAAATAAATTAACTTGTGAAATAGTTTGAACATCATATTCATTCACCTCAATTCATTTTATTAGATGTTTCCAACTTTTCATTCACTAAAATGTGTATGTTGCGAATTTTAGTCTTCTCGTTGTTAACCTTTCTTTGTCAATGATGTAAACTGAGTTGACATTGCCTCTACTTATGTGAATATCTTTGTAAGTATACTAAATACAGAGTTCACATTTTAGGTAATATATTTATGTATTAGATAAAATAATTACAATATATCATACGCAACAATAAAACATGTTTTCTCGAAGAACCGGACGTGAATATGTCAATATGTGTATGTGTATATATGGAAAGGTGCAGAAGGCGCAGTGTGCAGTCACTTTAGTAGCAAAGCGTGCGCTAGCCGAGTTAGACGTGTCTTATGCGTCTTTATGATGTCGTTCGTGATGATCAATGTTTTTGCTCATTTTTACGCAATAATTATACATATAATATACTAATTTCTATAATATATATATCAACTATTTTTTTAATGATTAATATAAGTAATAAATGTAAAATATTAATATTTATCCGACTTAAAAATCGCAAAATGTACACTGAGTGTACAACACTGGAATGCGCGTTTTTATTTTAGCACCGTAAGTGAATGGTTAAGTATATTCATAAAACTTAACAAATATTTCTATCATTACATTTTACTTTAAAAAATTTGTAAGACTATCAACCAAGGTAATTTATCAATCTGGTGATATTCTGTATAATAAACTTAAAAATAATAAAAAATACCGTAGAGCAGTCTTAGTAAGAACTTTGTAAGTCTTAGCGTTACTTAGTAAGAAACAAAAAAAACTGAAATGCCTCAACACTGATTGATTCTAGGATGGAAATTTAAGGTTATTAGAAAAAATGTTTTTTTATTAAATTAAAATACAATAAACTCTTTTAAAACAACTGGTTTTATTTTTCGACGGTAACTTATTATTTTATTCGTGAAATTTTAAATATTATAAGAAACAATAGACATCAATTTTATTCTTACTATTTAATTTATAAGACTGGATAGTATTTAATATTCTTATATTTTATTTACAGGGGCTCTATTTTTTCATTTTGCATTAGAGCCCAAATGTTTAGTTACGCCACTGTGAGAGAATGTTAAAAGAGTGCAAGAGTTCTGTATGCATTGACAAGAAATGTCGCCCATATATCTGGCGTGTTCTGGAAATTCTGCAGATATAGAAACTCGTAGGTACACCGGGTTAAATGCCATTAATTCACCCCAATATCCCACCAATAATATAATAATATCTTATATATATATCTTATAGTCGTTTAATTGCAAACCCCTCTATAACGGATTTGTAACAAAACCCAGAAATCACGAAAAAAGTTTAAAACTAGAATTTTCATCTAAATGCTTCAATAGATATTTTGAAGATACTACAAAAAATGCAAAAAAAAAATTATAAATATATTTTCGATTTTGAGAAATTATAAAATTTATTGCCATTATTTTAAGTGTTTGTCGTTCACATTATTTGTTCTTCTTTGGTACAAAGCCAGTGGAATACAACTAAAACTAATAGTCAGTTTCATTATTGGGCCGTTTAGAGGTTAAGTAAAGTATTCAATTATGGAGGGTTTTGACATGAAACTTAAACTTGTTTTTGTTTGTTCTATTACTTAAAGGCTACTCTCAATGATAGTTCATATTTTCACGTTTTTTACGAAAATGTGGATTTTTATTATTCATTTATATCAGATGTTATACACTAAATTTCACTTGTTTAAACTATCACTTAGATAAAACACAACGATAAGACAATACAAGTATTATAAGAAAAACCGCGATCATTAGATGCGTTTGCTGCGTGCTACAAAATTGTATTAATATGCTTAATTATTGCATAATCGAAATATATTTTATATTAATAATTAAACAAAATCCTTTGTTTAAACCACTATTTATTGATTATTCTACATGTTTCGATACCTATGGTATCTTCTCCAAAAAACAAATAAATAAATAAATATTTTTACATAATCTTACTTCAAATACAATTATAAAAAATATTCCAAATTTTATACAACCAGCTTTTTACACTAGTAACAAATTGAAGAATTATATATTGAATAACAAGAATAAGGACGATATTTAAAAAAATCGGGGGTCTACAAATTAATTTGCAATCATTGCAATTATTTTTATATAAGTAAAACTTGCAGAAATTTTGATATTAGAATTAAGGAGCACTTGAGATACCTAAATAGCAACAACTATTCAGAATTATCCAATCAATCCTTTTAAATTGGTTTTCATATTAGTTCTTACTTATTCACCACTTCTTTTGTGCGTGTATTTTTTAATTTTAGTATACATTGTTTCCTGAAGAAGATACCATAGGTATATACTATGTTAATGGACAAGGCATCCATATCTAACCAGTGGTGGCATGTTATACTATATATTAAGTATTATTAATCAAACCCTTATTTCAATTTTATATTATTGTATTTTATTAAAGTACATAACATAATTTAATAACAACAATAATAATAATATCATAAATTATTTTCAGGATGTTCCCGAACTGAGCATTGAATGTGTGGACCCGTTGTGTGAACTTCCTAAATTGGATGGCATAATAGTGGTCGACATACACCAATTTTTTTCTCAAATGAATCAAATTTACTCACACAAATCGATGTTTGGGTGCACAGGAATGAATATTGAATATGTGAAAGAACGTAAGATTGGTTTTATTTCTAAATTCAGTTAAAATATCAAATTTTGTTTTGAATAAGTGTTTTTATGTACCTACTGGGGATTCTTTCCTGTCAATAATGAAAAGCTTAATTCTTTATTATGTTACTAAAAAAAATGCAATCATCTGAATGCCTCCTGGGTGGTTGTGGAATTCAGTTCAAAACTTTACTTTCGGATGTTTTCAAATATACCACCATTCTGAAGAACGATAATATGATCGATGAACAACTAATGATTTAACAGTGAATAATAATACTTTTGTCATATTTTCAGTTATATTTTAATATTAGATGTATATGTAATTAAATTAATATTATTATGTGTATTAAAACAATAAATAAATATAAAAAAATAAAATAAACCTTTTTTTTATTACAACCTGAATATGAATATGATATAATATAATATTAGCATAGATAGTTTTCTTTTCACAAATAGAGGTGCTTCAAAAGTTATCAACATTATTTATCAGTATGAATTTACATCCATTTTTTCCTTATAAATCGGGGCAAAATTGTTATATTTTATAATCATATGTTTATCGACACAAACAATGTTTTTTTATCATAAACATAACAACTCTTCATAGTATAAACATAACAATTCTTAGGTGAGAACTTTAACAAATTATTTCATTTTCGCTTGATAATTTCAAGTGGCAACACACACACAATTTATAGGAATTTGAGAAAACAAACAATTGTGTGCTCGTATTTTTCCATTGATACATTTAGCTCTAGTAATATTTACGTAAAAAATAACGCACTTTTATGTTTACTTGATATTGTAAAAGAATTAACTATTCGTCTCATCTTGAAAGAATATGCAAAATCCAAAAAATATCTCGAAATTCAAATTGGAAAAATGAAAGTAGCCCCTTAAATTATTATAAAATAAAATAACAATCGCTTTGTATGAAACCGCGAAATTAATTTCGTGGTTTCATACAAAATGATTGTTATTTTATTTAATATAATATGTCAAACCACAAAGTGATTGCTTTCTATGAAAACAAAAAATTGAAATTATTATTTGTGGTACAGTATTTGAACCAATCGCAAGTATAATTTTTTCCGAGTAAAACTGCATTCAATTGTTTTTTTCATTTGAATATAGAGGGGTTTGGAAGTAAACGACTAATTTATTTCATAAATAAATTTATTTTATAATACTTACGAAAACACATTTTACTGTGAAATTGCAATAACAATACAATTAAATAGTTATTTGATATTTAAAGTAAACAATATTAATTAATTCTATTTCGACAGAAAAATCTTTTTTGGTTACCTCCGGAATTTACTCTTGCCGGAAGAATATGTTACCATTACGTAACGTTAAATATTAAAGTTTACGACGAATTTTAGATATATATGTAAACTTTTTTTAACGAGACATCATTTTTTTTCTATATATGCATGAGTAGCTTGTTGGTCTAGTGGTTAGGACGCTGGCCAAGGTTCGCGCCTCGTTCCAGGAGACCAGCAAGTTAGTCATATTTTCATCACAAGCATTTAGCTTAGTTTGAAAATAAAAATTTGAAAAAAAATAATATATAAAAGTACAGTAGTTAGGAAAAGTGTCAAAGCGATTAACGCTGACGCAGTTGTATAGGGAAGCCACTGAAACACTGAATGATATAAAACAAAAATAACTTTTCAAACACATGGTTTTTAATTTTTCATTATTTTATTTGGAAATATAATTAATGAATTTTTATCAATATTATGTGTGAAAAACAACATCCTTCAAATGACCACAATTTTCCTGCTCACAAATACAAGCTCTTTCTACTGCACTTTCTCGGAGTTTAAATAATTGATCTTTCACTGGAATAAAAAAAATCAATGAGTTTTTCTCGTTGCTGGACATCATGCATATCCATTTTACGAGTAATATCCGAGGGATGCTCTATAACCTAGAAAAAAAGAAGAAAAATAAATTACAAACGAAGAAGTTATGACATTTTCAAAACCTTCAGTCTTTTAGTGGCCAAACTGTAGTAGTAGAATAGGCGGTCTAACCGCATGTAGTTATTCAGAAAATCGTAGACTCTACGGAATCGGGAAAAAATATATATGGATAGCGCTCTAATATGACTGTGGTCAGGATCTACCGAGTCCCATGGAACCGTTAGAGAAAAATAATTATTTTTTATTGCTTTGCTTATTAAACATAAAGGAAGAATTCAATATTTTAGCGCCAACGCTAAAATCCCTTTTTCTGAAACCTAATAATATTTATTAACAACGTAATAATGATTTCTTTGATCATCTTGAGTATTTCAATTCCGTCTGACAAGGATTTAAAATATTTTCGCAATATAATAATAAGCAAATAGATACGAATCTAATAAGCGAAATCAATTTCCACGCCAACTTCCGCTTTCTTCGTAATCCGGAATTGTTCCGCGCGCCGACCAACCCCCACAACACAACCTACCAACCAACTTGGCACCCTTATCACGAATTTCCCGCCCGTACATTTATTATTGTCGTCACGACAATATTTATATATATATAGCCTTCATATTTTATTAAAGGAGGATGTATAAGTTTTTTATAGACTAATTAACACCAATTCAGTTCAAAGATCTGAGTTTGTATCCATAATAATATTACGTATCCCCATCTATTTTCATCTGGATGTTTTGCAAGTCTTGGATGCTGTTTCATTATGGCTATATAATGCTTCATTAAACGGCCAGGTTTGTGAGACGCCAGCGGGGCAAAAATAACGTGTTTTTTAAGTAAGATTAAGATAAGTAAAATGTTTTTTCTTTTATACAATATATTCAATAACAGTATGTAAATGTATGTCCGCAAAAACGTATTACGACTGGTAAATATATGTCATCCTGTCATCTCATCTATGTCTCATGGTTATATCGCGTCGCACTCTATGGTCAGTTTCTTATCTATGATAGAACTGTCAAAATATGAATGTTTAGTTCGTATTTTTCAAGAATGTTTTTAAGTGGATACATATATTTCAAAGTTATTACGCAAAAACACCATTTGCACAATTCCAGGGACAGCAATACAGAATGCTATATAATGTCGGTTATCGCCGATTGCTTCTCTGTCAGTACAAAAAGCAGAAAGCAGTACAGGACGTATGCTTTGACTACTTCTTAAATGATTCTTCATTGCTGGTATCAAAGTTCATTGTCTACAGGCCACTGTTCATATGTCGTCAATCCAGAGTATCTTTGGTCTGGCCACACTTCGCCTTTCACAGTCCAGTAGTTTTTATAGCCAACAGTCGTTGGCAGTCGCCTTCATCTCGGTTTTTATCTTGTTGACTTTGTGCGAATTATGGAACACATCTATTCTCCCTATCGGTCCCGCCCACTGTAAACTTCTCTTTCCTCAAGAAATCTGGGGCGTCACATCGCACCCGAAGTTCTTTAATCCCCTCCATTTTCCAATTAGCTAATCACACATTGGACCGTAAATCTTGCGCAATACTTTATTTTAGAAGACCTGCATCATGGTAAGATACCAAACATACGTACAATACGACTGGCGGTAGCAACGTTGTATACAGTTTAATCTTTAGATTCTGTGAAAAACAAAACCTGTCGACAACGTTTTGTAATATTAATTACACTCACATCATTTTCAAATTAGACTTCACACGCAGGGTGTATATCCTAAATTAACTATTCTGCTTATGACTTTAATATATTTTTAATATTGTCCTTTGAGAATATCTAAAAATTATTTTTCATTGCGCGAAAGCGAGAAGCCAAAACTCACGCCCATATGGAGAACGGTTGATTAAATATTATATACAGTACTACGTACCGTAAATACACACATATATATATATATACATATTTGTTAAATTTGAAGTATTCACAGAACGAGTATAATGTCAGAAAGAAAGTTTTATAGTTGTCCCGCGTCCGTTGGTCCCTTGAAGGACCATTGTTGTCACAACGTTTCGGGTAAATCTCATTACACGGGTAATATGAATGACTTCACGGTATCATCTTACACTTATTACGCAAACAAATAAAAACAATTTAAATCACAGAATTACGAAAAGGCATACCATTGAGTCATAAATGTCCTTATTAAACAAAGTGAAGATTAGTTAAACTCATTTAGCGCTGAACTTCCGGCCTAAAATGACGTGTCTCACTACCATTTCAGAGCGATACTTTACCGATTACACACCCCCTGGAGATGGGTAATGAGATTTACCTGAAACGGTGGGCCACCTATGGTCCTTCTCAGGACCAAGATCACTAATGGCTTTATACTCTCTGGTGGGTCTTTGCCTCCCCAAAAATTGGTCTTATATTCGGTTTGACTTCGACTATTGCAGTTTGGTCATCCTTTCTGCACGCCTCAACCGTCCATATCTTCAAATTATAATAAATCTTGGAACATTTACCTCATTACACAAAATACACAGAACAGTGTTGTTTTGTAAATTGTTTCAAAACCGGCCCGAGGATACGCTCCGAAATTTTCCTTTCAAAAACATCCAGCGCATATATGTATATAGATTATGACCACTGTAAGAATGCGGCTGTGATTTCTGCTACGCGCATTGGGATGAATACATTAAAAAGCAATCTGATACAACAAAATAGTCCGACTAGCTTGCAAGCTATGTGGCGAATAATCTAAATGAATGCTGATTGGCTAGGCGACACCTCTTATTCAAATGCGTTTTTACGGAGATAATTTCAGCCGCATCTTATACTGTCTATTCATACATTTGTAAATCAGTACTTATCTGGAGCTTTTTCCATGTGATGAAATTTTTATGAAAAGCGCTCAATCCAATATATTCCGAAAGGAAAATCGTCAATTTCTGTCCCATTAACATCCATTACATCTATTTTATTATTTGTTTATCGCTTCCATTGAACCAAAAAAAAAATATTCATAAACATTTATTGTGTAAGCTTTTCACCAACTAAATGAAATACCTCAAATTTGCCGAAATATTCCGGAATAATTTCACTCCGCCGGCAAGTTCGTGGGAGCAAATCGAGTTAGGCAGAGCCAAAAAGTCCGGCGTCAACAAACAGCTTTACGAGACAACTTCAAAAGTGTCTACTCACATAAGTTGATACGTCATTCGCAAACCTCGTCGGAGTTAGTCTGCGGAGGAGGAGGAGGATAGCTCGGGCAGTCGGTACCCTGACCTTTCGATTCTACTAACCCAAAAAATAAAAAAAATGTAGACTCGAATCTTATAAATTATTAAATTTAAAAACCTATACAGTGTCGTCTGATTTTGATATGTTGATCATATATCAAAAATGTTCAAATTACTCATGTATTATGTAAGAGTGGCTTAACAATTTTCTCCCAAAGAATGTTTTTGGAAATAACAACAAGTACTTCGTTTCTTAACTGCGTCGTTTCCGAATATCGTACAAATTTTTCTGACGCTTTAAAACCAAGTTTAAACTCGTATAATAAACACACACGAATAATTTGTTTATGTTTAAAACAAAATACACATTGATGTCAACTGCTTAAATTACGCTCATTGAGTGGCTCAAAGAGTAGATTTCATAATCTTAGTTGTACACTATACACTGTCATTAAATGGGTGTTAAAAAAATTCCAAGAAGTATGTCTCACATAAATCGACAAGAACTTTCTAGATACCTGATGTTTGTTTAAAATATACAGAGACAATTACGAATTGACGTAAGTCGAGGTATTACTATATTTGAGATTGAACATTTCATCACTATTACGTACTCTTGTTTAACCAATTTATCCGCCATAATTGAACATGGATATTTGGCTGATAATGTTTTGTTCAGAAATATACAAATTTGTGGATGTGGATTTGGTGTTAGAAATTCTCTCAACAGTCGCAATCCTATAATTCCTTCCAGACATAGATATATAATATTTAAAATTACATCGTATCTCGCACCGTAAACACCGGAAAATATAATTTTCGTAATATCTGATCATCACATTTTAAATTACAATAGCACCATAAAAAACTCATTAAAACTGTTAGTGTAGAAATAAAACTGTATATTTAGTAAAGAATAAGTTATACTAATACAAGTAATACATAAAATATGAACTGAACATGTTTTGTTGTGAATAAGGTATGTGGGTGATATTATATATTTGGTCAGGTTCACGTCAACTAACAACACTTTTAAATCTGATTAATTCATTTAATAATAAAAAAAATACAATTTACATTAGAAATGGAAAATAATTCGACCCTAAATTTTTTGGATCAAACATTGATTAAAAATAATAATAAAATTGAATTCAAAATTTTTCTATCGTACATTGTGAATCTAATAATCCATTACCCAAGTTGCACTCCATTATACATCGTTTAGTCAATATTCCTACGTCAATATCTAATTGAATACAATTAAAAAGATAGCAGTTAATAACTGGTATAATACAGGTTTAATAGACGCTACTTTAAAAAATAATTTAAAAGAATATATTAGTAAATTTTTATATAAATCAAAAATAAAACATAATGATTATTGGCGTAGGATTTTATTTATAAATAAATTTTCGAATCAAATATCTAAATATATTTTTATTTATTATCATTGTTTTATTAACCACTAAATTGAGTTTAAATACATCTACCGGTTTCGAAAAATACAATTTTCTTCTACAGGATGTCATAATTAACTAAAACAAATATTATTGTTTCTTTGCCAAAATCTATTTAAAAAAATAATAATTTTAGTAACTAACTCAAATCATTACTAAATAATACTAATGATTTGAGTTAGGTACTAAATTTTTTTTTTTTTATATAAAATAGATTCTGGCAAAGAAACAATAATATATGTTTTAGTTAGTTATGACATCCTGAAGAAGAAAATGATATTTTTCGAAACCGGTAGATGTATTTAAACTCAATTTAGTGGTTAATAAAACAAAGATAATAAATAAAAATATGAATTTTAACCACAAAGTTAGTATTGCTAATTTTAAAAGTATAAATATCTAAACACCTACCACGAAACATTAGACCATTTATAATTTATACATTACACATTTATACAAATTAGGAAATTTACTCATAAATTCTAAAGACAAAGATGATAAATTTAACAATTCTGGTGTCTATAAACTTAGTTGTAAGGATTGTGCTGCTTTTTATATTGGTAAAACAGGTCTAAATTTTAATATAAGAGTAAAGGAGCATATGAGCTATTTGAATAATAGTGGGATTTCAGAATTTGCTAATCATTTGATAGAAAATGGTCAAGGTTTAGATGAAAAATTGAGATTGTCAATTTTGCATATAAACGGTGTTGGTCACAAATTAAATAATTTGGAATCGTTGGAGCATGTAAAACTAATCAAAAAATTATAAACAACCAACTAAATTTAACCACAAGTCCCATTCTAAAATAGTTTCTAAAAATTATTCTAGTAATTTTGTATCATCAATTAACAATTTAAGTTAAGTACTAAATAATTTTTTTAAATAATTATTGATTTTTAAAAATAGATTCCGTTATTTTTGATTAGTTGATGACATCCTGAAGAAGAAAATAATATTTTTCAAAACCGGTAGATGTATTTTAATGCATTAAGTGGTTAATAAAACAAAGTTAACAATTTAAAGTAAAATTATGTTAGGTCACACTATTGTTTTTCAATGTTTATTGGACTTGGATAGTCGGCAATAGCGACAAGTATAAAACAGATACCTTCGAAATGTATTGCCCTAATTACCTTCGATAGCTAGTTCTGCGTTTTCTATTGCTATGTTTAATATATTCGTTCAACCCATATAAATAAAAATACACCAACATTTGCGAAACTGTGCCGTTACTCGCCGATTCTTCTGCCGATGGTCGCTATCCCTGCTATCTTGAATCTTCTGAAAACTTGGCTCCGAATCTTTACACAACCGATAACCGAAAAATACAGTACACAAAATGTTTTATATCACCGCCGTAAAAATATATGACCGACTCCAAAAACGTCTCTGAACAGAAGCAGTTTCGCTTTTTTTGCTGTTTTAAATTTACAACAATGGAATGCACATATTCAAGCTATAATACCAGGCTTACCCATCGAAGTATAAAACGCGTATACAGACATATAGGAGGAAAAAAAATTATGGTAAGTAAAACTACCATTCGGGTGCCGGTTTCTTGAGAATTGCTGTTATTTGAGCACCGTATAAGAGGGAGTTTAGTGTAATTAGTTTAGTGATTTGATCATTGCTGGTGGCAAAACTTTTCACCATACAAGAGCACTGACAGGAAGAACCAGGATAAAGGACGAACAACTCAAATTTCCAGAAAATGTAATTGTGTTATGCTGCATAAAGTTTCATGTTCATCAGATCAGAATGGACAAAAATCCATCCTGAATAATACAATAATAACATCAGAAGTCCTTCTGGTAAATCACTTTTAAACGAACCTGTTAAACATTCAAAGGTTGAAATTGCTTACATTAATTTCTAATTCAAAGTAGAATAAATTATTTTCCATTTCTAAAACAACCCTTGGGGCGGTAAGTGGCAATCCGTAAATTCTAGGTAACTTTTCAACAAAATCCTTTTGCTTAAAGGTATTGTCAAATGATTTGGTGTTACCGCAACACCACAACTCTTTTAGAAACATCACAGCCATTACATATGTTTAAAACGTGCAAAAAAAATGAAATGTTTATAAATATTCTAGGTATCAAAAGTATTTGCATCTTTAGATCTCACCTCATATTTAAAGATATCAGAATATTTTTACATAGAAAAATGACCAGAATTTCTACATTCTACCGAGGAAGCTTTCTTTTGCTTTGAAAGAAAAAGTTTTCCGTTTCCAATTTTGTTATACAAATGTGCAGCTAAGCCCACCGTAAAATTTATCATAACCGAATCAACAAAATAATGTGCTAATACCAACTTTTTAATGAGATCGTGTCAATAACCATAATACAGTTTTATAAAGCAAGCGTCACAAAATCTTACTTTTATCGAGATGGTTTGAGCTGATTCTCTTAAATTGTTTGGTTCTGTTCTACGCTTCTATGAAGAGTTCTCCAGTATCAGCGAAAGCTATCAAACCGGTAAGCGAATAAACCAATGGTAGCCGCCACACGACCATAACCATTGTTTCGGTAAAATGATTTATTTAATTTTGAAAATATTGTTAAAGAAGCTGATGCTCTCGTGTTAGTTTCACTCAGTAAAGCTTCCCAATTATAATTACGAAACAATGACTATTTGACGTTCACTATTCCTTCAAAGTGGATTCGACCATTATTAATAAGTTATAGTACATTTTATATAACAATACAATGTTGTAATGTAAAAATGGCAGAGGATAAATAATAAATAGCCTCGTTCCAGGACATCAGCAAGTTAGTTCTATTTTATAGTACAAGCGTTTAGCTTAGTTTTAAAATAGTAATAATATTAATGTGACATGTATTCCGTGTACGAATGTATATTTTTTTTTAAATTAAGATATATATATATAATATAACAGAAAGAAAGCAAGAAATTAAATTAAAAATTATTGAAATAGTAATGTAAAAGGAAAACATAGTATAATGTTTTAGGCATTCTTCCGGTAAGAGTAAGTTCCGGGTTCGATTCCCAGTGGAAACTAAATATTTTTTTCTAAATACCTTTTTACGTCATTCATCTAATTTGTTTTAAATATCAAAAAACTGTATTCTAAAATTGCATCTTTACAATAATAATATAATTTCTTTATTATAATATATTATATATATAAATGATAAAAATAGTAACGTATAAATACGAGTGTTTGGATATTTACAATTTAGGTTAGGCCTCGCAGCGGCCACCGTCGATCTCTAAGGAATCATTAAGCAATCGGAGATGTATTTTTAATTTACTTGTGTAACCGACATGAACACTTGTATTAGTTATAAATACTAATTAAATGAATTAATTATAAATATATACAAATAAAATCAATTTTGTGGAAAAATATTGTTTTTGGGCTACCGGGATTCGAGCCTGGAAGTACACTACCAATTGTGTTATAGCGCCAGTATTACTCTTTTTCCAATAAATACATCTGTCGTTCCATTATTTGAAAGCCATCTACATTTTTTTACGGAATCTCAAATACCTTTGAGTAAACCGACTGCAGACGCCAGAATTATCGATTCATTTTTATTAAATTTTGGACACATCGATACAACTTATATGTTAACAAATAAACAAATAAATTTACCTGTCCATTTTTATGCCAAGCTGTCATTGTTGCGTTGCTCGGCAGGTTGCACTCCAAAATTTGTTTCACGTTCAGCTCAGAGAGCACCTCGTCAGTGATGATCTCAATCCTTGGCAATCGCTCGAACGGCATGTCTCCTTGATAATCCATATCCACTTCATTAGGTTCAACGTTATTCATGACAACAACGTTAGCCCCCCTCGCTGGGTTTGCCGGTGTCGTTGTTTCTCTATTCAAAACTTTGGCATCTTTAAATATTTTATCTTTAAGTTTTACTTCCACCACTTTACCGTGCTGTTCACGTGCTTGTGTCATATTTGCAACATGTCCTGTACTATTAAATACAAGGCTTTCTTTATTTTGAGTTTTGTTTGCAATTGTAGCATTGCTTTTGTTGTTGGTGATGTCAGTGCCAGTCACCACAAACAGTTTGCCGTCGTCAAGAAGCATTCCTTCAACGTCTACAGTAATATTTTTATCACTTTTATTATCCTTCTGTTTAACACTACTTGACACATTTGTTTTTTCATCTTTTTTACGCATGTCTTCTAAAAGTCTATCAATAAAAGTGTCTCTGTATACTGGATACTTTTTCACATTGTATTTATACATTTTTTGTTGATTTTTAACACTAGTAACATTTAAAAACACATTATCACTAACATTACTCGGTACACTAACCCTACCAAACACTCGACTGTAATTAACTTTGTATATTTGTTTATCGATATCTAAGGGGTTACTTGTGGATACTACGTTGTGAGGAATGCTTTTATTTAGATAACTATTATTATATCTTATAAAATCATAAGATTTTAGTATGGACGTATCTATTTCAGCTGAATCTGTTTTGAGAGAGCTATCGGTGGGTTCTGGCGGCGAAGTCACGGAGACACTTCCAGTACTTTTTCCGTCTTTTCTTGGCTGCGGAGAAATATACGGTTGTGAAGTTGTTGACTTTTCTTCGGTCTTCGTGGCACTCACAATCCCTGCAACAAATAAAATTATATTATCAGTCGGTAGGCGGTACAAGAGCGTGGAAAATTGTTTTTTTGTAACACAAATTGAAGATATTGATGATATAAGATGACAAAAAGTTTTAAAAAGAATCAATAAAGAACATGACATTAATTAATTATTAACATGGCTGTTACTTGGTGCTACACGATTATTTTAATTTACACAAAACTAAACATTGTACTACACACACGTCGGGTTATACTGCTGTGAAGAGCCTGCTCGCGCCTCACACAGCTATATAGTCCGCCTGGAACCCGTCAAATTGCAGATAACAATATACCGCGGGCAGCGGAGGAAGACGTCACTTTTGGTGGGAACGCTCGAAAAAGAAGGAGCCGCATTCCGGAGGAATATGGCGGCGAAAAATGGCGTAGATTAAGAATGGGATCACCGCGGTGGACCCAGAGATATATGGTTCTGGTCCACCCGCGGGTTAAGTAGAAACTCCACTGCAACGAGCAAACAGGCAGCATGCGAGCGATGGCCGATGGATGGGCGTATTAAACATGGCTGTGACGGGATGGTGTCCGGTCTATCTCCTGGAGCAAGAGATAAATCCTGGCGCGGGGGTGTGGCGGCCCGGCTCCTCAGCTACATCGGCACCCCACGGCCGCGTTGTCAAATAAAAAAACTCCGTAAATAGATAAAACAAATAAAGGTGACCTCCCTCATAGGAAAGTTTACCTGAAGAAAGAAGATCTAAAGAACATTTTCCGTGCATCCAATGTCGGAATTAATTGGGTTTTGTGAATAAATATGGAATGTGAAAAGCAGAGTTGCCTTTGAATCAATGATCATCCCATCCGAGGTAGCAGGCGATACCAGAGCACACACTTGAGGACCCAGGTTGAGCTAGATCGGTAGCGGCCCCTATGGCTTCCTATCCTCTAAGGCCCAAAGCACCGTAACAATGTGTAGGTGATAACTAAACTAAATACCTACTGATGGACAATAAAGGGAATGTGATGCTATTAAATAGTGTTTTCTATGAATTTTAATTCTTTTGTACTTGGATAGTTTTTATTCAGATTTAGATTTTTAGATTGTTTATTATTAATAATTTATAAGGTACCGAATAAAGAAGATTTTATTTATGACTATTGAAATAATGGTCTGTTTCTATTATGTGATTAGTAAATTCCGAGTAGTTGTAATTTTTTAGGCGATTTTCCTTTATTCTCGTATTTAGGTTTCTCGCAGTTAGACCTATTTATTTTTTATTGCAATCTCCACAAGTTATTTCTCTTTCCAAGCTCCGCCCTTACACTTGAATAGACCTATGTTTTGAATAATTACAACTTCACAATAAGAATATGTTCTCCTAATAATTTGTGTTTAATTTAGTTACCGCACCTCTCGAAACTACAGTAGTGACAGCATAATCAGCAAAGTTTAGTTTAGTTTAGTTTAGATTAGTTAAAAGTAAAATAGCATGAGTACTGTTTGGAGCTCGTAGCTATACTTGGTGAAAATAAAATGGTGTCTTCTCAACGCGTGCATACCACTAATCCTGGAGTTTCACCAAGCCTAAAATAGCCACATATTAGATTCTGAGAACAAATTCTTGCGGAGAACTCTTAGATCCCATTACGAGGTCCATCATCAAAGCTGATGTCGCTAAAGCGGCGATTGAGTGTCGGTATTTTATTAGGCACTGGCTTGCAATACCGTGCAGTGTAGGTTTTGAATTGGACTAACTAATCGTCTCTCGCAAATGAAAATAAATCACCAACATAAAGATATTATTAAAATTATGCGTGATTTACTTTGCAAATTAAATTTGTTTATTTATAGTATTTGTACAAATCAAACATAAATATATTCACATAGAGACAATTAACCCTTGCCATTTATTACAGTTTAAGAATTTAAATATATTTTATTTCAATTCTCTCATACAAAAAACGTATCAAATAAAACAATACCGTATATACACACTAAATAACAAGAGAAATGTAAAAACCTTACTCGTGGCTATTATTTATTTATTACTATATAGGTATATAAAAATAAACGATTTCAATTCAATTATTCCGATAGAAAACAAAAATTACGACAATTTTCAAGTCTACTTCATTTGAAAAAAATTGCCTGGAGAAGAGATGTGAGCGATATATGTTGGACTGCCCTGAGTTGTACAAATAGTTTTGTATAAAGTACCAACTCAAACGAGACAACATGTAGTGTTATTTGTAGGTACAAATAGAAATAATTATGCTATTAACTCGCCAATATCGCGGATGCATCGGCTTGGTAACAAGTTTAATTTCGTTGACATTTTTCGTTGCAGAAGCATACCTGATCTGAAGAAATATTTGTACGTAAATTATACTTAGTTTTTATTTTCTATTTTATTATGTTATATTTAAAGTGTTTTATTAAAACTGTTATATTGAAATGTTAATTAAATTGTACCGTTATATTCAAATAAATAAATTTTAAAAGCCCACATGGGCGTTGGTATTTAAATCTATCTAAATTAATATCGAAGATTAGCTATTAAGGCGACACCTGTTTAGATTTTCGAGATTTGTTTTCAGTTCGGACGGAAGTCCAGAACGCCCTAGTTCTGGTCGGATTCGGGTATTTCTTACATCAATAAGTAGTCTATTTTATATCGTGTTAAAATTACGTATTCAATAATCAAAGTTATGGACGTACCATGTACGATCAAACTCTTTTAATAATAAAATTTTTCACGCCGTACACCGTATGGCCCTACTCCCCAAGGGGTTAAATCGATACCATTGGTTGATAAACTTGTGAAATACTTTTATGTGTAGGTGTAGCCCACTCAGATACGATACTGCACTGCTGATGATAAGGTGTCAATTAGTGACTGCATTGCAGCCGTAATTGGCTTCTCTCTCTTCAAAATTCAATCTCAAAATAGAGCCAATTAATCTACAACTAGTCTGAACCCCCAACCTCCCAACCCTGCGGTGTTCGGAAGAGTAGGTAAACTACGCATCAATTCACCGTAATTTTGGTAGCAAACTACGCCTCTAGCGGGGGAAATCATTTGCATACGCAACAAAGGCGGAGATATTTATACAATTTATCCTTTGACTCATTAATGATTAGTGTTGTTGCGAAATGATGCGCAAATTGGGAAAAAGTACACCGACGTTAATTAAATTAATTGTTTTGTGTTTCGTGAATAATATAATCTGAAAACAATGCGATAATTGAATGTAGTTATGCAGAAAGCCGCAGAAAATTCAAACTGAGAGAAAACAATGTGAATAATCAAATCAGCATAATGATAATGTTCTATACTTTTAAAATAATATATAGGTAGTAAATTTGTAATGACTTAAAGAGGATTTAAGGATAGATTTTGTTTAGAGATCGTGAATTATTTTTGATTTTAAAACGGGGTTTTTGCAATTGACAAACAGAAGGCGATTATATAAATACGCTTTCGTATGAAGCGGTCTAACTGTTTTTGTAATATAGAATTAACCTTACTATAAAAAATAAAATAAAAATAATATCTAATTTTTTCATAACTGTGGTCTGACTACTTTTTGCATAAATACATTCAATTATGGTCACTTGTTCACATAAAAAAGGAATTACATAAAATTAGAAAAGATTTAATATCCCAATGATATTCTGTGTGTCACGCCAGTGGACACTGATACATTTCATTAGAATGAAGTATCATTTAGGAACTCGGAAAACACCGAATAATATTGTAATACTAATTAAATTGATGCCCGTATTGAAGTAGACATTTAGTTCATTAAATTAATGCTCGCATTGAAGCAAACATTTAGTTCATTCAATTAATACCCGCATTGAAGCAGACATTTAGTTCATTAAATTAATGCCCGCATTGAAGCAAACATTTAGTTCATTAAATTAATGCCCGCATTGAAGCAGACATTTAGTTCATTAAAATGAACATACCAATCACATAACTTAAACAAGTATTACATATGATTTATTTGAAAACAATGAAAGTTCATTCACTTATAAAACTAATAATAATAAAGTGTTCTCCTTAACACTTACTGCCCGGTGGGTCAAAACAAAACACGTCCGGCGGTGTGGGTCATTTTAGACCCACCTCAAGTTTTCGGTTTTTCAACTGTTTTGTGGGATATTTTTATAGATATTTCATTTTAAATATGATTTAATGAAATGGAATGATGTGTCGTAATGTTTCTGCTAAAAAATTAAAGTTAAAAATTTAAAAATATTACGAATAATGTATATATTCTGACGCGTCAACAGACGCCCTTATATAGCCAAAATAAAAATATAGACTGAGCATGTGATCTTCTCATTGGAACCCGAGCAGATAGTGTCATAATACTTAAGGTAGGCGCAACGCCCTTCAAATAATTATATTACTGACATTGTCTAGGGGCCGCCAGATGAAAATAAGTGAAAAGAAATACATGGACGCATACCTGGTATCCTTTGTCTACCCGCTCAAAATATTTACAATATATGTTTTGGCGTAAGCGCTGAGATTCAATCCGACTATCTTAGGTCAGTTTTTGAGCGTTTTTTCACATTTTTATCAATAACTTATTTGTATCTCAAATTATTTGAAAATATTCAATAAAAGATTAGTTAGAAGGAAAACAGCATTAAACGAATATTTGTAGAGTAATTCATATCTATTCAAACGCTAGGGTCAAATCTGACCCACCACCGCAGAGTATGTGTTAACAAACAAACAAAAAAAAATAACTTTTTGTCTCAAAATTCTGACTTTTTTTTTTTAAACTGTGTTAGAAGTGTTAGAAATGTATGAATTTAGTAGGTGTTTAAAAGATAACAAGAAAACAAAATAATATTTTAGTAGTACTTAAATATTTTTAGACTAACTTTTTAAAATGTTGCTTTGAATACTAATAAAATATCAGTTTAAAACTCCAAATAATTTTTATACAAATTTCAGCTAATAGGCTATGAATCAAACTCCACCAAGGAAATCGTAAAATTAATATACATTGCTTAATTTAATTTTTAATCACAGTTTGAAGTAAATTTCAGATAATATCTTGTTCTATTTAAAACCGTGCTTTTACACAGTATTAGTGAGACATCTATTTTTTCCAGTTAGAAGTGACTACCTTTTAGTTAGATTTTTATTTTTTATTTTTTTTATATTTTTACAATTTTACCAAATATACCATAATTACTTGAATCTGTTACAAAACTAAAGTTACGTATTTTTGTGAATCGCTTACCTCTCCAAAAAGAGACTAGCTCTTGTGCTTGGAGAGGGACTTACACTGTAATAATTTATATAGAGTTATACATTTGTAATCTATAATAATATTTATTATCTTATTATGTGCTTCTGAAGTGTTCATTTAATTTATTTTTTAGAACTTTTACATCATTTTTCTCTTTAATTTCTGTAGGGAGGCTATTGAAGTGTTCTATCACTAAGTATTTGGTGTTACGTTTAAGAATTTTTAAATTATTTAAATCTTAATTATATACTTTTTCAAGTTTACCAGTAATTGATTAATTGAGATTTTTTTGTAAATGTTTACAATTCTAGGAACTGGGAATTTTGCAAAAAGTCATTGTGTTGGAAAATTTAATCTTTTTTAAATAATACTTTAATAATTGTTCTCTGTATTGTTTTTACCGAGTTTATTATGTTATTGTATGCTCCTCCGCACCCAATTATTCTATACTGGAGTAGTGAGTGAACAATGGAAAAATATACCTTTTTAAAGTGATTTATTCTTAAAATGTTTCTTAATCTTCTAAATATATATATAAATACATTTTCTTAGTCTTTTCACCAATTCGCTAATGTGGGTGTGAATATTAACCAACCTTTTTAAGCTAACTAACTTACCATCACGCCGGGTAGGCAGAGAGAATAGAGCGCCACACTCTTCTGTCCTGACATAAAATATGTTTTTGATCAGTTATTGACATCCTGAAGAAGAAAATGATATTTTTCGAAACCGATAGATGTATTTTAATTCACTAAGTGGTTAATAAAACAAAGTTAACAATTTAAAATAATGGATTTAAACCACAAAGTTAATTTTGCCAATCTTAATAATACATTCACTTTGTTTTTAAGCGATTCATCTTTTCTCTTTAAGCGATTCATCTTATTTGTTTTAATAATCTAAAAGCCACGATGTGCTGTAAAATCGTTGATTTACAAATAAAATGTGATATTAAAATTTAAAAAAAATATTATCGCTGTTTTAGATTAATCGAATTCATTTGAAGCCAATGTTGATTCACTATTTAATTATTTTTATGAAAACATAAGAATAGATTTTTAAGTGATCTTTCTTTTGTTGGAACAATTTAGAATTTTTCACAAAAAGTGATGTAATTGCCGCTCGCTTTTTACTGACTCCCAATAATTGATTATTGATGTACTCGAAAAATTATGTTTTACGAAAATATCAAGCACTAATTAAAACTCCAATGATCGTATTATTTATCTACCTTCCTTTTCATTTCGAGAGCCGCGTGGGTTGTAAGTTGGTATAGACTGTTCACAAATAACAAAAAAAAAGGGCAATCATTTCGCCTGCCTAAGGCAGAAGTAGCTAACCTTTCAGGTTTCGATGTACAGAGGGTCTATTTTTTATTTTATTTACGTGGTTGTATATATAAATTCACCTTCACTAGTCTCTGTCCGCATTGAAGCAGACATTTAATTCATTAAATTGACACTCACATTACATAAAAAATTATTACGTAGGATTTATTTGATAACAATAATAATTCATTTTAAATACTAATTAAATGTATTTATTAGAAAGATACCGAACCTGGATCTCTTTCCAATCCAATGCGACAGCAGACAGTACAGGTTCAAATCCCGGTAGCAACAACAATATTTTTCTATAAAATTGATTAGATATGTATATCTTTATAATTAATACATTTAATTAGTATTTAAAATATCACAGACCTGTGTTCTAAATAATTACAACTTCACAAAAAGAATGTGTTCTCCTTCATAAAAATTCATTGATTTAAAAACTTAAATTATGAGCATAACCACTATCACTCAGAAGTTGGATGAAACCGTCACATAGTCAGAATGCCTGGCCAAAAAAATTGTTAACAACCCTGAAAGCAAACCTTCAAAAGGCCAACGGTGTGAGCCAACACACTAACAGCAAACTGCTGCCGGAAGAAGAAAATGATAGAAAAAAATGAGCAACGGAGATCAAAAGTTAGCCCGTAACCTTTATTTTGCCTTGCCCAAGTATTGTGCAAGACTCTTCAGCCACGAGTAGGACAGTTTGCCCCTAGATGAGATGATATCGTACAGAAAATCTAAACTACTAAAAAGCTTCATTTTGGTGACGATATTACGTGTGTCCTGCCAAATTTTCCGTCCGTTTGCCTATCGCCGATCGGGTAGTTGCATTTAATACTTTATTCGAATAAGGGTCGGATAGGTGTGTTTATATGTAGTGTTATTAGCCAATTATTCCACGGTCTCCAGGTGGGCTACCCCTGGGTCTACACCCTGTCAAAACGTTACTCGCGCAAATAACATTTCTCCGAAAAACAATTTAATATCTCGCAAACGATATTCGTATCTGTAAAATTAACGATTCGCTCGCAGAAAACAAACATGGCCTCTCTCGGGAGTCTTGTGGAAACCTGGGGAACTTGGTTATATGCGAAAAACTTTGTCCAAATCTATTTACACCCGAACGAACTGAGGCTGTTCATTAAAGAGTTAGGGGCGGGCGCCACCGTTACGGGCAATCACGGCTTGCTTCGGCAGAAGAGATTAAATAATAAGTTAATTTAATCTGCGGTGAAATCTGTAATACTACGCTCAAAAGCATACATTAAAAGTGATTATCTTCCCTAATTATAACCTTAAAACTAAGTACCAAGCCATCGTTATACTACCCATACCACAGTAACAAAAAAAATAAAGTTGTTCAGATTTGGCGGCTGCAGGAGTTAAAAGAATTTAATGCAGGTCAAATAATTTTCTTCTTCAAAGTTACACTTTAGTGTGGAGGTTATGAATCATCAATGCTTTTCAGATTTTAGAGAAAACATGTTCACAGACGTTTGTCAACCAGAAGTGAAATGAAAGATAATTTTCTCTCAGCTTTCGTCGTTTCATATATGTCCACCTACAAAATTTTCAATATAAAAACTTGTATATGACAGCTTGGGTTAGTGTTTGTGTTAAAGAAGTACTGAGAACACCGTAAAATCACGTTCATAAGTCTAAATTAATATCTCTATTACGGAGAAGTTCTCGCATTTTGAAAAAAACAATTTCGTACCTGGTATTTTGTAATAATGTATTTTATAGTTAACTTGTGTTCGTTCATCTATGCATGCTTTGTAATGTTTGTATTTTATTTTTTAATATGATAATATTCACGTACGTCTTAATGTCCCCAAAAACTATATTTGATAATGACAGCATAGACTGTTCCATCTAATGGGTGTCCAGTGGAAAATTTTTAAGTTTAATATTAAATTTAAAAAAAGAACTACAATGTTATTGTCATATTTTATTTATACAAAATGAAATTTAACGATGCGGATTTTACGTTTTATAAACAATATTGTCTAAATGCCGTCCATTTCTCTCAAGACACACTTGCAATCGAACTCTTAAATTTGCGAACACACGAGAGCAAAGCGTTGGTTCAATGGCAGCAACTTCACGGTGGATATTTTCTTGTAGGGCCTGAATTGTTCGAGAATTGTTACTGTAAACTCTCGATTTAAGGTATCCCCACAAAAAAAGGCACACGGTGTAAAGTCCGGTGACCGAGGTGCCCAGGATATGTCTCCGTACTTGGTGATTAATTTATTGGGAGAAATTCCCCTCAGCTTCTCCATTGAAACTCTAGCTGTGTGTGGAGTGGCTCCGTTTTGCTGAAATTATGTTATATTATTGAACCCGGAAAACAGCTGCAGTTGCGGTACCAAAAACTCGTCGATCATTCAGCAATATACGTCAGCAGTGACTGTCTCTCGCTGGTTAAAAAAATAAGGGCTAATTATCCCTCGGACAGAAATTGCACACCGCACTGTCGTTTTTGGACAATGGAAACGTTTTTGATGGCGTTTCCTTGGGTTGTCGGGGCACCAGTATCTCAAGTTCTGTTTATTATCATAGCCATCGATATGAAAATGTGTTTCGTCAGTAAATAATATGTTTTCAAGCGTTCGTGCTGTTCCAAAACGTTCCAGCATTCTTCTCGCTAAGGTTTAAAGTAAAGATTAGTCATTTACGTTGAGACACTGCACGATTGTAGTTAGTATGGGTGAAACTGTAGTTTCTTTTTCAAAATAACGTGCACTGTTGATTCTTTTATTCCAGTACAGGCTGTAATCTTCTTTATCGATTTCCGCGAATTGCGCATAATTTCACGACAAACTTGAGCCATATGTTCTGGCGTCACTGCTGACGTTGGTGGTCCTGGAGGAGTTTGGTTAACTCAATTGAACCCAACACCAGATAAGTTGCGTTCTCGGTTCATCACTTACTCGTCGAATATTAAAGTGAATACAAAAAGCGCGAGGCGCACGAACCATTGAATCACCGCACTTTCAATATTGCTCAATCGCGAACGCGCAGTGCGCCCCCGACTAGTGACTCATTGCGACTGGCAAATCCGCAAATCACGCGCGTCGAACAATACCCCTCCCACTTACCTCACCTTGATAGTTTAGGAGCAATTATAATTTAATCTTGAAATTTTTCCCCTAGACACCAATAATGCATGTCGATTGCTGCGTATATTTGTCAGACATAACTAAATTACTTAATTAAATATATCAAATAAAGCATGACAATTTTCAATATTTAATTCAGACAAACCAAAATCACTAATTTTGAGTAGCTTGTTGGTCAAGACGTTGGCCTAGTGATCTTGTGGTCAGGGTTTCGCGCCTCGTTCCAGGACACCAGCAAGTTAATCCTACTTTTATAGCACAAGCGTTTAGCATAGTTTGAAAATAGTACGAATATTGATGTGACATGCATTCCGTGAACGCATCTTTATTTAAAAAAAACGAAAAAAAAAAAACTATATAAGTGTACAGAAATAAATATTATTCTTTTCTTGGGCCTTTATACACCTTCCGAAAAAATGACAAGGCGACTTGAAGCATTTAAAATGTGGATCATCAGAAGAATGCTCAAAATAAGATGGATGGATAGTGTTTACGCGCCTTTTTACTTCGATTGGCACTACTGCGTTTCTTGGTTCATACATCACATATGTGCTTATTGTTAATCGGAAACCTGGTAACCAGCTATCAAAGGCATTTACATAAACAGATAGAATTACAAATGAAGATGTTATGTAATGAAGAAAATGAAGTAGGCATTTAAAATACTGAGAATTATCAGGACCTGCATCTCATAATGAAGGGAAAGATTGCTGGAAATCGGAGCCTTTAAAGAAAGAGAACATCATGACTAACGAACCTAAGGCAATGGTTTGGCAGATCTACTGTAGAGCTTTAATAAAGTGATGATAGCCACCATGACGAGAAGTAGAAGAAGAAGAAAAATAATTCAGAAGCAATGTCAATATGAAGCGTGTCTCTGTCCAATTCTAGCTAGCCTGTTTTAGAATTCAATGCTCTTTGGTTTTGCATTAACGCTACATTTTATTGTAATATGTAAGTTAGTTAATAAGTAGCACAAGGAAATCACTTAGCAATATGACCCCTATCACGTCTATTCCACAGAGTCAAGAGTTGCAGTCAGCAAAC
Source organism: Eubasilissa splendida (assembly GCA_031772225.1). Taxonomy (NCBI): domain Eukaryota; kingdom Metazoa; phylum Arthropoda; class Insecta; order Trichoptera; family Phryganeidae; genus Eubasilissa; species Eubasilissa splendida. Next base: position 21,592,299 of record CM062863.1, read on the forward strand.
GACCAAAACGTTTACGTTTTCAATTTAAAACGTATGAAGAGTCGGCTGGCCCGAACGAGCGCCGCCACCCTAGTTATCTCCAGCCCGCGCCCGATAGAGAGTTATCTCGGCTCATTTCTCTCCCGATATCTACGCGAAAATTTCACATCCAGCCTTATCTGGCAAACTTTCGGCAAGTATCTACTTGGTTTTACGGCGACGACTGAATATCTTCGGGCCGAATTACATCGCAAGGTAGAATAGCAGCTCTCAAGCGAGAGATCTCAAAATTGAGCGGTGACTCCGTCATGCCGAGATAGTTTTACGCAAAGGGTGAATTTTCAAATTATTTGTTATTGAATTGTTTACTGATAACACGTTTATATGATGATTGTAACATTCAAATTTTAAGGATTTAACATGTCTTATTAGTAATTTCGCATTCTCCTCGCTATTTATTAGCGTGATATGTTTTAATTGTGTTAATTAAAGATGTATTTTTATTATATATATATTTGAATCAAAATTCTCTAACAACGTTCAATTAATCATTATATTTTATTTTAGGAGAACACATTCTTATTGTGAAGTTGAAATTATTCAGAACATAGGTCTGTGATATTTTAAATATGAATTAAATTCACAGACCTATGTTCTGAATAATTACAACTTCACAATAATAATGTATTCTCCTAAAATAATAAAGTTGTATCAATGTGTCCAAAATTTAATAAAAATGAATTGATAATTCTGGCGTCTGCTATCAGTTTTACTCAAAGGTATTTGAGATTCTGTAAAAATAAGGTAGATGGCTCTGTCAAATGATGGAACGATTAAATGTATTAATATCAAAAAGGTAACATATAGGGTCGAAAAATTGTCGCTAATAATAATGTCGCTGTAGCTTAGTTGGATAAAGCACCTTCCCCGGTTAGGAAAGAGATCCAGGTTCGAATTCCGGTGGCGCAATAACAATATTTTTCGATAAAATTGATTTTATGTGTATATCTTTATAATTAATATATTTAATTCATATTTCATTATATTTTAAGTGGTGGGTGGAAAAATAATTTAAAAAACCTCTTTTTAACCTTCAGTGGTCCTTCATTGCTAGGATGACTCCCTGCCATGGTTCGTTATGCGTTGTGTGATTAGTATTCAATTGTATCAATGGTTAGTAACTGAGATTTAACAATTTTAGGTCTAGTTTTTTATATTCCAGTGATTCACCGAATTACAAATAATTAGTTACCTATCATCGTTATAGTTTTACAATAAAAATAACGGTTTATTAGAATACAGTTGGGGAGCCCTATCATCGAACCGTACACCAATCCAGATGTACAGGTACTTTTGCTGAGCAGAAAGAATTTAAAAGAAAGATCTACTTCCATTTCATTCATAAAAATATGTTGTTACTATCCCGGCATCATGAATTTTTTGACGCTATTACACTCGATCGTGGGCCCCTGCCTGCTTAATCAAGCCAATTCCAGCAACAATAAACTAAATGTTTTAAGATTAAAGGTTACAACGTTTCTCAATGTTACCAAACCGATCTTAAAGAGAGAAGATCTAATTGCAATATTTTCGAGTATGTCCAAATCTTTGTAGGAACCAATTACTGTAATGCCCGAGACTTCCATACTTTCCATGTAAAAATAATAGCGTCGTCTCTGTGACACACGTATATCGAAATCTATTTGTTTCACATTTCACATTATTCTGACATGTCGCGTATGACAAATGTAAAGTTTATGATTAAGAGTATCCGACTACAATTCCATAATGCCAAAGTGAAGTTCCAAATATTCGAGACGTACTTGTTCCGCCTCACTCTCTTAATACGACTCGCTCAGGTGATCTAAGAAACTTCATAACTCGGGCGTACGCTTCCCTTAAGAGCGCCGAAAGTTTGAGAGGCATTGGTTTAATTGCAATGACAGCATATTCAATTATTTTCAAAAGGGTCCTCAGAGTTTGTGCGGGGTTAAATTTGTTATGTTGGCGTCTTTGAGATTTCGGAAGAGGCTCTGGAAGTTATGGATTGAACGCTCAGAGACGGAGACTGCGGGATTGAATTAGTTAAGTGTTTAAGTGCTTACAGCTTAAGAGGTTTCGGTTCGAGGGAGTTCATTATCCTCAATCAGTCATAGCCAAGATGCGGCACGCGCCACTTATGCTAAAGTTATTTCTTAAGGCACAACACGGTACTGCGGTATATTCATGTTCCCTTACAGACCTTTTGTTCGATTTGCTAAAAATATGTTTTTTATCCAAATCCTTAAAGTCTACGATACTCTACATGCGGTTAGACTGCCTAATTTACTACTACGTCATACCTGTGCATCAGCGCCATTCATTTGATACTTTAACTAACAACTAGGAATTCTGTGTCGAGACAACCCGGGAATTTCATTATTTTTACTGTATTGAGTCCCGGGACTATAAAAAAAAACCCGAGAATCAAGACTTGAATTAATCATATTGTACTTATAAGACATTATAAGTAATTATAGATGCTGAATATACTAACTAGCTTTCATAGGAAAATAAGCGGAAAATAATCTGTGAGGACTGAAAGATATTATCCCACAAGATCTAATAATCTTGAAATCGTTCCAAGAATGAAAACTATCTTTCGTCAAAGATTATCCACCTTTCAAGATCCCAGAATATATAATCAAATTGGAAATAATATTAGAACTTTAAACGACATTAAGGCTTTTAAAGGGATGTTTCAAATTGGCTGTTGAAATTAAGTATAGCAGATACTGAGAGTAAACTGTTGTGTATTATGAAATAATTCTTATAACTGCATTTTTGTATTCTTATACTGACTACATTACTTGTGCTTTGTAATTATTATAGATGAATATGTTTTTATATTTAAAATATACGTACAGCTAATTTCATTTTAAAAACACTACTACCACGTTATGAAATAATAAATATTTAATAAAAGAGTTTTTATTTGTTTATAAAATTAATAATAACGCATGTTTTTGTACACAGATAATAATATCCCTAATAGCTACTGTACATCATACAAATGAATATTTTTAAGGAGAACACATTCTTATTGTGAAGTTGTAATTATTCAGAACATAGGTCTGTGATATTTGAAATGCTAATTTAATGTATTAATTATAAATATATACATATAAAATCTTAAATATGAATTAAATATATTAATTAGAAAGATATACATATAAAATCAATTTTATCAAAAAATATTGTTGTTGCGCCACCGCAATTTCATATTTAAAATATCACAGAGCTATGTTCTGAATAATTACAACTTCACAATAAGAATGTGTTCTCCTAATACATATAAAATCAATTTTGTCGAAAAATATTGTTTTTGCGCTACCGGGATTCGAACCTGGATATATATATATCGATATATATATGTTGATTTTATATGTATAGCTTTCTAATTAATATATTTAATTCATATTTAAAATATCACAAACCTATGTTCTGAATAATTACAACTTCACAATAAGAATATGTTCTCTTAATAATAAAGTTGTATCAATGTGTCCAAAATTTAATAAAAATGAATTGATAATTCTGGCGTCTGCTATCAATTTACTCAAAGGTATTTGAGATTCTGTAAAAATAAGGTAGATGGCTCTTTCAAATAATGGAACGATTAAATGTATTAATATCAAAAAGGTAACATATAGGTTCGAAAATTGTCGCTAAAAATATTGTCGTTGTAGCATAATTGGATAATGCACCTTCCCCGGTTAGGAAAGAGATTCAGGTTCGAATCCCGATGGCGCAACAACAATGTCTTTCGATAAAATTGATTTTATATGTATATCTTTCTAATTAATATATTTAATTCATACTTAACAGATTTCGCTGCAAAGTTTGCTAACCAGCCTGATCCCCCCTTTCTTGTCACAAACTAGATTATTTAAAAAAAAAAAAAAATCGTAACTCCCATTAATATTGGCCTCAAAAAAAAAGTTAAAAATACTTGGGGTTAGGTAGACGAAATCTTGGAAGCGAAATTATTGGAAGGGTTTTTCTAAAAATCAGATAATCGAAATGTTAAGATTATACACAGTTACATTTCTGTCAGATTAGGTTAGGTTAAAGTAGATTAGATCCTCTTTAAAATATGAATGAATTCGAAATTTTGTTAATATTGAACCTAGCGAAAAAATAAATCTATACTGTTTAATTCTTGGAAGGGATTAAAAAAATAATGAAGTTTATGAATTTTATATTGTTATTTAAAAAAACATTTTTGTTGCAGTGGTGCAGTTTTTAAGAATTAATTAATTTAATCAACTAGTGAGATAAATAGAACAAATCTATTTATCGATAAAGTCTATTTATATTTTAGTTGTTACCGGAATCCCTGATTTTTTCTGTACATCTTTCTAGTTGATTAATTAAATTTGTTTTACATATAATAATTATTATGTTTGTGTCATGTAAGATTCTGGTTCAATAGAAATTCTTAATGGTCTAGTGGTTAAGACACTCGCCTAACAATGGTCTGGAATTCGAGCCTCACCCCAGGAGACCAGCAAGTTAGCCCTATTTTCAAAGCACAAGCTTTTAGCTTAATTTTAAAATAGTAAGAATATTGATGTGACACGTATTCCCTGTACATATTTCTATTTAAAAAAAATACATAAAATGGTAGATAATTCAACATGTTTATTTTGTCAGTTTTAATAATTTGGATTCGGAGAAATAGCAACAACCCTTTTGAAAAATCTTCTTAAAACTGTTGACCAACAATTCACCTGATCTATTTATATATCTGAAAAGAACACCGCGATAGTAAGAATCGATAATACCCATTCAGATACATTTCCACTTCCAATTGCAGGAGTAAGGAATGAGCAAGGATGCAGCCATCTCCATTGCTGTTCAAATAAAAAAATTATTATATTTATTAAAATATAAATTTCAATTTTCATCCGAAAATTATTTATTTTCATCACAGACCAGTAAATGAAAAGACGTGGAATAAAGTGCACATGTAGGAGATGGGTTTGAAACATTCTACACACATTATTTATGGAAACATAAATCGGACACATTTATGAAACAGTAAAAGTATTTACCTTTCGAAAATTAAATCTTTGTGTACAAAAGACGTATTTTTTACAATAATTCATATTATTTTGTGAGTATTTAAATTTTCGTTCCAATCGAATCATATATTTTTAAAAAGTCGCGGAGCTATTTGATTGCGTGACACCAAAATGAAAAGTATTTGAAACATGGAGTTTCCGTTATTTCATGTCTATAGATTTGGTAGTCTGTGATTTTTACGGTTATTTCCGCCGGAATCCGGGGGAATGCGAAAGAAGGGAATAGATAGGCGGGTTAATGGATCCGATTGTGAGAACGGATACGACAGCTCAACTCACCCGATGATACGCTGATCCGTTCACAACCACGAATTTTATGTATTAGTTTTCACACTACTACTCTGATGAGTACACTTCCACGAAATGATCACAACAAGGCTGAAAACCCACTGCAAACTATCTCCAATAGTCCCAATGGCCAACAAGCCGAGTCGAGAAGTATTTTGGAACTAGGACAGGCGGGAAAGAAACAGGTGTCAATTAATATTGTCGAAATTGTATTTGTCCACATGGTAGCTATTGCGAGTATTATACAATGATTAAATTGAGTTTTCAGAGTAGATATTTTAAAAAGCAAAATTTTATGTTTTTATGTAAAGGCTGGTTTAATATGTATAAATATAAAATATTAAGTTGTAGAAACTAAAGGAAGTGAAGTTAATGTCTATTTTAATGTGAAAAATACTTTACTGAAATATTCCACGTATATAACTTATTACCCTTTCAATTCATGTATCGTATAAAACATTTATTATGTTTAAAATAAAGGTAGTTATTAGAGGTTCTATATTCTCCACTTTTTTCAATTCCCGGGACTCGAGAGTCATCAATTCCAAGTTCTGGGAATAATTAATTAAAAAGAAAACAAATATTAATTAAAATACTAATTTAATGTATTAATTATAAATATATACATAATAAATCAATTTTGTCGAAAAATATTGTTTTTGCGCTACCGGGATTCGAACCTGGATCTCAATTTCCAATCCGTGGAAGTACACTACCAATTGTGTTATAAGACCAGTATTATTCATGATAAATTTTCAAACCTATATGTTACACTTTTTCAAATGAATACATCTATCTAAATAGAGATCCAGGTTTGAATCCCGGTAGCGCAAAAACAATATTTTTCGACAAAATTGTGTGAATTAATATATTTAATTCATATTTAAAATATTACAGACCTATGTTATGAATAATTACAACTTCACAATAAGACTGTGTTCTCCTAATAAATCTGTTAAGAACTACAACAGAAAGCATGTCTACAAAAATAGTTATATCCCTTACAATAGGGCTCAAATAGATGAAATTGAGATAACCTGATTAAATTGAAATTAACTAATTATATTGAGGTAAGAAAGAATTTAAAAAAAATAAAAGTCAAAATCTAGATTTTAAAATGAATATGATATTAATAAAATGCTTCTAAAACACATGTTTTCAAGAGTTGTCATAAATTGTAAAACTGGAACAAATTCAAACACATCCTTTACTTTCAGCAATTAATTTTTTTTTGTTTTTGGTTCTGAATCCTTCATATATATATATATAGATAAATCAAGTTTTTAACCTTGGATGGTTTCGAAGTCTCTTGGTTATGAACGAAGAAAGTGAATTAAAATTTTCTAAATGAATGGCTGGAAGTCATGTTGACATTTACGCTCACGTCTGCTACGTATTAAACGAAGTTAATGATTAATGTAGAAGAAGCGAGGCGGAGCGGTAGCAGATGATATAGTCAGGGTCAGATACCAAAAACGTTTTCGTCACATTTTTGTTAGTCAGAAAACGACGTTGCGACAAAAAAAAAATGGTTTCTCAGTTACATCCCTCTTCACCGTTATTTTCCCCCTGGCACACCCCCCACCCCCCATAACGAAGCAGTATAAGATTCAGTAATTATAAATTTGAACCGGTACACCTGAGAAGTAGCTATCGCCCGGTCATTTTATGATGAAGTATTTTTTTATGGCGGTCTAGTTACATAAATTCCTCGTTATCACAGTTAAATATAATTTAGGTCGCTTTTCCTTAATTAAAAGTAAACTCACGTTCTTCGATGTGATTTATATTAGGGTTCCTAATTAACTGCTGTCCTCATTATTTGACGCAATCACAAAGGAAAGGCCGGCTGAATTTACTACGGCATTATTTTATTATTTACCAACAGGAAGCAACCGCAGATAGCCGTTTGCTGTTGCTAGGCCCTGCGGGCGGCTACGAAAATTATATTTCAAAAAATTGATAACACTCTCAGTACTCATGTTTGAACGTTGTGGTTCATTAGTCTGCTTTTACACCGCAAACTGTTTGCTTGTTACTGATGCAATAGTAAACTAGTAAACAAGGATCCGTAGGTCTATCGCAACCCTTCCAAATTGGATGATCGCCAACTTGTTGGACAGACTATTATCAAAAACTGGTTATCCTTTCAGCAACTATCCATAGCAACAGCTTTCGGAAGACAACAAGAATCACACAATCAATCATATTACGCTAAGCATCGTCTAGTCCGACAAAGGTATGAAGAAATCTGTCTGTTGCAATCGCACCTTAGGTGCCAGAAAACACAGGAACACGAAAAGAGACTCAATGAACTCCGCCTCACCTTGGTTTCCCAATCACCTCCAGATGCAGTGGACTGTATGGGATTATCACACTATTTTGCCAAACGTCGAACACAATAGACTCACAAAATCTCCGAGATTGATAACAGCATTTTAAACTGTTCTCATTCAGGATCGCCGGTCGACTGACGTTCGCTGGCGGTGGAAAGGAAAGGGAAGAGGGGGCACAGAATATTAATAATAATAGTAAATATGAATTAAATGTATTAATTATAAAGATATACATACAAAATCAATATTATCGAAAAATAAAAACATTGTTGTTGCGCTACCGGGATTCGAACCTGGATCTCTTCCCTAACCGGGGGAGGTGCTTTATCCAACTAAGCTACAGCGGCACTATTTTTATCGACAATTTTTCGACCTTATATGTTACCTTTTTGATATCAATACATTTAATCGTTCCATCATTTGACAGAGCCATCTACCTTATTTTTACAGAATCTCAAATACCTTTGAGTGAATCTGATAGCAGACGCTAGAGTTATTAATTCATTTTTATTAAATTTTGGACACATTGATACAACTTTATTATTTTTAGGAGAACACATTCTTATTGTGAAGTTGTAATTATTCAGAACATGGGTCTGTGATAAATATTCATATTTAAAATATCACAGAACTATGTTCTGAATAATTACAACTTCACAATAAGAATGTGTTCTCCTAAAAATAATAATAATAGTAACTATAAGTCCCAAATACTGTCCATCCTTAAAAAAAAAGAACCCTTGGTGTTCTCCATAGCACAGTATGAAATGAAAACATGAATATTAAAAAAGGAAATGTATAATGCTTTCGAGATGTGATGCTGGAGGCGAATGTTGTGTATCGTACTGACAACGAAACTCATAAATGTCTATTTTCACGAAAAATTATCTACAACATGCAGAAAATGAATTCTTGCGTACTTTGGACATGTCGATAGAAGAAACGATTAGATTCTCGGTTATGACCACAGGAACAATGAAAAGAAAGCGAGCAAAATGACGGTCTCTTAGAAGATGGATATAACAAATAAAGCAGTTAATATGGCTCAAGACCGGAAGAAAAGGGAATACATTGAGCATCAATATTCAGACATAACGGAGATCACGACGCTCGGTATTGAGCATATAATGATGATGAAGAAGAAGAAGAAACATGGTGCTTATGCGCGTTTTGATTCCATCGACTGGCACCCCTGGGTATTTTTGTCGTCGTATGCCCGTCTATGCGGTGTGAAGGTCAATGATTTTTGCGACTGGTGCCAATTGCGGTCAGTAGCTCGCCGTGAAAGGATCTCTTAATAATCGGAGCTCCGGGGGATAATTATTTAAATCGGTCAAAATAATACACGGAGGCCGGGCTAGTATATATAACAACCAACATCGGAGTTTTAAGAACAACAATACATCGAAGATCAACCCATCAGCGGATGACGACAGCAGACAGCAGCCCAGGTTAGTGGTGATCTGTCTTACTGTGTAAATTCATATTATCAATAAAAAATCCGGGAACAACCACAAGCTATCAAAGGAACTCACACGCTCACATGGATTTGAAGAGGTCTATCGCCTCCACAATCAGAAACATCGCCGACGGCACTTAACTCACCTTGCAGATACCTGAGAGTAAAACTAGGCCCTCATCTCACAACCTCTAGTAAACGCTCATCATTGTAGACTTTCAACTGCATATTCTTCTAACTGTAACTGTATTCAAAGATTAATAACCTACTGTCATATGTAAATAGTTTTTCTCGTTCATATTCGTGATCATATTCAAAATAACTCGTGAGCGCTGGGTGTAACAGATGGAAGCACCAGGCACTCGTACACATAGCCTTCCGAATCATAATATTCTATCCTAACCGCACCATCATACATATTCCCCGAAGATTCTTTCGAAAGGAGATAGTCCGAGGATCCAAGATAATTATGAAAATTAATTCACAATATTTATAGAAGGATTCAAACGTTCAAATTCAGAGTTTAAAATGTGATAAATTCACTTGAACTCTGATAATGTTCGAGGCTAACATCAGTCAGTTTATCAGCCTGTCGTGACACATATCGATTAGTGTAAGTGAACATTTTCAAATAAACCGCAACATAAAAAAATATTTGCAATCAATGAATAACCTAACAATAAAATTTTATGGTTCATTTTTAATGCCTCCATTTGATAGTAAATATTTGCTCTTTTATTGCAGCTCCCGAGATTTATTGTGACGTTACCCATTATCTCACCAAATGAAGATAAAAAATACCTATCACAAAATTTACTGGACGATTTGAGTATTATATATATTTTTATTTATTATCTTTGTTTTATTAACCACTTAATTGAGTTAAAATACATCTACCGGTTTCGAAAAATACCATTTTCTTCTTCAGGATGTCATAACTAACTAAAACATATATTATTGTTTCTTTACCAGAATCTATTTTAAATTTAGTTGGTTGTTTATAATATTTTATTTAACTAACTAAAACTACGAGTCCCATTCTAAAAATTTTTCCTAAAAATTATTCGAGTAAATTTGTATTAAGTAACAATTTGAGTTAGGTACTAAATTTTTTTTTTTTTTTTAAATAGATTTTTTAAAAATAGATTCTGGTAAAGAAACAATAATATATGTTTTAGTTAGTTATGACATCCTGAAGAAGAAAATGGTATTTTTCGAAACCGGTAGATGTATTTAAACTCAATTAAGTGGTTAATAAAACAAATATAATAAATAAAAATATGAATTTTAACCACAAAGTTAATATTGCTAATTTTAAAAGTAGTATTATATATGTTTTTATTTTTCTGGAGAACACATTAGTATTGCGATGTTGCAGTTTTTCAGAACATAGTTCTGTGATATTTTTAATACAAATTAAATGAAAGATATAGGTATATTTATACTTCCCTGTAGAAACTAAAATATCTTTTTAATACAAATTAAAATGTATTAATTAGAAAGATATACGTCTAAAACCAATTTTAACGAAAAATATTGTTGCTGCTACCGGGATTCGAGCCTGGATCTCTTTTTAATTAATACATTTTAATTTGTAAAAAAAATATCACAGATCTATGTTCTAAATAATAACAACTTCACAATAAGAATGTGTTCTCCACAGTAAAATATCTTTTCGATAAATAGATTTTTTTGCATATCTTTCTAGTTTAGTTAATTTAATTTGTATTATTTATGTATATATTATATTTATATATATATATATATATTTTATTTATTTGACATTTTTTTATAACATGAATTAAGTATTTTACATTTTTTAAATTACATAGATTTTCTTTCGCTTACCTCTCCAAAAAAGAGACCAGCTCTTGTGCTTGGAGAGGGAGTTACACTACAATAATTTTATATAATACCTTACATATTTTATTCATTGACAATTTGTGTGCTTCTGAAGTGTTCTGTAATATTGTTTATTTTCCAATTATGTGTTTTTGAAGTGTTCAATTAGTTTATATATATACGATTTACATTGTTAATTTAACAATTATATCCTTAAAGTCCGATTATTGAACAAGCATGGCAAAGATTATTTACATAAAATTACATAGAGGTATTAAAAACGTAAACAAGTAGAAAAAATGTAAGTGTACATAATCCGTAATATAACTTTCAACATAAAAACTAAAAGCAGTAAATCAAAATAACAGTAAAATTTAAAAATTAAGGAATGAAAATATGTAGAAATGGCACGAAATGTATACAGCGAAAATAAGATACATGACCTTTTGCGTAGAAACTTAAAGTATAATAAATTTTAAAATAGTTTTTAATACATTTGTTACTTTATAATTTAATTTAATTTCTTATTATCATAAATTATAAATAATTCAAGGATTTGATTCTGCCGAAACCTTTTTTCTGTTACCGAGGATGTGGAACAAGATCACCAATTGGACATGCCTGAATTAATTTTAAAAATACCACTCTTGTTGAACATAATTATTTCCTAGAATCATGTAAACATTAAATAAATTCCAGAATACCAAAAATGTATCTCTGGTCGAGTTGTAAAATGATATAGCTGTCCGTTTCTTCGTATTACCCATGACATTAAAATATCATTAGTGTTGAAACAGAATAATGGTTGGTACTTAAAATAATTAGAAGCATTAAAAAAATTATGGAAATCCTCAGAATTCCAATGAATAATGTTGTCCCTTTTCATCTCATGTAAATAAAATTGTATAGCTGTCCCCCACTAGATATAAATACAAGTTGTTGAATTAAATTGTTAGATTGATAATACTCTTACAAGGAGAAATGCATCTTAAGTAAATTTTTTTAATGCGTACACGGAATACGTGTCACATCAATATTCTTACAATTTTCAAACTAAGCTAAACACTTGTGTTATGTAGAATCATAAAACGAAAACGAAAACAATAGAAACGAGTAGAATCAAAAAAGCAAGTGTTTTATTTTCACACCTGTTAAAATAATATTTTGATAAGTAGTGAGTAGAATAATAATCAAGTTATTATTTGTATTTGTTATCTTTGTTTTATTAACCACTTAATTGAGTTTAAATACATCTACCGATTTCGAAAAATACCATTTTCTTCTTTAAGATGTCATTACTAACTAAAAACATATATTATTGTTTCTTTATTTATTTTTATTTTTAAAAAACAACAATTATAAAAGTATGAATTTTAACCACAAATTTAATATTGCTAATTTTAAAAGTAATCAAGTTATTGACTAAAAATTGTTAAGTTTTTTACCCATCCGCCTGGTGATTAAATGATTAAAATCGATTAATTAGGTATTAAAATTCCCTAATTACGTAAGTGTGTAAAGACGTGTAATAGAGTCACATAATTGATACAATTATATAAAATATGACTAATAGATTTTATTCAAGTATGATATTTTCACATGACACATCTTCAAGATTGACCATTTTCTATCCAGTGCTAGATGACTCTTACCTTTCTATGTCTAATGTTATTCGCTGTCAAATATTTCCGTAAAATTCTAAGATTTCAACGGTTCAGTGATTTTAGGATGGCCTGTCGGCCTTCTGATTCCTCTCAGATACCACTGGTTGACTGCGTTGCGTTCGTCCATTTGTTTCAACGATTACGCGAGGGTTGCGACTTGTTCATTTTCGTTTAATTTAACACACATCTTTCCGTGCCTCTTTACATTATATTTTCGGACCTTTCTTTTGATGAAAGCCAATATTTCTCAGTAGATCACTTTCGAAAATCACGTTCCAGTTTACGTTTGTTTCGCGAACAATATCTTCGAACACGCTTGTTATAAAAATGTGTTGTCCTAGGTCAGGGGTCGACAGAACCGTATACGGCTCTCCTTATTTCCAGCTCATATTTTCATCTACAATCATATTTGGTACATAGAATAGTTCGCCTGAAACATATCATGACACAATAAAAGTACAAGCAAACTTGCCATTCTCACAATCTTTGGCTCCACCTATTTATGAGAACAAATATTCTCATCCATGAATCACATAAAAATAAGTTAAGAAGCAAATTAACTGACTATAATTTATAACTATGCCAAAAATTAACCTTTACCATACCATGATATAAAATACCCGAACGCAGCCACGCTATGAACTCGTGTTACCGTAGTTAGAAAAAATGATTCTATTGACTTAAATGGCTTTATTGGCACAAATTTACTCTAAATATTGACCATTAAATTTTGAAAAAAATATTAATAATATAATTTAGAGCAATCATTTAGTCCTATACAATGTGTCCTTCCTTCTTATTTCTCTTCGTTTCATTAGTGAGAATGAGACAATTATATATGTATGTTTGGTGTTTTTTTCACTGTGAAAATTGTATGTGATCTCTGTCTCATTATATGACAGAGTAATTGTACCAACACATTAATTTTACAATAGATTGAATGGAAAAATAATTGTTTTCGTACGATTCCTTTTCATAGGTGGTTTTTCCTAAGCGCTAATATTTTCTTTAGGATTATCTAAAATATTAATTTTATATTGCATGCATTTATCGAAATATTACAGGTTTAATCATTATGGTAGATCTGTGTTACTGCATGGTCTGGGAAGGGTTAAACAAACGGTTACTTGCCAGACAAAGAAAGGATCACTTTGGTGGTTTGGTCATATGGAACGGATGAATGAGGAGAGAATGTTAAGAAAGATATACGCAAGTGTTGATGGCACCAGAAATAGAAGACGCCCACGGAAGACTTGGCACGACCAGGTAAACCAGTTAATGGAGGATGGTTCTGTTAGAAGCCTCAACAATCGGCGAGAATGTATGAGAAGATGTATGAAAGTGGATGAGGTGAGAATTGTGTGTCAGGACAGAAGAGTGTGGCGCTCTATTCTCTCTGCCTACCCCAGCGGAGAAACGGCGTGATGGTAAGTAAGTAATGGAAATTTCGTTTACAGTGTTGACATTTTCGACATTGAATTGGGCGTCCGTCTATCTATAAAACACGGAACTAAGAATGTAACGACCCGAATAAATACGATTTTTTAATTAAATGAAATGTTTAAAGTTCAAATATTACATAATCCCGGCGGGATATACGATTATGTACTAGGTCTGTATGTGTTTTGGCTTAATTGGAAGACAAATAATGTCATTTGGACCGAAACAAAATTAAATTCTCATGTTTGTGCGCTGCAGATTAAAACGAACGCTTTTAAATTTATTATAAACCCCGCTCGCAATGTGTTTTATTTCCCTTCCAGGAAGGGATGAACGGCCGGAATAAACGATGTTTTCATTAAATACTGCTTATTGAATTTACATTATTAGCTAGCCGGGCTGGCAACATGGCGTGACGTCACTCAACGGTCAAATGATACCAGTCAAAATAATTCTACGTATTCATAATGCTAGCAACCATGATTGAGTGGCTCACTGCATAAAGACTCTGTATACAGCTTTCAGAAAAACGAAAAATATTTTAATTACTATACGGATACCTATATGATTTTATGGTACGAAAAAAATGACAGGCGGGAATACTAACCACTGCAATGCCGACAGATATGAATGAAATATAAAAATAAATGATTTGACAAAAATAATAATTACAATTATTTACAAAAATATACTCCGCATATTTACAAAAAAAAAACTTTTAAATATGCGGTGAACATTTTTCCAGTTTAACAATTATTGTGGGCGAACACAATTGTGATAGAATAATTCTGGGCGAACAAAATTTCGGACACCAGAAATATGCTCATTAATAATTAAGCTTGTATCAAAGTACACCAGATGTAATTTTTTTTCAAATTAATTCAATATTAGTATAAAATTTAATGTTGAGAATACATCAATAATAATGTATATCAAAATATAAATCAACGTTTTAAATTCTAACGTAAAAAATCAGTAATATATATGTATATAACAATTTTGCACCACAGTCCGCAGGGGAGATAAGCAAGGTGGCAGAGCACTGGCTTAGTTTGTGAAATATATGTTTTGGAGGTAACTCGTATCGATCCCTGTACCGTTAAAAATAGAAACAAAACGCAAGGTAAAGGTGAGGAAATGTAAAAATGTTACATAACAAGCTATTTCTCACAGTTTTCTTAACAAATTTAACTAGGGTACCTACCCGCTGAATAAATATATTATATTTTAAAAATGAATAACTACGATCACTGCTGCTGCACTCAATATTTAATATATTTTTAATGCTTATATATAGCGTGTACTGTGTCGATAAACATAATCAATATATATATAATCAATATCAATAATGTATACAAATAACTAATTTTGTATTAACCGTGTTTGTTTCTTCGACGTCGAAAGGTTTAGGTACCAATGTATCTTCATCGGGACAAACACAAACGTACACTGAGTATGTAATCGATTAAATAAATTCAAAAATAAGTTAGCTCTTAGAGACTAGCTGATTATGTTGGGAGGGATGGGGAGATAAAGACATATAAATTGGAAATTTAACATAGGGTTATTTGTTATATACTGTTTTCGAGGTAAGTTTTAAAACCTCCATAATCGCGTATGTGTAAATATAACACTTGATTTTTTTTTCTACTCGTTTGATTTACTTGAGACGCGTTTCGTGGAATTTTATTTACATAAGATGAAAGGGCCACTTATTAAGAATTACTGAGTTCAAAAGCCTAATCCATCAATACCTTAATTACTCTACTGTATCGTCAGCGTGCACTTGAATACATCGGCTCAATGTAATAATTAGTAATTTTCTTCTTTGTGAAGTCTAGGCATTTTCGAATAGAGACTATAATTGGAAGCTTTACTATAAACACATAGAATAATTTACACAGCTTTAATTAATTATTTTAACAACTTTTTAAAACAAAAATGCTGTTGTTGTTGGCTCAGCGAGACTAGAGAACTTTAATTCGAGATTATATTATAATTTAAACAAAGTGGCTCAACGTTAGAGTACATCACTAGACCAACGTAAACTACAAAATACTTCCAACGCTCTTCAAAGGTTGTTAATCATGCAAGTTTTTTATTATTTGGCAGGCACATAAAATAATAATTCATATTTAATTAGTCTGCCGTGTGGTGCAGATTACACTTCACAAGAGACCGAAAGAGCAACGAGTCGATACGCACTCAGACAGTACGAGTGGAAGAGAGCAGGACATTTGGACCAACGTTTAATGAATACAGTGTTCTAATAGAAACCAAAATGTAAGATGAAGTTAATGTGATTCGTCAATATGTGGGAAGTTTCTGACATAAGATCACGATCAGCATAAGAGTGTCATATGTTAGGAAAACCTTCATCCTGCGGTGGATTATTATAAACCAGTATTGGAAAATTGATAAAAAGAGATAAATATGTAATATGAACGTAGTGATAAATTCGAACCTTGTTGTCGGGACACATGTTCTTTGATAACTCTGATATTAGTGAACGTTGGCGTGTCGCCCAAAATGCTGTGATGTAACCTTTGACACGCGTGTCTTAGGTTCGCCATCACTGTTGTAGACTGTTGGTCTTGTAAGCATAAGATATTTATAATACAATAAAATAAATATTAAAAAAGAAGGAAGAATAAGATTGAGAAAAACATTAATGTACTGGAAAACTTCATACTGCAGATCTCCATGAACTCTCGCCCTCTTAACTATGCTCCTCCACCTTTCTCGGCATCCTGCTGATCTTAGAACTGTCACCAGAGAAATGCTTGTTACCTCTTTCACTTGGTCAGTCCAACTGATGGGGAATCTTCCTCTTCGTCCTTCGAAGTAGCCCGCCACAACAAGCTTCTCCAAGATATATTTTCTTCTCGCAAGATCCCCAAAAAATTGACGGATTCGTCTTAGGCAAAAATGGTTAAGAGTCGGTCCTTGGTGTTTAATTCCTCAATTTCTCACCGTCCACGCTATGCGCAATATTTGTCTCCAGCACCACATCTCAAAGGCATCAATTCGTCTTCTCCCCCTTGTTTTCAGGGTCCATGATCCCACACCATATTAAAATATACCTACGTCGCAATTTAAATGAAAGATGGGATCAATGAAAAAGATGTTGAAATCAAATACCGTATTGAGCAAGTTCGTGCAACCCTCACCCGCATGAAAAAGATGTTCTGCAGTTATGGTCTCAATCTTAAATCACGAATGCGAATGGTCAGATGCAATATGTTCTCAGGATTATTTTATATAATAGAAACATGGATACTTTCTGAAGAAATGATAGGGTGACTTGAAGCATTTAATAAGTCGATCTATACAATAATGCTCAAAATAAGCTGGATGGATAGAGTTACAAATGAAGATGTTATCTTTTGGATGAATAAATAAAATGAAGTATTTAAAATAATAAAAAACTAAAAACTTTAGTATCTCGGACATGTGATAATACATCCAGAGAAATAAGGAAAGATTTCTGAAAATCGGGAGAACATCATAGCTGAAGAATGGTATGGCCAGTCTACTGTAGGCTGCAGTGAACAAAGTGATAATAGCCAACATGATAACTAATGTGCGTTAAACGGATAGGGCACAATTGATTATAATACAATGATAGAAAAAAATATAGAAGGAAAAAGAAGAAGAAGGTTGAGAATATTCATGGAGCAGATACAGAAGCTAGCGAAAAGTGAAATAGCTGATATTAAATAGCTACAGCGCAGAAAAGAAGATGATAATAGTAATAGTAGACTAGATACATAATCTATTTTTATTTATTATCTTTGTTTTATTAACCACTAAAATGAGTTTAAATACATCTACCGATTTCGAAAAATACCATTTTCTTCTTCAGGATGTCATAACTAACTAAAACATATATTGTTTCTTTGACAGAATCTATTTTTAAAAAATCTATTTTAAAAAAAAAAAAAAAAATTTTTTTAGTACCTAACTCAATACAAATTTACTCGAATAATTTTTAGGAAAAAATTTTAGAATGGATAATTTTAGAATAAAATAATTTGGAATCGTTGGAGATAAATAAAGCGTGTAAAACTAATCAAAAAATTATTAACAACCAACTAAATTTAACTACGAGTCCCATTCTAAATTTTTTTCCTAAAAATTATTCGAGTAAATTTGTATTAAGTAATGATTTGAGTATTAAAATACTAAAAAAAAAATATTTTTTTTAAAAATAGATTCTGTCAAAGAAACAATATATGTTTTAGTTAGTTATGACATCCTGAAGAAGAAAACGGTATTTTTCGAAACCGGTAGATGTATTTAAACTCATTTTAGTGGTTAATAAAACAAAGATAATAAATAAAAATATGAATCTTAACCACAAAGATAATATTGCTGATTTTAAAAGTAGATACATAATCAATAGAATTAAGGATCGCTAAGATAGTTTAGTAACGTGGAATGTGTGAGCGAAGAGAAGATGATAAAGAAAATATATGAGGTGAATGTTAAAGGCAAAGTCGCAAAAGACTTGGCACGTTCAGTTAAACCAGATAATTAAGAACAACCCTGTTAGAGGCTTCAACAATCAATGAGCGTGCGTGAGAATATGCATGAAAGTGGACGAGGCAAGAGCGGTTTGTCAAGAGTAAATGTTATCTAGTAGGTAATTTCATGATACGAGAGCTTATCGATTTATTGCAATAAGAGCCATCTGTGTACCAGTGGAAACTATAATTGCTTAGTTTTAAAAACTACCATGAAAATCCACCGCTGCAGCCGTAGCGCTACAATGCGTCGATTGTAGCTATTCACATTACTCTCTTCTATTTTTGAGTCATAGAATTGGCTATTTACTGAATTAAAAATTCCTTTCGGTTGATCCGTTTTGTATGGAGTCGTTACTTATTTAACAGAATAATATTAGAAAGGCTAACTGCGTGCAAATCATTGAAGTGTCTACTTCCTCTTTTACTAATTCGCGAATTTTACCATCTTACTATTTTTAACGTGTTGATTTCATTGTCGTTCTTTGCGTTCGAGGTGCATTTGGTGCATGAATTTGTTTTTGATTTGGGAAAAACAAAAAGCAATTGGCAGAACTATTTTCTGCGTTAACCATCAATAAAAATAATAATTTCGTTTAGTTATTACGTGAAAGATTTTCAAACAATAAAATAATCATTTTCAGTTATAAAAAGTGTTCATAAAAACGTTTATAGATTTTTATATGGGTAAGAAGGTATTATTTTATTTACTTTGAAAACCCTATTAATAGTACTCTAAAATTACAAATAAATGTATGGTACTATCGTATAAACAACGGATTGATTTTATCTAAAGACGTTGGTTTAATGAAAGTTCATAATCTTATGTACAACATATATTTTAATACATTTTATCATTTATTTTACAATTTTTTATTACATGAATTAAGTATTTTACATTTCTAAAATTACATTGTTTTTTTTCGCTTACCTCTCCAAAAAGAAACTAGCTCTTAAAATTATATTTAAACCTTAATGATGTGCTTGTTTCAAATATTACAGTGTTATTTTCTTTAATTAATTGATTAATTGAGATTTTTTTGTAATGTTTTCTATTTTGGGAACTGGGAATTTTGCAAAAAG
Source organism: Eubasilissa splendida (assembly GCA_031772225.1). NCBI lineage: Eukaryota > Metazoa > Arthropoda > Insecta > Trichoptera > Phryganeidae > Eubasilissa > Eubasilissa splendida. Next base: position 21,612,042 of record CM062863.1, read on the forward strand.
TATTTGTGTTGAAAAAGTTGATCATTTTTTTAATATTACTTTGATGATTGTTCTCTGTATTATTTTTACCGATTATGATTATATAATATTATTGTTAACAGCATATCCTAAATCTATACCTACTGCACGCCACCGGTATCTACGTATGTGTAATGGAACAAAATAAAGGCGTCGTCCGAAAGGATGTCCTGGTGGTCTTTCAAATATGCTATTAATAAAAAAAACTATTTTATTTTTTAGTAGACGCCAATATTTTTAAATCGTATTAATAAATTGTAATAAATAAATTATTGGCAATAATTTGTAAAATCGGTGAATTTGCCTTTCGACGAATTGGGTGTCAGTGAATTTTCCTGTCGGTGAATTGCAGTTGATAAACTTTCCGGATGCCCTGTGAACATATGGAGCCCATCAAAACCTATACACAAGACGTTACAATCGCCGGTGAAAAAACACAGGGAAATAAAAAGTAAATACAATTATCGATACGTTTGATGTTCATCAAATATGATATTTTTGGAATGAAATTATCAACGATAGACGTCACATCAATATGGAAATCGAGCGTTGACCGGGCGTTGATTGACCGTTATTTACGTCAGATATGACTATCAAAAAATCGCTATATTTGCAATCACACAGAACGATCGTTGTATTCAATCGACGGATATATTTGCAAATCCACGACAACAAAATATTGAAATGGGGATTATGCCTCGCTCCACGGCGGGCCCGCCGAAATGAATTATACGTATTGCCAAATCCCATATAAAAGACCATTGTCATACACAAAGGCTATCAGATTCGGACGTTGGCCATAAATATGGATTATTTATGGGGTTATTATTTTGGATTTGCGGTCCCCCCCTGGGTACGACTCTGCTCGGGGTGTAAGCAGTGGCGGTTACACCACACATGTAAAAAAACAATTATATTTTTAATAAGGCTACGAAGCCTAAGAATCATTTTATCGTCAACTCATGACAATTTATTGTGTTCGGCGATTCAAATCCGCCGCTCCCAGGCGACATCTGGATCCAATGGCCAGTCTCGCCCTGGCGCTCGATCCGACACGAGTCCCGATCTGTCACGATCCAACTTGACCGCGACGACTCATTTATACCCAGCTACATTTTTATATACACTTGCTTGTAACCCAATCAAAGCAACCCTTATATTATTTCACCACCTACTTCCATAAAAATATTTTTTTAAATCTCTTTAACTACTATTTAATACAATTCTCGTTGACTTCCGAGCATCTTTTAAGACGATCTGGACATTTCCTCGATGAAGAAGTCTACCTCATGTTCCTCAAACTAGTCGTAGACAGTGAGATATGATCCACCACTTGCCCAGAACTGTTCTGTGAGCGAATGCCCTATATCAGTCCTTCTCATTCGCCGCCAGGTTGGCATTTTTTTAATGCTACACAAAGCGCATGCTTACGTTGCTACCTACACAGACGATTCATACTTTAAAAAATGGCGTACGTAAATACATCGCTGACAAAATAGAAAGGAGAATTCTTTATTCCGAAAAAACAAAGAAAACAGTTGTAACATTATCAGTAAACCCTTTACCTGCCTATATTACTTTTATTCACTTTATTTTATGCTTATATTATATAGTTAGTACTAATATATCTAAAAATACATTTTTTATCAATAAATAAAATAAAAAGCGTTTTACATATTTATTTATTCGACATTTATATACCTAAGTTCTGTATCCCAATTTACGCATATTTTTTTGGAAATTATCTACTAAGAGATGGGCGAAAATATACAACATATAAAATAAACAAAACGAAAACTTGTCTCCAAGTACACATTTACAAATTAACGTATGTAAATTAAATCAAGAATTGTTTAGAACAATATTATTAATGTACAATACAGGTTCAGCAACATGAGATTTTGTTTTTAAATATGCGGGTGCAAATATGCGTATTTAAAAAAAAAGTGTATTAATTCTGTGTAATTTTTAAATTTCTATTCCAGACCAATGGTCCTGATGATGAATGTACAGTTATGTCAATGTGACAGTTAACACGTGTTATGTCAATGTGACAGTTATGTCGATTATTCTGACCACATGTGTAAAATAAGGATATGTTTTTATTTATATTGTTCTGTCACATAATTCGTCTTCCTTAAGGATTAGCCATTCGGGAGGATGCTAATCAAAACAACCCTAATTTTATAACTCGGCTCACCATATAGGTCATACGTAATGTTTCTGGTTATAATACCTACGCCACACTCCATTTTCTTCGACAGGTTCGAAAATTATTCTGATGATCTTTTTTTCAAATACCATACATCTAGTGGTACTTCATCTTTCTTTGTCAGAGTCCAGGTTTCTGATATGTATGTAAGCACTGGTTTATCAGAGTTACTTTTTTTCAAGAAATGAACACGTTAGATGCATTCGAGGTGTGGTGCTATCAGGAGATGACGACGATGAAGAAAATCAGAGTTTTATTTATACAATGAAACCTCTATCTATCGTTTTACACAGTACCTAAAACAATGAATGCGGGGATTTAAAAAAGAATTACATTTTTAAATGTGTAATATATATTTCACATGTGAATGAATGCATTTAAATAAAAATTAAATTAGAAAAAAAAATGTAACTTTGTATTATATAATGTCAAGGGGCAGTCAGTAGCAGAATTCTCTCTTTCGAATGTTCCGCTCATAGTTGAAACTGAACATTTAGCTACGAAGTATGCTACGTAACTAAAACGATCAATGCGGTAAAATGATGCATGACAAACGATCCATGCGATCTATTTTTGGGTGTGAAATTAATTCCGGATTGGAAGAAATAAACGATGCGAAAAAACGATTATTCGAGGAACGATCAATCGAGATTTCACTGTACAGCATTACCTTTATTTTTCTGGACATAATGTTCGATTACAGCTATTTTTGTAAGCCGAAGTAGCAACGACTAGTACTCACTATACTAGAGTTCTTATTTCTTCGTCGGTAATGTACATCTACGTCTGTCTGTCTGTCTGTCTGAATTCTAGACATGTGAATGTATTAACTCTTTCAAAAGAGTAATTTCCGGCAGTAATTAGGGGCATTTGGCTAATGTGCAGACTGCAACCCGCCGGGACGTGGTATGAATTATTTTTATGATGTCTCACCACAGTTTCAAGCGCCGGCCGCCACTGGAGAGGTGTGAGGGAAACAGATATTTGGAGCACGTGACGCTGAAGTGCGGGAGATTAACTGCAAAGAGTATTAAAAAATAATGGTGCAATATTAAACAGCGAAAAGTGAATTGTCACGGACCATCGTCGAGAATTTGGACGCTGCTTGATAACTAAACACATCCGAGTCGGCGGTAATCTGATACGTATACGTAATGTGTTAAGTGAACCAGTCATGTTAAACCGTTATGTGACTGATTATGATAATTATTGGTAATTGGAATTTAATGATTATTGGTAACTAAGCACATCCGAGTCGGCGGTAATCTGATACGTATACGTAATGTGGTAAGTGAACTAGTCATGTTAAACCGTTATGTGACTGATTATGACGATTTTTGGTAATTGGAAATTAATGATGATTGGTAACTAAGCACATCCGAGTCGGCGGTAATCTGATACGTATACGTAATGTGGTAATTGAACTAGTCATTTTAAACCGTTATGTGACTGATTATGACGATTTTTGGTAATTGGGATTTAATGAAGATCGGTAACTAAGTTTTAGATATTGGAGGATTAATTTACATTGTACCAGTCAAAGATAATTATAACAACGATGCTCTAAATAGGGTGGCTTCACACGGAAAAATACAAGAGATGTAGCTAATTTAAATTGAACAATTCCCAAAATCACCAATAAGTATTTTTTTTTAGACTTTATTGACATACATATTTTTGTTGTAACAGAGGTGAATATATTATAATATAACATGTTAAACATAGTATATATTCGAAGTTTATTGTGTGGGATGAAGTAGACTCCACCTCTGATATATACAACGTTGCCCTGGCTACTTTGCTAGACTAAAGTCTGTGTTAAAGTAGCCAGATGTATGGATCTAGGACATTAGAATGTGTTGTTCCTGCAATAAAAAAATAAACTACCTGGGCCCTTACAAAATAGTACGACTTCTTCAAATTTAAAAGAAATGATAAAAAAGTGTCATATTGAAAATAATGTGTCTTACGTGTAAGCATGAAATGAATTGTTTAAACTGTAACACTGATTAGTTATGGTTCAATTATATTAAATGTAAAAATATAGCTGCAGACAAACGTCTAGCAAGATGTTTTGTGGATCTAGTTTTAATTACAAAAATAAAATAAAAAAATTACTCGAAGAATCACGAAAAATCATCGTTAAATCGTTAAATCAAACACAATCAATCACAATAACTGTTTAAATAACATTTTTAATAAATATTTATATAACAGTTTAAATAACGAGTGAATTACTAAAAAAATATTAATTCTACTCATAAGATTGAAGCGATCACTCTAAAATTTCAAAGACGATAGGAACACATGTGACAACCCTCGTTGGTGCTGCTCAATTCATGATTTCTGTTTCTTTTTAGATCTAGCACGCATCATAGTCTCTGGTTATAAATACTGGGTTCCTCCGTTAACTGACAGGATACCTAAAGGGTTATTTTTATAAACTACACCATAATATACGAGAACATCTCGAAAAGTTTTTTAATTATTATAAAATGTCAATAAATAATTTTGATAGCTTTTAATAGAAGTGGATCCGTATATTTCGTTCCAGGATTTTTAATTATTATAGAATGTCAATAAATAGTTTTGACAAACTTTTAATAGAAGCGGGTCCATATATTATGTTTCAGGATACAACATTTCGTAAATCAATATCACCAGAAAAACGTCTCTCTGTTACTTTGAGGTTAGAAAATAACAACTTTATAGCAAATTATTTAATTATTGTAATAATAATACGATAATAATTGTTTCGTCTGTGAACGTTTAATCGTAATGTTTTATCATACAATTTTTTGGACGTCACATATAATTTTGTTTGATAGATTCTCACACAAACGTAGGCTCAGAGTCAGTTGACGACATATAGTGACGTTGTATACGGCCTCTACATTGGTTCAGCGCGTTCAGTGCGGGCGCCACCACATATTTCCATAGATCACAAATCCAAGCGCGTTCAAAATCAGTCGCGGGAATAAAACGAAATGCCTACGCTCGCATACAAACCCATATCTTGCGGATGAAAACCGCGCGCGTTTAACCGCAGTGCATGCTAGACCATACGATAATGAATTTCACTAAAGGCATACCCAGAATCAGTACGCAGTTGACATTTGAAAAGAAAATATTTCAATGAAAAAAAAAAACAAAGTCGACAAATTAATGAATGCGTGTTGTTCACTTTTTTTCTGAGATATTCTGTCGCGTCTATCCGATGCTCCGGACCCCAATGCAGGGTCCATCATCACAGCTTATAAAATGATTATTATAGAAATATTCGGTGCCGTACTTGCAAGAAATGCATATCGCAATTTCAATTAAAAGTAGACTCTAAAATCCAGAATCTAGTTCTAATTCACTCATCCAAACATGTGTCAACTCGAATGCCATTTACCAGAAAACATATTATATTAAGGTATTTAATGATTCTAAGTATATGTATATTTGTGGTTAGAGTGTAGTCGACGAATCATCTTTTTTTATTTGATATATTTGGATTTTATGTCGGTACTTGTATCAAATTATCTCTTAATTGTAAAGTTTTCTGTCTCAACACAGAGTTTTATAGCGAAACTGATATAGTAAAACTAAAACCTAACTAAATGAAAAAAATGTACAGCATTGAAACAAATAAATAAAAAAAAATATAATTTTGTTACAAAATTTACCAGGCGTGACCATTTATCAAATAAAATTATCATTGGTAAAATTTGATGATAAGAATATAGTAGGTGCATAGAAATAAATGCATTAAATCCAAACAATATCTTATATAGAAAAAAAAAATATCTGAGGAGAATTGTACGCGCGCACGTCGATTGTGAAGATTTCGATATGGTGGTGGTAGGCGAGAAGATAAATTTGAAATCAAATTTAAAATATTCAGCCATCCAATTATCCTAAAAAACTCAGAAATCATTTTTGAGGATTCTCGACCAGCTCCATTCTGAGGACGATCAAAAACACACCTCTCCTAATCTCATCAGAAATTAAATTTTGTTTCACAAAGTGTTCAAGTTTGTTCCCATTTGAGTAGCACTCTCAAGTCTTTATTGCGAGTCGAAACCGTTTTTCAGTTTTCTTGATACTCATTTAAGGGTATTTACTGTTTTTATTGTCTTCTATAGTATAATATTATGCTGCTGGAAAAAATTATGTACGGAAAAAATTAATTTACAAGCTATAATGCTGCTGATAATGTGCGTGAATAGCACCATATTTGTCTATGTACATTTATAAGAAAGCTAGATTAACATATTAATTTTATTATCTTTTGATTATTTTTAATTTAATTTTTTTTTAAATACATTTTTCCGACCTCAATAGTCCGACAATCGTGATTACTCCATTTGTGGTATTATTTTTTGGAGTTAGATATATTATATGTAAGATATTTTGGATTTGCAGGATTCTGTCTGTCGGGGTTATGACCCAGTCCGTGTGGAAGGATCTTAATCATAATGATTAGTAGAATATCCTCGGTATTAGCGACCGGTGTAGTACACGTCAATCTCACGAGTTCGGTGGCAGGTCGATCGTTTCAGCGTGTGGCTGGATGGACATTTACTAAATCATTCATGCAATCAGCGAAGATATTTTGAAGATATACTAGTCGTATGTTTATTTGGCGAGTATAAAATATATGCTTTATGTTTTAACTTGCTCTTCGTTTTCATCTTTATCGATACCGGGGTTGATACCGGGCGCTTTCAAAACCTTTCGGAAATCTTTATTTTTATCTCTCGCGTGTTAAGCCAGCACAGAACTGTAATGTCAAATTATTACATAAGTATGTATTATTAATGTTTGGATTTATTTTATTTATTATTGAAAAATGTTATAGAAATATTATTGTCTGTAATATACAATAGTTGGAGACATAAATGTGTAAGTAGTTAGGTTAGCACAAAGATCGCGGTACCTCTCACATGCCAAACGATCACTCTAGTATCTTAGTTACGCCCATGTCAAATTGTCGTATAACGCTGTTTTTTTTTATTGTATTAAAATATAATGCATTGTCTTAATTTGCATGTGTATGATGCTAGATAATGGGACTCGATTCCCTGCCAGAGGAATTTTCATTATTTATTTTCATTTATTTAGTATTATTTCACTGAATTTGTTTCAATTTTTAATTTTTATTTAATTGGTAATATTCAACTGAATTTGTGAACATTTTTTTTCGAGCCAGAAAAACATTTCAAACATATATTTGAGACTTGTAAATGCATTTTTTGTGATGTAATCTCACCACGCTACGGAGGAATCTCGCTTGTCGGTCTCTGAATAATAACTTAATTTTTATTCTCGCGAAAGTAGCTACATAATACATACTTCGAGCTTGCTTCTGAAGCTTTCTATTATGGTTGGCTTTAAAATTGCCCTCTTATCCGTGGGTGGTTTTCTACAAATAATATATTACGTAATTTCGCTACAATGGTGTTTGCTTCGAGAACGATCCCGTTATTTTATTGTCATCATTCCGGATAATATTATTTGGCGTCACCGTTACAGGGATGGAGTTTACGATCTTCTTAAGTTAACGTCTGGCTTAACGTCATAAAATTTATTAAATTCCAACCTCTTAGATGGACCAGGCATCTGGCTCGGATTGAAGAGTCTTCATCATGTGCACACTAGACATTTGTTAGCCTAAAGGGAATCCGGAGGACTTCCATGCTCACGAGATCGGCGACTGGTGAACCAAAGCTAAGAAAAGAGAGGAATGGAGGGATATCCCATCCCGGGCTGCAGTGCCATGATGACGATGACCTTACTACTCCCTCTGCTCCCCGGCCTCCCTGAATTGTGCCTACATCGGTGTCATCGTGTGGGACCAGGAACAATGATTCTAATCCTAATTGATACAAATTAAATAAATCAACTAGAAAGATATACAGAAAATAATTAAATATATTAATTATAAAGATATACATATAAAATCAATTTTATCGAAAAATATTGTTGTTGCGCCACCGGGATTCGAACCTGGATCTCTTTCCTAACCGGGGAAGGTGCTTTATCCAACTAAGCTACAGCGACATTATTTTTAGCGACAATTTTCGACCCTATATGTTACCTTTTTGATATTAATACATTTAATCGTTCCATCATTTGACAGAGCCATCTACCTTATTTTTACAGAATCTCAAATACCTTTGAGTAAACTGATAGCAGACGCCAGAATTATCAATTCATTTTTATTAAATTTTGGACACATTGATAGGTTACGGTCAGGAAAGAGATCCAGGTTCGAATCCCGGTGGCGCAACAACAATATTTTTCGATAAAATTGATTTTATATGTATATCTTTATAATTATTATATTTAATTCATATTTAAAATATCACAGACCTATGTTCTGAATAATTACAACTTCACAATAAGAATGTGTTCTCCTAAAGAAAATAATTACATATCAAAAAAATATTCAGCTGTTATCAGGATTCAATTGATTGGAATTTTGAAATTTACCGCAATATAACGTTGATTGCTATTAAAAATGGAATAATAGATGTATCAATTGGTAAGATTACAGAATATAAGTTAAAAATTTGTCGAAAATATATTCCATTGCTATTGCGAAAATGATACGAAGAAGTCCTGGTTCGAATCCCAGTAGTAACTAAATATATATATTTTTTTTTTTAGGAGAACACATTCTTATTGTGAAGTTGTAATTATTCAGAACAGACGGTCTGTGATATTTTAAATATGAATTAAATATATTAATTATAAAGATATACATATAAAATCAATTTAATCGAAAAATATTGTTGTTGCGCCACCGGGATTTGAACCTGGATCTCTTTCCTAACCGCTATCAGTTTACTCAAAGGTATTTGAGATTCTGTAAAAATAAGGTAGATGGCTCTGTCAAATGATGGAACGATTAAATGTATTAATATCAAAAAGGTAACATATAAGGTCGAAAATTGTCGCTAAAAATAATGTCGCTGTAGCTTAGTTGGATAAAGCACCTTCCCCGGTTAGGAAAGAGATCCAGGTTCGAATCCCAGTGGCGCAACAACAATATTTTTCGATAAAATTGATTTTATATGTATATCTTTATAATTAATATATTTAATTCATATTTAAAATATATTTTTAATAGATAATTTTTTTCTGTATATCTTTCTAGTTGATTAATTTAATTTGAATTAAAATGACATCGAAAATATGTTACGTTTAAAAAATATATATATTCCTCATTGATACGAGTTATTGAAATTGTTGTATTTACTCTACTATTTTAATTGATATATTTATTTTACATATCAATACCATATATTATATTTACGGACCTATTGTTCGAGTTACTGTAACTGTTCTATTAGGTTGAGTCCTAAGTACCGTCGTATTTTTACATAGACAATGTTTTTTTTTCTAAATTAACTTTGTTAACATCTGTTTTCAATTTTTCTTTTGTATTATTTAAAGAAGGGTTTCTTCTGTCAAATTCTTTAGTCAATAGTTGGATTAAACTGAGCCCTTGTGAATTTTTAAAATGTCGGAAAAAAGTGTGCATATTTGACACTGTTTGTGTTTTGAATTTAATAAAGGTTGAATTTAATGCAACAGTAGCAACCAAAAATATTTGCGGTGTGCTATCGGTGTTCGAACCAATCAACGTTGGTTTGCTAAGTTCAGATCTGGTAATTTATCAGTAGCTGATAAAGAACGGGCAGGGCGCCCTTTATCCACCGACGATGATATGCTAACCGCTATAATAAAAGCTGATCGTCGTCAAAATACCAGGGACATGGCATTGGCATGGTGAGACAGCCTGCATCGCATTGGCCTGGTTTCCAAGTACGACGTGTGGGTGGCGCACGGGTGTTGTTTTTCACCACGACAATTCTCATTATGCAATGGTGACGCAACACAAATTGAAGGAGCTCAACTGGGATGTTTTAAAACATCCACCCTTGCTCCATCAGATTTTCACCTTTTTTTATCTCTACAAAATTATTTGGATGGAAAAAACCTTAAAACACAGGAGATGAAAACGCACTTCGACAAAATCTTTTAGTCAAAACCGGCAAGTTTTAATTCTAATGGGATAAACAAGTTAATTGACAAAAAAATCAACTTTTGTTTTCATTAAAAAATACAACAGTAGGACTTATTACTCTACTTTAATGCATTTTTTATTTTTATTTACCACGTTCAAAAGTGTATATATTTATGTGTCCATATTGCTTGAGCCACTATAGCCAACAATAGAAAAATACATACAATGATACAGATATAATACTGTCCATCTGAAAACGGACTCTGATTTGGAATACATTAAATATTGATGTTTTAAATAAATAAATAAAAATGTTTATATGGTGATATGTGTTTGTTTTTAAATTACGTACCGATTGTATATCTCCACTTACTGTTATACCATACGTGCTATTATATAATATAAATAATGAGAAGATTTCTTGCCGGGGATCAGTGACGGGTGTATTGTATCGCGGCGGGCAATTAAAAAAAATACCAACCTGGCGGCGAATGAGAAGGACCGATATGAGAGCATTCTGGTAAGGTGGTGGGTCACCTCTCACTAATCGGACTACTGAGTCCGCAATAAAGTCAAGTCACGTTTTTCATCATCTGCTACCTTCATGTTGTGAGAGAACAAATTTGTATTTTTGTTGATCAAATTTTAACAAATTGGTGTCACAGTTTTTATTATACAAATTGTTCTAATATTAATATACAAAATTAAAAGTCGATTATTGCCATCATAAAATGATAATAAAAATTATTCTAAAAAAAAAAAGATTTTTCACAAATTTTAAAGTACCAAAAATAGTAGACATACAAAAAAAATTGAATAATTCAAATTTTCAAAATTAAAAATCAATTGAATTTTAGAAGCGAATTCCGATCTATAAGATATAGAGATCAAATTGATATCCCAAAACTAAAATATACCGCAACTCAAAATCAATATATTTATCAAGGCATCAAATATTTTAACAATCTCCCTATCACAATTAGAAAAAATACGGACTATCATAAATTTGTAACTGAAGTAAAAAAAATATGTACACAGACAAACTGAAACATAAATTAACTCGAATATACTCCTTCTCTATACACGAGTCTTACTCTCATAGAGAAGAAACAAATGTTAATGTTAAATGTATTATATTTTTAATATTAATAAAAAATATATATATATGAATAAAAATATGATATGAAATTTTGAGGTCCACACTTATCTTACGTGGAGTCGGTGAGATTTTAGATTTCCGCGAATAAATCTGGCAGGAACATAAAACAGTTTATACTATAAAGGTTTTTAATTGTTCAATGAACTGCCAGTAAATGTGAAGGCAGCAACTAGTTTTGCTACTTTTCCCAGGTTAAGTGCAGAATATGTAGTATCTAAGTTTATCTGCTGATCATTTCACGTGTTTATTTTCTTTTGTACTTATAATTCTTTAATGCTAAGTGATATACGATGAAATTAAATTTTTTCTTATGTTTTATAAAGTGTTGTATACCAAATATATGAAATTTTTTACAAATAAAAAAATATATAAATTTTATTAAATCGGTGTTTCTTTTTTTTTGTGCAGTAATTATGTATTTATTTGCCATCTGTACTTAAGGTTTATGTACATGTATATTTATTAGCCTTTAGTTGACAAATAATAATATGTATAGTTATTGACTCGAGAAGGTCGTAATCACTGTACAATTGAAAAAAAAAGAGCAAAGGGACGGTCTCTTCTAAAATGAATCGACTAAATAAAAAATAAACAGGGTCGTCTTTAATGGCTCAAAACCGGGAGGAACGGAGAAGTATTGTGTATTAAGTTCTAGATATTTCATGAAAACATGTCGCTCAGAATAGATAAGTGGTTATATCAGATTTTAAAGAGAAGGATACTTTTATAATATTGATAGAATCGGCGTTAACTTTATAGAGTTTCATCATAATGGATGGATATAAATGAAACAATGTTATAACTCTACTTGAGTTTATCAGCACTACTCGAGTTTCGAGAGAAACAGTAACTCTCATCGACAGGTGAAGTATTAAACTAACTACACACAAATATAAGAGACAAGACTTAGGTGATAGACATACAAGTAATTAGGTATTGACAGAAGGGGAGGGGGGGGGAGTTACTGGTGGAAGGTGAGGGGATGGTTTAACTCAAATAGAGTTATAAAATTGTTTCATTTATATCCATCCATAAGGATACTTTTATTTGTGCTACTACTTCTTTTGTTATTAATATTATTTATTTTTTTGCTGTCAATGCTACTATGCATCTATTTAAATTGATACTTTATTTTTTTAATGTGATTTTTAAACAGCGGATAATATTTTAAAATATAAAACGATGTCTCTTGATCAGGCCTAGTTTAAGTAGGAAATTGCCATAATATTACTATAAAAATATTTTGTATGCAAAATAATAGGTACCTACTTAAAGAATACTTAAAATAAACATAAAAAAATAACATAATTATAACAAGATCTTTGACGATAAAACTACAAAGCAAAAAAATAATAAATTATAACGTGAAAAAATATATATAAACTCTGAATTTAAAAATCAAGTGACAATTTTTCGTTCCGTCTTTATTTCAAAGCGAAAATGGTTGCTGAATAAGTGAAAAGATTTAATAAAATCCGGAGCGTTTACCTTTTAAGTTGGCAGTTAGACCATGACTTCAGAAAAAAAACACTTAAGATAATTAACCTATAAATTATGATTCTCTACCATCCGTTTGATGTATAGGCCGACTGAGGGAGGCAGCAGACGCTAATGGGAATTCTGATAGCCGGCACCTTAAGTGGGTCTAATTTTAAAATTCCGCTATATTTTCCCGCCAAAGGCCCGGGTCGCCATTTCCGGGACCGTTTGTTAAATGTCGACAACAGGGGGCGAATTCCGATTTCCGGCGAGATTCTGATTTTATTTGGCGGAAATTGCGAGCGCAGCGCTGACTGGCCCCACCAGCCCGTTTTGGAAGAGATCGGTGATCAAATTAATATCGCTTTCTGTTATTGTCACCCACCCACCTGCCCATCCGCCCGTGGGCCTATTTCTCAGTTCGGTTGATAGAAATTGATGCGATAAGTGTCAAAGCGATGGAATATTCAATTTTACACTTCCGTTCTGCGACCTCGTCGCGACAATTTAGTACCGCTCTACTTTTGCCGCGGCAGTTCCACTTCTGGATCAGTTTTAACCCTATCGTGAAAAAATGAGAAACCTACACAAATTTTCATCTCTACACCCTCCTTTTGTCGTTAATAAATTTCCATGTCCATTCTAGAATATCACGATCGCAACTATTTTCCAGCATTCCTACAAAACGGATCACTTCTGGATTATGCTATTCTATAATGGGAAAGTGACATAAATCTTGTTTCATTACCAATATTTGTGATCGACGCAAGTCGCCCATCACCAGTGGTGAGTGATGATGGAATGGGAAGAGGAAACGGGTAGATGAATGAAGTAGAGAACGCAATAAGGAATTGTAAATGAGGGATGGATAGGATGAGGGTAAGGGAATACTTCGATAGCGAACCGCGATGGCTTACGGGATAAGGACAGCTCGACTCACTTGATGATAATGCTCCCTGGCTTATCCTGAAATTCACCCCAAAACTTGAACGGCTGGAACCGACGATTCTGATGAATCCACAGCACACTGTTCAATACACTCCACAAACATAAATGTGCTGTTAGTCTACTGGGTCCAACGATGATACAGCGGGAACACCACTTTCTTTCCAAAATCTCGACGAATTTCACACATACGAAAACGAACTAGTCGAGCCGGGGAACAGATGTACCGGGTGCGCCGTTAGAATCCAGACAAAATTGCATTTAAAGTTCCCACTATATTTGAATTCAGGGTTAGGCGCTAATTGGCGTTAAAGTTAGCTAAATATGTTCATAACCTCAAAATGGCTGAGCCTGTCAACCCAAGAATGGAGTATGATAGAAGAGCGATTATAGAAAGCCCTCGTGCCGGAAGAACTCCCACCGAAATAATTAAATTCTTCAGATACCCAAGATCGACTGTATATGATTGTATGGGACGCCCACAACCCCAAGGACGTCCCTGTGGTGGGCAAATATCCACGTCCTGAGCGACGTCTCAAGTAAGGGTGATGTCATGCCGCCGCACTTCTTCCAGAAGGGCGAAACGGTGACGAAGGAGGTTTATTTAGAGGTCCTGAGGACAGTGGTAAGCTGTGGATGGAGACTGTGGCCTCTGGGAGACCGTATATCATTCAACGAGATGGAGCACCCGTTTACACGAGCCATTTAGTGCAAAATTGGCTCTCTGACAACGTTGACATGTTTTGGTCGAAGGACTTTTGGCCTCCTAACAGTCCCGATCATTACCCTCTGGACTACTAAGTGTAGGGCGTAGTCCAGAGACCAACCAACAAGTCTAGACACCCTAACGTCAACTCCCTCTGGGCCGCTATCGAAGCAGAATTTACGACCATGAACGGCGATCAGTTGAAAATAGCGTGCTCGCGCTTTAGGGCGAGGATCGAGGAGGTGATAGAGGCGCAGGGTGGCTATATAGAAAGAAAGTTCCCAGCAAGGATCCTTTAAATGAGATATATGTAACAGCATTTTTTGGTATCTTTGTATATTGGCTTAAATAAACAACTTTTTGCAATAACGTTTTTTTGTCCGGATTCTAACGGCGCGCCGTGTAGACTGTCTGGAACTAGGCTAAGGGGTAGGAACAAAACTAAAAGTGGCGACAACAAACTACATTTAACAACAATAATTTTGAATCGATTAATTGAATATTTGTATAAATTATGTCATCACCTATCAAAATAATAATTACAAATACGAAACAGTATTTAATAACCAAATTAACAATATTCTTCGATGCGATATGCAACTGATTTTTCCTTGTTAGTGTCTTTATAACTTATTTTTTATGTCTTTATTTTTCTCATTCACTTAACTCTAAATTACTCTTATATTTAGTAGTTGTTCGTATCATTTTCTTATCTATGTAAAATATGTTAGAATAAAAGAAATCTCTCAACATTTTTTTCTTCTACAAATATCTTTATTGTATCCGTTTTATTTTCAATAAAAAAAAAAACCTACGCGTAATAATGACAATAAACATGAGACTGTTCAGAACACTCATCTTCTCGAACTTTCTCTACTGTACCGAAATTCGGATTCGAAACTCGAAAAAATGGATTCGAAACTCGAAAAAATGAGGACGCAAGAAGATAGATATACCGTAGACAATACGCAGAACGAATGCCTCTATCGAAGATGCATTAAACATCGAGCAGTGTATACATCTCCGAATCATCATATATTTTGGCTATGTTACCAAAGATGAGGACACCATGGAAAGTTTGGTGTTGAAGATGTAAAATAATAAAAGAAACAAACCAAGTCATACCAATGGCATATAAAATATAACAATAAACAAGGAACAACTGAAAATTTTGCTGAATAAAATGAACTAAATACTTAAATAATACTATACATATACCTAAGAAGTAGAATAATATATGACGCCAGAACCTTACCAGATATGCATGTACGAGTAAACTAGATGTCAAAACAACAATATGTGTGCTAGAAATGAACTTCATGATAAGACAGCAAGACAATCAAGTCATAATTGTGAAATACCCGCCGAATAAAAATGCGACATATAAATTACAACAATTAAATGGATGGACTCAATATTTTCAAGATCAATAGATATTAAATAGTTCAATAAAAAAAAAAAATATTTCCCCAGGTAAATCGAGTATGCTTTAATATTCGCTTTGTAATGGAAAATATAAATTTATCAGTAAAGTACGATACATGTAACAAATCTGGTGAGCTTATCAAGGCAGACATAGTTCAAATGTGAAAGCAATCGACCGCTAATAGATATAACTTCGGTTTAAGAGCCGATGGCAGGCATATTTTTTTTCAAAAAAAAAATTGTCACACGGGAAATATTGTTCTGTTCTCGTTCGAGGAGATTTTTATTTTTGTTGTATTTAATTTAATGAATTTTAGAATTTTAAATACGAATTAAATATATTAATTATAAAGATATACATATAAAATCAATTTTATCGAAAAATATTGTTGTTGCGCCACCGGGATTGGAACCTGGATCTCTTTCCTAACCGGGGAAGGTGCTTTATCCCACTAAGCTACAGCGACATTATTTTTAGCGACAATTTTCGACCCTATATGTTACCTTTTTGATATTAATACATTTAATCGTTCCATCATTTGACAGAGCCATCTACCTTATTTTTACAGAATCTCAAATACCTTTGAGTAAACTGATAGCAGACGCCAGAATAATCAATTCATTTTTATTAAATTTTGGACACATTGATACAACTTTATTATTTAGGAGAACACATTCTTATTGTGAAGTTGTAATTATTCAGAACATAGGTCTGTGATATTTTAAATATGAATTTATTAATTAATTTTAGAATTATATTTTTCATTACAGAAAAACGTATTCAAAGCATAGGTGGTATAATATACGTAGCTGAGACAAGTAAACCGTTTTTATATTTATTTAGAATATAATAGTATTCATTTTCCAAAGTCATTAACATAAGCGTAAGAATGAAAGTTTATTAAGTTTAGGGATCCGGAAGTTGAAAGTTTTCAGTTGCGGCGGTAATATTTGGAAAGGTTAAGTTAGGTCGGGTTAGGTTAGGTCAGAGAGGAAAGAAAATCAAACCATGCACGCTAAGTAACTTCGTAAATGCTTTTGCATGTGTGATTAATGGTATTTTGAAAATTCCAGCGACGAGGAAGAGTTTGAAATTGTTAGAGATAACATGGAAAACTTTTATGATCCGCGTTTTTGCAACGTAGCGTTGTCTCAACTAGACAAATGAATCATATGAAAATGGTATCTTTACTAGATTAGGTAGCATTTTTTGTAGATAGTTTCCTTGAGAAAACTGTTTTGAAAGCCGAAAGCGTTGACATTGGCACTTATTACAGTGACGAAACGACGGCATAGGTTTCCTCAAGGAAACCATCTTCAACCTGGATTTCTTACCCAACTATGCTACAGAGACAGTACTTTATTTAAAATATCATAATCCTATATTCTGAATAATTACAACTTCACAAAAAGAATGGGTTCTCCTTAATAATATATAAGTTGTATCAATGTGTCCAAAATTTAATAAACATGAATTGTTCATTCTGGCGTCTGCTATCGGTTTACTCAAAGGTATTTGTAGTAGATGGCTTTCAGACAATGGAACGATAGATAAATTCATTTGAAAAGTGTAACATATAGATTCGAAAATTTGTCGTCAATAGTACTGTCACTGTAGCATAGTTGGATAATGCACCTTCCCTGGTTTGGAAAGAGATCCAGGTTCGAATCCCGGTAGCACAACAATATTTTTCGATAAAATTGTTTTTATATGTATATCTTTCTAACGAATACATTTAATTAGTATTTAATGATATATCTATCATATTTTTTCTCATTTGAATCTACCATCAAACAAATAATTATAATCAAAAACCTTTTGAGTAAAATATTTAATGGTTTGCTGCCTACCTTTTTAAATGCTTCGACTAATTTGTTTTAATTATCAAGGAATACGTTATGAAAAATTTAATGTGATTTCATTATAATTAATTTAATTAGTTACATAAAATGTTTTCTGTTAATAAAATGGACTGGATGCCTTCGTGCCATCTAGCTGGTTTCACTCAAATGTTTTTGAGAAACGTTTAAATGGTTTCACTGATTGCTTTCATAGATTAGATCATTATTAATTATAAATCATACTGCCCACATCGATATGGACTATCTGATATAGTGAAGTGGATAGGGAACAAATGAAAAAAAAGTAATAATGAATTAAATATAATTAAATAAATAAATAAATTTCATCCTGGAATTAGATGAAAAAATTAGACCAGAGTGCAACCTTGCAGTTTCATATCAAACAAGTACTAACGATTACGGTTACGGTTGCCGATTTCAACACTGTGATCGGGCGTGTAGCTGAATGCACCATATGCCGTCTGCACGGAGCAGTCAGCGATCGTACACATAGTTGAACATACTCGCACTTACTGTAAAATTTTTAGAGGACGCAGACGAAATATCCGTGTAATACAGAGTGAATATTATGTTCCAGGCTGATTTTTTCAGCATTTAACGCCTCAATAATGTGTTGAATCGTTAAAACATTTTATCTAAATAATAATTCTAATGCTGTAACCATTAATGCCGATCGCTATCGTCACATGTTGAAAAACTTATTAGTGGCCGAAATGGCAATTGACATGTGGTTTCAACAGAACGGTGCCACCTCACACACAGCTCGAGCTACGCTTGAAATTTTGCGAGAAACTTTTCCCAGCTGCATAATGTCAAAAAGTGATGATATCGACTGGCCTCCTCGATCACCTCATTTGATGGCTCGCGACTATTTTCTGTGGGGGTACTTGAAATAAAAGCTCTACGCCAATAAGCCAACAATAATTTCGATGCCACAGGACAATATTCGAAATGAAATTGCTGAAATAACACGCAAAGTGTGCGAGAATGTTATGAAAAATATGATTGAAAGAGCACGCATTTGTACCGCTGCCAGACGCGGCCATTAGGCCGATGTCATATTCCACACATAATTGTTATATACCACATAATCCATAAATAAAAACCAAATTTAAAAATTGTGTTTCATTTTCTAGTTATACGAAAATAATCGGTCTATGTAACAATGTAACTAAAAATGTAATCGCACCAGATCGGACTGAAAAGAAGGTTGAGTGAGTAAACTTCTCAGACAAGTGCCCACACTCACATGCATAACAAATGGATCAGCCGATAGATCATCGCATCAGCCGGTGGATGTGAGCAAGACAGAAGTCACGCACGCCACAAGACATTTGAAGATGTGATATGTCAGAACAGAAGAGTGTGGCGTTCTCTCATCTCTGCTTACATGAATTATGATAGATATTTTCACGGATACCACGAAATTTTTGTCGTATTATTTTTATAATTCTTTTTTAATATTTCAGATAGGTCCCTATTATATTTCTGGTATCAAATACATAACAAATATGAATTAAATATATTAATTACATATAAAATCAATTTTATCGAATGTGTTCTCCTAAATAATAAAGTTGTATCAATGTATCCAAAATTTAATAAAAATGAATTGATAATTCTGGCGTCTGCTATCAGTTTACTCAAAGGTATTTGAGATTCTGTAAAAATAAGGTAAATGGCTCTGTCAAATAGTGGAACAATTAAATTTATTAATATAAAAAAAGGTAACATATAGGTTCGAAAATTGTCGCTAAAAATATTGTCGCTGTAGCATAGTTGGATAATGCACCTTCCCCGGTTAGGAAAGAGATCCAGGTTCGAATCCCGGTGGCGCAACAACAATATTTTTCGATAAAATTGATTTTATATGTATATCTTTCTAAATAATATATTTAATTCATATTTAAAATCCAGGTTCGAATCTTTTTCCTAACCGGGGACCTTTTCCTAATATTAAACATATTAAAAAGTTCATTATTGTAGCGTCGCCGCCAAAAAATACGTCTCAATAACGTCCTGTGCACGCTTCAGGGTTTTGAGTACCAAGATTTTAGTATTTCTGGACAATCGGGATTTTATTAGATTCTTTATAAGTTATAACTAACTAATATGTTCCGGTATATCTCGCGCGCCGTCAGCTTCTAGGTACTTATAGTTCATCTACTGGACAATATTTTAGGGGTAGATATCGATACACATATTAAAATGATGATTCTGATGTGTGCATCAACCAACCATATCAGAGATATAAACATTTTAAAAAGTCGTAATTATTCAATCATCTCGATTAAATGAAACATAGTATTGCTATCAAATTATCTACTGAATACAATAAATAAAATCTCATCGAACATCGAATAGCCAGATTGTTATAATAATAATGGGTCAACTTTACAAATATTTATTTAATTAATTAATTGTTGTAATTTGTTTTTAATGTCTTAATAAATTTAATTCCAAGCACACATACCCTACTTTCATCTTCCCTTTAAAATCACTTTCCACCCTCTCGTGACCACGGCCCGTAATAAAGGTTTACGTTATATTTGTATCATCGCAGATATTATCAATAATAAGTGTAGAGTTTAACAAAGTCATCATTGAATAAATCACTACTCAATTTCGTACATCAATAGAGTTGTAGACAATCACGGCCACTAAAGATTGTTTCATTAACTTTATTTTCTTATTTCCTCTATGAAACATCACTTTAATATTCGTAGCTAGATCCTGAAAGCTTATTTCTAGAGGCTTGTCTTCATGCTCATAAAGCACTCAACACTCGTAGATAAAATTTTAATAATCTTTAATAAATAATATAACTTTACTTTATTTTACACATATAATATACAAACAAAATGTATTTACTCCGTGTAGTAATAAATATTTTATTTAATTAAAACTACTGAGGGCCTTTATTTCTTGTTTTTTTCAAAATTGAAACTGAGTTGTAAGTGGGTGAGCTTTGAAGTCTATTTTTGTCATTTATTTGAGTAATATCACAATACATAACCTTCTTTTTTAATATAGGTTAATCTAAACAAAACCGTTTCGCAATAAAAGCATAATTATTTCATTTTATTTGATGTTTACCAAGTCAAATAGGTACACATTTACTTTCTTTACATTTAGTTGCGATCTTGCTTCTCTTTTCCTAAATTTCCGCTCCCACCTCTTCTCTCTGATTGTAACATTTAATACACTTAGATCAATATTAGACGAAAATATTAATATTGTTCTGTACTTATAGAAATTTATACGATGCTCTACATCATCATCATCATCAGTTTACTGTGGCAACATCCATAACAAGATCTATCTTGTTCCAAATAATATTTAATAATATATATATATTCATGAAATAAAATTTAAAAAATCATCACTTTTTGAACGTGAACAGGTTTCCTGAAAGTTACGATAAAAAAACTTCATAGACAAATTAATAATATTTAGCACTTAGCAGTAATATATATGGAAAAAAATATTAATACTAATCTTATAATTATTATGGCACAAAAACACATCAGACTAAAACAAGTATCAGTAAAAAGTAAAATCTAAACAAAAGTTTATTTATATTATTCTTTGATGCAATTAGTTAAGCAAGTGGCATAAAACAATCTATTTTTCCTCTATTTTTAAAAGAGTTTTTAAAATATCTTACTTTAAAATAGATGGAAGATTATTGAACTATATTTATAAAATAAATTGTACGATATCTCTCTCTCTCTCTCTCTCTCTCCCTTTAAGCACGAGATTTTATCTCCTATAGAGAGGTAGCACGTATTATTTTATTTTTATTGTTTAATGAATATACGTATTACACACTTATGTTATGTTACATGTTGTTCTAAATAAATTAAAAAATCAATTATTTTACATAATTACATGAAACAAATCTAATAAAATGAATAACTGTTACATAACATTAAAGGTGGTTAGATAATAAATAAAAAAAATTCAAAAATCGAGTTTGAACAGCGTTTTTGAAGTAATGCAACTCATGACTTCATGGTCTCTTGAAAGCTTGCGCCTGATGTACAACTTAGTGCCGAGTGTCTATCCAGAACAATCCCACTCTATTTGAAGACAGAAATATAGAGCACCTTCAGAGCTCTCATCTTATTGTCGCTTCATCTCAATTTGGGTCTGCCAAAAGGTTGCTTACAGGACATTATGTACATACAGAGTGAATATTATGTTCCAGGCCGATGTTATTTTTAAATAACTAAATAATAAAACATAATTTTATAATTTGGTTTTTGTTTTTAGATTATTTGGTTTATTACAATTACGTATAGAATATTATGTCGGCCAAATAGCCTCTTCTGGTAGTGGCATAAATCTGTTCTCTTTTAATCATATTTTTCAAAACATTCTCGCAAACTGCGTGTTATTTTAGCAATTTAATTTCGAATATTATCCTGTAGCATCGGAATTATTGTTGGCTTATTGGCGTAGACCTTTCCTTTCCCCCACATAAAATAGTCGGGAGCCGTCAAATCAGGTGATGGAGGAGGCTAGTCGATATCACCACTTTTTGACATTACGCGGTCGGGAAAAAATTCTCGCAAAATTTCAAGCGTAGCTCGAGCTGTGTGTGAGGTAGCACCATCCTGTTTAAACCACATATGTTGCAAGACTAATCGACTAATTCGGCCACCGAAAAGTTTTCCAACATGTGACGATAGCGATCACCCTGAATGGCTACACAATTATTTAGATACAATGTTTTAATCAATTTAACACGTTTTTGAAGCGTTAGATGCTCAACAATAAATTGTAATCAACTCCTCTCGATGACTACCAAATACGAATCGATAAATATCTGCCAAACCAAAATTGTGGCCAAACGAAATCGGCCTAGATCATAATATTCACCCTGTATTAATTAACACTCGCCACGCATCCTCATCATTGTGATTTGTTATTTACAATTTTACCACACTAATTAAATTGAAATTTTAATAAATATATTTTAATTTTGAATTGTTGCTAATACGCCACCGATTTGACTGATTACCTCTCACGGGTCCATATATCTTAGAATTTTTCATTTAATTTCATACCGATTTTTCCGATGCTCTTTTTAGGGTGCATGTTAAATATGTATGTAACAACAGAGGATGCTATTGTGTTGAGGATAATGTGTACTCAAAGTGACTCAATATATTTGATGATATGTTATATTATTGATACGGTCAGATAGAGAAAGGTAAGTTCCTAATTAATAACTTATTTTTGTTAAATTAAAAAAAAAAAATCATTTATGACGTTACAAATTGTTTACGTGACAATAATGTAAGTGACATTTTCCGTAAATTAGCCAGAAACCGCCGTTTTACCGAACCGAAACCGGCGACATTTTAAAAGCCACAGAAGCCCGAAAATCGTTGATGTTATTTGTTTCGTTTTATTTACATTCATTATAATTGCAAATGTCGGTAGGTGGTTGACTTCAGATTAATATCCTAGTATTAATACTGTTCAAGATCGTCCGACGCTTATGTAAATATATGGGAGGCTTCGACCGCCCCCGGGGGTAGTTAATGTGCCGGGCCTGACGCCCTTTCATAATCTCCAACATTTTGTTTATCATTATTATTTATATTACGTCACGGGTGCACCAAACACGCTGTAAACAACACTTCATATTACTCATCTATTCTGTACGAATATTTTATATTTTGTAGAAGAGACACACATGTATTTAAATAGTAAACAATAACTCATAACGAGTTATTTTACTCCTTTCATATTTAAGAACTGTGCTGTTGGTGCAAATCTCAGCATACCTCTCTCTCTTAAACATCATCCAGCAGTTGTTTTGAGGTATCTGCATTCGCTTTACTTTTTATTTAGTGATGTATTTTATTTAGGCCTTTCCATCTCCTATATCTTCTTCCCTCAATATTTCCCTAATATACATTTCTGACGTACCTATGCATTATATTTAACGTTATTTTTATTTATTATATTATATGAGTATACTGTTTTGTATGGATGTATTATTAATGAAGTTACTAAAAGATTATTTAAAAGTAGGAGTTCTAAGAATATTTTCAACACAAAATATTTGCATGAAAATCAATTTTAATTATTATTAAATCAAATATGATGAATAGTATTGTTACCACTAGGAAGTAATAATAAAATACGCAAACAGAGTATAATAATTGTTATATTAATAAAGAAGAAACAAAAACAAATCCGAAAATTCTACGTAATGGTTAATATATTGTAAATGGTAACTCATTCTCCTGGTAAGAGAAAGTTCCGGGTTTAAGTCATATATTTTATATGTAAAGTAATACCCCGACTTACACGAACTCAGAGTTACGCGGTTCGTGCCGCTAGACGTTGACCGTTGATAGCACTGCCGCTAGACTGCCGCCCGCTATATTCAGTGTTTCTCTTACTATGTTTGCTGGAAACTGATATCGCTCATGCGGTAGAAGAAGTTATTAATCTTGGCAGGCAATTAGATTTGGAAGTCAATGCTAACAATGTCAACGAGCTGTTGGATTCACTTAGTCAGAAGCTAACGATCGATGTGCTCATAGAGATGCGTAGGCAAAACGACAATGAAGACACTTCAGACCCAATTCCACCAGAAAAACTAAAAACCTCTGTTACAACAAAAATATGTATGTCAATGAAGCCTAAATAAATTATTAATATAAAATGTTGCCACAAAATCAATTTGCTTGTATTGAAAAAGTAAAATATAATTCATTAAAATTTTGGTGGACCACGTTGATCATGTACATATTTGCATTTAAGCTTAATTCAATTTTTACGAAAACTCACTGCTTAATAATATAATAAAGTGGCCGTATTTTTTTATATAAATAAAAATATCTAAAATTTTGGTTACACTTGTCAATTTCGTCACGCGCCCCCCGTCATGAGCGGGCCGCGGGATGCTGTGACGAACGGCGAGATGCGGGTTGACAAATTGTCCGGGACACGAATAGGTAACCGGGGACATTACTCCTCCCGGGGCTGCTGCAGGAAGATGGATCCTCAGCGCGCGGCCGGGGGAGTCCCGGGAGGAAGCAGGGACTGAATATTTTAAGATTCTTAATACAGATTTGTTTGAAAAATTTTTCGTAACGTTGTTATGCTCGGTGGGGAAATGCGTGCGTCAGAAAATATAAAAAAACCGCATAAATTGTATTATTATTTACAACACAATATTTTCAGAAAATATAATAATTTATTCTGGCAGCAAGGCAGTGAATTTGTAAATCTAACAAGGTTAAATTTAAGAGAGAATTTGGAAAAGGGTACACACAATATAGTTATTTTTGGTGGTGCTTCTGGTGGATTCCTTTCATCTACCCATTAAAATTTCAATTGTTCAGGTCTCAATGAACTGAAAATTTAATTTTTACTTTCATAACGACAAGCGTAAAATAGACATCTTCAAATAGTATTGCCGGATAGGGATGTTACGTGTCTCGTTTACGCACAAGCCTCAATCTTGCAACAGGATTTAACAAAAGTACGGGTCAAAGTGACAGCCGAGAAAATGAGATAATCCTGGGTACAACTATGGGTCGAAGATGACCTGAGAGGATGCTACAAAGGTGCATCTATCTAGAAAGATCCTGGAGTCAGCTGTGAGGGCGACCCAGGACCGGGATTATGAGCCGAGCCTCATCCAATTGAGGCCACTATATGTCATCACTGACATGAAATAAAATAAAAAAATATTTTTATATTTTATGTATATTTTTATTAAGTTGTGAAAATTATTATTATTACATACTAATTAAATGTATTAATTAGAAATATATACGTATAAAATCAATTTTATCGAAAAATAATATTGTTGTGCTACCGGGATTCAAACCTGGATCTCTTTCCAATTTTTTTTTTCCAATTCCTTAGAGTCTACGATACTCTGAGTGCTCTACATGCGGCTAGACCGCCAAATCTACTGCTACTAGTACATCAGCGCTAACAGCTTTGACACTTTTACTAACTACCTTATTGTAATAAAGATCATAAGTGTTTTATATTAATACATGAATTGGAAGGGTAAAAAATTCTGATAAAAAACCCTCTAAACAATTTACTGGAAGTGGATCTCTTTCCAATCCGGGGAAGGTGCATTATACAACTGTACTAGCGACAGTACTTTTGACGACAATTTTTTGAACCTATATGTTACGCTTTTCAAATTAATACACCTATCGTTCTATTATTTGAAAGCCATCTACTTTGTTTTTACGGAATCTCAAATACCTTTGAGTAAACCGATAGCAGATGCCAGAATTGACAATTATTTTTTTATTAAATTTTGGACACATTGATACAACAATATTTTTTCATAAAATTGATTTTGTATATATCTTTCTAATTAATACATTTAATTAGTATTTAAAATGTTACAACTAATTACAATTTCACAATAAGAATATTATTCTTCCGTCTAGTATTCAACGTATTAAAAGTATATCGGATAATAAATAAAATTTCGAAGAAGTTAGAATAAGTAAAACTAAAAATTTTCCTATTGATATTACTTATTTTTAATTTGATTTAAAACTTTATAATATCTAAGTCCACTATGAGAAATTTATTTCTGAATCTTAATAATATAAATAAATATCAGATATCTCATAGAGACGAAGCAATTTTTAATATATATATTTTTAATTAAATATAATAAAAATTGCTTCGTCTCTATGAGATATCTGATATTTATTTAATAATAGTGCCTTTATAGGTAAAAAAAACAGTAATTGTGTATTTTAGGACATATTCAAATATTGCTTAAGAAGATATAAGATGTCCAGCGGAAAAATTTCAAGATTAAATTGTAATTGCTCGTAAACCATCAGGGTGAGGTAAGTGGGAGAGGTATTGTTCGACGCGCGTGATTTTCTGATTTACCAATTGCAATGAGTCACTGGTCGGGAGCGTACCGTGCGTTCGCGGTTGAGCAGCGGTGATTCATTAGTTCGTGCGCGTCGCGCTTTTTGTACTCATTTTAATATTCGACGAGTAAGTGATGGGCCGAGCACGCTACTTATCTGGTGTTGGGTTCAAAAGTTCAGACAAGAAGGGACAATGCTTATGTTATAAAAGTTAAACTCCATTTTGTATAAATAAAATATGAGAATAACATTGTGGTTTTATTTTTTTTAATATTAAACTTGAAAATTTTCCGCTGGATAACCTTTAGATCACATAAGACCACATTTTGCCGATTTTGTATTAAGTATAGAGATTAATTTGTTATCTATTTTATTACATCATTGCATGAAACACTAAAGTTCGCAGATACCAATTACCGATTATATATATATATATTTAGTACAACTAATGTTGTAATTTATTTAATAATAAGAAAATTAAGTATGTTTATAAATTGTAATTAAATTTTAGAAAAATAATTCATTAATAAAATAAAACACAACGTTGTTTACTTCACACCACACTTTATTTAAAATTAAAACATTTTCGATGCTAACTGCGTCATCTACAGTAATAAACTAAAACTTATAACTAGAAGGTATTTTACCGACTACAGGGATGTGGCGATATGAGAGCGGGTTTGGGGAGAGGGAGGTTTCGGTGAAAAGTGAAAGTGTTTGCGGACGGGGCTAATATGGATAGGAGGGGGGAGATGTAATAGGGGATATTTGTATTACATTACATGTACATTATTATTGTAAATATTAATTTCTATATTTTATATAATGTCTAATTATCTCCCCTTTTACATATATTTAGTATTTCTACATTGTCATGGACGATACAATGATCCTCTGATCTTGCATGGTATGCCATCTCTGAGATGATGCTGAAGTTCACTAATTATGTACATTTATTTATTAGTAAATAAAATAAGAAGATCATTCGAAAAATAATATTTTTTAAGCTGTTAATTTATTTAAAAAATCACAACTAAACAATTTACTTTATTTTGATGCGATAACCGCACACTTTCACGTGATTAAATGCGGCACGGACAGCTTTCAATATTTATAATAAGTATTTTTAGGTTGCTATGCGACACGGACGCATGTAAAGAATTTATTATAATATATTTGAAACAATATGCTGGGATACAAACATATATATTTTTAAGCACATAAGAATTTGATATTAATTAAAGTATAATAATAATGAAACAAAGAACTTGATAGAAAACTTTATTCATATCTTACAAAAGAGAAATTTATGGTGGCTTAAGAAATCTTCTCCGTATATCAGTAAATGGAAAACTAACCCACTCTGGGAGTGCAAGGATTATCTCGTACATGAATTTACTGTCTGCTTCAAAATCCCCCTATTATATATAATGTGCTAGAATAGACAGGAATGAGTATTACCTACCTTCTGAAAACATTTCTTTAACTAATAAATTAATATACTTCAATGCAGAAACATCGAATATTCCCAATACGATGTTTACCTATGTTCTAAGACAAAACATGTTAATAGTTCCATAAATACAAATGTTAACTTAACTTATTGACAAAAATGTCAGTAAAACTAAGGCTCACCCTGAAAGAAACCTTCAATCGTATGAACTTAAATTTAATTTCTTAATAAATGGTCGAACTCCACTGACAATATTACCAGTTTACTGAATGTAAGAAGAATATAATTACGATAATGTATTTTCTCTGTTTACTGGGCTTTACAGCAATGAAAAAACTCATAAACCCCAAGATTTTATTTTATTTCCATTAACTTGAAAAAAACACGCGTTTGTTAGCGTTTTATGGATAGTCGGTTATTTTTTTAAATGGAGAATAAAATATTAGCTAAATGGAGTATAACTTAATTTGAACATATGTAAGGATTATGTGAAAGGATGTCCAGGGAAATAAAATATGATGGTAGTATGTTAGTACATTTAAATTTGATAAATAAAAAGTTAAGATAAATAAGTTTGACTCATTTAGAACCACGATTTTCTACTAGACAATCTCTGATACGAGGTTTATGCATTTTTTGACCTCTCTCGGCTTTCGCCATTACGCGTCTCACTTCACGCTTACTGTATGTCAAATATCAGATCATTGATGTTGCGTTCGTCAGTTGGGTGAATAAATTTCCCCAACAACAGTTAAATAATGTTTGTAATTACTGCTTGTTTAACTTTTTAATATGGTAGTATCTATGGTTCTTGGTGACGTTTGTACATATATATCATGTATTGCTGTTAAATAAATGTATTTATATCTTATTAAGGAGAACACATTCTTATTGTGAAGTTGTAATTATTCATAACATAGGTCTGTGATATTTTAAATACTAATTAAATGTATGGATTAGAAAGATATACATATAAAATCAATTTTATCGAAAAATATTATTATTGCTACCGGGATTTGATTTTCAACTGAACTAAATCTATTCCTATGAAATGTCACCCATTTCGTGAATATGAGCTATTACATTACGTATTATATAAATTTTAATAATAATATAATATATAAATTTGTGAGAAAATGAATAAAATGATAAAGATTTTTTCAATTGTTGTTTTCATGCTGCTTTTAATAGATGCATCGAGAAAATTTACAATAATATTATAGACAATACTTTTTAAATTAGAGATGTTTAGTGGGTTTTCTGAATTTTCTAATCATTTGATAGAGAATAGTCATGGTTTTGATAAAAAAATTGGGATTGTCAATTTTGCATATAAACGGTGTTGATCATAAATTAAATAATTTGGAATCGCTGGAGATAAATAAAGCGTGTAAAACAAATCAAAAGTTATAAACAATCAACTAAATTTGACTACGAGTCCCGTTGTAAAATTTTTTCCTAAAAATTATTCGAATAAATTTGTATTAAGTAACAATTTGAGTTAGGTACTGAATTTATTTTTTAAATAATTGTTGTTTTTTTAAAAATAGATTCTGGTTACGAAACAATAATATATGTTTTTAGTTAGTATGTTAGTAGTTAGTATCCTGGAGACGAAAATGGTATTTTTCTAAACCGGTAGATAGATGTATTTAAACTCAATGAGTGGTTAATAAAACAAAGTTAACAAATAAAAATATAAATAAAATAATAATATATATAAATAAAATATTGTTTTTGCGCTACCGGTATTTTTCGACAAAATTGATTTTATATGTCCGACTCTCAAGCAGCTCTTGAATCCCTCTCTGCTAATATGAAAGTTTGGCTAGACAATGAGATAATCTGTTCCATCAGAAGATGCCTATTTGATTTGTACAGCAACAATAAACGGGTGTCATTCGTTTGGATCCCTGCGCATGAGGGAATTCAGGGAAATGAATGTGCTGATAAACTGGCCAAGAAGGCTACTCTTTCCGGAGTTTTTCCCCATCAATTCCATATCCCGATGTATGACAAACTTAATATTGTAAAAAAACATACGTATTCTATCTGGTCTGCACAATGGATGGATCCAAACAATCACAAGGGGAATCGTCTTAAAATCCAAAGATATATTCCCCGCACCCCTTGGTTCTCCAACAGGAAAGTGTCTAAAAGAACGGTAGCAAATATCTCTAGAATGAGAATTGGGCATTGCCGGGTGGCCTCACATTTGTTCAGAATGAACATAATAGACTCCCCAATGTGTGAGTGTGGTGCCGAGGAAGAAACCCTTGACCATGTCTTTTTTGCCTGTCCATTGCGGATCACTGGTTTTTTTTATAATGATCTTGTCAATGGTGATTTTCAACTTCCGGTTAACTTGTGTCATCTTCTTTCCCTCAACTCGCCTCATTTAAGCTATATAATAGCAAATTTCCTGAATGTCAATGGTATTGACTTGTGATGCAATGTTCCTTGTTCTATAGTATTGTTGTACTGCTTTCTATAAAATAATGTTTAGACTTGTTTAATGGCACAAGTCACTCTTGAAGGGTGGATTGCCTATTTGAAAGAAGAAGAAGAAGATTTTATATGTATTATAATTAATACATTAAATTAGTATTTAAAACATCACAAACCTATGTTCTGAATAATTACAACTTCACAATAAGAATGTGTTCTCTTTAATAATAAAATATAACAATTTGATTGTGATAATAACTTAATAACGTGAATAATAATAAAATGAAACTTTTATCTTTAGCAGAATAAATCGAAAAAAGGCAGTTTAAGTACTTTGCATTTGAGTAATTTATCGTAATAAATTATTGCTGCTGTTTACTAATACACTCCAAACATTGATAGTAAACGCTTGCTGTAATTGATTCATTAATTGGCAGGATTTCAACGTGGATAATTCCTTTAAAATCATACCACACACACAACAATACCTTTTTGGGTGCAATCCAACTCGGGCTTGTATCTCTGGTGTATTTTCATTAAAACATCCATTATTTAAGTCTAAACGGACTCAAAATTAATGTCCAACAAAAAAAAAATACAAAAATACGAGTTGCACAAGTACGTTTGAAAATAATGATGTCGAACGGCACAAATTAATGGCACTACATATAATTTATATTGTACTCGAATAGCTATATTTGACTTCACGCGCCGAAGAGATGTGACAAAATAATTATATAGTTTGTTTTTATATCTAAAATAACATTGTTTTTAGAGTCACTTAGGGCCAGTTGTGTAATCATTAATAAATTTTGACCATGGTACATTTTTACGATAGTACTTTTTACCATCGCCCATGGTACAAAAAAGTTTGCGGATTGTTCGTATGTCAAATTTACCACTGTCAAAGTCAATCCCGCCTAATAGTATGGCAAGGCAAATAATCATCAAATGCCTTCGATTTTTACCAAAATCTATTTATTTTAAATATACACCATGTGCAATATATACAATTATATGTTTTATCTATGGCTTTATTAACGTTACTCTTGCTCGAACTTTGTCATTTTGCTGGCGAAAAATCTTTGGTAATATAAATTAAACAGCGACATCATCATCGGATGAACTCTCAACACTAAAATAGTGGAATATTGAATGATTCATTGTCGTATACTGCAACTTTCGACGTATCAATGTGACAAATGACTTTTGAAACAGCTGTGAACAGTTCGCCATTTTTAACTACCGATTGACAATTTTACCATCGGATATCAGAGAGTAAAATTAGTTTACTACTCGATTTACTTTCGAGAAGGTAAGATTGAATTACCCAAAAAAAAATTAGTAAATAGTAAAAACTTCCCAATCCTTAGATTGCAGAATCTTTTCATTTCATTAAAATATTTAGGTATTAATTGACAACCCGGCTTTGCCTGTGCTACAGATCAACACTCTCCTAATTGGTTAGTCCTTCACTACATCGCAAATTTTCTTAATAAACACCTACGTGAGCCCTTTTTCAAAGCAGAAGTCACCCTTTTTCCAGGTTTAAACTCCGTATATTGTTGTTAGTATCAGAACTCTGTTTTAATACGCTATTGTTGCTTAATATAATAAATTCATATTAACATAAGTGCATACAAAACATCATACTTATAACTTTTTTGTAGATATGTTTTCGCTACATCATTCGATACTTTAGACTTAATTTCTGCCGTTTTAAAGTAGACGTTTAGACGTTCTTATCATAATTGAAAATAAAGAAGTTAAATATAAAAGAGGAAAATAGTAAGCTGATGAAGTTTGTATGAAAAGGTACTCCAATCTCCTAAGTAATACACTTAATCCAGATCCAGAAAAACATTGAAGGCTGGTGAAAAAGACACTTTCGACAGAGATCCCTTTCTTTGAATACACTGTGAATATGCGTTGTGCTGGCAACAGGACGCGCCATTGCCCTTTCGCCCGATGTCCGACCAGCATGCACTTCTCCAGCAACAATCAGCGCCCGCTCTATTACATAATCTTAGAATTTAAATTCACGTAACTACAGTCAGTAATCTGCATTAACTTTAGTGTACACTGTAAAATATTTTGAATAAAAATTTGACGAACTGATTAATTACCCTTTTTGTTTTATGTATTGTCCTAACCTGCCTTTAACGTACCGCCATAATCTTGTTCTCTAATTATTGATTATGCAGCTATTGGTTGAAAGAAGATTGTACAAACCACGAACCGCCAATGGATCATAAGGGGCCATGTGCGAAGAAGCATAGTCTATGTGGGAGTTTAGTAATCGGTCTGGGATAAGAACAAAGAAGATATCGTTCGAATGTAGAAAATATCCTTATTATCGAATTGTTCTCAAGCGACCAGTGCAAACTAAGTAGGGAAGCTGAGTAGATACTAAAGCGCCCTAGGAGTTACGTTATATCGTTTCTAGTTCAGATAAAGACAACACGACCCTTGCGATACGATCGGTTGCCTTAAGGCTTTAGGCTGTTAGTTAATAAATCAGGATGTGGCTCTAAATATAGATTTTATTATGTAAAAGGCATTCAGAAGCACAATGTTTATACTTCTTTAATATTAGCAAAATTACATTTTATATAAATAATAAGACAAAATACTTTGTTTTAACCACTATTTATTGATTATTCAACATGTCTCGATACCTATGGTACCTTCTTCAGGAAACAATGTATACTGAAATTAAAAATACAAGCATAGATAAAAACAAAACTATAAAGTGGTGGATAACTAAGTAGAAACTAATATGAAACAAATTTAAAAGGCGATTATTTACAAAAAGGATTTGGTTATGTATAATATTTAGCTTGCTATTAACACTTTTTCTTATTTCAAAAATTTCAAATTTATCTATCTGTAAACCCCTAGCATTTGTATGTATAATATCTAAACCCTTGTTAACGTCAAAAGAATGGTTTGTTTCCAAAAGGTGAATGGCGAATTCAGAATAGTTGTTAATAAGAAAAAGTGATAATAGCAAGCTAAATCCTCTTTGCAAATACTCACAATTTAAATTAATTTTCATATTAGTTTCTATTTAGTTGCCCACCAATTTATAGTTTTGTTTTTATGTATGCTTGTATTTTTAATTTCAGTATATATTGTTTCCTGAAGTAGATATTGATAGATCGAGACATGTTGAATAATCAATAAATAGTGGTTAAAACAAAGTATTTTGTCTTATTATTTATACAATGTTTATATTTCAAGTAAGAAAACGTTCAAAAACACTGATCTTTTAATTTTAATTTAATTAATTAAGGAATTTTAACAGGGTAAATAAACATAATAGAACTAACATAATATGTAACATATGATACTAATTTTAAAAATCCACAAAAATGTTCAGGCACATAATATACCAGTTTAAGAAGATTAAAAGGGGGTGGGGAAAGGATGGGGAGCTTGAAACTATTGTTGTGATAAAGGGAGAGCAAGATGTGTTTGTAGGTAGAATGATTGATTAAAATTGAAATAGTAGTGGTAGATAAAAGATCTCTTTAATCGTAGTAAGGCTAATGTTGTAAGTCAATTTTTATTAACTTCTCATTATAAATATAATAAATGAGTTTTGTGCGTAAGATGTTGTACTTCTAGGAATATGTAAGAGTACGGACTACCGAGTCGATCTAGATTGTATGGGAAGGATGTTAGTTCTAATTGGCTGGAACAGTCAATATGGCCTTGCAGTAGTTTAAAAATAAGTATTTGGTCAGCACGTGTTTTTCGATATTCTAAGATTTTGATATTGTACAAGTTTGTTGCATCTAAGTAAGAGTTGTATGATAGATTACATCAAATATTA
Organism: Eubasilissa splendida; assembly: GCA_031772225.1. Lineage (NCBI taxonomy): Eukaryota > Metazoa > Arthropoda > Insecta > Trichoptera > Phryganeidae > Eubasilissa > Eubasilissa splendida. The sequence continues at coordinate 21,646,499 of CM062863.1, forward strand.
ATATGTCGAAGAAACTTATTTTGTATTCGTTCTAATCTCAGTTCCAGATTTGAGATGCGTACTCTAAGTGAATGTGAACGAATGCGTAATACTAATAATTAAACTTGTATATATGACCCTATATTAAAAAGAATATACAAAGACAGATACATTGTTACAATACAATACGGTAAATCAGCAGCCCAACATTTTTATAGGTGAGTGCGAGAATTTCGTTTCGGATTATTTACAGACAAATATAATGAAAATAAACCTAATAAATATAACTTTTCCACCGCCTGCTTAAACTCAACATCAGAACATAATCTAGAAGTTCTAAGAATACTCAGTATACATATTTATTTGTACATTTGAATTTATTTACATACCTGTAGGTTGGTACCTTTCCTCGAATGAACGCAACGTGCCCGAAAGCAGGCCAGGGTGGTGAGCAGAACCTCGTAGCTCTTAAAATGTGAGTGCTCATAATATTGTATTAAAATTGAAATAATATTACTGAATTATATAGTTTTACTTTACACAATATTACCCGGTAATACTGACATAAAATTTGAGAAGCAATCCACAATATTATATATACGAGGCATGTTTTTTAAGTAAGTACCGTTGCCATATACTCTTGGTGTAGCGCTGCGGTTGTATAACTTGTTTGTGGTTTCGAGGTCTCATAATCGAAAAATAAGCATCAAAATTTTCAGTAAATTACGTCACGAGACCCTTTGCACCAGATTTTGATAAAAATATTTCCTAATATCGCGACATTTCAAAAATATATACCTTGATATAATTGCACTCTTACATGACTGAGATGCATGTGCCGAAGTGACATCAATAAAGAGATGTAATAAGAACATGATGCAGTTATTACAGTAATTTAAAAATAGAAAAACGCTGAATCATTAGTGTGGTGCCAGAAAAACGTGAGATAGATTGGAACAAACAAAGAATTGTCATTTTTTGATAAAATACGTCTTGCTGGAGCCTGTTCAAGGTCGATGAAATGGTGAGGGAAAATAATGAATTGAATGTTTTATTTGTAACTGAAATAAAATGAAGTACACTGCGAGTGGGAACACATTCTCGATTCTGTCGCCGTAGTGCCTCTAGATTGAATATCTTTCTGTGTTATATTTCTTCTGACCACAACATCATTATCGCCAGTTGATTGAAGTGAAAATCAGCGAACCACCCTTGTACAGGACTATCACAATAAGGTTATATAAAAAACCTGTTGATAATTTGTTAATTAAATATAAATAAAGTAATTAAACCTACGAGGTATTGCGCATTCTTCCGAGCCCGAAATACGAAACGAAAACTTCTCAACGTGAATTTAACTTCTTAAATGAATTTTAAGTTGTATCTACGTGTTTATTATCAGACTCACCCTTCCGTCCCCCCGCCCCCCCGCCCGCCCAGCCATCCGGGGTGCTCTCATCTTTCCGCCGCCCCCCTGGAGGCTGCGTGCAACGAGTTTCCAAACAATTTACCTCCAACTTCACGAAACAATTTGGCCGTAATAGAAACCGCACGCGTGTACCGAGGGCGTTCGTGCACGACGCGCGTTCGGAGATGTCCCAAATGTGTTCCGTTTTGTCAAGAAAACACATCTTAGAAATTTGCGTCACGATATTTTGACGAATTGGAACAATTCACGCGCACGCACGGGTTGTTGAAAAAAATAAGCATACACACGGATCGCAAATGTGTAATATTTCATTTAAAATACGCATCTTGAAAATTTATGTCTCAGTGCTTTACACGAACTACATTACCATGTACTGGTTCCGTTAATAAATCGTATTAAAAGTACGTTTCATTGTATTTTGACACAATATTAGTGCGTTTTCGGTATTATTTTATGAAATTATTTTTTAGTACCTACACATAATTTTTTCACATTAGTACTCGTAATATTACTGAGGCAATTTTCCACTAAGACTAGGTCTAATCCAGGGAAATCGCTTCACTATTTAAAATAATTTATGTTATTAAAAAATAAACATAGTTTATATTATTGCATTTACTTGAAGTTTTACATCGTATTTATATTCTATCTAAGTGCATCTTGTTTTACCCTTTATTTTTTATATATTGAACATTACACTTTATTAACTATACCGGAAAAGCACTGTTTGCTATAAAACAGTAAAATACTAGTGTAGCAAACAGAGCACTGAAATACACGTCTAACTTTGCTGCAATGTTTTATCCTATTACCCTGTATTAAATATATATTACATTTTGTATAATATCATACATACGCGAGATATAAATAAATAAAAGGTTTTACAAGAAACATTTTTGTAGTCCTAGTTTCAAAAAATCCTAAAACTTCAATATCTCATAATGCTGGAAAAGATTGCTGTTAGTTGGGGCCCTGGAAGAAGGAAAACCTAAAACAATGGTTTGGCCAGTCTACTGTAAAGCTTTTCCGGGCCACAGTGAATAAAGTGATAGCCAACGTCCATTGAACATCCTTTTTACATGAGCTACATTGGGTCCTGTTCCCTGAAAGAATTGATTTTAAATTGTGCCGGTTGACGTGCAAGGCGAGACATAACACGGCACATCTGTACCTTCAAGAGATCTCAGATAATTTGAATGGTAGACGTCAAACTCACAGGTCAACCTCTACGTCGGCCGCTGGAAGGGTCGTAGAACCGACCAACCGTTGCCAAAAGTCTAAATTTAGTAAACGGGCATTTGCGGTGGCAGCCCCAAAAGAATGTAACTTTTTGCCCTCCGCCATAAGAAATAGTGCATCAGAGACTAAACTAAAAACTAAAAAAAGAAGAGACTAAAAACGCACCTTCTCAAAAATTTAATTTCTATAAGTTATAATAACAATTGCTAATTTTAAAAACAATGATAATATAAGTGTAAAACGCTCTCGAGGTGAAAATTTCTAGGAAAATGGTGCTATACAAATAATCCAATATTATTATTATTATTTAATAATTAACATATTTACTTACCGAAAACCTAGCAAGAAAGTCTCCTTATAATTAAGAAGGAGACTTTCTAGCTAGGATTTCGGTAAGTAAATATGTTATTTTTAATTAATATTGTATTATGAAATATATTATAAATCTTATAACAGTTTAATACAACTTTACGAATTCATTTTACAAGTCACATACAGATTTGGAATGATATCAATCACAAGTATAACTACCCTATTCGGAACGTGAAGCGGATGATAACGGGCGCTTCACGTGCCAGTGGAGTGAAGTGGTTTATTCCAGCGAAAATTTATAAAAAAAATATATTATAACACGTGTCGTGCGATCTGCGCAATCATAAAGAATTTCCTAAAAAGGAGTGTCGTAATGGTCCGGAGCAACAATCGTCTAAAACCCTCGAGATAACCCAACAATACATGCTTGTAAGAAGATTATTTTATTTTCTCGGTCTCGATTACAACCGTTGCAAAAAATAATCGGTAGCTGTTACTTTTGATACGCGGTAGACACGCTCTTGAAAGGACAACGCGCAACGGCAAAAAATTATAAAATGACAACACACAAAAGCTCGAAACAAAAAAGATAACCTAACGCTGTGCGATAATAGCGTACATTGTTGATTCGTGGTATAATATATTACTAAAACTACACAACCAAAAAAAAAAATATATTCAAAGAAAACAGTCTTATTACCTAAATAATGTTATATTAAATATTATTATTATGGTTACGCACAATAAGATTTTCACATTTCGACGATATTTTTTTCAGTAATATACATTACGGAGTGTATAAATGGAATATTTTTCTCAAATATGTATAAAATCTCGAATCTCTTTTTATGCTCTTTTTAATCTAACTAACGTGTGTAGAGAAACTTTAAATGATTTAATATTTTCATACAATAATCAATGGCTAGCTCGACGTTCTCGATTTGACTGATTTGATTTCGTACCGAGTTTCCACTGGATCAATGTAAATGTTTCAAAAACAAATCATTATACACCCGTCCTTCGATTTACGCGGTATCTATTCTACGTCGTTTCACATATACGCGGTTTTTAAAATAAAACATGTCATGTATCGAGAAATTTACAAGGATTTAATAAAAAATACAACTAAAAAATTAGTTACAGACTATTTAATCAAGATTAATACAGAAGAACATGTTGCTGGATATGTATCTGATGATAATGGAGACAACCCGAAAGAAAAAAATGCTTTCATTAGAATATAGTAGAGAGGAGGAATAATAAAATTACAATTCTGTTTTAAATTATATACGTGTTATAAATTTATTTTGAATTAATAAAGTTACATATTTTTTCTCTTTCTTATGTTGATATACATACGTCTATGGTATGTACTCGTTTTACGCGATTTTTTGGAACCTATATCTCTATTTTATATGAACTTTAAGTCTCGATTTAAACGGATTTTAATTTTCTGGAACCAATCTTTAATTTTGCTTATACCTCGATTTACGCGGTTTTTCTATACGCGGAATTTTCTAAAACGTATCTACCACGTGAATCGAGGGATGAGTGTATTAAGTCACCAGTCTATTTTTATTTTTATTAATATTTACTATGCGTGGTATGTTTACATGCTGAGGATAGAATGGATATTAATTAATATATGGAATTCAGTCAATTGAGTTAAGATCAAAAAAGAATCATGTTATAAAAATATGTATTGGTAATTATTTTATTTTTTATGCATACATTATATTTAATAAATGCTGTATTAAGTTAACAAACCCATATAGGCATTGATGAATAAATATGTAAATAAAATAACTTCTCACACTGTTTGGGACATATATTTATTTGTATAAATACATATTTATTATTGAACGAAAATAATGCACTGTGCCTTCCCCCCCCTTTTTTTCCCCTCCCGGCCACACCGCCGACAGTACAATTTACAAATGTTATACTAATTCGAGATTTCGCGTCTATACAGTGTCGGAACCTTTGATGAAATAGTGATTAAAATATACAGTCCACATTTTTGAAAAGTCTGCAAAATCCGGATTATGGTATATGTCTATTCCTTCCATATCCTGAATTCTTCCGACATCTATGCTTGTATGCAACACACATTTATGCAACAATTTCTTATACTATTTTCTAATATTCTTAATACATTTTACTTTTGCATTATTTATTTAGTAGACATGATTAAATTACAATTTGAGAACCAATCGTAGTCTACACGAACTCTCCTGCAGTGAATACATTGTCCTGTATATAGAAGTTATTTAACATTCAAAAAAATGTTTCTTTCTGGTGAATTTTTTAAATAAAAATAAGTGAGCAAGTTCTTAGACATGAAGCCCATTCTTCTATATATAGAAAGATCTCAATTGAGGTGGCTTGGATTCGAACAATTATCACGGTACGTCTTCTTGGCAACTTCGGACGGAAAGTGGTCCAGTGAGTTGTTTCAGATTAAGATGTGATTAACAGCAGCTATTATGGAGACAGATTCGTTGACTTGGATTGGTCATCAATTGCCGAAAGTGCGCAAGATAAGAGAAGATGGAAGCATCGTATCAAAAAACTTTAACCCTTCGAATTTTCTAGAATAAAGAAATGAAAATAATAATGATGGTGGTCATTATTGCTTTATGTTCTGCATATGAAATATTAAAATAAAATAAATTGTACCTTAAAATTCTTAGTACTATTAATTCTAAGTTACGAGATAAGGAAGACCAAAGGCACGGAGCCCCTAACAACTCAATTTAGATGACTTGGACACATCTTGCGAATGCTAAAGGCACTTTTACCATGACCCATTTTCTTGGCCTTCCGGAAGGAAGGTGGCTGGTAAGTCGCCCCAGACTGAACTGGTAACAAAACTGTATAAAAACAAATTGGATTCTGATTGCTCAAAAAGTATTGAAACGCCATGTTGAGATTTTGACCGTGCAAAAATAATAATTATTATTATTTATTTTTTGAGTAACAGTACAGTATCTTAAATTTTTATAATAGGATAAAATAATGCAGCAAAGTAAGACATATTTCGGTGCCCTGCCAGCTACACTAGTATTTTACTGCTTTAAAGCAGACAGTACATTTTTATACATACAGTATTTTTATAGTATAAATGCCATGTTCAATGTATAAAAAAATATACTTATATATATATATATATATAAAGGGTAAAACAAGATGCAGTTAAACAGCATATAAAACAATGTAAAACTGAACGTACATACAATGTTCAGTATATAAAAAAAACTATATAGGTACACGTAGGAACTCGAGAGAGCAAAAAACCATTGAATTCCCAGGAATTTATTCCTGGGTTGTCTCGACACAGAATACTTTAGCACAAAACAGAGCAATATGGAAGAGTCTTGGATACTGTGGACCCCTTAACCTCCCAAGGGTTGAAAATGATAAAAGTTATTTGATCCTTTATGTTCCGCACAGGAAATAATAAAATATAAGTTATCCCGTAAAATTATTCGTTCGAACAAATCATTCGCGAAGCAACAATAATATGATTTGTTATATAATATGAATGTGAAATAGCCAGAGAGCTCATCCGAGCTCAAATTTGCACAAAGAAACGTCCCGATATTATTCCAGGATTCGACGTGTACGTCACACCCCGACCTCCAGTCTTCCAGACATGCACCATTAAACAGGCGGTCGAGATTTAGTGTGCATGGGACGGGAGGGACCTCCCTCCAGGAAGGCTGGCGTATAAAAACAAAAACATTAATAATACACGTAATAGATTCGATTCGGCTACACCCCCGGTATCAAAAGCGCTAACGGCTATAATACATTACGACCAAATTTATCGGAAACATTTGATTTTTTCCAATTTACGTTCGTTTATTTGTTCAATGGGATGGATATTTTATTATCAAACATTTTCATACAAACAAAACATGGTTATTTATAGATACAAAATTAGGCAAATTTACGGTAGGAGACGTTCAACCTTCGGATTTATTTTAAAGAAAAAATTTACATTATCTTACAATCTTTTATTTCTAATAACTAACTAACTAACTAAGGAACTTACCATCACGCCGTTTCTCCACGGAAGTAGGTAGCGAGAATAGACATCTATCCAGACACAATTCTTGCCTCATCTATATTAATATATCTTCTCATACAACATACGCCCCATCCACATTAATACAACTAATCATGCAACAATTGTCAGTGTTGCAAAATAAAACTTTGAGAATAATACTCAGAAAAATAGATATACTCAGATCAGTGCAATGCTGAAAGATCTGAATATGATAACCTTTAAGCAGAAAATATATTTTAATATAATGGTATTTATTTATAAAATCCTCAATAAGAAAATATAAGCGGAATTTACACGAAAAATTGATGCAAATCAATATGAGCACGAGCATCGTACAAGAGGACCAAATCTCGGAAATCGACGATAAAATTTCTTAATGAAATGCCAGAAACCATAAGAAAGGAGGAGAAATTGAATAGATTCAAAATGAAACTGACCAAATATGTAAAAGATAAGTTTTATTAAAAGAAAATACTTTAATCTTGTTTATATTAGAGCATATATAGGAGTGCTTATGTATGCACTATGTTAAGAATTAAATAAATAATAAACACAAGCTCGCAGATTATTTAGTTTTTTAACAGGACCATCCTCTAGTATCTAGTTTATCTGGTTGTGCCAAGTCTTCCGCGGACGTCCTCTACTTCTGTAATATGTATTAACATCTTAATATATATTAAATTAATCAACTAGACTGATATACAGAAAAAATCTATTTATCGAAAAAATATGTATTTGCTACCGGAATTCGAACCTGGACCTCGTCCTACCTGGGAAGCGCATTCACCATTGAAGAGGTCCAAGTTCGAATCCCGATAGCAACAATAATTTTTTTCGATAAATTGATTTTTTCTGTATACCTTTTTAGTTGATTAATTCAATTTATATAAAAATACCAATGTGTTTTGAAAATGAAACTTAATAAAAAAAATACATTCTCTTTAAAAACTCAAATATTAATTCGTTAAAAATGAACAATTGGATTGGAAAATCATATATTTTATTGAAGAAAGGTGCCGAAGTGAGTTATACGACTGATGTAAAATTCCTGATATGAATTTTATGTACGTGAGTAATTATTATTTTTTTCTCATAACAATTGTTTTTCAAAAATAAAAGGTCACACCATTTTTTTCAACATTTCAATACGTAAAATGAGATTAATTAATATATAAAAAGATCAAATTCAGAAAAGGCGGCACTTAAACGACATCCTAGAATACGTTATAGACACCAGTTTAATACGAGTTAGCGTATAAGTTAACAAAATTTAATCGATTTTAGTCTAGACTGTATAGATATTTATTATTTATTTAGTGGAATTGAAAAAAGAATATCTGTGGAATACGAGTTTCAAAATTCGACGTATACTATGGTATTAAAATGTGGTATTTATGACGTGAAGTGACGAAAAAACCATTCCTGAAAGAAACAACTCAACTGAATATTGGAAACACTATTATTTTATTTAACACATAATAGTCCATTGTTAATCCACTGCTGGATGAAAGCCTCCCCATGACTCGGTCCTTATCAATTTTTACCATATCGTTCCTAGCGCTCTGATAATATTCTGGAAATCGATTAATAATGTTGTCTCTTTTCATCTCATGTAAATAAAATTAAATAACTGTTCTTCCCTATAAAAGTTAGATTGTTAAATTAAACGAGTAGAATCAAAAAACAAATGTATTACTTTCACATATGTTCTTCAATAATTTAGTCTGTCCAATGGGGCTTTGGGCGCCTTGTAGGTAGTTATTTTTTCATGGATACCATTTGAGAATATTCATTGTTTTTTGCGTCTTGAATAAAGCTTGTGTATTGCCAATTACGCTTTTTAGCAGAGACAATAACATTCTTCATCTTGGTCTACTATCTAATCCTCATTTTTCGTAGCGTAGTATGGAAATAATAAATAATAATAAAGCTATACTTATTTCCACACTACGCTACGCATTTGAAGCTTTAGATTAGCTTAATATTAATATTTAATTCAGACCACGTGTTCAAGCCAAAACCTCAATGCACTAGCAATCGGTAATTTTACTAATCCTGGCATCATTTTTGAGAGAATTCCACGAGCTCTCAGGATCTGGGGCGGGAGCAGCATCTCTGGTTTCTGAATTGGAATCTGTTCATGAAACTCGCAAATGTTTCCGTTTTAACTGATTTCATCTCCCTAGTTTTATCTGACACTTTATCATTTTGAAGTTGCAGTTTTTCAAAATATATTCCTGTGATATTAAATGAATCAATAAGAAAGATAAATCCAATTATCGAAAAAATATTTTGTTGCCACTCAGCCGCGAACCAGGGGTCCTTCCTGCCCAGGGTAGTGCGCTGACCTATTTCACCACGTCAACGTTGTGAGATACGAAGAGATCCTGGTTCGATCTCGGGTGGCAACAAAAATACAAAATTCTTAATAGAAATTAAATGTATTAATTAGAAAGATATATACATAAAATCAATTTATCGAAAAAATATTTTTGTTGCTACCGGGATTCGAACCTGAATCTCTTCCTGTCAAGAGTAAAAAAAACATTTCCAGAAGTGAAAATAACAATTTTTAATTTTAAAAAACATAGAGTTGTAGAACTATAAACAGTTTATGTGTAAAGCGCCTTTGAAGTGAAAGTTTTTACAAAAATGGCGCTATACAAATTATCTATTATTATTATTAAATGCATTAACCGATTATGCTATACCAACATAGTAAGTTGACGACAAATTTTCAAACTATATGTTGCACTTTCAAATTAATACACTTGTCACCTTATCACCCTGGTGCAACAACATTATTAAATTTCTATGATAACTTTTTAATAAAAAAATACAAATAATCATTTTTTTATTTCACAACAGATTTTAACATTTAAATCCCCTAGAGAGAACCTACAACTAACTGATTCTGAAATTAAATTTCTTTGTAAGCCTGTGTTCTTTCCTAGTAATTTATAATATAATAGGAACATAAAGATATATTTTCCACAATATTTGTTATAATAACAAATATTGTATAAAATAACTTTTTTTTTGTAACAACAAATAAAATGTATGAGTTGTATTCTATTACAATATATAACGTGCCCAAAATCAGAAATCAGTTTTAGAATTTACTTACATTTTTTTATTACTTAAAAATATAAAGCGACATTTTTGTTCAACTTTAAGTATGATGAACCAAACTCCGCCAAAGAAAAAGAAAATTAATATTCGAAACTTTGAAACACAATATCTCCTGTAAATATCAGATGGTACCTTGTTGCTCTAAGGGCAAAATATGTACATAACAAAAGGTAACACACGTTAAATACTAAATTTAAGTAATTAATAAATATAGTTGACATTAAAATAGAGAAATTTACGTCAGCTTAATGTTAAAACTTTAATAAAAATGTTGAACTCAACCATTAGCTGAAATTCCGCTAACGTGAATTATATCAACACCCGAAGCAATGCGCTCCAGTAATGAAATTGCTCAAGTGGTAGACATAATCGTAGGTCTGTCTACTGAGATATAACCTATGCTGCCAACCACCTAATGTAATTAAATTTGTTTTATACGTCGAACAACTGACGCAGCGAAATACCTTTTCTAAAAGAACAAAATTCGACGTTGACCTCGAAGTCAAACATCTCCTGAGTGAGCAACGGAAAAGTATGGTGAAGGTTTATCTGTCAATCCGCTTTTCTCTGTGTGCCCTATTATGATCTTGATTTCGCTGAATCCTGACTATCGAGGACCAGCGTGGCTGTAGTGTCTGCTGTCTGCGGATATGTAAACAGAGCACGTATTTGATGAGGAGGAGAATAGAAGATTTGGGGTGGGTAGTACCGTGTCACTCAAAAATACGTTTATTTAAACAAAAAAAAGAATGAGAAAATTTCTCTGAAAACACTTACTCTGTTGGTGTGGTGTAATCGGTTATCGCATTATCCCGGATAGGAAAGGATCCAGATTCAAATACCGGTAGCAACAAAAATATTTTTTGATCAATTAAATTTTCCTGTATATCTTTCTAATTGATACATTTAATATTAATTAAAATACGACAGAACTATGTTCTGAAAAAACTGTAACTTCACAATAATAATGTGTTATCTTTTATAAGAAAATTTCTCATATGTAAGACTTTTAGGTTCCTAAAATGAAATATTAAAATTATATTGATTTTTTGTGATGGGCATATCATTAAAATATTTAATTTTCATGTAAAAGCATATCTAGCTGCGAATTGTAGTTTGCAAAAGAAAAATCTAGATGTTTTTTATTTTGTTACATTTATTCATAATTTATTTAAAAGTTCTAAAATTTGTATTATTAAAATAATTTAAAACTTCATTAAAATAAATATTTTATTGATGTAAATATATAATTTATCATTTCGCGTCTCTAGAATAAGACATTTATTTTTAATTAACAAGATGGCGCCAGGTTATTTAGAACATTTTTATATCTGGAATATTCGTTAATATTTTTTTACTAATTGTTTATTCATTACCTCTTTCATTAAAAATAGAATTAATATGTTCAACAGATGTGTGAATTAATTTATAAAATCATGTTTTATTAATAAATCTTCAGAATACACATTTGTATTATTTATACACATTTGATTATAAATCAACCCGGCAGACCGTACTCTTCCATATACCTAGAAATAGAACATCTTACACACAAAACTAATTTATACACCGTTCATGCATATACTATATTGAGAAGTTAACAGAAATTGACAATTTCAATTTTAACTAAACCTACAAACACATCTCGCTCTTCTTTTTACCACAACATAGATTCAACCTTTCCTTCCTTTCTCTCACTTTTTTTTATGTTCTTAAACTGCCTGAAAATTTTTGTGGATATTTTAAATTAGTATCATATATTAATTCTATTATGTTTATTTACACTGTTAAAATCCCTTAATTAATCAAAAAAAATTAAATTAGACGGAAGATTAGATATCAAAAATGGCCCGGATGCAAGTCCCGGTGGCAGTTCTTATTTTTTACGAAAAAAAGGTTCGTCCTTTTGTGTATTTTCAGTGACATATTACTTGTGGGTGATAAAAAGTCAATTTTTATAATACCTATACAATATAAGTAAGCTATTTTTTAAGGATGATACACATTTCTCAAATGAAAGCTTGTAACATTTCAAAGAACTTGTACTCTTATAAAACAGGTTGATAGAGCAAATGAAACGTACATTATTTGGACACACTTTCTCAAACATGTGACATGACCAAGAAAGTCACTACTAGAATGAAAGAAAACGGGTCGAAATAAGTACAATACAATAAATGGTTTAGGAATTTGATTAGAAAAAAATTGTAATAAAGGTCAGTGATAGCCCACCCTGTAGCTACAATCCACGCGTAACACCCTCACGCGGGGAGTTGACTGAAGGGGTGAAACACCGACAAAATACTGAGAAGACTCGATGCCTTCAAGGGGTTCAAAGTGGGGTAAGATGTGTTTGGCTATTCCGACTTAGAAAAAATTCATAGGAAATTCTGGAAGATGTAGGGAGGTTTTATTTTGGACCATCACTCTTCGCTCCCTGACGAGGGCGGGGGCGATGACGACCCAAAATTCATTCACGTAATCCATCGATACATGTTTTACACCTCGGGATCCAGCCATTGTCACTGATCACCATCGGTCAAAGAAAAAAGTACCTCACTAGGGATTGCCCGTAATGAAAATAGTGTCGCCCAACCTTGATGATAAAGGTACAAAGATTTTTTATTCTTACATATAAAAAATTACGATCTTATTGTAGCAACGGCGGAAAATAAAAGTGAATGGTGCTCTGAATGCTATTACTGCCAACATGATTTCAATATTTTCTTTCTTTAATTTTTTATGTACTATTTACGTATATATTTGTTTGTATTAAAATTGTTTTAAAAAAACATTACATATCTCAGACACATATAACAAACCAACCCCTGGATAGAATATGCTTTTCTGCTTCAACAAAATATTCATGAATTCAATTAGATAAACGAAAAGATAACTAAAATCGCCTGGTCTCCTGTGTAACAGGCGTGGATACATACCACTTGTGTTACATACCACATTTTGTATCGAGACAGCCCGAAAATTTCATAATTTCTGGCTATCTGGCTGTTGATTAAACTGTTGACTCGAGACTATTCTTTTTTCTTGATTTTATTCATTTTAAACAAATTGAGTCAGTGCTACTGTCCATTGACATACAGCAGGCAGTGACCCAGCGACGAGTGGCGCATGTATACGTATATTTAAAAAAAAAAGTTTCCATAATTTGTCAAAATTAGTCCAAACATATTTACTACTAAAAAAAATTCTGAAGTAAATGGTTTTGTCGGTTTGTTCAAACGGGAGATTATGTTTCATTGTAAAATGTGATCTTTTATCTTTAGGGCAAATTCATGTCATGTTTTGAAGCAAAATATGTGAGGGATAACTTTGGCCAATAAATACAAACGTTGCTGTCTTCCAATATGTTTCTTAATTAATTGTTATTATCTTATAGTTGAATGTGTTTTTGTATTCGATATATACGTAAACTTGAATTAATTTTAAAAAAAATTACCACATTATGAAAAAATAAATATATAATCAAAACAGTTTTTGTTTATTTATAAAATGAATACCTATTAACGTATGGTTTTTTTTACAAAGATAACATCTTTAATAGCTACTGTACATCAACACATGAATATTTATTAATATATATTTTCTTTTTAAATAAAGAAAATTGTCGATCTGGATTCCCAGGAATTCCCGCGACTTGAAAATGTTGACTCTCGAGTCCCGGGAATTGAAAAAAGCCAAAAATAAAGAATCCCTAATACCACTTGCATTACCGATAGATATGAATGAGAAGTGATTTTTTTTTTACAAATTTAAGCTTGTTACAAAGCTGTAAATATTTTTCAAATAAATTTATATATTAAGAATGTATAAATGTTAAAATACATATATCAAAATATGAATCGATGTATTAAATTTAAATAAAAAATAAATCATCATTACATAATCATGCGACCATTTTATTGTGGTAATTACAAAATGAGCGAAATCTTTTTGTTTAAATTTTATGTAAAAAAAAATTATAGGGTCCACGCTGAATTAACATAATCTATATAAAAATATGGTGAACACAAAAATAAAATATTATCTTAGTATAACATCAAAATATACTGCAATGTTCCGAATGCTCTACCTACCCGTCAAACAATTCACAAGTCTGAAACCATAACTAACTCAATGCGGAAAAAGTACCCAAGTAGTACATAATAATAAATATTAAGCAAGTAAAAAGTTGGTTTAAAACTTTAATTCTATCGCATTGTGAAAAAAAAGTTTGGCAGATCTGTTTTTCAAACACTCTGAAAGTTTAAATTTGTTAATGGAGTTTGGTCGAACTAGGAAAATGCCGAAACTCGAACGAAAGCCATTTCAGTTGCCAAAACCCCAAAATTTATTCAAAGTTGTCGACCGAATTACAGAAAAATCCATTATTGGATCCACAATGAAACCTACAAGTATTTGAAATACTTTTAAACAGTTTCGCGATATGTTTCAAACACGTTATTCACAAAGATGACCAACCCTCGACGAATTAAATTATCGTCGCAACATTAGCCCTGCATTGTGGCCCGTCAATCTCTGCTGTCGGGGTAGTCAATTTTACAAGTACTAAACAAAACAATGGAAATAAGTATTTTAAAAATACGTTTAAAGACAAATATTCTTGAGTATTTTTATTTGGCTCCGTTTTCTTTAATTTGTAATGGTTTGTTTAATGGCTTAAAACCGAAAGAACCCACCCTGGTGTGTTCGTGTTTCGGTTCCACTCAGCAAAAGAAAGAAATTATTCTGTACCCGCATTTAAAATGTATTAAATAAAAGATAAAAAAGTAAATTTAAAAAAAATCAATAATACTGATTTTTCATTTACTTCTTTCAACGCCCTGTGTGCTATTCATTATTAGTAAAAATATTTACAATATACAGAAATATAAATGGATTATTACATAATAATAAATACAATTAGTGCAGAAAATATATACACCAGAGAAAAAAAAATGTATACAATTTTATAGATACATGCTTTAAGTTATGTACAGTTAAAATTCATTGACAAGGCAGACACATAAGGCGACAAAACAATAAGGACAACACGGATAGGTTTGAGTATTTAATGGCGTTGATAATAATAATTGATGATTTAATAACTGACTTTTAAAAATGAGAGTTTGTACTTATCGCAGGCAATAAGCTTAGGTATTTTTTACTTATATGAGAACGAAATTGGTAATTCAATAGTTCTATTGTTAACTCTACTTGCGTTAACTACACATAATATTGTTTATCTTGGTACGTATAAAACTTAACTATATCTTTTTACCAAATATATTTATTTTTCACATAGTTATTATGAAATATTGACATGTAAATCGATATAACAGAGATTAGAAAAAAACAAGTTTCAGGTCTTCGAAAATAAAATTAGAGATTAAAGGACTTGAAACTTTGTAAAGATAAAAGAAAGGAAGCTGGAGTGGGCAGGACATGTAGCGAGAATAGATGAGTCACGTAGATCGACAATAACGGTGATACCAACGAATGGATACTGTCTCACGAGCTTTCGAGTCTAATGAGACCGCTAAAGAAGAAAAAGAAGAGAGGTATGTCGCTCCAAATATCCTAAAGAAGGTGAAAGCAAGAAGGCTGCAGTGAGTGAGTCGTATTGCGAGAGTAGATGAGTTCCGAATAAAGTCCCTTATAGCCAACAGGATCTATACAAGAAATGGATGATCCCTAGAGACTGGACCCATCGGCGATTCTAAGAAATGGATGGCGCTCTGTAATGACTACGGTTATGAACATTCTAGTCTCATGAGGCCATGAAAAAAGAAGAACTTATCACATATGTGTATTTTTAGGTAGATATCAATAGAAATACCACATATTACTGAAAATTTTCTGACGCAACTTCCGAATAGTTTTAATGCACTTTTTTCGATCATAACTAGCAAAACTCGATACAATCCTCAATTAAAATAAATATTTATGCCGGTTTTATCAACCTGGATTAATTTTTTACACTTAATAAGTATATATATATATAATATACCTACATAAAAGTAACATTATTTTTACTTCACATACAACGTTCTCTCAAGTATAATGAATTATTAATTTTCCTAATATTTTTTATTCTTTCTTATTCTGAAATATGTATGTAAACTAACAAAATATCAAGTATGCAAAAAAGGCAAAGATATGTGTCAAGACGAAAATGTGTCGCAGTATGTCTGTACACACACCCGTGGGAATATGTCATAAAATATATTATTTAAAAAAATATGATAAACAAATTACCATTATAAAACAGAGTACTTCTTTGTACGTAAAAAAAAATATATATAAATATATGTAAAATGTATATATGTACGATTTATGTGAAAAATATGCATGTACTTTGACGGTCGTAAAATACAAATATTATTTTTGAATAATTTCTATAAAATCTCTTTCAGAGAAATAATCTATTTTTAAATAATACTTTAAAATTGTTTCCCATTATGCGGAGTAAAAACACTTTTGGCTAACAGAAGAATCCTTTTATAACGTCGAGATTCTCGGGATGAATTTTAATATTTATACAATTCATATTTCATTATTTATTCTGAATAATTACCGGTATAAAATTTACATCTATTAAAATAAAATATACATCATCTTGACTGTTGCAAAGATTAATACACCGAGCCCCGCTGCGAAAGTGTTATCTAACCCTTTACACCGAATTTGCGAATATCTAAGATTCTCCAACTTTGCGTTGTAAGTGGTAATAATGACGTCGTAAAAACACAATAAGCCTCAAAACAGATTGAGGTTCCGCATGGCGATTCTAAATGTCCAAGCCTACTGTGAAACGTGCCGCCTTCAGGAATTAGCTAGGAAAAACTACGAAATCCTTGATAAAATGACAAAATCAACTTTCACTAAGAGATAAAATTATTTATTATTATTAGTTAAGCATACGAATCTACCTATCTCATTAAATTACATAAGTTATATTCTTCAACAAACGAATTAACTTTTCTCGGTGAATTACATAATTTAATTGACGTATTAATTTAATTATAATTTTAACAACAATATGGAACTACCTCTCTGACCGACGTATTGCATCAAATTACAAGACCCACTATACACTGTACACCTGTAATAATAGTGTACACTAATTATCCGGAAATATATGAAATGCACACATAATATACCCTGCCGTCGACACGGTATTGCCACGAAACATATTTACAACTATTCATCGTACTGTCGATACGGTATAGCAATTTACAGTAAAATTTGTATCATAGACAACTGTCACTTAATATTTTTTTTATTTACACCCTGTTCCGGAATTCTTTTGAGAGTTATTTACTCTCGTTTCAATTCGTCAATCTTACTTTTTTTATTATTACATTCAATTATTAATTAGTTGGCTCCGATATCATCGTACCAATGCCATGCCCGTACAATTTGACGTGTCACATTAAATTCAGAGGGCAGCCAGAGAGAAGCTAAATAAATCATTCACCCCCAAATAGAGAGGGTAGACGTGATATTCATATGTTGCAGTCGCAGAACTCGGTCAGAGTCTGGCAGAAATTCACCCTACCCAGGTTGCAAGAGATGCGAGAGAGAGCCAGTAAAATGCTCTGTTAGGTCTCTTTAGCCACTGCTCTTCCCTGCATCGTCCATTTCAGCAACCTCCAGCGGGACACTCACACCCCAATAAATTCCCGGAAATGTCCGAGATATCGGGGGATCCGATGACCTATACCTTCTAATCTCACAATCATGATCTTACGTGAATCATTTATAATTACACAGTACCAGAGGATGTACCTCACCTGAACGCAAATACAGCACGGCTCACGGACAAGTCCTAAGTCGAAGAGTTTACTCATGAAATGCCCATGCCTCGAGATCAACTAACAGTAATTAACACAACACCAACACCGAAACACGCCATTGCAGGGTTCATCACCGTCGATGATGAACTCTGTAATGGAATGAGTCAATCAAAAAGGTCGAAGACACGCCGCAGAATAGACTAGAAAATACAGAAAATTCAAAACGGTCGAATGGTGAACATTTTAAATATGGTACATAAGATCAATATGCCACTGGAATCAGATCTTGTATCAATAAGATTATTAAAACCAGATTAAAACACCCGTAGATGAAATAAAAAGAAGAAAAAGAAGAAGATGAATGATTTAAGTTATTACATATTGTACCTAGTCCAAAAACGCCCGATATAAACGGAAAAACTCTGAACGACACAGCATAGTAAGGAAAGGAGTATGTTAGAAGTCACGATAAGAGACAGAACAGTGTAGGTCAAAGCGCAGACCGAGATAAAGGATGATACCACTATAAAGCGAGAATTTCCCTATTTCTATGTTCCCAGAATATAGATGTTGCAGAATAGTGTTCATGTAACAAAAACGAACTAGGTGCCTCTAACGCCCCGATATTAAATTATATGAGAATTAATTATTAATCATCTTAGATCCTCTAACAGTTTATTTTCGAAACAACCCATGTTTAGTTTTATTCTTCTTCATCGTGTGCTCAATACTGAACGTCGCGATGTCCCATCTGTCAAGAATTTGGTGCACCAAATCAACATTCCTCCCGACCTTGAGTCATATTGATTACACCATTTAAAGAGGACCCTGTTAACTTCTTAATTTGGTCTTCCCTTTTGTACGTTTTTTTCAATTCTCCCTTCCTATAATTATGAGTTTGTCGAGACTTTCATAGTTCTTTCTGGTAATATTACCAAAGTAAGCAAGAATCCGTTTTCTGCATGTTTATTCGTATTTTTATGCATGTTGTCGAAACCCTTTCGGTAATCATAAATTATATCACGATGCATGGTCCTACTTAATGTCTACCTCCAGCACTGAATTCTAAAGGCATCCAGATTATACAATAGAAGTATATAGTGGTGTGGCGAGCACAGGACGATATCTGCCGGGCAGTACCTCGCAACAAGAGTATCGGCCGAGCAGGAACTCAGAGCCGGACTCAGATATAGCCTAGTGATGGATCAAGGACAATCAGACTCACCGAACGGGCAGCATTTCCATCCAGCAGGCTTTCTACTTTGTGCCTGTTTTAACTTCGCAGTGTGCCCTTTCTCTACAGTACCTGATACTCACACTTGAGTTCCAATGTGATATTCAGTAAAAACGAAGTGTGTTGTGATGCATTAGTATACTTCCTAAATAACCGGATGTGAGGTAGTTGAAGAAGGAATCGATTTGGACGCGCTTATCGCGAACGATGGTGATAGTGGGCAAGAAATTCGAAGATGAATACAACTTACGAGAATATAGAAAGACAGTAACTTAAACAAGCAACTAAAATTATATTGGTTCACACCTTTAGGGATCGAATTGATTGTAAATTGTGAGCGTCGCTCCATATGTTTGTAGGTTGTGAATATCAAAATGATTTTTTAAGATGAGTTTGAAGGTCATAATCTCCTCAGATTCACACGCATTTATATAAATATCGCTGTATATATTAACGTTACGGAACGTGCGTGTGAGTAGAGCAAATTGATGAAATGAAACAGGAGACTTAAAATGGGTTGGGGTTATTGTCGAGTGATACACAAATAAATTTACACTGTTTGAAAGTTAAATTGCAAGTTAAAGTTCGTGAGTAGCGAAGTTTACTGGAGGTGGTTTCAAAAGAAGCGCCCAATAAAGAGGCTAGAAGAAAAGTGATCGTCTCAGCTGGCTTCTCGAACCATTGCGATGTATTATTGTCAAGATTTTCGGGCGGTAGTAGGCGGCGAGGAATGGCTCTAAAGTGTTTGGTTTTACAGCCAGATCTGTGAGGGGCGAGCAGGGTCTCCACGCACTCTTTACTTTCCAATCTTTATGTAAGTAGCGAACATTTGGACAGTTCACAATAGCAGTAAACGTAAAATAGACGCATTTGAAATGTATTACCGGAGAAGGATGTTACGCATACCGTAGACAGCACGACGTATAAATGTCTCAATCCTGCAACAGAACAATGAGGGCGAACCCACCGCTTACCAAGGACCAATGCAATAAGCTCAAGGCTCGGTCCTACTCATTTGCCGCCTGGTTGGCATTTTTAAATGCTACTACGCAGCTGTTCGATAGCGCATATTGGCAGTGCGATACCGCACAGCTGCCAAAACAAGATTTCCCCTCATTATCCCCGGTTGACTCGCTTTATTAGAAAATAAATAAATGATACTAACAACACATAACATAAAGATAATATGAAATAATACAATTAAAAATGCCGGGGAGCAGAGGGGAAGTGAAGAGGCACTACCTTCCGGGAAACGAGACGGCACAAAAGTAAAAACATATAAGAGATTCACCCTCCACGCACCACTGCCGGCACATTTTACTCACAAGAACATCAGAAATCCAACAACAACAAATCTTATTCTTCCAATTATTTGGCCAAATTATACGTCAAGAAAAGGAGATTATCCTAGGAATAACCTTGGACCAATAAAGACCTGGAATAGTGCTGCAACTTGTCATTGGATAGATTCATTGCATCTGGCTGGAGAGACTACATAAAGTAGAAAGAAAAAAGGAGAAGAAACGGAATTATAGCGCGTATGTGACCTCCTTTTATTTTCTAACCTTGCCAATACAAAAGATGCCCACTGAAACTCCTGCAAGAGACTTACACGCCTAAACAAGGTGGTGAGGTGTGCCCCACACCCACACACAGAGTGGTGAATAATAAAAAACATTTTTGCCTCAAAATGAAATTACTCGGCAACCGTTGAAAAATTCGGCCACGTTAAGTGGAAACTATTCGCGTCATGTATTTTAGTATTAGCGCGCACGACATTTGGCCAATCTCCACCCGCGCAATATAACACGGTTCAACCCTTTCCCGGCGGGCGGCGCCGAGCTGGCTCTCGCCGCGCCGGTCTCGCCGCGCCGAGATAAGCCCGAATTTACGCCGAGGGTTAGATTTGTGGTCGCATTCCGCCGGGTAATCTGATTGGCCCTCGCGAGGAGAAAAACTGCCCCGATTTGTATAAGAAGTGTCGCGCGGATTGTATTGGGTTTCGCAGCGTAATAAATAGCGTTCGTTATTCGCTCCCAGATTAAGTTAAACGAAAAGGAAAGAATATATTTTATACGAAATCGATTTTTCTGTTCAAAAATCCTTTCGGGCCGATTATTTCTCGATTCAGTTTCACGGAGGCAGGGTTTCTTTAAAACCGGAGCTTTTTTGAAAGGAGTTATGTATTTCCACGTTTGTCTTTTGTCCTGTTCCGCGGCACGGAGAGTTATCT
This sequence comes from Eubasilissa splendida, assembly GCA_031772225.1. Lineage (NCBI taxonomy): Eukaryota > Metazoa > Arthropoda > Insecta > Trichoptera > Phryganeidae > Eubasilissa > Eubasilissa splendida. The sequence goes on from CM062863.1 coordinate 21,667,925, forward strand.
GTTTAAGGAAACAGCAGAATCTCCATCATGGCTCTAAAGCCTCGGATATCTTAAGTAGATGTCGCGCAATAAACTGAAAGTGAACCCAACAAAACCGAATTTATTTGGGTTGCCTCTTTATAAGAATTCCGAGCCATTGTCCGGTCCAATAAATACAGATCTGGAATACGCTTGATAAACTACGAAATAAATTTCGGTTTCAAATAAATCTTTTTTTCTACATTTCATTCTTAGTGAGAATAATCGCGATCGAGTGCTTGCCGCTGAACGTTGCGGACAACGGGGTGGATCATCTGTCGCCGCCTATTCCGTTCCGTGACATTTGCATCCAAGTCCTAACAATGTCGGTCCACCGCGCTGGCGACCTTCCACGAAGTCGGGCTACTTCTACTGACAAATATATTTCAAAGTGTTCCGTTTTTGAGTAACTGTAGAATAAAAGTATTTTTTTTTTTACATCTAATTGAGCCATTTTCGTGACTTATCTTCTCAAATTACATATTTTTCTTTTCTCTTTTCCATTGCTACCTTCACCATATTATGTATTGTTTAACTTTTATCTTATATTGTAGTATTCTACTGAACAATAGATTTGTATTTCAATGGATATAATTCCACAGAAAAATTGTAATTTCATGGGATTGATTAAATATTAACAATAATCTATCATTCTATACTCGTATTGGAAAAAGCATTATTCGAAGAATCTTTTAATCTGAAGGAAATAAAGTATATTAGAAAATACATCCCGTGTGACACCGTAAAATCCCTTATTAATGAAAATCTCTTTTGTATCTTGTCTGGGTTACTACAGGGGTGCGTTGCTAACACAAAAAAATCCAGGGTTTTTACGTGAAAACATCCCTCGTGGCATCTACAATTTTTCTTTCATTCAATTAAAACAGATTGCTAACGAAGCTGAGAAATGGAAATATTTTCGCTTGGGTTGGTCTGCTACCGCTTGCCCTCACTTCTCCCACCTCGGTCACTAACGTTCAGTAGAACAAAAATGGGAGTAATAACTGTGTAAAGATAAGATTAGAAGAAATATTTTATGGATTAGAAAAAATTATAAATTTGACAAAATAAGGGCTTTTTTCTAGCGTAACGCATCGGAACGGCGTTCCGGCACTTATTTTTGAAGGTTTTCTCAATGTTTAAAATGTCATTTTTGAAAAATCGAAAAAAATTTGAAGATATGAATAATTATGAACGGGCTGAAGTGTTGTATTGAATCTAATCAAGCCCGGTAGGTCCAGGAGTCGTGTCGAGTGAAGTTGTAAAAAAATACACGGTCACAATATACGAAATACGTTTTAAGGTGAATGATAATGTAAAGTTAATAATTACTATTAATTGTAGTTGATTATTAATTAGAAAGATATACATATAAAATCAATTTCATTAACCTGGATCTCTTTCCAAACCGGGGAAGGTGCATTATCCAACTGTAATTATTAGGAGAACACATTCTTATTGTGAAGTTGTAATTATTCAGAACATAGGTCTGTGATATTTTAAATACTAATTAAATGTAATAATTAGTATTGATTATTAATTATTTAAAATCAATTATATTTTTAAATCTCTCTGCACTTTTTTGCTCCCAAACTATAAAACTCTGCGAATTGATAATTAATTATTTTGAGCTGGACGCTATTTTGAACCGCATATATGCAAAAATAGCGTATAAACCTATCAAAAAAATACTTCATATGCAATACAATCAACTCTTATTAAAAACAAGGAACTGTAGAAAATGATGATATATTTTACTAAAAAATTGAAATATACAAGAAAATCCAGCTGAGCGAAATCAAGTGCGAGACTAAAAGCTTAAAAGCCGTCCAAGATGCCTCCCATGTCTGTCAAAGAATGAGTTCAAAAAATATTCTACACCATTTAACGTGTTTTAGATTCTTTTCATTCCTGGCCACACTCAAGGACGGAAGTTGTGCGTACATGGTTCACGAACTGATTCTTTTAACACAGGTTCAAATATCTATAGACATCAAAGTTGAATATTTGCTCGCAGACTGTGTAATATGAATCTGTTTAATCAGATGCAAACAAACCGGTTGAACTAACGCACGCCAATGGGGTGAAATCTTCTGCGTAGTTGATCCTATGAAGAGGAATAAATCGCCTCGTGTTATCAGTTACATACGTGACATAACTCATAACAGAAACTATTCTAAAACACAGTAAATAAGTTGGACATTTTCTCCAATTTATTATCAAGCTATAAAAGATTCTAACACGACTTCTACTTTTCTTGAAACTGTTTAATGGAGTGGTTGACGTTTGAAGGTTATGTAATTCGTATTATAAGGTTTTGTACATGGTAAATCTGAAGGCCTTATCGCTCTTCAGTTCTCACATGTGTGGGTGTATATCACAGTAAATTTGAATGTGGAATGTGCGAGTGAGCAAGGTATTTAATTAAAACAGGACTTACAAAAGTGGGCGTTTATTGCGGGTCGATACACAATTGAAAGTACAATGATTAGAAAGTTAATTTGCACAAATAAAGTTCGTAACTGAAGATGCTCGCTTCAGTCTTCTTATGTTTCGTCTCTATGAGATATCTATTATTTGTTTAATAACAGTGTCTTTGTAGGTGAAAATTCAGTAGTCGTGTGTTCTTGGACATATTCAAATATTTCGAATAATATACTGGTCAAAATAAGAAAATATATCAAATTAAAAAATATTGATATTTCAGGCTTTAAATAATTTTTAAAAAATAATTAGATTCTCATTGTAACATTTTTTTTATCTAAATTTAATTTTTACACAAAATTATCCAACTCAATAGAGAAATTAATTCTCGTGTTTGAATTGGGGAGTATTTAAGTTTTCAAATAATGTAAAGGTAGGTGTAGAAGTAAGATATAAATATAGAAATAAATTATTAAATAAATATATATAAACATAATCAATTTAGAACTTGTAATTTCTGTCGGAGTTTTCAAATATTTGTTTTTTTTCGATTAGAAGGCTTTATAATTTTTTCTGTTTTGATTTTGGGAGGGCATTAAAAAATGTTATACCTTGATAGGCGTAATGGTGTTGAGAAGCACTAGTTTTAAATTTGGGGAATTCTGGATTGCAACTAGGGTATCTCTATTCCCGGACTTTTTTCATTCCCGGGACTCGATTCACAGCTCTGGGTCATTCCCGGGATCCCAGGTCTCGTGATATATTAGTAAAAAAAAACTTAAAATAAAAGTAAAAAAAACATTGTTAATTTTATTTCAATTAAATTGTTATTATAAATTAAACATGTAAACATTTAAAAAATATAATTTGAATGAAATATATTTTATGTACATATTTACAATTAATCTATTATATATTATATTAACAAAAATAAAATATTTAAATTAAATACACACATTAAAACAATTTTATTTTAAATAGCATTTTAAAAATACAAAAATGTTCAAATTTACATCCGATAGACTGCTTCTAGGTTTTGTACATAAATTTCCAGCAATTGAAAAAACTCGCAAATTTATGCTACGACAGTACAACGGTTAAGAATTCTTATTACCGAATGACTTCGAAACCGTTACAAGCCAGGGCATAATTCGGTAAAAAAATACAATTTTGTTTCAGCAAAAGTACTCACTCATGTATGTACTCGTATTTTTATTGCACTTCACCGACATTCGTCGACGCTAGAAAATTTCTAAAAATTTGTAACTCTGTTGTATTTTGCGACTAAATGATTTATTGTTTCCTGAACCCATTGTTATTGTTTTCCGGAACCCATTCGAAAAGTATGCTTTTTTTGTTATGACCCGAACATTTCTTTTTAACTACGTTCGTAAGACAAAAAATTTGGACGAAATTATTTTATTTACACTCTTCCAAAATTATTACGAATCCCGGGACTCGATGTATCGAAAACCCCATGTATTCTCTGGAATCCATTTCCAGGTCGACCCGACTCAGAAACCCTAGTTGCAACGCGATCTTGGTAGGTTACTTATTTTTGTGGAAATTATTGAATTGAAATGGTCTTTGTGAATTTGTAGCAGTACGTTCTTTTTGAAGATTTTATTTAAACTGAAAACCCTTGAGACTTAATATATGCTGTTTCACGGAAATTAATATCTAATTTAGTCCATAGATGGCGATAGTGCAGTGGTACTCGAAGTGTTTTCACATATTAACATAATATACAAATTCCAAAAATTTGATAGATATGGAGACTGATTAATGTGTGAGAATTAGTTAACGTTATATTTATATAAAGTGATCTCTTAAGCCAGCCGAAGACAGGTCGTAAGCCCTGTAATTACATATTCTTCCATATTTTTCCATTCAAATATTATAAAAAATAGCTTTGTCTCTATGAGATATCTATTATTTGTTTGATAGAACAGTTGGTGATGAACTGTCGTACGACTGTTTTGTTCTCAGTGTGCGCCCGCTCTTAACCTTTACCATACCATGGTATAAAACACTCGAACGCAGCCATGCTGTCAACTCGTGTTACCGTAAATAACTATTAATAAAAATGTTTTTATTAGCATAAATGGCTTTAATGGCACGAATTTACTCTAAATATTGAGATTTCAATTTTGAAAAAATGATAATAACATAATTTAGAGCATTCATTAAATCCTGTACAATGTGTCCTTCCTTCTTATCCCTCTTCATTTAATTAGTGAGAAAGAAACAATTATATCTGTGCGTTTGTTGTTCTTTACACTGTGAAAATAGTGGGTGATCTCTGTCTTTCATACCACAAATTGTATTTATACCAACGTATTCATTTTACAACGGATTGAATAGAAAAAATAATTGTTTTTGTACGTTTCCCTTTTCATAATTGGGTTTTCCCTAGTCATTTATAAGCGCTAATATTTTCTTCAGCATTATCTGAAATATAAACTTTTTGTTGCATATATTTACAGAAATATTACAGGTTTAATTATGATGTTAGACCTGTGTTACTGCATGGTTTGAGAAGGGTTAAAATGCTCTCTATAATATGAAATAAGAAATAAAACAATAAAAAAATCAGAGTATTCGATTTTTATATAAATATACTGCACTTTGTGTCTAAAGTATGTCACAAAATTGTCAAATTAATATTGTTGTAGAGGTCTATCACCTTCACAGCCTTCATCATCGCTGACGACCGCAGGGCTCCTAACAGCGTCAAAAACACGCCCGGTACTGCCGTCACAATAAACATGCTAAATAACCAAAGCGATCAGAAGTCGTCTGGGAAGCCGGCTCCCGAGTGCCACTCTTCTCGCTGCCTCTTTACTGATAGCATCTCCAAGAAACGCTACTTTGTGTTGACTTTTCATAGTACGGCTATTGTATATTTCTATACTGTAACTACCTAACGTAAGTAGCGTCTCGCTTTTCTATCTTGCTCTGGTCACTTAAACTTACACACACTCCGCGATCATCTTCAAACGAACATGTACAACATAACATGAAACATTAATCCATAAAATACTCTTTCTTAACTGTATTCTTTAACCACATAATGTAATATAGACATAGTCGGATGATTTAAAAGGGGTAAGAGAAAGAAATACATGACGTAAGTGTATTTGTCTGTCGCACGGATTAATAGACACGATGCGTGACGATACTCGGCCTGTTTAAAGAACAAGAGAATAAAATAGGATTAACCAGCAATAAGCAATCAGTGTGGATGACCAGTGTTTTCGTATTTCTGGAGACTGTACCAGCGGTAATAAATGGCATCAAGGTAGCAAGACAACCACCCATAGGGCCTAGCAATAATGGTGACCTACGCTAACATAAATTATTTCTCCTGTCAAAATAACTCATTTAACTTTATCTATCCCATTTCTGAAGCATTATTAGAATAAACTCGTGGTGTAAATCATCACCAAATGTTTCAGCCTGTGGGTCTTTCTAGAACCACCACTTTCAAGACGAAGACGACAGAACTTTCAAGGACGCGCGGTAACCTAATAGTAAAAATTTATCAAATAACTCGATGTATGTTATGATTATCGTTTTCCGGTATTGTCTAAACCAAAAAAGAAACCCCAAACCACGTCATTATACAAAAATAAGAACAGTACCACAGCCATATCTAAGATACAATCTCAACTGTCAAAAACATAATTTTGTCTCGGGACCATCGGATCGTTCGCTGTTATTGTTGGCCCTGGAAACGTAACAGCTAATAACATTAAACTACAAATAGCAACAACAACAGATTGGTTTAATATTATTCGGTAATATTGTATTATCAGTCCGCCCGCAGCCCGCGTGACTTGTTTCAGAAGTTTTCTCACAACTTGACGGAAACTTTATACGATTTGTGTTTCCATTTTCGAGCCATGACGGATTTTACAATCGACTCCACATTGTGCGGGGAAAGATTTATCTTTGGTTTTTACTACTGCCAACGGTTTACGAAAGCTTAACAATAAGTTTTAACTAGCAGAAAGCTAGTGAAAATTTCATTTTAAGGTTGCGGCGCTTCGTCGCCACGATACCACTGAAAATAAAGCGGTATATATTGTCGGAGAACGATTTTATATAGAGATTAGATTTATGCGAGGTAATTACGTTGACTTAAGAGCCGCGCACATATAGGCGGCGCATGTGACCTTCGTTGAGAACTTCTCTCGGCGGATGCACTGATACCCAGGATGTACACGTCGCTCGAGTCGTCGGTCAGCTAGGGATGGCGACGATGGTGGTAGACTTGAATCGCCGCCCCTATATACACTTTTGGGTCAAGTCCACTCTCCACAACACTCGCCCAAATAATCAATAAAACCTATTATTCAATATCGAAAATGTGACTAATTATCTAAAAAAAAAAAAATGGTAGTCTACTGCAGTAAATCTAACATCACCAACAAATACCCAATTTTATTTATTTATTTGTAACTATATAATTCAATGTAAAAATTTTTTTGGAGTGTGCCCGTCTCACTAGAGAAATTCTGTGTCTAGACGGGCATAGTTTACAAGCAATTGTACAATTAATTAGAATTACAAGTAGTAGATAGAATTACATTTATTACTCTATAATAGGTGTATATGAAGAACAATTTTAAAGTGGACTTAATAAATTAATTTTGGATCACTTTGTAGCAATAATTAAGATAGGTATGAGTCAATATGTTTGGGTGAGTGCACCAATGCTGGCTCTACCCATATTACGAATCCAAGTTTTAATATATAGTTTCATGTTCTTGGAACAATTCAACTGGTTTAAATCCTTCAGCATTCAATTAAATAGTTTAGGTCCAAAATATTTGTAGTTCTTTTGGCCATATGTTGTATATGCCCTTAGGGTTTGTAGGTTATTTGTATTTGCCGGTGTGGAAATTATATTTTGACTTGTTTTAAAATGTGTCTATTTGTATTTAAATATGTATTTATGAGTAGTATTATATTAGCATATAATTGTCTTATATCAAAGACATCGAATTTATTAAAAATTTCGTCAGTGCTCGTTGTGATTGGGGTTGAGAATAACTTTTAATATAATCTTCTGAGCTGCTATTATTGGATTAATTGCAGACATAGGCACTCCACCCCAAGCAATTATATCATGCTCTATGATTGATTGATTGACAGATTGCGTAGTACGCCATTTTGAGAAGTTTTATATTAAGGAAATTCCCAATATTTCTAAAAAAGGATATTGTTTTTTTTATTTTATTTGTAATGAGTTGTGTATGATGACTCTATTTGAGATAAGGATCAAATATAATTCCTAAGTATTTGATTTGGTCAGTACATTCTATATAATTGCATTATCACGTATAGTCGTGTGAGTTGGAACAATTGTGAACTTTTATTTTGTAAGCATACGAGGGTTGCCCATTTTCTTTTATGCTCGAAGTTAGGTATTTAGTTTTATTGGTATTAAGTGTTAAGGTGTTCAGGTAGAGCCATTTTTTAACAATACTTATACCTTTCTTGGCTTTTTTAAACACTGCTGACCATGTATCAGTTTGGAAATGAAGAACAGTGTCATCCGCAAAACAAGTAACGCGTTAAATGGGATGTTGCACGGGTCATTAGTATATATTAAGAATAGTATTGGACCTAATATGCTACCCTGTGGGACCCCGAAGTGGAAAGAGGGTTGCTTGAAATTTCTTTAATACGAACTCGTTGGTTCTTGTGCGTGATGTAACTTTTATACTTATCAAGTTTAACCTAAGATACCAATTTTTTATTTATTTAGGAGAACACATTCTTATTGTGAAGTTGTAATTATTCAGAACAGACGGTCTGTAATATTTTAAATATGAATTAAATATATTAATTATATATATTAATTAAATATATTAATGTTCTCCTAAATAATAAAGTTGTATCAATGTGTCCAAAATTTAATAAAAATGAATGGATAATTCTGGCGTCTGCTATCAGTTTACTCAAAGGTATTTGAGATTCTCTAAAAATAAGGTAGATGGCTCTGTCAAATGATTAGAAAGATATAAATATAAAATCAATTTTATCATTATTTTTAAAATAAGGTAGATGGCTCTTTCAAATAATGGAACGATTAAATGTATTAATATCAAAAAGGTACATATAGGGTCGAAAATGTTAAAAATATTGTCGCTGTAGCTTAGTTGGATAAAGCACCTTTCCCAGTTAGGAAAGAGATCCAGGTTCGAATCCCGGTGGCGCAACAACAATATTTTTCGATTAAATTGATTTTATATGTATATCTTTCTAATTAATATTTTTAGTTTTTCGATTAGACTCGAATGCGAAATTGTATCAAAGGCCTTGACGAGATCAAGGAAAATGGATATACATTTATGGCTTTTATCCACATTGTTAGTAATGAAGTCCGTGACACATGCAATAGCTTCAGTTGTATCCGTATTTGACATTTGTCATTTATACCCTTTGATGATAGAGACCGCATCTAAATTCTCGAAAGTATAGTCGTGTCAAAATAAACCTGAAATATGTATTAGATACAAAGTTTAAATAATCATATTTCACCACAAACTAACCGCCACACCAATTAATATGTTAAAAAGAGAGTTTCGTATCAATATAAATAAATAACACAGAACAAACATATGGGAGGATCACCCAAACATCTCAAATTCCTTGAATACTTGAAGATCCTACCGGGTGTATGATAATACGGTCTTGCATCTGAGCCCTCTCAGCTTGCCCGAAGTGTCTACTGCAGAATACGATCCACGGGTGGTTCTATTTGGTTACCGGGGCGACCGGAAATCCAATATTGGAATATGGCCAAAATATTCCCGGCTTCAAACCCGCCTGAACTTCAGAAATTATCTAAACTAAATTAATAAATGTGGTTTCATCAACACCCGACTTCGGTACGGTACAGATTACTTCCATACATCGTTTCGATACACTTTGCTCTATTTTGTACTGACCGCTGCATCGCTACCGTATAGGGATGACGATAGATGGATTTAAATATATGTATGACTTTTAAAGGTCTTTATTTAACGTTGTCTACTCAAACTATCGTTGTAACTTTCACTTGTATAGTTTTTGCTATAAATTCAAATATTGTGATAAACTAGATTAGGCAATTGTGTCACTTTTCTAATATTTTTTATATTCTAGATTAGCTTGTTGATGGTTTTGACAACTCAATATACACACGAGCTAGATTAGGTTATTGATGGCACTATTAAAATATTTTCACGGACTTAGTTAAGTTATTGGTGTCACTATTCAAATATTGTTGATGGCTTTGACTACTCAATTATTCTCGTGAATTAGATAATACTATGATGTCATTTTATCGTCAAATTGGTTAATTTATTAATGTTACCCATATGTTTTTGTGAACTGGGTTATTGATGATTTAGACTACTCAAATATTTTTACATGCTATATTCGGTTAAATGTTACCAATTATGTTCTATAACAAGATTAGATTAATAATATCATATTTTATTTTATTTATTAGAATCTATACAATACATATTTTTTATTTATTTTACATTTTTACATTTTTTTTTAATAATATGAATTAAGTATTTTACATTATTAAAATTACGTGTTTTTTTTTCGCTTACCTCTCCAAAAAAGAGACTAGCTGTTGTGTGCTTCTGGAGTGTTCTATGTATTATTTGTGTGCTTCTGGAATGTTCTATAATATTATTTATTTTCTAATTGTGTGCTTCTGAAGTGTTCATTTAATTTCTTTCTAAGTTTTTTTATATATTTTATTTCTATAATTTGTGTGTAATATGTTTGGACTGTGCCCGTCTCACTAGAAAATTAGACGAGCATAATTTGCAAATAAGTGTACAATAAATTAACTAATTGTATTGTGCAGATTCTAATAAGTAAAATAAAATATGATAATAATAACCTTGTTAATGAACATAATTGGTAACATTTAAGCAAATATAGCATGTAAAAATATTTGAGTAATCTAAACCAACAATAACACAGTTCACAAAAACATATGGGTAGTAACATTAATAAATTAACTAATTTATTGCACAATTGCAGAAAGATAGAGATATAATAAGAGTTTAATCAGACAGAAATTAGCATTTATCTCTTATACATACATCCTATATAACATACATATGTGTATGTATAAAAAGCAATTACAAAGTGGACTTTCAATACATTATTTTAGGACAACAATTATTACAGGTTTGATCAATTTGTTTGAGAAAGTGTTAGCTCTACCAATATTATGAATCCAAGTTTTTATTTTCAGTTTCATGTTAATGAGAAAATTCAATTGAGTTAAATCTTCCAGCATCCTATTAAATAGTTTAGGTCCAAAATATTTGTAGTTCCTTTGACCATATATTGTATGCAGGCGCGTTCAATCAGTACATTGACATAAAGTAAACGTAACTATCTATTTTGAGAAATAAGTCGTAATTAAATAATTATCTGACAGAATATTACGACATATTAAAATCTAAACAATATAAAAATAATTGTGATAAGAATATTACTAGATAAATATTTAATTTCGATTTATTTCGCAGAAATTCTAGTTAAGTGCTCTTTACAGCACGTTATGCAACTTTGTCGATGGTACTAATCAAATATTAGCATGAACTAAGCTAGATAATTATGTCGTTAGTTTAAAAAAAATATTGAATAATATGTGACATCAATATTCTTCTAAGCTAAACTAAAATAGATGGTCTCTTGGGACGAAGCTCGAAACCCCGACCACTAGATAATTAGACGAGCATAATAACCACAAACACGTCTCACACTGCAATACATGTATCAACAATATTAGATTGTGTTCGTACCCCTCCAGCCACTGGAGCCACATTCAAACAGAAAGTCACTTCATTTTTCCGAGGTTTTTTTTTTATTTCATTTTGCGTGCAAAAGATTATACTTTAAGAATGTAATAACGATATGGCGTAGAAGGAATGTTCAACATTTTATTCCCCACTTTGCAATAGCTGTCTCGTAAATTTAGAAATATTTCCCTAAAACTATCATCCCTCACTGGCACCTGCGAAGACGACAGATATATACTCCGCCAGGAAGCTTATTGGTTGAAAATTATGTGTCTTTTAGCACTATCATTGCTGAGCTCCGTGGAAAGAAGAACAGTTTATGGGTGGAACATAATAAGACTGCTTTGAAGTGTGCCCAAAATTATCCTGTTGTAGATAACGGTTCATAAATGTGACCACACACTCTGTTCTCGAGATAAAAGAAAAATTCTTATAAAATTAAGAAGTACGGAAGAAAATAAAATGATACCAGTATCTTCGATCGTAACAATGATTGGTAATTGAGATTTAATTGTGAGAGATTTAATTTCTAGTCTACCAGTGATTGCTCGAAGACTTACGAATAATCAGTTACCAATAATTGTTACAATCGAACAATAACGTCACAATAACGGTTTAACAATCACTAATTATATAAAATATGAATTAAATATATTAATTAGAAAGATATACATATAAAATCAATTTTATCGAAAAATATTGTTGTTGCTCCACCGGGATTCGAACCTGGATCTCTTTCCTAACCGGGGAAGGTGCATTATCCAACTATGCTACAGCGACAATATTTTAGCAAAACTATGCTTTGAACAATTACAACTTTACAATAAGAATGTGTTCTCCTAGCACTAATTATATTTTTTTAAGGAGAACACATTATAATTAATATTTTTTGTATATCTTTCAAGTTATTTACTTACGTACTTATATACCATCACGCCGATTCTCCGCGAAGGTAGGCAGAGAGGATAGAGCGCCACAATTTTATGTACTGACACACAATTCTCACCTCATCCACATTCATACATCTTCTCATACAAGCTCGCCGATGTTGAGGCTTCTAACAGAACCATCCTCCATTAACTGGTTTACCTAGTCGTGCCAAGTCTTCCGCGGACGTCCTCAATTTCTGGTGCCATCAACACTTGCGTCATATGTCTTTCTTACCATTCTCTCCTCATTCATCCGTTCCATATGAGCAAACCACCTAAGTGATCCTTTCTTAATCTTACTCACTATACTAAAATCAACTTTACATTCTTTCCTTATATCTTCATTCTTTACACATATACGTCTAAGTGTTTCAGTCTACTTTCGTTCCTTTTCTGCCAGCTCCAGGCCTCACTTTCATACATCAGTGTCGGTACCAGGATTCCATTGTGCACCGCTAGTCTTGCCTCAGTTGACAAATTCCCGTTAGATATAATTCCATTCAAAGCGCCGTTCACTTTATTTCCTGCAGTCACCCTCCTTTCGATATCATTCTCAGCCTTTCCGTTTCTATCAAACATACTTCCCAAATACACAAACTCAACTACTTGTTCCAAACATTAATTACCTACAAGTATTTTACACGGTGTCTTGCTTTCCTCCTTCTCGAATACCATCACTTTCGACTTGTTAACATTCATCATGAGGTCGCTTTCCTTGCATACATCGTACATTCTACTCACCAGATTCTGTAGTTCTTGTTCATTATTCGCCATTAGTACTGCATCATCGGCGTACAATAAACAGCATACAATCAAATCGCCCATTTTTGCTCCTATATTTATACATTCCAGATCTTTCACACAATTATCCATATACAAGTAGAACAGCCAGCTTTACCTACATTTGGCTGGCTTAAGTGATTACTTTATACATGTCTTTGGCTGGCTTAAGTGATCACTTTATACGGGTCATAAGCCTTGTAATTACCCATACTTCCATACGTTTTCCATTAAATATTTAAAAAATAGCTTTGTCTCTATGAGATATCTATTATTTATTTGATAACAGTGCCTTTGTAGGTGAAAATCCAGTAATTGTGTGTTCTTGGACATATTCAAATATTGATATACATTTAATTTGTACTAATTATAACGTTCGTAAACAACATCTATCGATCTGCCGGTTGCCAAATAATTAAAGATCTGCTGAATAGATTTTGTCAAAGCGAATTCAAGTTTCTATGGAAAGGCTTTAATGTATATATTATCGTTGTACGACAATATGTTAAGGAAGTCCGTCTATCTGTTACGATGTAATTTAAGAACAGCTGCACCATTACAGTATTCTCCAGTGGCTTGTTGTTGATCTAGTGGCCGCGGGTTCGCGTCTTGTTCCAGTAAAAAATTGAAAATAGTAAGAATATTGATGTGACATGTGTTCTATACACGCATCTTATTTAAAAAAAACAAAAAAAAATGCAAACGACATCAGGAGGCTGAGCGAAGAAATATGTCGAATTAGGGCCGAAAATAGTCGTGCGTGGCGCACTCTCAGTTACGGTAGATTTCGGTAGAAATATTACCTATTGCTCATGACGCAACTTCCAGAAAATTTCAAACATTTTTTTAATCAAGACCAAAAGACTTCTAAACTACCCTCTGTTAAAATGTTTTTATATATACTGATATGAGATAAAACGGATGTTGTGGACACTACATCTTCCGTGATTTTTTTCTGATTTCAAACAAACTTTTCTGAAAAATGTATCAGGTAGGTGTATCTTGGCAAAGTTTTTCAACTAGCCTGATCCGCTACCTAGTTTCAAAATAGCGGATGTTCAACAACTTTAAAAATGTGTAACTCTGTTAATGCTGGTTCTAAAAACCAACAGTAAAAAATTCCTCGTTCTTATTATTATTGTTTTTATTTTTTTATTTTAATATTAGAAGATATAATATAGTTTTTAAATAATCAGTGGGATATATATATATATATATTTAACATTTATTTTTTCTCTATGAGAGTAAGACTCGTGTATAGAGAAAGAGTATACACGAGAGTGTATAATTTATGTGTCTGTTAGTGTGTGTACAAATTTTTTGACTTCAGATACAAATTTATAGTAATCTGTAATTTTTTTACTGTAATATAGTACTTCTGATAAAAAAAGTTAATACTTTCACACACAGACGACTACCTGATTCTTGAGGTCATTGCCAGATGAAATTTTGACTTACTTTCATCTTTCATCTCAGATTTATCGGTATGTGTTCGCGCTCCACTCTATACTGACATTTAAGCGACTTGGAAATGACTCTCCGAGACATGTCTCATGTGTGTAAACGCGTTACTAAGGCTGGTCAGCCTTAATATCTCGACAGGCTTACCAACATAATTCATTAAAGAGCTTCTCATAGAAATGATAAATATATAATATTACATTATAAATGAGACAATATTATATTTGACCTTGTAAGAGATTTGTATGGTTCGGTCCTTCAACATCAAGTATGCGGTTAAGGCTTCAATATTAATAGATATTTTATTCTCTCGGAGAATTAACAATTTTTGAGAATATTAATCAAAATTATTTTGTCCTGTCTGGGTTTATTTTTTCTTCGTCACCTCGAAATAACCTTATACATTTTGTGGTCTCTCTCTACTATACTCCATAACGAAATTGGCCACGATCAAACACATTAATCAAAGATTTGCGTACATCTGCACATTTGTGTAATAGTCAATACTTAAGTCTAGATAGCGCTGGTATATTTGTCTTCAATGTTTATATTATATTTTGATATTAATTAAGATATTCACAGTATAGGGTAGATTTAGCAGTTTTATAGGTGCTAATTTAAATATGCAAACTCAAAAAGAACAGATATCACAAAATTGATTATTTATGTTAATAATGTTTATTTGTGAGTTATGTTTATTTACGTATAAATAGTTTTTTTTTTGTATACGCATTCTTACTATTTTCAAACTAAGCTAAATGCTTGTGCTATAAAAATACGACTAACTTGTAGGTCTCCTAGAACGAGGCTCGAACCCCTGATCATTAGGAGTGTCTTAACTGCTAGACAAACAAGTAAGTCACTTGGTTAGATTCAGGATCAAAGTTTTCAAACAGTGAATTTTAGATTATTAATATCAAATATTAGATATTTAAGTTATCCCAACGTTTCGGGTAAATGCGTAATTATGCGATTAATTTTAATATTTTATATAATATAAAATATTTTATTGAATACAAAAAATTGAAAGCCCTCGATTTTCAGATTACATTTTAGAAATATGGACTAGATTTAGGACAATGGACCAAAGATTTACAATCGTGGATCAGCGTATTCGAACTGCGGATCATACTATATTCAGAGACAATTTAAAAACCTCACACTATCATAAAGTTTTTTTTTTACTTATACCGTAATCAAACGACTCCATTACCCGTTTTGTAAACATTTTATTGAAAAAACAAGTTTAAAATTATATATTTAACAGAACAACGAATGCCTTAATATATTTCAATTTGAAAAAATATTTATTTACTAGAAACGTTTTAGTTTCGAATGAGTTAATTCAGATTTTCAAACCCGTTATAATTAGTAACGTCAATGTTAAAATAATCCAGATTATTTGATATTATTCATGATCACACGTGCGATCTCTGGTATTTACTTAATTCTTACATAACATAAAATATCCCTTTCGACACCGATCACAAGAATCATGTCAATTTAGTCTGTGTTTGTTATTTACTTTTTATCTATAGGGCCTGCATTAATAATTTAAAAATTTAAAATTTCCACTTCCATTAAAATAAATCAAGCTATGTAATGAACTAAACTGCGAGATTTACATAAATAGATTTTTCATACTTACAATTTACTTACTTACTTTCATAATTACAATTTCAATTAAACTTGTAAGTATACGCATGTATTTTTTATCATTGACAATCAAATTATTTACAAATATTTTTTTATTTTGTTTGAATATCAAGCATTCAAGTATTTTACGTCTTATTGAGCGCACTACGTTCACCGAGAAGCGGTTTTCATTATATTTGAATATGAATAGATTCATTTTCTGGATCATGATTTTACGTATTAAACGGTTTAGTACACAAATGGTGTAAGTCCGGTCAAGAAAACCATACATACAAGACACAAATATAATATGGCTCCTCTTTTGTTCTCAAACTGTGTGGAATAATCTGTAATATTATATTTAAGTGTTGAAGCCGTAGTGACAGATAAAATCCCTTCCGGCAACGGCCGCAAAAATCTGTCTCTGTTTCATACAGTGGGCTTTTTACTACCGCAGAGATCTCTAGGTGCAATATAATCTGAGTTACGATTTTTAGATTTTTAAACAGCCGCCATTTTGAAACAAGATGGCGGATCATACTGATTAACAAGCCTAGGCGTTTTGTAGAAATCCAATTATCGTGTAGGACTATAATAATTAGTATTTATTTTATTTGTAACTATATAATACAATGCTAAAATTTGTTTGGACTGTGCCCGTCTCACTAGAGAAATTCTGTGTCGAGACGAGCACAGTTTACAAGCAATTGTACAATTAATTAGAATTACAAGTAGCAGATAGAATTACATTTATTACTATATAAAAAACGTATATGAAAAACAATTGTAAAGTGGACATAATTTTTGGATCACTTTTTAGCAATAATTAATATAGGTATAAGTCAATATGTTTGGGTGAGTGCACCAATACTGGCTCTACCCATATTACAAATCCAAGTTTTAATATATAGTTTCATGTTCTTGGGATGATTCAATTGATTTAAATCTTTTAGCATTCTATTAAATAATTTAGGTCCAAAATATTTGTAATTCCTTTGGCCATATGTTGTATGTGCTCTTGGGGTTTGTAGGTTATTTGTATTTGTCCGTGTGGAAATTATATTTTGAGTTGTTTTAAAATGTATTGGTTTATATTTATATATGTACTTAAGAGTAGTATTAGCATACATTTGTCTTATATCAAAGACATCGAATTTATAAAAAAATTTCGTCAGTGCTCGTTGTGATTGGGGATTTGAAGATAACTTTTAATATAATTTTTTGAGCTGCTATTATTGGATTAATTGCAGACATACTCGCTCCACCCCAAGCAATTATACCTTGCTCTATGATTGATTGACAGATAGCGTATTAAGAAGTTTTATATTAAGGAAATTTCTAATATTTCTAAAAAAATATGTTGTTTTTTTATTTTATTTGTAATGAGTTGTGTATGCTGATTCCATTTGAGATAAGGATCAAATATAATTCCTAAGTATTTGATTTGGTCAGTACGTTCTATATAATTGCATTATCACGTATAGTCGTGTGAGTTGGAACAATTGTGAACTTTTATTTATTAGTTTTATCACCATTATAGCTAATGTATAGAAATTAATATTTTAATAAGAAAATCTAGGTGATTAGCTTAATTAAAAAGATTACTACTAATCTTTTTGAAGCTCTTTGCTAGGCTAGTCACACAGAGGCGATCTAGAGTCAAACCACCGCAAAATCAATCATCAACATTTAATCTCCTCTCTCCCATGGGTACTGATGGATTCGTTTATGAATTTGAAATTTAGTCCCAATAAAGAATCACCTTTATAAGCATCAAGTTTCGTTTTATTTGACCTCTCTTCAGGTATTGGATATTTTTCAATCAGACTCTGCAGATGACAGTGGGAAGACCAGTGCATAAGCGTTCCATACATGCACGAAGGTATGAAAATATTATACTAAATGAAATTTGAGATTAGTATACAGAGTGTAACAGACCTAGTTCACGATATTTTATGGATGGATACCTGACTAAATTACGACTCAAAAATGTTTAAGGAATATTTTCCCAATCACAACCATGTCACAGATATAAGCATTTCTGAAATATTTTATTAATTTCAAATTATACATTGTATACAAAAAATTATAGATCATCGAATTTCCAGCGACCGGACTATTTTTTGTTAGATGATTTATGGTCTGAAACCAAGATTAATAATGAATAAAATTTCACAAATATTTATTTCGAAGTAGGTACGTAGACTTAAAACTGAAAAAATTTCAAACAATAATAACGGTGCAGAATATTCACATATTTCTTGAACATATTCGACACGTAATTTAGTCAGGTATCCACCCATAAAATATTGCGGTCTAGGTCTGTTACACCCTGTATAATTCGTGAATCAGTGAAAAAAATAATAATATACCCCAACCGATCTTATTAGGTGCAAAGTCAATAAAACATAAATCACTGTTCCGTGCTGTCAATGCGTGGTCAGTGCCATTCCGTGCGCAGCGAATCGGACAAAAACCCTGACTGGGGCGATACATTTTCGAGGGTAGGGGGACACTCATAAAATCCCCAGATATTTTTCCAAGCATTTTCTAGCGCGCACCCTCGAGACTTGTAACGGCTGCCTTCTCCTCCAAAACCATAGAAATTGATGGAACTTGTGTAAACAAATATCACAATGTCTGTATATCTCAGATTTCGGACCTTTCAAGCTACCACTTGAATCCAAGTAAAAGAATTGTTGGACACGTCAAGGCCCATCACCTGATACATTTCCACAGACGATAACCCCGGGCGTATAACGTTCCCGGCACAAGTGTCTGAAAGCTTCCAAAGAAATTAGTTATCTTTTATCATTCGTGTAACTCGGACACCAACACTGATTCGGTATAGTAAGCACCAAGCGTGAACAAAAACCGTTGCACCACTCATAACATACCAATTCGATTTATATTTATCTATTTATTTCCATCAATGCCCTTGTGGACTTTTACATATAACAGTTTAAATATAACGTAATTTTAATAACTAAGTATAATTCAAATACAAATATTTCATCAATTCAGGTATGCTCCTGCAACGAAAAATGTCAACGAAATTCAACTTGTTACCGAGTCGATGCATCCGTATTATCGGTTAATTAACAGCATAATTATTTCAATAGGTACCTACAAAGAACACTTTATGTTGTCTCGTTTGATTTGGTACTTTACACGAAACCAGCTGTTTAACTCAGGGCTTTTTTAATATTCAAAGCGTTAATTTTGTGTTACGACATAATTATTTATTTAAACAAGTATTTAACATCGCATTAACTATGTTGATATGTCGTCGACCGGTTTCCGAACGGAGGAACACCAACTGTTGATATTCGTTCGGACGACCGATGTCAAAATAATCAACGTCAATTTCACCGGCATACGTTCACAAACATCTTCACTCGTTTGTGTTATTGGTTACGCTATCTGTCAATCAATCATAGAGCATGGTATAATTTCTTGGGGTGGAGTGACTATGTTTGCAATTAATCAAATAATAGCAGCTCAGAAGATTATATAAAAAGTTATCCTCAACCCCAATCACAACGAGCACTGACGAAATTTTTAATAAATTCGATGTCTTTGATATGCTAATATAATACTACTCATAAATACATATATAAATACAAATAGACACATTCTAAAACAACTCAAAATATAATTTCCACACGGACAAATACAAATAATCTACAAACCCCAAGAGCACATACAACATATGGCCAAAGGAATTACAAATATTTTGGACCTAAATTATTTAATAGAATGCTAAAAGATTTAAACCAATTGAATTGTCCCAAGAAAGTGAAACTATATATACAAACTTGGATTTGTAATATGGGTAGAGCCAGTATTGGTGCACTCACCCAAATATATTGACTCATACTTGTATTAATTATTGCTACAAAGTGATCCAAAAATTAAGTCCACTTTAAAATTGTTCTTCATAAATGTACTTCTATCTACTACTTATAATTCTAATTAATTGCAAACTATGCCCGTCTGGACACAGAATTTCTCTAGTGAGACGGGCACAGTCCAAACATATTTTTACATTGTATTATATAGTTATAAATGAAATAAAATAAATAAATAAATATAACTATTAAACGTGTCATTTTAACATTGTATTGTGAATTCTATTGGTACATAATATCGTAATTAAACATTTTTCATATGAACGTAACGTAATGTACCGATACAGAATTAAAAAAATGTAATGATTTTTTTTCACTAAATAAAACATTTAAAATCTAACAAGGATGTACACAGTAAGTAGTAAGGTATTATTTGTGGCCGTGGATCGAAGCTGAAGCAGATATTCCTTTTTTAAATAACTTTTAAACATATATTTGTTCTGTATTTGTAACCAATACATTTTTTTATATCAAATGTAAATAAAACCTCTAGAGGTATGTATTCTTGTGCATAGTTTTCAAAATATTGTTACATAAATAATTACTACACTACGAGTAGTATCAAAAACAAATTGTAACATATTGTAACAGAAAAGGTCGTACAAATATTCATTTTTTAAATCCCGTCATACGATCGAAAATTGGGCTAGTTCGTGAAAAACAATGTATGTTACATGCCACAAATTATTTGCTTATGCGAGTGTTTTATAAAACAACAGAATTGGGAAATTTTCGTCACAATTTTAAAGGTTGAATATTGTTTTATGTGCTTCGTATACCTAATACATATTTGACGTAGTAAAAATACTACAGATATATTGCTGTTTTTACTTTATTCGATAACATTTAACAAAACTACAAAGTTTTCGAATATATTATGCTGCTTAAGGCCAATATAAAACATCTAACTTTTTTTACAATATAAATATATTTATACAGTAGACTCTTGATTAAAGAAATTTGAAATTTTATTATAACATTTCTAAATATTAGATTAATTAGTCACGTTAGAATTTAATGCCTCAAGTGTAATTTCAACAACTCACCATATTTACATAAGGTAAACACCGATTCGGAGAAGGATCCATTCATACAAAATCTATGGAATAAGGATAAGAATAATATCTTGTGGAAACTAGTGCATCATCTGTAGATTATTGTAGTATCTAATTTACATTGTATTCTCTTCTTATGCAGAAATGTCAATTTCCTTTTCCCGGCCACGGGCTGAGGACACACGGTCTTAATGTGGTGTTGGCGTTACGAATACCTAAGATGTGCGGTGAATGCTAGGCTGCATTTGGGATGGATCAGTCGGCGGGCATTTCCAGCGTGACGGCCGCGATCCTGTATTTGGGGATCAAATGGGCTATGCGACCAATCTATTTGTTGACTGTAAAGCCACGAGGATGACGAATTACTATCAGAGAGGTGGAATTGCTTTTGTTACAACATTCTCTAACTTGCACATGATCCGATCCGAGAAGCTTGCCACCGAAATTTGATTAGATTATGCCTTGGCTTTCATTAATTATTCCATAAACTTTTCTATTTCTTTATATTAAACAATCTTCCTATAAATTAACCTCTTAATTATTAGTAGCTTTGATTCCTAGTTCGATTACATAACACTGAAATAAATTTACCACAGGTGAAAGAAAGGTCGCCGGCTGAAGGTAAGCGCCTAGGACTTCTATTCCAGCTGATTTTAATTAAATCAAATTTTTAAACAAAAATGATTATTCTCATATACTGTTCAGGATTTCATAATATCTTTCAACTAATTTGACGATACCTTTTCTATATAAATTGGCTTATCTGGTATCGAAATAGTTATCGAGCTAATTTTGGAGGTCGTAACGCCACGCATTTAATTAGAGAGCGACCGAAAAAGGTGATTATCTGACGGAGCGAGGTCGGGACTGTACGTTGGATGTGGCAGAATTTACCAGTTGAGCTCCTGGATGACCATTTTAACCATGATTGAAGTCGAAAATATTCCTTTTTCTCAACATGACACTTCATCATTTAAGCCTAAAAATTAATAAAAACTATAAGATACAGGTAAATAGCGACACTGGCGGTTTAGAGCAGAAATAGTAAATAGCATTTAAGCAGACTTATTATACGACCCAATACATCTGTCTAGTCTATAAATTTACTTAAATGTTAAAAAATTATTTATTTTGTTTTTGACTACTCCAAATACTAATAATACTCAATCTATCAATGACGCTTGAAATAATTTGATTATCTCACCTCATAAGGACCCAAATGATCAAAGATAGGGAAAGATTCAGAGGGAGAGTGAGGATTTATGTCAGCGCAAGCAGAACCGCGCGCATTATTTTTCATATAAATTTAAACCCGCGATCTGGCGACATCAGCAATTCGTTATTTCCACACCTTCTCCGGAAATTCTCCGGCATTTCATGAAGCAAGAAATAGTTACATTAGATTTTTTATTCTTCCCTCCTGATTATCCCTTTGAAATATGAATGGAACCCCCCGAGACCCGTGATTGAAGTGTCATTCAATACCTAACGGAGTGCGGCACTACTCCACTGGCGCCCAACAGTATGCCTGGAAGAACCTTCCTGTTCAGTGCTCAGCAAGGTTACAGGAATGGGTGGTTGAGACTGAATGATGTCGTGCTTTTGGGATGATTAACTGAAAGAGAGATGCCGCGTGTTGAAGTCAACAGCGGCAAATCCTTCACAAGACAATACACTAATTCCAGCTCTGCGGATGATTATAAAGTGTTTGTTTTAGACCCAACGTGTTCATCACGGGTACAAAGACTGATACGGTTGACGGAAGCCTACAATTTTGGAGTACGGCAGACAATACACCCATAATAATAAATTTAATCATATTTTAACATTAAACATACTTTTAAGAACATATTGTCGTGAAGTTGCAATTTTTTACCACAACATAGTTCTGTGGTTTTTCTAAATGTATAGTCGATTGCTTTTAAAAACAGAATTACAGATGTATCAATTTTATAGAGCTACAGAATATAAGTTCAAAAACTTGTCGTAAACCTACACGGTTGACTTAGCAAAATTGGATAACGCATTTTTCCGAATAGGAAAGGTCCAGGTTCGAATGCCGGTAGCAACTAAAATATTTTTTAAAAAAAAAAGATTTTTTCGACTTAATTTAATTTGTATTAAATATGTTTTTTATATTTCGGGTAAAATATGTCACGAAAATGCATTTAAGGCGTTATGGTAGTGACAGTAACATTTCAAAGAAGATTAGGGCTAGAGATGTAGATGTAATATACAAGAACGTTAGTATCTTTATAGACGCCTACTAGGAATGAATATGTACACAAAACAAAATAACATCATCTGAACTTACATTAAAATTCAGACGATGTTTGAAGAGACTAAAACAAAATATAATTTTCTGTATACGAGTTGGAGCAGGGCGTATCAGAGAAGCATATCTGTGGAAGGGTAATATGATGCATTTATCTTCAACATTTTTATTTAGAATGATCAAGCTGTGGATGCGATATTTTATTTGTCATATAAATAATACAAAATGAAAGAAAAATAGAATTGACTTTGCAATACGAAATTAGATTAAACTCCAGGATATACAGAAATAATTTTGATAGTTTCATATATATGTAAAGCAGATTTAAACGGAAATATTAATGTAGAATTTTGTTATAAAATAAAGTACGTAATCCTGAAATCATTCACGTAATATTTTTTTCTTCGTTCACTTTAATATTGACATATAATGGACTCAATCATATAAGACACAGTGGTGTCTTGACAGATTTGCATAAATAAACACTCAACAGCCAAACAGTTCGCCTGATACTCGCCAAATTGCAGGTAACAATACACTGCGATCGAACCAGTCTGAGTAACCACCAGAACCACTCACTCTTCTCCTGGCCAACTCCTCGGACACAACTTCTTGCACGCACCTCGGGCCCTCGATTCTCACCACACACATTTTTCGGACATAAATAATCCCAATTAGTGACCCTAACGAGTCTACATAATCCTTAACATGAATTACCATAATACTGACACGGTTCTGACTCGCCCTCTCAGCTGACTCCAAGGTCTCACAGTCGGATGCAAACGCATCCATCTACCGCTGTCATAAAGTTGTGCCCCAAGATAATTTCAGGATTGACGCATAATGCGAACGAAAAGATGAAAGAAAATTTTTATTACTTAGATAGAGCTTGCCGCGATTGAATTTGGCGCAGTATTGAGACATTCGCGCGTATATTTTACGTTTGTAACTATCAGGTACTGTCCAAGATTCTGCTGCATACATTTTGTTATTTTTTTAATATTTTGAAATTTTTACAATTTTTTATAATATATGAGTTACCTGGATCTGTTACAAAACTAAAGTTACATATTTTTGTGAATCGCTTACCTCTCCAAAAAAGAGACCAGCTCTTATGATTGGAGAGGGACTTACACTTTAATAATTTATATGGAGTTAGAGGTTATCCATTTGTAATCTATAATATTATTTATTATATAATTGTGTACTTCTGAAGTGTTAATTTCATTAATTTCAGTTCTTTTATATCATTTATCTCTTTAATTTCTGTAGGGAGGCCATTCTAATATCTATCTATAGGCTATCTTTAAGTATATGAAATTTTATTGATAGTGTTTGGTGTTACATTTAGGGATTTTAAAATTATTTTTAAATCTTAATGACGTACTTCTTTCAAATTTTATAGTATAATTTTCTTTTAGTAATTGATTAATTGCGATTTTTTTGTAAATGCTTTCTATTTTAGGAACTGGAAATTTCGCAAAAAGTTCTTGTGTTAACAAAGTTGATATTTTAAAAAATATTATTTTAATAATTGTTCTCTGTATTGTTTTTACCGAGTCCATTATGTTATTGTATACTCCTCCCCACCCAATTATTCCATAATATACCTTTTTTAAGTTATTTATACATAAAATGTTTTTTTATCTTATGAATATATAAATACATTTTCTTATTCTCTTCACCAATTCGCTAATGTGGCTGCGCCGTTTTAGATGTTGATCAATAATTACACCCAGATATTTGATTTCTTTTTCAGGGTTTAAGATTGTACATGAGTCATTACAGGTAATTTTGTTGTAAAGGATAGTATTTTTTATATTTAAATATTTATAATTGAGTTTAATGAAAAACTTATTATCGAACATTAAAATGGGAAAGTCAAGAGTCAAACTAAAATTATTTTGTTGCTTGTTTGATGTCCGTCTATTCATTTTCTTATAAGTTCGGCCTTAGCAACTTTCGCTATTCGGATTCGTTTCAGTATCGCCTGTCCGAGTCATCGGTGTTAATAAATAAATTGCTTCTTAAACCACCTCGCATCCTTCTGTTCGGGAAGTATGTAGCGATGCATTAGCACGATCCACGTAATGCGTGGGTACAAACGAAAATTAGATCCGGCTTTCACAATCGTTTACCAATCACCGAGTTTAATTTGCGACGAAATAACAATTACTGCGAAACGGTTTAATTAAACGTCTGGCCACTCCAAGAAGCCTCCCAGTATCGCCTCTTTCAAATAATGCCACACCTTCGTAATGAACGTAGCTGACCGCATTCGCTTCAACCCTTATCGAAGGGTCCCTACCCAACAAATTGCCAACGGTCAGGTCCAACGGTGTGTTTTATTATTATTGACCCGAATGATGGTCCAATGCAATTGGAAAATTGTCAAAGGGCTTCCTAAAACAAGATTCAATATGTTTTTTTTTGTAACTCTTCTGATACATGTTGTAAAGGATCGGACCTTCTAACATATGGGAATGCTTAGGGAAAATAATATAGTCTTCTTCTTCTTTTCATACGGCAGTCATCGTGATGAAGACTTCTCCAAATGCCTCTCAGTTCAGTTGTACGCCAGTCTTGACGAAGATACGTTAGTATCGAAACCGGTTGACGTAAAACAACAGAGTGATTTAAATAATGTTAAATATAATTACAAGTTTAAATTATGTCTAACCACTATGTTAAACAATAGTAAACATTATTATTTATTAACCTCCCGAATTTTTATATTAATAAATAAAAATGTGTATTAATAAATTTTAAAACTGAATAGAAGGTTTTAACGTCAGCCACAATTAAAGTGTGACATGTATGAAATAATTACCATACGTAATGAATAAAATTTAGTTTTAAAATGTATAAATGGATTAAGAGAAGCGCTCACCCGCGAACGGTATTTCGAGCAGCACTGAATCGGCGAGAGCTGTCAGCGCCATAAATCTGTCATAGACCCTCCCCTGCGAAATTTTCACTCTATTTTTTTTTCTCTAGGCTGTCTTTTTACTGAGAGTACATTTGGACCATTTCTCATTGCGTGAAACGTGAAACCGTTCTGAAAAACACAGTCCAACCGAAAAAATAAACAAATTTCATTAATTTCATTAGTTCGTTTGGTGTTGAAAATTTTATTGATAAATGTGTGTATATGACTCAATTTATTTTTATAAATCATTTCTGTATATTTTTATTTGATTTCATTTACATAATTAATTACATAATTATTATCATATAATTAATTGACATGGCGGTTACTTTGTGGTGTAACATGATTATTTTAATTTTCACAGCAATACTTTGAACTAATACACGTTGCGTTATTGTCACTACTGGTGCCTCTCATCATCAGGTGATAACTAAACTACATACAGTATTGTAGTCTATTCGGAAAATAGAGTGGAGCTTAAGAATAGAGGGGAGGTTTTGATCGTTAACGGGAATATGGACAGAAAAGGTGAAGCGTTAGGAAATGTTATTGTGGTAACTTTCATAGTACCGCCAGATTTCCTCTCTTTACTGTCGAGATACTCGGCTTCAGTTCCTTGTAATAATTACTCAATGTCCAAGAAGTATTTACAGTAATTTATAATTATACAATTCAGAAATAGACTGGTAAATATGGAGAAGCGGCGATGGAAAGAGACCCGTTCCCTCAGAGACGGCCTCTTACAATCCTTGAGCACTCATCTACACTCTCCTGACACACACCTGTCCAAAGTGACAGTACTCACAGTTATGTTGTTAACAACACTACTTAAGTAGTGTTTTCTCATCATTTAAATACTTCTGCATTTCAATGGTTTCTAAATTGTTAATTATTAATCTTTTATTACGTACCGAGTGAAAAAGTTTATCAAAAGAGTGACAATAATGTGGTTTAAAAATTCCAAAACGTTGTTATTTTTTTAGGCAGCGTTGATGTTCCATTATTCTCGTATTTAGATTTCTCGCGGTTTGACCTATATATTTTTTATCACAATCTTCACAAGTCATTTCATATATTTCGCTTTTTTCTAATATGTTAATTTTTGTATTTAAATTGAGTAGAATTTTACCAATGTTGTTATTGGTGTAAAACGCCCCGCTCTATTGCCCGAATAGACAACAATACTGTATTTAGTTAAGTTATCACCTGATTACGAGAGAGACTGCACCACTCAAATCTAATAGTGACAATAACCAAAAAAATGTATTTTTGCTAGGTATAGTGGAAGATTAAAATATTAGTGATGCGATAAACGATGATTGTATAATATAATTGACGTTTAATTTATTCGGGCACTAATACTGATGATAGTGAGCAGGAAATCCCAAGACGCATACAACCAGCTAATGCTGCTATGAACCAACTTATGAAAATAGCGGAGACTTGGACACGCAATAGCGACAAGCGGAAACTAGACGCCTTCGAAATGTATTTCTCGAGAAGAATGTCACGTATCATGCGTATAGCACAACACACGAATGCCTTATTCCTGCAACAAATTTAACCGCAGCAAATCAAAAGCCAATCTGTAGCCGTAAGCAAAAGTTTATCCAATTCTTTTATCAAGTTTATCAAAGTGATTATTCTAAAAAGAAGATTATCTCGGGTACAACTTTGGGCCGAAGGAGACCTAGAAGAATGCCACAACGGTAGATAGATTTAATTTTTATTATATTATTTATTTACTTATCTATACGATCATACCTATATATAACGCCCGTCTCGTTAGAAAAATCTTAGTTGAGGCAATTGTACAAATAAATTAGTTAACAAGTATCAAACCAAATTAACAGTCACTTCTTATACATAAAGTATAAAAACCAATTGCAATCTAGCTAGAAAAACCCTAGCGTCATTTGTGAGGACCGGGATTTGTGGAGTGCTTTACGAGCCGAATCTCATCTGATTGCGGCGACTATATGGCAATACTGATATGAAGGATAAAATAAGAAGATAATTATCTTCTGGTATCTGTAATTATTAGTAATTAATACAAATTAAATGTTAATGTTGACGCAAGTCAAGTACCTACTCCCTGTGCATTTTTTCATTCCAATAAAAACCTTAATATACGCCTGTCCCGTTCTGATATCGTCGACGGAGGGACAGATTGCCTTCTAACACCAAACTATAAAGATCTGTGTTCTTTTTCTACCATTCGAAAGCAGCGCCGTGCGTAACGCTAGGACCACGAAGAGGCAGTGTTCTAAACAGTTCCGTAAGTGCAGTGATATCTCGGTTCTTCTCTAAAAAAGTGCGAGTCAACAGGAGGTGAAAACGACGTCCAATCCACGATTGAAATCAAGGTATGCCAGATCCATTTGCCAATATTCCTCTCTTGAATCCAATTCGGATTGCGTCAACTAATCATTATTGTAATCGATACAGTCCACGGGATCTTATCCCACCAGTATCAATTAAAATCAATTTATCGAAAAAGTATTTTTGTTGCTACAGGGATTCGAACCTGGATCTTTTCCTATCCGGAGACAAGCATTAACCGATTAAATTGATTGTATTTGTATATCTTTGTAATTGATACATTTAATTTGTATTAAATATCACAGACCGTCTGTTCTAAAAAATTACAACTTCACAATAAGAATGTGTTCTCCTTAAAAATATTAAACCAGAAACTCAATCTCAAACCGTTGAATCACATTTTACAATCATCGCTCACAACCGAACCCAATAATCATTAAGAAATATATCACAATAGTTAGAACAACAGAGAAAAAAATGGGTTGTGCAAAGGGCTGACACCATGTAAAGTATTAAAAATCATTACACAGTTGCAACATAGAAATAGCCAGCTATGGAAAAAAAGCGACACAAGAGGTCAAGGAAGACGCAGGACTTGAAAAATGCTACGTGAATGTCAAAAGTCTAAATAAACCTGGAGCATGCAACTGTCTAATTAAAATGTACCTGCAAAAGATTAAATGCCAGATGATTGATTGCGCTTTGTAGTGATTTCGATCATGAATTGCGAGCACTGTTCCCTCTAAGGCGTGCGCGCGCACACGGCTCGAGACATCTTCTTCTTGTGACGCCTTCCATCAAAAGTTGGCGACCATGTTACAGTATGCTGATTTATCCTGTATAAGATCACCAACAATTTGGACATTGTATCATTTTCTGAAGTTGCACAGCCAAGATAATCTATTTTTACCTACACCTCTATCAGTGGCGTCCAGTAGGTATAGATATAGGTTATGCTGTTACCAATGATATTATACAATCATATATAATATATTTAATACAATAAATGTAATTTTGTTTAACCAACGTCTTTGGACAAAATAAATCCGGAGTACTTTTAAATATTATTTTTAAAGTTTATGTTTTAACATAAAATAATACTTTCTTACACATATAAAAAATGTATGGACGTTTTTAAGAACATTTTCTATGACTGAACATGATTAATTTATTGTTTGAAAATACTTCAGGTAATAACTAAAGGAAATAATTATTTTATTAACGTAGGAAATGTTATGCCAATTGCTTTTTGTTTTTCTCAAATCAAAATCCAATCCATGCACCAAATGTAAAGAACGATCATGAAATCAACGGGTTAAAAACAGTTAAAAAGTAAAATTCACGAATTAGTAAAAGAGGAAGTAGACACTTCAATGATTAGCACGCAGTTGTAACTCTTTCTAATGTTATTCTGTTAATAAACAGCATGGTAACGACTCCATACAAAACGGATCACATCCGTTAAATAAAACAAGAGCGCCATGAGTACAGCGGTGAGTTTTTACAACAAAGCAATTAAAGTCTCTACTGGTACACAAACGGCACTAATTGCAAAATAATGTTTTCGTTAATTCCAATCCAATTTTTTAATTTATATTTGTTACCCATAATTTTTAGTTGTGGACAATTTTTTGCTTGCATGCATTGCACGCCCCTAACCTCTATCTTCCTTGAGTTGTAAAAGATTACGTGTTTCATTGCGGAGAATGTGACCAAAGTATGCAGTTTTCTTTGATAGTTTTTATTGGTTATCTTGACTCATTTACGCATATTAATATGTTGACATTAGTATAGCGGTCAACCCAGGTCCTACCAGTAGCCTTATACTACTAGTAGGGTAACGTTTTTCTTATTTTCTCCCCCAGCGCACAAATAATTAGCATTGGTACTTAAATTGCACAAAAGATTTGTTATGCGCACACCGTCATACAAAATTAGAGGGAACACAAAAGAAAATAATAAATAATTATAAAATAGGTGACCTTGATAGAGATGATAACAGAGATCATTCAGGTTTAAAAAAAATGATTTTTTCATCGAAGAATATTTTATTTTAAAACGTGTAGTAGTATACATTATATTTTTAATGACCTGGTTTATTTCGACAAGCTAATTAGCAATAATACGCTTGTCAAGAGATTAATTGCGCGGAGATTTATTGTTTAGTTCTATTTTTCAAAGCAGAGCGCTTAGCTTACTTTAAATAAATAAAAATATATCGTGCAAAATTCTAATATACTTTTGAAATATTTATTAAATATTTCCAGCATTTTTTATGTGGGTACAATATCTTTATAGATTTCCACATATCATAAATATTTGTACAAAATTTATATTAACAAATATTTTAGATTTAAAAAGGTTCAATATGTTGACAGTCCCGCCAGGCACCGCCAGTATTAATAGTAAATATTATGTCATAGTGAAAAATGAAAATAATGTGTGGTGTATATCGACCCGAGTTTTAAAAGGTTTAGTAAAAAAATAATATAAAAATTTAATGAATTAGAGTATGTAATAACTTAATAATTTATGTAAAATAACTTTGTTTATAATAATAATAATATTTGATAAATAAATTTACTTTTTACCACAAGGGCGCATTATACAAAAACCATTTAGTCCTATAATATTATTTAAAAATTTTAAATTTGTACTTAATGATATGATTTTGTGAAAAGATGCATTTTCATTATCTTTTTAAATTAACTCTCTGATGCATTGTTTCTTATGACGGAGGGCAAAGAGTTCCACGCTTTTGGGCCTGCCACCGCAAATGCCTGTTGACTAAACTTAGACTTCTAGCAAGGTCGACTCTACAACCTTTCCTGCAACTGAAGTGAGGCTGATCTGCCATACAAATTGTCTGAGATGTAAAGCTGTTAAAGATACAGAGGCGCCATGTTATGTGTCGCTTTGTACGTCAAATAGCACAATTTTAATTCTACACTTTCAAGGAAACGAAACCAATATATTTCACGGAAAAGGGATGTTACGTGAGATAATTTAGAACTATTTTCATACTATGACGTTAATTATTAAAATGTCTAATCAAAAATTAATTACTTCAAATATTGCGAAAATTAATTACATTTTAAATTAATATAGAAAATAATGTTTATTATATTACATATAAATAAATCATTTATTTCATTTGATTTAGTACGTCAGCTTTACGCAACTGCATAACGGGTTCTCAAAATTATCTTACTTGAAATTTGAAAAATTTAGCAATCAAAAAATGTTAATGATTATTTTTTCAGGCTAAAAAACAAGTGCGAATAAAGAGAGAAGCGAGAGGCCGATTTTTTTCCAATTCTCTCACTTTCTAAATACCTTCGGAATGTTTGTTTTTTCATTGATAGATTATTTCCTTTCTCTGAAAACTTGGTTCTAAATGTTTTGTATCGGACTCAGGGCAGGAAAAATGTATGAACCAAAAAAATCATTAGAGAAAACTTCAAAGCGTAACTTGCACGAGTTACAAGGGTAAATCAAATGATTGACTTTTGCAACTGTTTAAACAATTTATTTCTTATATGCCATTTATTTCTATTTTCATCGAGAGAATCTACATTAGAATCTTATTCCACGCCATCTTATCTGAGGTTATTAAGTATTAAATGAGATGATCCACTTGCAAGTCTACTCGATAACGATATCTCATACGTGGTTTCACTTATTCTCTTTGACAATGCTCTCAAAAGAGTCTGTTGTCTTCCACAGTTGGTGGCCAAATCCTAAAGGCCGATTTCAAATTATCGTCAAAATTCACAAAGCACGTAAATTTTCGACTGAGTATATTTTTCGTAATAATGTTAACCATTCTAGAAACGTTCGGTTCCATTAACTCAAAAATTGCTTTAACGTTAACTAAGATAATCGCCGTCAAAGTTTGACACGGGTTAACCTTTTACCTTCTAATTCTAGTTCTACTCTCTTCAAAGTCCCTGAATTGCGTAAATTGAAATGGGCATTTTAATTAACAAAGTTACGGGTATTTCGTGAAATTAATAAAAAAATGGATTATCTGATTAAGAATAGGATATTTGGCAACAATAAGTAATACAGTAATATTTTCCTTAATATTCGTCTAACTTACAAACGTCACTCTCGTGCAGTCCTGGAGCGGGCCCTGCATCCAAGTCCTAATCGAGACGGTCCATTGGTTAGCAACCCTGTTTCCTTCCACTCTCTTGAACCACCATTTTTTCTATAAAGTCTCCGATACGTTATGTCACTACATGATCAACGTATCTGAAGATTCGTAACCGATCTATAACCGTACCTATAATAGAGGCATTCGTTATACGGGCATCCACAGTACGTGGAACATCTGTCAATAGCATCACATTTATCATCATCATCATCATCAATATTAAACGCGAACACGTTGTGGTTCATTTTAATAATTAACATTTTATAAACTTCATATCTTTGTACTTTCATCATCATAAAAATTTAATTTAGGTACTAGATTAATTTTAAAATTATTATATAAATATATATATATATATCTTTTAATTGAATTTGAAAACATGATTTTAGTTAGTTTTTTGATCATCCTGATGGAGGAAAAGGTATTTTCCGAAACCGGTTGGTGAATATAATTAACTCATTGGTTTTTAAAAACATTAATATACAATTATCATTATTAACCGTTTTCTATCCACTACCTCCCCGAATGTCTCCCACTTGTCTCTGTCCATTGTTGTTCACTATCACGTATATCAATTCGACGGGTTTTTGGGCTGCCTGTCGGACTCTTGATTCCCCTCAGGTACCATTGGATGATTACATCCGCCCAAAGATTGTCCGTCTCCCGAGCGATGCGACATGTCCATTGCCATTTTATTTTCTTGGCGTATTCAATTATATCAACTATTCTTGCCCATTCTATTATTCACGCGCTTCTTTTCAATCTTTCTATAACTCTTAACCAAGTTTTTGGACTTCTCTCTTGTTGAGAGTTCATGTTTCGCAGACATATGTGAGAACTAAATTGACTGAACACTATTCGTATTAAACACAGGCGAATATTCAATTCGTTTCAGTATTACAGATTTAAGTCTGTTAAATACTAATTTTGTTTAACAAAATATACAATATACATATATTGCACAACATCATGTGATATTGAGATATATGATAGTCAAATAAATAAACATTACAAATTCGTATTATATAAAAACCAAATAATGTGTGAACCCGGTTCGGTACGACGTACCAACCCTACCCCACAATATCATCCCAGGGACGAATCGATATTTTTTCAGCCCCCAGATAAACTGGCTACCGTCCCCAACTTGGGGGAAGATTTGTGTTCCAACGGACCCGGGGGATGTGATAGATAAATGCATCACTAGATAGCTACCCTCACTAGATTCATGTGAACTTTAACAAATAATATTGTGTACTAGTTAACATATTGAGTTATTTATTCGCTCGTTAGAGATAAAATAATGTTTGAATTGCTTTTTATCGCTGGAAGTAAACGGGTGACATCATTTATATCGACAAAGGTATCGGTGGATTCATTTATTAGATATTTTTACAGGATGATCCTTCTGCGTGTATATTTTCAAATGTTCAATGAATAAAAAAGATAAACAATGCATCTTTTAAATATATTAATTAGAAAGATATACAAATAATGGAACGATTAAATGTATTAATATCAAAAAAAGGTAACATATAGGTTCGAAAATTGTCGCTGTAGTAAAGTTGGATAATGCACCTTCCCCGGTTAGGAAAGAGATCCAGGTTCGAATCCCGGTGGCGCAACAACAATATTTTTCGATAAAATTGATATTATACGTGAATCTTTCTAATTAATATATTTAATTCATATTTAAAACTTTACATGAATCTATTTTTGATTGAGGAATATCATCAAAAGCCTTAAAAGTTTGAAATCGTGTATCTTCTAAACGGACGTTAAGACCAAAATGAAAACTGGTGCCGGCGTCGCGTGATGTGTGTCTTCCTATACAATCTTGTCCATTCTTTAGGGACTTAGCACCAAATATTAAAATATCATTTCATATTTATCTTTCATAGTATTTAAAATATTGCATCATTTCATTGCTTAAATTTAACAATAAATTTAATTGTATAATTAATAAATAAGAAATTGTAAGATTAATTATAAACCTAAAGATGAGCATCTAGAAAGACGCTGTACGTGTCTATTTATATACATATATCAGGAAAATATCACAAGGATACAAGGACGGCTTAAAGTAGACTGGAAGAACCGACAGATTGTACATGACTATCACCAATAGTCCACTCCAATAATACTTCAGAAATGCAGCTGCTCTCACCAGTGAACAATGGTCACCACTGTTCTGAGAATTGCAAGCTGAACAATAATATTATTACAAAATTTTCGTGATTAACTTTGTGTAAGTCCATTTTATTAACTAAAAAAAAATTAGACATTCTATAAAATATAGAGATTAATATTAACAATAAAAATGTACTTAACATACAAACACCTCCCTAGTACGTCTCCTCTCCTGTCCACATTAGTCGTCGTCCCCCCGCCCTCTTTCACGTAGTCTTCTAGTTTAAGCGTTAGTTTATTACTGACGATGACGCAGTAAGCGTCGAAAACGTTTAAATTAATAATTAGTGTTGTGTGAAGTAAACAATGTTGTGTTTTATTTTAATAATTAATTAATTTTTTCAAAAAGTAAAAAACTTTGTTAATAAACAATAGTGTTTTATTCAATACATTCACAGTTCTAGCCAGCTTCACCAGATATAACGATCTGTTTCATTTAATTGAGTATAATACCAACATTAGAATGATTAATGTGTGAACATGAAAATGGAAATGTTTAAATGTAAAATTTAACTTCATTGACCTTTTTTCGTCTAAAATAAAAAATTAAAAAATTATATTGGAAACCGTTTAACAAATTTTACCAATGGACAAAATTAGCTTTTATTTATACTTAACTTTTTATTAATTGATTATTGCTGTTACTCGTTTTATGTATGTGTATCATAATAATTAATACAGGACAACTGCACACACGGAAACTATATGGAAGACAGTTGAACGTATAGTGACTATTGTACACATACATGATGATAGCACACAAAGTAATACAATATTATGAATTATTATATAAGTTACTTTACGATAGCTTAAATTCCTTTAAGATTGATTACGTTAGATTATATTTGATTATTTAATACAATGTCACGGCGGCAGAGTAGTAAGTTGACAGTGTGCAATTGTCACTGGGTGCAATTGTCTATGTGTGTGTACATGTTTCATTTGCAGTTGCTACGTGTAAATTCTATGTCTTGTGTAAAGCTATCATGAAAACTATTTAATTATATTATGTTATGGTAAATATGTTACTATTCTAAATGCTAAATATTTTTAATTTTTCTAGTTCCTTTATCATAACTTCCAATAAACTTGTAATATTACTTGTTATATTATAAATACTTATACCAAAACTGTACAAAATATAATAAATAAATTATTGTAGGACCAATAATTGCCGAGTACCATTCGCTTCGTTTCCAGCAGTCACTTTTCTCTTCCGATCTTGTTTGTCCCGAGAAAACGTAGCGCCGCCCCACCCACACGCTCCATTACAATGAAGTTGACTAATAATGTATGTTGTTATTAACAACTCACGGGTGTAGTCGTTTTAATATTGTTTACGATGAAATATTCAAGCGGTAATTTTCATACATAACAGTACATTAATAATATGATTCGATTGTTAAAATTAATTATCATTTCTCAAACAAACATTGGATAACTCAATACAATGTGGAGGTAATTCCCGAGATCAAACGGGACGTATTCGCGAATATTAATTGAGTTTTCTCGTATTTTAATGGGATTATTTAATATCAAAACCATTAGGTAATTTGATAATACGAAATATTTTGCAGCTATTATTTAGCGACTACAGACGAGGGAGAGTCTCAAAACGTGATATCATACTTTATTATGTAATATTTAATTATTACAAATCGTAGCAAAAAGCATTCGCCAATGGCCGAAGGCTATTGTTAGGAATTAGGGGTGGATAAATCAGACAATCAAGACATCAAGAATAGACTATCAACCATTTGGAGAAGCTTTTTGTGGTGGACTACGCCGAAGGACGGATAGAAAGCGGAAAATCTCTCACTCGTTAGATAGATCAAGTGGAAAAAACAAAACCCACTTCTCTGGGGATAGCTCACAGATTTGCAGGATGCCGAGAAAAGTGGAGGAGCATAGAAAGTTCATAGAGATTACGATCCTCGATTACGCTTAGGAAATCTTAAAATAGTTTGCAAATCAAAGGTGCCGCTACGCCTTAATTAGAAATCCTTTCAGCAATGCGTACTACCTGGCATGAAGTAATGGCCCGTGTCCACGACAATCTCTTAATGAGACTATGATCCTTGAGAGTCAGTAAAGGTAAGTAAGTAGATACTGGATGCATCATTCTTATCCGTGAACGAAACACTGTACTGTCCTTTACGCATACTCGATTTTTGAAAGAAATCTCCGTCTCGGTCTCGACATAGACTATTGTTTAAGGGCTTTATGCGTGTTACGGGACTTTTACACTTGCTACATGTTCTGTCCACTGCAGCCTCCTCACTTTCATCTTTCTCAGGATATCTGGGGCGGTATACCGTTCCCAAAGTTACAGGTTAAGATCCTCTTTCATTGGGCCGAATATCAAATTTATTTTCGAATAATTACTGTCTGTCACACCTACAGGATGAATATTATATTCCAGGCCGATTTTGTTTAACTTCCATTTGAGTTTAGCAAATATTTGTTAGTTCATATTTGGTAAACATATAAGAGTAGTTAATTACAATTTATTAAGGAGCAAATAACGCCTCAACAACGTATTGAAGTCATTAAAACATTTTATCTAAATAATAATAATATTTCTGTAACCATTATTGGTGATCGCTATCGTCACATTTTGGAAAACTTATTGGTGACCGAATTGGGTCGAATGAGCCTGCAACACATATTATTTCAACAGGACGATGCCACCTCACACACATCCCGAGCTACGCTTGAAATTTTGCAAAAAAAAATCCTGGCCGCATAATGTCAAAAAGTGATGATATCGACTGGCCACCTAGATCACCTGATTTAACAGCTCCTGACTATTTTCTGTGGGGTCACTTGAAAGGAAAGGTCTACGCCAATAAGCCAAAAACAATTCCGATGCTACAGGACAATATTCAAAATGAAATAGCTAACATAACACGCCAAGTGTGCGAAAATGTTATAAAAAATATTGTTAAAATAAATATCACACATTTATGCCGCTACCAGAGGCAGACATTTGGCCAATGTCATATTCCATACATAATTGTAATAAATAAAATAATTGACAAGTAAAAACTGAATTAAAAAATTCAGTTTTATTTCTTAGTTATTAAAAACAACATCGGCCTGGAACATAATATTCACCCTGTATTTAGAACGATCGGTTGTACACAATTTAACCATTAAATTATGTGTCAACAACTTCGACGATAGCATTTTACGTAAAGCAAACTAACAAAGATTTCCGGATTCTTTACACAGCGGAATAGCTCAGTAGTAAATTTTACACCAAAGATTCTGATCATAATTTTAATTTCGCTGAATATCTAAATTACACATTGGATTCTTCGTTGTCTTTTAATTATGAAATACCTTTCAGTTAGCTTTACAGCAATAGTATTCTCTTGAAATCCCATTTTTTGTGTCCACGGGTAATATTTATTAAGGAAAATTTATTATACCCTGAAGATTAATAATCTCGATGCTTCATCATAACCAGTCTCCGTCCATAGTTAATTAAAACTTTTTTTGTTATATTATTTATGAATCGATTTTGCTATACAAATTTTATAATAATAATAAAGTTATATAATTAACTATGAAAGAAAACTGTTGAACTATCAAAAGACATATATTTATGTATATCTTAACGTTAGCATCAGTCTATTAAAAATAATTTAAAAATGTAAAAGAATATCGAGAATAAAAAAAAATTATTAAAAAATATCGAGAAACTAGTATTGCGTTTTTAGTGTCTGAATTTAAATATATAAGATTGATAAGCGATAATACCACCAAATTATTTCTCATCTTTGCTTTATTTGAAATATATAATAGCAGGTACAGTGAAATCTAGATCGATCGTTTATTTCTTCCAGTCCCGAATTAATTTCACACAAAACACCCAAAAATAGATCGGATGGATCGTTCCTCGGTGCATTATTTTACTGCATTAATCGTTTAAATTACAAGAGAATTCTGCTGTTGATTGCCGCATGACATTATACGATACAAAGTTTGATTTCTAATTTTATTTATATTTAAACATATTCATTTACATGTAAAATATGTATCTTTTTAGAATATGTACTAAATATTTAAGTATGAAAAATGTAACTTTTTTTTATATTCCCGCATTCATTGTTTTCCCGCATGCATAGTTTATTTCAATAGGTCCCTTCAAAAACGATGGGTAGAGATTTCACTGTGCATTGTTTGGAATACATGTTTATGTGTGTATAAGTATATTCATTTTTAAACGAAAATAATGTACAGTGCCTTATCCCCCCCCCACCATAACCCCTTCCCAATACTTCCCAGCCTCGCCACGGTCCCAGTGGATTGATATCCTTGAACCAGTGCAGTTATACGTGTACGTAAAGGATTACAATATTATACTATTTCGAAACTTCGCGTCTATACTGTGTCGGAACCTTTGATGAAATATATACAATCCACATCTTTGGAGATGCCAGCAGAATCCTTCCTATCCTGAAATTCTTCCGGCATCTATGCTTTATACGCAACATTTCTATTTCATAAAACAGGCATCATTCATTTTTTTAAATATCTTCCGGCACTAACAGCAATAATTAGGTAGATTTCGTCCGTGTGCATAAGCGGGTTTAATACATTTTTTCTCTAGGTTCAATATAAACGGAGTTACCAATTTTTATTTTTTTGGACATTCGCCATTTCAAAAACGTTGGATCAGAATAAGATAAAATCTATAGAAGGAAACGTATCCACAAAATTATTTACATGTATAGATTTTTAATGGAGGGTAGCTTTGAAGTCTCCTGGTCATCAAAAAATGATCGAAAAAATTACTTTGATATTTTCCGAATGTTGCATCTTGAAATCCTGTGCAATGGGTAGTATTTTTTATTTAAATCTACTTAAAAATGGTCAAAAATGTATTGACTAGCTTGGGTTTTGTACGTATTTTGAAAGACGTACCCCTAAATTTCATACTCTCGCAATAATCTCTAATATGTAAAAAAAATATGTTACGAATAATTGACAAACAAATACGTCACACTCGTCACCGTGGTAGGTACATATTTTATTTAATACCCAGATGTCACATGTCGTATATAATATTATTATTTTCTTATGAGCCGTACACATAATTTGAAGAAATAAGTAAAACTAGAACTAAGCTTAGAAAAGGATTTAACAACAAACACTTAATACTTACTTACACTAGTATACTGTACACGTAACACGTGAGAGTGCTAATTCCACTTACTTGTTTTTTTTTATTGTTAGAATATGTAGACCTTTACATATGCATAATGTATAAAATATGTATTCGTATATTTCTATTATCAAAATGATGTGATTTTAAAGTTTATTAATATTTGTGATTATTCATTGGCTGATTTTGTTTATATTTCTTCGATTGTATACATAAATAGATTTTTAATTATGTTATAATACATTAGATATTTTATGCTGTATGTTTTTTATGACTTACGACTATTTAACTGCTAATACAAGATGAGTCATGAGTAATATACGATAAAAAAAAACTGTTTTTTATCTTATTAAAGATAGTATCAATATCTCATATTGGTTTTTAAAAACATGAATGTACAATTATCATTATTAACCGTTTTCTATCCACTACCTCCCCGAATGTCTCCCACTTGTCTCTGTCCATTGTTGTTCACTATCACGTATATCAATTCGACGGGTTTTTGAGCTGCCTGTCGGACTCTTGATTCCCCTCAGGTACCACTGGATGATTACATTCACCCAAAGATTGTCCGTCTCCCGAGCGATGCGACATGTCCATTGCCATTTTATTTTCTCGGCGTATTCAACTATTCTTACCCGTTCTATTATCCACGCGTTTCTTTTCAATCTTTCTATAACTCTTAACCAAGTTTTTGGACTTCTCTCTTGTTGAGAGTTCATGTTTCGCAGACATATGTGAGAACTAAATTGACTGAACACTATTCGTATTAGACACAGGCGAAGATCACTTCTGAAAATTATATTCAATTCGTTTCAGTTCTACAGATTTAAGTCTGTTAAATACTAATTTTGTTTAATAAAATATACAATATACATATATTGCACAACATCATGTGATATTGAGATATATATGACAGTCAAATAAATAAACATTACAAATTCATATTATATAAAAATCAAATAATGTGTGATTCCGGTTCGATAAAAAAAAAACTGTTTTTATCTTATTTAAGGTGGTATCAATATCTCATTTTCGTCAAATCATAACATACGATTTTTTACTCGCCGACCATCGATTTACTAGTTCAATTTAAATGCGGATAAAAAAATAATAAAAGCGTGACGTGCTATTTGAGAGTCAGCTGGAGAGGTGGATATTTGATGTGCAGAAGCGGACAATCGATAACCATAAACACGGAAAATCCGCAATGCCCTGATCAGCAATTAAACGTTTATTCGCACATTATTATCGGTCGACAAAATAAATTGAACCCAGTTTGTACGGGAAGTTGTTGGCCATCTTCCCCGTCGGTTAATCAGTAACCCCGAACGCAATAAAAAAAGTCTCCACAGACGTATCTAATCCAGGATAATACCCCCATATATCCAGGGGTACTTGGCCAACCAGTGGTGGCATATCTTTATATAGGGACACGGAAAATAATAATTATCCAACATAAATAAATTCTTATCTAGTCACCTTGAAACAATTCATCATTCTGATAATTTATCGACCCCTTTTACGTAAAGTATCATAACTAACAAATAGGTCATTTTTAGTTGTACCAGAATCTTGTATGTCTTTAATATATATTTAAGTGGCAGTATTAGATAGAACATAATAACCTAACTAACTAACTTACTTACCATCACGCCGTTTCTCCGCGGGGGTAGGTAGAGAGGATAGAGCACCACACTCTTCTATCCTGACATTCATCCATATTCATACAAGCTCGTCGATTATTGAAGCTTCTAACAGGACCATTTCTCAGTATCTGGTTTATCTTTATCTTTATTCAGTTTACTCTTCTGCCAGCTCCAGACCTCACTTCCATACATCAGTGTCGGTACCATGACTTCATTGTGTACCTTTCGTCTTGCCTCGGTTAACAAGTTCCCGTTAGATATAATTCCATTCAATTCGCCGTTCACTTTATTCCCTGCAGTCACCCTCTTTTCGATATTTTTCTCAGCCTTTCCGTTTCTATCAAACATGCTTAGACCCATTATATATACCCAAATACATAAACTCATCTACTTGTTCTAAACATGCATTACCTACAAGTACTATGCCTTGTCTTGCTTTCCTCCTTCTCGAAAACATAATAATTGGATAATTTATATAGTGCCATTTTTGTAAAAAATATTCACATCAAGGGCGCTTTACACAAAACTGTTCAGTTCTACACTAGTATTAAAAAAAAATATTTTAATTTATGGATTATATTTTGTAATAAGGTACATTTTCAGTCTCTTGAATTCAATAAGTAAAAAAAATACTACTTACTAAATATGACAATCTAGAACAACTAGAAATTATCTAAATAATAATTAACTAAGTAGGAACTACTATGAAAACAAATTTAAAAGGTGACTATTTGCAAAAAGGATTTGGTTATTTATAATATTTAGCGTGCTGTTAACACTTTTTCTTATTTCTAATTTATCTAACTGTAAACCCCTAGTATTTGCATGTATAATTTCTAAACCCTTACAAATGTCAAAAGAATGGTTTGTTTCCAAAAGTTGATTGGTGAATTCAGAGGCACCTCAAGTTCTCCTTAATTCTAATATCAAAATTTCAGTAATATTTACCAACATAAAAATTATTACAATCATTGCAAATTTATTTATAGACCCCCGATTTTTATGCTTATCCTTGTTATTTAATATATAATTCTTTAATTTGTTATTAGTGTAAAAAGGTGTTTGTATAGAATTTGGGATATTTTTTAAAATTGAATTTGATGTATGGTTATTTAAAAACACTATTTTTCAATACTGCTTTCCACTATCAATTAATAAATAGTGGTTTAAACAAAGTGTTTTGTCTTATTATTTATATAATATGTGGCCACAAAGTAATTTAGCTAATATTGAATTATTTTTTATCTATTTATTAGTTAGGTTAACCTGCCTTCTAACCTCATTTGGAAGATTGTGACTAAATAATTATATTTTTATGACCTACCTTAAAAGAACAAAAAAGAAGCCGAAAAATTAGAAACACAGTTACATCATTAAATATTTGATAAAACAAATCTACTGTACAACTACAAAGCTCATTGCTTCCAATGTCAACTATGTGGGAATACGTGACACGTGACAGTGCTTGGCGTTCGCAAGCAAATGAAGCGAATTTGACTGTATGGTAAGCACAAATCCACGTGTTATAAAAAATTACCTAGGTTAGCGTAAGTGGTAGAGATCTCGTAATGAAGCATTCTGGCAGGGAAAAGATTGGTATGTATTGTGAATCGTTGTGGAAAATTGAATTGGAGATTTCAAAGATCAGACAGTGATATTTTGCTCCATTTGTGAAAGTATTAAAGGAATATGCAGTTTATTATATTATATTATACAAAAATATGTCAATCTTTTTATATAATTCTTTGAGCAATAACTATTATCGATACTTCTTACTCGTGAATAACGGTTTACATATTAGCAATAATTTTCGAAATACCTATTCTCTGCCAAGTTGTATAGCCCTAGTTCCAAAAAGATCTTGCAATTTAAGTTCACTATCTTGCGTACGTTATTGCGTCTATAACTCTACTTAAAATATATTGATGGACCAAATATAAATAATGACAAACTATCAAACACATTATTTGGGGACCATTTGGAACCGACGCCAAATTGACTTGCCATAAAATGTTATCATAAATTTGATAGTCACAAAAAGTAACGTTTATATTTGATGTAGCTATATTTGATCCGATCTACCTCAATCTGGGGTTCTCAAGTGTGTGTGTGGTGGAATGATAATGGATTCAAGGACAAACTCTACTGTAACACAATACACAATTTATTCCGATATTAAATTAACGTAAAATGTATTTTGCATCTTCTTTCTTGAGATCAACATTCCTCAGAGGGAGGTCAAGTAGGTTACTTATTTAGCACATGATTAACCAAGACTACCGTGGGGTGTCGATGCTACCGTGGATTCATGCTATCACACATCT
Source organism: Eubasilissa splendida (assembly GCA_031772225.1). NCBI lineage: Eukaryota > Metazoa > Arthropoda > Insecta > Trichoptera > Phryganeidae > Eubasilissa > Eubasilissa splendida. Next base: position 21,711,987 of record CM062863.1, read on the forward strand.
GCGCCAGAATTCATCTCCTGCTCCAGGAAATGCCCGGACGCCATCTCGTCTAAGCCATATCCAGGACGCCCATCATTCGCATGCCGCCTCTTTCCTCGTTGCAGCGGGGTCTCTCCTCAACCCGTAAGTAGACTAGGCCCATATATCTCTGAGTCCACCGCGGTAACACCACTCTTAATCTCCGATATCTCCCGCCGTTATTTCCCACGCGGGAGCGACGCAGCGCTCGCTACCAGATCCCAGAGCGCCTCTCGCAAGAATCCTGTGTTCCACTTCTCGTCGGCCCTCCGTCTTTTGTTCACCGTCCGCGCCGCCAATAGCCGCATTATGCTGGACCTCGATAAAACTGGCGTCAACGCGCAGACTCAAACATCACAATTTATTCAATTAACTTTGTATTTAACCACAAAATTGACCAGTTTCGGAAAAATCACCTTCCTTCATCGGGATAATAAAAACTAAACCGAAAGATTTTTTTTTTAATTATTAAAAAAATAATTCTAGTACCTGAATGTACAAAATATAAAAATGGTATGCTCGAAGGTATTAGATAATGACCATTATAATCTGTAATTATCGGAAACATTTTTAAGATGGATTTTGGATAAATGTAATTGGTTATTATGATATTTTGGTTATTTTTACAAGCATTACCATAACAATTTAGAATGGTAAATAATGTTATACATATAAAATAGATAATCTCAATTATTTATATTTATACATCTTAAATGTTCTTTGAGACTTGACACAATGTAGAAAAAGCATTTTTGATTTGAATTAACATTAAGCTCGTGTGATTAAACACAAAGTTAATTGTGTACATTTATAAATATACTTAAAGATATTTAAACAGTAAATTAGAAATGAAGAAGTAAGATAGGAAAGATTAACCACCACTGCTGTATCCGTCATCAATATTCACCTCTATTGAAGTTTCATGAATACATTATGTAAATCTTAGATACCGTATGTCTACACCCTCGGGGATACTCGCGGAATTGACAGATGTAATGCATACTCAATTATATTGGTACATTTTCATTCCGCGAAGGGTTGTCCCCGCCACCACGAACGAGTTGCGCATAAACAATAGGTCACGTGATTTTTCTAACCAGCGATTATTCGGTTGTCAGAGTCGGACGTCCGGAGTGTCGTTTTTCAATTGTGTTAATCCATCATTTGTTATTTCAACAACGCAATCAAATGTCAATCATCAGATGTTCACCAGTACCTACTTATAAAGTATCTTCCTTTTTTTCTTCTTTTAAAATCTAGTCATATTGTATTTATGCATACATAAACAAAACATGACTTTACAATTAAATTATACATGTTTGATTTAAAGTTTCCTCGAGTAGTAGTGTGTACAGAAGATATAAATCTCCATGTCGCCTGTAAGAGATTTATATCTTAATCTTTTTAGTAACCGCCTTGACAATGGCACGTATTACCGTGCCAAGACGTCGGGTCTAGGTTTCTCCAAGGAAACTATGCACAAAAAACGTAATCTAACCTAGAAGAGACGCCAGTTCCATATATATGGTACACATAATTGAATGTCTGTCGGTTAAACCTAATTTTGTTTGTTATGTCACAGTTAGTGTTTAGGACCCTGACCATAACATAGGCAATCTCCTCTTCTTCCTGAATGCCATATTTTCCAAATTTTGCTCAGTTTCACTCTAGGACCCTGAGAAAAATGTAATCACCCACTCGTCTACTTTTATTTGGTTTACATTTTGAATCCTTACTTTTTATAGTCACCCCTTAAATTTTTAAAGTATAACTAAATCTGAATCCCGGGCAATACCTGGCACGGACCGCTAGTATGTTATAAACTCTTTCTGTATTTGTCAGACAATTTAATTATATTTAGGTAGAATTATATCTCTGATAGATATTGCACATGTAAGCAAATTGTGATAAAAAAATCTTTTATTGATAAATTCAATTATCTCCATAAGGGTACGATACATTCTGATTATAAATTATATATGTTTAACCTTTTAGCTGTCAACTCTATTTGAAATGGAAGACACCACGTAGGGTAAAACTAGGCTTTAAAGTTCTTGACAGGCAGGAACCTGTCGTTCACAGATGGCAAAATGATTTAAAAATACGACTTTAATCCCTACAAGTTTGCAAGGTCTAAAAGTGCGTGTCAAGACACTTATACCTGGACGCTGCATACACATTTTGGCGAGTTAACGCGCTCATGGCATTTAAAAAGTTAAGTATATTTCATTCCGTGTATGAAAGCATACGAATGTAATAGAGGAGGGAAGAACCAACTTGAGATGAATGGTGGTGGAATCGGACGTTAAGTGCCAGACACGCAGGGACAGAAAAAAGGGACTCAATGAATTCCGCTTCTTCCGGGTCTCTTAATCACCTCCGGATGCAGTGGACTGTATGGAATTTTATCACTATTTCGCCAAAGGTCGCGACGCATAGACTCACGGAGCCGTTGAGGTTGATAACAATATTTTAACCAGTCCGAAGGTAGGAGGCACTGAACATTAGTTCATTCAAGGTATATAATATATAAGTATAAGTGGTGTATACACAGATACCATTATGATTACAATAGTTGTAAAAATTAGAAATGAATATAGATCTATTTGTAGTGTAGTCAATAGAATTAGAAAAGGGCCGTTGGCATAGTGGCATAACTATGCCAGTGCAATCAATGCGATGCACTGAAACCCACGTTAGGTAAGGGCCCGAAGGGTTAGCGCCCCACAAAACAAAATCCACTACAGCAGTAAACAAAGTTATAAATTTAAAAACTTTACCAACGTCTGCAGTAGTACCACGCTAATGTGATGGGTTGGAAGCTAGAAGTAAAACGAAAACAGCCGTGAAGCACCGATATTTTCAGTTGCAAGTACTTATAAACATCTATCTAAAATCTAGTATATATTATTATAAGCCATTAAAACCGCAGAAAAACCGAAGAATGTATGAATATCTTTGGATACAAACCGCGTAATGTTTAATACTTATATCATGTACAACTCGTATACAGAGACTCCTGTTTTCTGTTCTGTTCAATTTCTTTAGTGATGCCACTGGTTATTAGAAACGTATGAAAAAGGAGAGAATGGTAAAGAAAATTTATGAGACGAGTGTCGAAAAAAACTAGAATAGAAATCGTTTCCGCGCGAAAGACCCGGTATGATCACATAAATCATGTATTGGAGAACGACCAAAAGCGTGAATGAGGAGATAAACGAAAACGAGGCAAGAATGGTAAGCCAGTATAGAAGTGTGGCATAAATTAGTTAGTTACCTCAGAAAGAACTGTCATGAGAACCTCTTCGAGCTCGCCGACCTCTGGTTTCGATCACCTGCCATCTATTCAAGAACTCGGGCCATAAAACACACGTCATCCTTCGGCAGCCATTTGCAATTTGTGACGTCAGCATTAAGTCATCCGTACGAAAGTGAATTGCTGAACTGGGAACAATGTTCGCCCTGAGAAATTGGCCGAGAGAACAGTATAAAAAGACCATTTTCGAGGATTGATCGCGCAGAAGTTGAATAATCAAGTCCACGACGGCATTCCTGATAGTTATATGAGACTTGGTGATTTTATTTCAGCCGGTTCGTACCGCCAAATTGGGTGATTTTTCTTTTTTAACGTTCTTCGAAAATTATTTCTTGGTTTTTAACTTTTACCTATATGAGACTTGCATTCGCGGTGAATATCACGTAAAACATATGCTGTAATATGATGTGTAAAATTAATTATGCTGATATACCTGTAATATCGTCCTAGAAACTTGTGTTTATTATTCTTTATAATAATTTACCTAGTATCGTGAAGCATAAAATTAAACAAATAAAACGAATATGCAGAAACTACTGCGATTTAATGTAAGTAAATCTATTTTGCAATATTAAAACGTAGATATTTGCAATATTAAATATTTGTTTTGTGTTTTATTAATATAACTAATGAAAATACATTTATTATCTTTCACATTTAAAGTACAGGTACAACAAGATAATTATTTATGTGAAAATAAATCACTCGTCTTTTGATTCTACTCGTTTAATTTATTTGAAACGCGTTTCGTCTTGCAGGGGCATTATCAATCTAACAATTTGTATTTATAACTATAATGGAGGACAGCTATACAATTTATTTAAATGAGATGAATAGGGACAACATTATTCATTGGAATTCTGAGGATTTCCATACATTTTGAATGCTTCTAATTATTCTAAGTAACCATTCAGTTTCGACACTAATGGTATTTTAATGTCGCGGGTATTTTGTAGAAAAGGACAGATATTTAATTTTTACAATCTAATAAGACAATACGGCAACACGAACAATACGAATAGAATCAAAAAAACAAGTGTTTTACTTTCACATATGTGATTATGGAGTTCTACAAAGTTACCTCGGAAACAGTAAATAATATAATTATTAATTGAGAACTGTTACAATTTGATGATGTTATGAGGTGATAAAATACGAAATAAACATTAATTTCTTTTACTTATTGAGTAAATAAAGTAATAAAATTCGGTGTGTCTATGAATTTTTAACATTTTACTAAAAAAAAACATTTTTAAATGCTTGGAAGTCTCAGACCGACATAAAAAGAGCGCGTTGCTGCAAACCTATTAAAAACAGAACAATTACTTATGCGACAATAATGAGATGATCAAAGATCACGGATCTCCAGCGAAGATCAACAAAAACAATCAGAGACGCCAGCAGACCAAGACAAGTAACAAGGAAAGAATGAGATGTGAGAGAGAAATAACCGAGGAAATAGTCATGGCTGAAGAAAAAGAAGCGAGGAGTTACATGTAAGGAACATATTCTCCTACTCGTGATTTCCGAGTGGATGTCCTTGACGATTCTCTTCACCTTGAAAGGGGAAAGGTTAAATTATCTAGAATAAAAGTTTTATGAGATAAACTATGGTCGTCTGTATGAACCGAAGTGTGGCATTCGATCCTCTGCATACCTCGTAAAGGATAGAATGTAAATAGAAGTAACAATTATTAATAATCCTTGGATGAGCTTTTCAGCTCACAGTCACGTAAAAAATTTAATTAATCTCCAATTACATTTATTACATGACTATGTTCCAGCATGGTAAATGAATCGGAGAATATTTCTAATTTATTTCCCATGCTGTTGACATTAATTTCAATTTGTTTTTTACGACATATTTTTATTTATCCAGGTTGTTGACTTGGACGAAATAAGAGCTAAGGCATCCAAACTTTGCATGAGATAATCTTTCATCCGGGGGAAGGTTTTAGGGTAGTTCTGAACTCGATTGGATGGCCCATTTAAATCAGTTGGAATTGATTTCGAGATATCTTGAAACTCACATGAACAACTTAATACTGTTTATTTCAGGACAGAAAATAGTATAATACAAGTATTACTTTTAAAATTATCAATATTAACCTAGTGGTTAAAATTCATATTTTTATTGATTATCTTTGTTTTATTAACCACTTAATTGAGCTTAAATACATCTACCGGTTTCGAAAAATACAATTTTCTTGTATTTCTTTTCAAATTGTATTTTTCGAAACCGGTAGATGTATTTAAACTCAGTTGAGTGGTTAATAAAACAAAGATAATAAATAAAAATAATACAAGTATTGTTATTAAGGAGAACACATTCTTATTGTGAAGTTGTAATTTCTCAGAACATAGGTCTGTGATGTTTTAAATACTAATTTACTATATACGAATCCCAGTAGCGCAAAAACAATATTTTTCAACAAAATTGATTTTATATGTATATATTTATAATTAATACATTAAACTAGTATTTAAAACAAGTATTGTTATTGTTATAATTATTGAACACGGTTCAGTATGATTCAATATTGTTTTATTAATCGTAAATGCACGCCTTAAGGGTCCTATAGATTATAAAACATATTATCTTTTCAAGGAACCCATTAAATATACACAATTATAATACAAACAATCCACGTTATGTGCCAACTAAACTACAACTGTCAGCATTAGACATTATTATCTGTTAAAGGAGCAAAATACTAAGTTATTATAAAATACATCAGAAAATTTAATAAATCATTTAAAATAAAATCGTGCTCTCAATCTATCACAATAATTTTGTGTGTAAAATTCACACTGCATATATTATTGGCTAATGACTAATGACGTAGAGGATAATGTGGAATGCAATAAAATCTATACGCGTTCTTATTTTTAAAAAATACCTAGTATAATTAATACTCTCATTATAACGTGAAAATATCGCGCGTGTGTTTGTATGTAATGTGTACAATTTACTGGGAAGAAAGAAAAGAATTAAATTTAGATACATTTATTTGAAATTTTATAAAAAATAAATTTGTTAGAAAATGTTTTTTAGAAGAGAAAATAATGTTACTTAGCATTGTACTTTGTGTGGGTAAGTACTAGAAATGAAGATAAATACCGAAATCACAATTACTTACCGAAACGTCAAAGGACAAATTATAAATTAGCTATTTTTTGTTTTATAACATATAAATTTTTTTTTTTTAAATTGCTGTGTTTGTGGGTACTGAATAAAATAAGTAGTCACAATAGTAACAAGTAAAACGTATTTATTTGGTGACGAATTATGTTACGATTTTTACACATTAAAAACAGCAAATATAATACTACATAAAAAGTTTAATTTAGAACGAACCGCCCTTTTTGCGGAGCATCAAAATAAAAATAAACTCATTTGCCTTTTTTTTTGTAAAATCACATTTTTGACGTGTACCTATTACGTCGCCCCTCGCACGCATGATACAGAAAATGTGATATTTTATATGGATAAATAGATTCCTATGCGCGGAGAATGTGACAGAAGACGACAATGGGATAGATTGACAAGCCAGGGGTGGGCTCATACTATTTGGGATATGTGACGTCATGAAGAGCTCATCGATCGTTTTATTTGTCAGAAATAAAATAACATAATAATACTAGTCATAACTACACTCTCTTATGGGAATTCTTAGCGAACTAGAGTTCACATGTTGTGGAATAAAAAAATACAAAACTAACTTTAACAAAAATTAAATTCCTAATTTATTTGACCTTTTCACAAAGGTCAAATAATCAATCGGCTATCGCTGAATGCTTTTCGTGGCTATGACCGATCTTGAAATTATAATTTAGTATCTAAACACAACCAATTCGTAAATAAAAACTTAATGTACCGTTCCGGCGCTGACACACTCCCGCCACGTATCACAGCCAAAAGGCGACTGGGTGCGGTATCGCACTATGGACATTTGGAAATGTAAAGAATGGTGTTTTTATCTTAGCTAAATATGTTATACATAGTGTATGTAATATATTGTGACGTTTACATATTAGATTAATGTAACCACTGATACTCATATGGAAACCAAATTATTATTCAAAGTGCACTGTAGTAGCGCAATGATGCAAAATCACCTTTCTCTATTCATTTTTTTTATTAATTCATTTTATAAACATAAAAGAGATTAGGCCAGATGCCTGTAATCTATCAACTTCTGAAATATAAATCTAATTTATAAGTAATATTTGTTATTACCATTAAACAAAAAACAATAATAAAAACATTTATTTGCTGCGCGGCCATTTCCAGTGAAAAATCAATTTTTCAATTATAATTTATCAAAAAAAGAGAAAGGCCGCCTGACAACAGATTATATTCGGGGTTTCTAAATGTATTAGGTCTAAATAAAGCGAGTTGTATTTTAATTAATTGTACAGAATAAAAATAAAACAGCTGGTAAGATTTGAATCCGCACTCCCAGAATCTGATTTATAGTCAAATGCACATTCTGTAACGACCAGTTCTGGAAGATATTATGTAATATAAATATAAAAATGTACACCACCCTATGACGACAGGTCAAGCTGGTTAATTGTGTTTTGGCACAATATAGTACATAGACTAGCCAGAAAGATCTATTCAGAAAGAAATTGAAACAATGTAGACAAAACCGATTGCTTTCTTACTAGGTGTTTGGTTAAGTAGTGGCCGCTTCGCCGTCGAGTAATTTTTTTTTTTTCTTTTTAAATATATTTTGTTTTACGTACAATAAGTTACAACCCACGCTAAATGGAGCGACACCGCTACGGGGTAAAAATCGACAGCTTTAAATTATTACGAGACAAGTTTTTTAATACAAAATGCAAGGCAAAAACTGACGCGACAGCTTGTGCTCGCTTCATATGAAAAGTTTGTTTACAAATAAAAAAACATTTTATTCGTACAGTCGTAAACATGTGCGGGATTTATAGTATTTCTCGGGGCTGCCATTGGTCAGAACATTTTATTATCGAGTTAAGTTGTCTGCCGAGAGATGGCGATGATGATTTACTATTTTTCCTGAAATTTCGGGATGGCATTGTTCGTTTCATGTAACGGGTGTCGGTGAAGTCTTTACCATGTTTGATGTGAAAATAATGCAAACTTTGAAACAATTAAGTCATCTCCAACTCACCGCTAATCTTGTTCTACCCCTGTCAGGCAGATTAAGATCATGAACGGAAATAATTATTTAAATTACTACCACCTAGGATATGGTAATCATATGGCATCACAGTTAGTTATAACTGATTTATTAATAGTTTAAAAAAATACTAATAGACGAAATCAGTCATAAGGTTTGTGGTGAATACAATTCCGAGCGACTGTCAGTGCGGCTGTACGTCTCGACAGTACTGTACCCACCCACCACTGACCGCCAGCGATATACCTGAACGCAGCCAGCAGCGACCACTCTTTCCACTTTCTTTTCCGACCGATCGATAGCTGCACTTGTTCCTAACTCCGTTTCCACCGCGTAAATTCCAATCAGAATCTATACGAACTAACTTTGGAAGCAGCTGATCCTTAGATGCAATACAATCATCAAATAAAAAACACCCGTCCTCCAAAGGCTCGTAGATGCATCAGGTATTTTATCAGTCAGTCTCTAAAACATTACGAAAGATGTGTGAATGAAGTATCAAAAGGTGTAAAGATGGATGGTCCCCAATTTCAATCCGTCATTGTGTTCAGCATGATTCAAACATAAAGGAGCGAAATAATCGGTCAAGGTAATGCATGAGCGGTTAAATCACATGGTTTATTCTAAAATGTTACACGATTTGATGGCACGATACAAAACGAATCTCTGCATTGATAATGGTCGCGCAGGAAAAATATAGGTGTGCAAATTGATGTAGATGAAATTTGGCAACTTTTGTATAGATTCATCTTTTTCTTCTTCAGTGTCTTATCCGTTTAACAGACATTGGCTTACATGCTGTATATTATCTCTTTGTTTGCTACGGTCCGGAAAAGCTTTACAATAGAATGGCCGAGCCATTTCCTCAGGCCATGATGTTATCCCTTTTTCAGAGCCCCGATCTCCATCAACTTTCTCTGCATTATGAGATACAAGATCTGATACTCTTCCGAGTATCTCACTACATGTTCGAGATATTCAATTTTCTGGATTTTTCTTTTATTTTACTTTTTCATCTGAACCATAACATCTTCATTCGTAACTCTATCTGTCCAACTTATTTTAAACATTCTTTTGTCGATTAGAGTCAAAAAAGCTTCACGTCACCTTATCATTTCTTCAGAAAGTGTCCATGTTTCCATTCCATAAAATAATACCGACAACACATTGCATCCGACCATTCGCATTCATAATATCAGATTTAGATCGTGACTGTAATATATACTATAACATTAAAATACGTATGGGTATTCATAACTTAATCAGATTATTTTTTTACTACTAGTTATGAAACAGAAAACATTTTATTTATATTTTTAAATGCTGATTTATAAATAATTCCGAATCCGAATTTAATTGTTTAATAGATTTAATCATTAAAAAGGAACCATTAAAGTGTAACAAGTATAAAGTATAAAAATTAAGTAAAAGATAAAATAGTTAATCTTAAACCGCTATTCAATTATTTTGAAGTTTAAGTGTTCTTTTATAATCATTGCCTCTTTGACCTAATTTTTTGGTCATCCTGTTGGCAGCAGAAATCCACCCCCTTACATAATATTACTTAAAATCGATGACTGTTTAATTGAAAATTGTATAATGGAAACCTTACAATACTCTAAAAAAAATAATGGCAAACGCCTTGAAATATTCGGGCGAGTGTTCGATGCTCTAAAAGACAAAGAAATACAATCCACTTCTATTCCAATTTATTCGTAAGTGGATTTAAAAATAAATTAAAGGTTTTGACCGTTCCCTCAGAAAATAACATTTATATTTCAAAAATATTTCCATTGTTATTTTTTACTTCTAAGTAATTATTAAGTCTTTTCAATTAGTGGAGGGGATGGGGTGCGCATTTTGAGGAGAAATGATTATTCACAAATTCATTAGTTTAAGCCGTGAACAAAGAGCCTGGCGAAAATCAGTAGATGAGGTTTCTGACGTGTTATATAACCTTATTTTCGCTACACTTCGTCAAAATTCAAAATTGCTTCGTAATGTGATTCATCCAATAATTTAGGCTGATTAAGAAATGAAAATTTCAAGACTGAGGTGAGCCTAAAGAGTAAATGAAGAATGGTTTACTTGCTTCGGGAATATGGAGCGAATTTTATTAATTATAAGGATAGGAGTTATGTAGGGGTACGATTTAAAAATGTTCCGAACTTTTAACGGCCATTCAGACTCTTCTGTGTAAAGTTTTCTGAACTATTATTCTATCTCCGGCCTCACATAAGCTCATATACACATAACGCAATACTCTGCAATCGACACGGTTATTGCCACGAAGCACATGCACACCCTGCTTTCGACACGGTATTGTAAGCCAGTACTCATCACCATGTCATAGACAAAACTTTGACCAAAGTGCATTTAAAACCTTTATTTTAATATTATACAACAAATTTATTGTAGATAATTTTTAGCCATTTTCAACATAAATTTAACAATTAAATTGTTCGTTGTTTATGTTATGCAGATTATGCAGTGTTAATGACAAATAGTGAACAAAATTTGACTTTAAAAAGTGAACATCATATACTAAATTTTATAGCAATGCACCCCACACAAAAACTTCACAAGCTTGGGAATGATTTTGGTCTTGTAGCTATATTCCGATGTTCAATGTTTAAATACAATGGTGATTTTTTTTGATGCTGTTCTGAATCCAGGGTGTTTGATTTTAGTACTCAGCTATTCTGTGTTAAAATTAAATTATTATTGTTTCTGTGTTAAACCTGATTTTTTATTTAGCTTTACTTTACATTTTTTTTCTTTTAAATGAATTTTATTTATTTCCCTCTTATTTATATTCCATGCTACTTGTGTAGCTGCACATCTTTTTTTTATTAATAATTTTGTAAAAGCCCATAAGAGCGTGAATACAATATAAATTTATATTAATAATAAATTTACAATATGCTAGTAAGTATGATGTATACAATGAACACGAACCTTCTATGGTATCCTGTTCACTAATTTGTTAATTATTTACGTAACTTTTTATATACACTCACACATGTGCGTCGTGCGAGTTTACACTACACTCAGTCTACTTTCGTTCCTTATTTTTCAACTCCAGGCTTCACATCCATATATCAGTATTGGTATTAGGACTCATTATCTTCTTTCGACTGACAAGTTTTCGAAATTAAAAATTACTGAATAAAACTATTAATTTAATATCTTATATTATAAAGGTCTTAAATGTTCAACACAAGACGGTTCATATCCGTTATGTCACGATGGTCGCCAGGCGGCATCGGACGTGGCGGACGTGTGTCATTTTACCCCAGAATTGTACTTTAAAAACATTTAAATATTTTTTTAAATATGTTAGATTGGCTAGTTGTTTGCGTTAATTGGTTTTGATAGATTTAAACCTTATTTTAATAATGAATTAACTTTTCTAACAAACTAACTTACCATCGCGCCGTTTTTCCGCGGGGGTGAGCAGAGATGATAGAGCGCCACATTCTTCTAACACATAAATTTCGCCTCATTCACATTCATACATTTTCTCATACTCACTCGTCGATTATTCTCCAGTATCTGGTTTACCTGGTGGTGACAAGTCTTCCACAAACGTCCTCTATTTCTGGTGCCATCAACACTTGCCATTTTATTATCTTTCGTACCATTCTCTCCTCATATGACCAAGCCACCTAAATGACCCTTTCATAATCTTATTCACTATGCTAAGATCTATTTCTGGTGTCATCAATTTATGTTGATGCATTAATAATGACGAATAGTGAACAAGAATTACAGAGTCTAGTGATTAGATTGTACGATGCACACAAGGAAAATCATCGAAAGTGATTGTATTCGAGAAGGAAATAAGTTAGACAACGTACAAAATACTTGAATGTATTGAATCTTTGGAACAAATAGATTTTGTATATGGAAGTTTATTTTAATTCCAACTTTATTTCATACATATTACATAACAATTTTTACAGCAAGGATTCCTCTTCAATTGAAGTAATTAACATTGCAATTTAAAGTTAAAGTACGTCAAAAAAAATATAAAAATTAAAGTAATTAAGTAAGTAACATAGTAAAAGTAAACAAAAAAATTATCAGCAACAATTTAATGTAAAACAATACATAAATTTTATAATTAGATAATTGTTTGACTATGTGTTCACTGATGTCTCTTTATTTTCCATCATGTTTAATAATTCTGTACAGATTTTATTAAAAATTCTTGGCTCAATACATTCTCTCGTTTTCTCACTGGACACATTGTTCGCGATCGGTACTCTCGTGGATCGTCCCGAGGATCATCTGGTAGAATAGCTATGGTGAGGGTCAGTATTCATATGTACTTTATTTATCATCTCTTCTAAAATTATATTATATGTTACTTTTTTGTCAACTGGTAAAATTTTTCATATTGTAAGTAATTTATAATAATAATCTTTATACAAACACTTGGTTCTGTTATAAGTGTGTTTGATATAAACGGAAGGGCTGAAAAGATATCAAAAGAAGGGTGACTGTAGGGAATTAAGTTTTCATCATTTAAAAATTTATTTAACAGTAAATGTGACAATGGCTACGCGAGTCAATTTAAACAACGCATTAACATTTACCTACTTATGTTTATTACGCGCTTGGCCAGCCCTTCCTTATGCATAGACCTCTAGTGTAGGGAATTGGACCTCAGCATGTTACAGACCCAGTCCATAAAGCCCCGGAGGTAGTACCTACCACGCATAATTAAACATAAACCATTCAGGTCCCTTATTTATACAGAATGTCAGATTACCTACGCAGGGTAATTAATCATACGCGTCACAAATTCCATTGAATCGTACCAATTTATTAATCACATATACAGTACATGGTACCAAAAGTAATGCTGCTGCCGTTCACAATTATCTAGCCAAGTCGCAAACCAAGTTTGAGTAAAGACCCTCATCCTCCCTCGCTTCCTATATTCACATCGCATAATTATGTTTCTAATCTAAATTTGCAAATATTATAATACAGTATATAATGTTTTTATCGGTTTTATTTTGACGTTTCTTTTTTACATTTCTTTATCTTAACCTTGTTTATATACTTAATTTTTCTTAAAGTATTGTAAATAATTGGTTGTTTTCTTAATTTGTTTTCGTATCGAATATAATAGAATAATAGATACATTCAGGCATTTTGTTTATTTTCTTAAATAGAGACGCATACACGGAATATGTGACGCATCAATATTCTTACTATTTTCAACGACCTTGCTAGTCTTAGAACAAGACTCGAACCCTCGACCACTAGATCACTAGGTGAGTGTGTTAACAACTACACCAACAATCACATTATTACATCTATATAGTAATGAGATAAACCGTGATTGTGACTGTTTGACTGCGATTGTATTATGATTGGAGTTCGTTCGTGCGTAAGTTCTAAAGATTAGTAACACGTATGTTATAAATGATCCACATAGAAATAGGTATGATTTTGAAGAGGTGGGGTGGGGGATGATGTTATTTTCCTTGATCCTAGAATGCAACTACAAAAATTAGATGGCATTCAATGTAATATACATTTAGAGAGAGTATAGGGTGGACAGAGGGAAGAATTAGTTTAGGTCAGGTTATGCGTAGAATCCTAAAGAGTAAATATGCAAAATTTGGTTAAGATCAGACAAAGGATGTACAATTTTTTGACACATAAATATTCAATTTATAATGTAATAATAATGAAAAAAAAAATTAATAGTGTTTATTTTGTTTTAATAAATATTCACTTTTGTTCAAAACTTGATCAGTAATTATTGCACTACGTGGATACCCTGCTATGGGCGCAAAAATCTGCTATATTTATTTTCTAGTCATAATACCTAAGAAGTACATTAATATTCTATAGATAATTAGGTAGATACATATTATTTTACCCTTATGGTGAACCAGACTAGCCACCTTATTGGCATTGTTAATGGTATATGCATGATAAACCATCGAATAATTGAATAAATATACAAGGTGTATGTATGTGGCGGAAGTCTAAGAAAAAAGTCAAGGTCTAACCTTGACCTCTCTTCCGTCCACTGCCTACCTTCGCGTAAATACGGCATGATTATACCATGGTACTTACGGCTGTCCTTAACTAACTAGAGCAAAGCCTTAAGGCAAAACAAACTAAAAAATGTGAAAAACTACGGTATTTTATTTTAAAAATTGAGAACATCGACAGACTTAAATAACAATATTGATGCAATGCAAAAAATAACATCGTTGGAATCCAAAAAAATTAGTTAATATCTAATATTTTAATAACAGCTTACAAAATTATCTTTTTCTTAGGGTGCCACTATGTCTCAACAAAATTTCTCAATTACCGAAACTATTTATGTATGAAGATATTCTAAATCTCTTTGAACCACGTGTCATTTCCATCAAACAGACTTTCTCATTTTTAGATTAAAACTTGACATGGTTTTTCACCCCTAAGCGAAAACCTCCGAATTTTCTCAACCGTTTCTAGTTCAATTTCCTTTCTCTCTCGCTTCTTCCATTTTAATACCCTCAGCATATTGCCTTACGTGACCGCCTAGAGGTCGCGGCGAATCCACCCTCGGCCATTCAGACCGACCGTGGGGTCAATCGGGGGATGAAATCGTTCGCAGCGTATATATTACATGCGCTCATATACTGTGCTCTACTTAAAAGACTTTTCGTCTTGATTGCTTTCATTTTATGGACGCACATATGTTCATTCGTATGTTTTGATGAGAGAAGGAAAGATGGGATGCTTATAGATGGACCACAGCCACATAACATAGTCATTTGTAAGGTACTGTCGGTTCGCGTCATTATAATCTAATGAACCATCTCGGAAAAGATGCGAGGATCTTAATCCAGGGGTAGTTTCAGATATTTTTATACATTTTTCAACGCGTATTTTTTTTATTCGACTGTCAGAAACTAGTCGACTATCAACGATTGCGTGTTACAAAGTCGGCTGTTTCACGGTCAACTATGGCCAAAATTAGCCGCGAAATTTGTATCCGAAACAATTATTAGCGAAAAATGAAAACATTCCCATTCTGGCGGTGACACATTTGTGCCACGTTTCATAGCCGAAAGGCGACAATCGTGCGTCGCCAGGCTTCTGTCGGTAGCACTTGACATATACTTAGAAAAATAAAAATATACATCTGTATATTCGGCGGATCTCTCAATAAGAAAATATCGACGGAATGTATACGAAAAATTGATGCGAATCAACATGAGCACGAACGTCGTACAAGAGGAAGGGATAGACTGAAACTGTCATTCAGGAAAAAGGCCAAATCTCAGAAATCGATGATGTACAGTGTGATAAAGATTTTTAATGAAATACCAGAAAACATAAGAACGAAGGAGAAACTGAATAGATTTAAAGTGAAACTGACCAGATATGTAAAAGATAAGTTTCAGTAAAAGAAAATGAGTGCTTATATATGCACTATGTCAATAATTAAATAAATAAATAAATATTTTTTATTTTTTAGAATGTGTACCACTGGTATTCGCGAAGCATAATATAATATGCGATTATTTAAATTCAATTTAAAAATGATTGCGGAAAAGGTAAAGAATTCAATACTCGCAGTCGTCTGGTTTCCAGATCAACCACTCTGCTACAGCTGTAGATGTGGGTGTGAAAATTATAAATACTTTTTACTATTTAATGAACTATATTTGAAGAAAAAAATAATGCTTCTTCTTCTTCTTCTTCTTCTTCTTCTTCTTCTTCTTCTTCTTCTCCTTCTCCTTCTCCTTCTCCTTCTCCTTCTCCTTCTCCTTCTCCTTCTTCTTCTGCCCTATCCGTTCATCGTATGTATGTTGGCTTACATCACTTTGTTTGCTATGACCCGGAATAGCTCTACAGTAGACTGCCCAAAGGTCCGACTTCCAAAAGTCTTTCACCGTATTGAGGTGCAATATCTCGTACTTCTCCGAATGTTTCATTACATGTCCGAGATGTTAAAGTTTGCAGATTTTTATTGTATTAGATACTTATTATTCTTTATTCATCCGGACCATAACTTCATCCAGCTTATATTGTTAATGGAATCGGCATTAATTTTGTAGAGTTTCATCATAATGGATGGATATAAATTAAACAATGTTATTACTCTACTTGAGTTTATTAGCACTACTCGAGTTTCGAGAGAACAGTAACTCTCATCGACAGGTGAAGTATTAAACTGACTACACATAAATATAGGAGACAAGACTTAGGTGGTAGATGTACAAGTAATTAGGTACTGAGAGATGGAGTGCGAGGGGGCGGAGTTACCGGTGGACGGTGAAGGAGTGGTTGTAACGGTAATATTGAGAGAAGAGGAGATGAGTTAGAAAATGTAATAATGTAAAATGTAATATAATATCGGAAGAATTTAGAAATAACAAATAAAGCAACGAATGTGTTTTCCATTATTTTTGGCTAAATCTGCCCTAAACGTATACTAAACACAATACTTCAGTCTCTAGAAATACACATCTTTGCTTTAGCAAAAGTGTTACAAAACGCCGCAATTGTGTATTTGAAGCGGACTTGAATGCGTATGTTTCAATATTATTTTAATGTGCTATATTATTAATATTTTAAAGTATGTTTTACGCTCCACTTGATAACCTGAAGAATTTCCCTAGAAAAATATTAATAATAATATTTTTTAACAAAGTAAATTGAGTCACACATGCATACTTTCACAAAAAGAGTGAGTTTCTTTCGGAGGAATACAACCACTAGTGATAAGTCCATAGTACTTTTATAACATCGATATTAGCAACATAACCTAAGACAATACCCAGAGCACGCCACTGGTAAAATAGTTACTGTAAACTGGGCCGAGATTGGGTTCATATATAATAATGATGAACATTATTATTAATTACTCACATTCAAATGTTTATTATTATGAATACATTAATTCTTCGATAACTTTTAGATAGACGTTTATTAGTGAAGCCCTTTGTCATCACTGAAATTCTGGAAGTGGCCTAATGCTTTCAAACATAGACAAAAGGAAAATAGCACTAAACAATTTATAGACATTATTTTAATGTATGTTAAGTACTTACTCAACACTAAAATGCTTGAACGACCGCCAAACTAGGAAAATCTAGTATTACGACGGCCGTTGTCGAGCCGTGTAATTACTACACGCGAATGACTTTCATTATATTCGATTTAATATTATTGTAAATAATTTTAGACAGGCGATAAAAGAATATTTGTAATAATTTGACGCAGAATTTTGTAATTAATTCATATTTAGTTAGTCGTTTACAGTTCGTCAGGTAAGTGATTCAAAATAATAATTAATATTAACAAGTTAGTCCTAATTCTTAAAAAAAATATTACGTTGTGCCTTGGCCCAAGTACCTAGTTAAAAATAAGTTAACATTCAAAACAAATTAGATACATCACTTTTTAAATACAAAAATAGATTAATCTATCAAATTAGATACATCACATTCTTAATACATAGATTAATCTATCAAAATAATATGATTTTCACCGGGAATCGAACTCGGAACATTATATTTTCGGTAGAGACTGCTTTAGCACCCCATGAAATGTCGTTATATTTCTATTTTATTTTTTATTTGTATATACAGTACATAGTTTCATTAGTAAATTGGGAATAACATAAATAAAAACATCAGTAAAAAAAATGTAAGTACAATTAAAAATAATAAAGGTATTTATATAACCAATGTTCATCAATTGAAGAAAAACACTGTATCGAGTACCTAGGAATCATAATAGATAACAAACTCAAATGGAAAGATCATATTACTAATCATACAAACAAAATAAGGAAAACTGCCTACATATTTTTAAGACTCGAAAACATCTTATCACTTACAAATCTGAAAGTAATATATTACGCGTTTGTACAGTAACATTTGCAATACGGTATTATTGGATGGGGAGGAACATATAAAACTTCAATGTCACAATTAAAAATCACTGAAAAAATTATAATAAAAATTATTCTAAAAAAAAGACTATCCAAGTATACACCTCTTCACAGATTTCAAAGTACTAAAAATAATAGACATATACAAAAAAAAACAATAATCCAAATTAAAAATCAATTAAATTTTAAAAGCGAATTCCGATCTACAACATTTAGAGACCAAATCGATATTCCAAAACTAAAATATGCCGCAACCTAAAATCACTATATTTATCAAGGCATCAAATTTTTTGACAATCTTCCTATCACAATCAGAAAAATTACAGACAACTATAAATTTGTATCTGAAGTAATAAAAATATATACACGGATAACTGAAACATAAACTCTCATATATACTCTTTTTCTATACATGAGTCTTAATCTCATAGAGAAGAAATAAATGTTAAAAGAAATATCTTATATATATCCTACTGATTATTCTAAAAATGTATTATATTTTCTAATATTAAAATAAAAGATTTTTGTAGATAATTTCTAGACCGACGTTTCGGCACTGTAACACGTAACACGCCTTGACAATGGCACGTGTGTGTATATATATATATATATATATATATATATATATATATATAAATGAAGTAAAGATAATAAAAATATATGAAAACAAAAGAAGAAAATTAAACATATCTTATTTTTTACACAATACATAATACAATATTTTGAAACTATTCTAAAATTGTGCTATAAGTTATAAATCAAATATACAATCTAGAAGAAATGAAAACAGACGGTGAAAATTGTTTTCTATTTTTAAATAAACAGTGAAAATAGTATAATAAAATTTATACGGATGTTATTTATTTCCACAAAATAATTAACATTTCAAAAATGACTTATTTGTTAAAGTTCATCCAAGCGCTTCTTCAAACAAATCAAATCAAGTTCTATTATTTATATCTTGCTCTTTCCCACTGGAAGCACTCACCTTTTAAATCGCAATATTTCTCAAAAATCTTTGAATAGAAAGTGATTTACTACATTTTTTTTAATAGTCAAGGATCTATGTTCTGAAAAATCGCAACTTCACAAGTAAAATGTATTTACTCGATGTTCGTTCAGTGGTTGATACGTCGTGGTTAATATCTTTATATAATACGTCAACAGTTTGTGTGGCTATTATCTTCAAGTGTAGACTTTACTGCTGCGCTGTAGCCCGGTGAGGCTATTATAGTAAGCAGTAACCAGGGAGTAAGCATATTTGACTATCGTTAACATCGTGTTCCACGCTTTGTGTACTTCTACAAATATATAGAGGGAAATCAATCGTGTTGTTGAAAGTCTCAAGGTAAGTCATTGTACGGTTTAATAATTTAATATGTTGAAATCGTTTCACCACAACCCGATGTAGTCGTCCAAGAAATGAATATAATGATTACCATTTACCGCGCGCTCCCTGGCGCCCATGCCACGCGAGTGAATCAATTAACCCTCTTTTGTACTGGAAATTAATACAACCCTTAGTTGCTCCTAAATATATTCAAAGTACACCACTATTTCTTCGGTAGTGAAAAGCTACCCCATTTATAGTGATATAATTATTTATTGTATAAGAATCGTTTCATTGCAAAGGTCCGTGCAGACATCGATTCTGGCCTTCAAAGTATATCAATAAGGATGTAAATATGTACACGGTATTGAACATGATATGTAAAAAAAATATTTAAAAAGTTAATACAACAATTACAATAACAATTTTACAACTAAAATATTTTTTCAAAATTTATATATTATGTATATATTTATAGTTGATTAATTTAATTTGTATAAAATACCACAGAATTATGTTCTGAAAAAACTGCGACTTCACAATAATAATGTGTTCTCCTTAAAAAAATATATATACGGTATTGAATATGATACATAAAAAAAAGAAATAAAGGTAGAGTAAATACATGGATATATTAGTTGCAAAACTCCAAACAATAAAAAAGTAGATACATGGTATAAAAACACTACCATTATGACACCTTCCTACACATATTACATAACTAGTGCGTGTGATAATTACTTCTGTATATAAAGTACATACCTACATTCAAGTACATATTATAAACACCCCGAATAAGAATGACCTTGAATTATAGGGACTTGAGGCTCGGGGGAGTATGTTTGAAAGCAGAGAAAGGACAGTGAGGATAATGAAATAGACTTTAACGTACCTCTGATTATTCTCGTGGCTTCGGTAAGTTGGACGTGGATAATTAGTTTTGTGTGGACCGTGTTCGACCATCAGTGCGATTGTGACCGTATGGAGAGGTTTTAGAACTTTGATAACAAGTGAGAGAAAGAAACTTGTTACCTTTGAAATGTGGCGCTGGAGGCGAATGCTCAGAATATACACTGCCTGAGACCAATTTTTTTTCGGTCACAGCCAAGATTTTTTGCATCGCAGCCCCAATTTATATGTAAAGTTTAAAGTTTATTTATGTCTGATCTTAATTTTACCAAGTTCTATTTAACTAGTCAATGTATGATATGTTACAGCACGGTTCATATACGGAAATTAATTTTCAATTAAAGTTAGTTTACGTACTCGTATACTACGTTTAATGGATTATGTTAACAATATTTAATAGTTCTAGCCCTAGTTTATAGACATTCCAGTTTCCTTCCGTTTTATTGCTTCTACATTTCACTTTTTGCCAATTTAGTATTGTGTATGAAATGCAGTTAACACGATTGTATTACATTAAATGAAATGTTATTATAGAAGTGATTAGTATATTTATATTAATGTTGTTTTATATCTACGGAAACGGAAATTGTATTAATGGAATAAATGAAACAATGTTATAACTCTACTTGAGTTTAGTAACCCTTCCAAAACCATACAATAACACAGGTCTACCATCATAATTAAACCTGTAATATTTCGGTAAATACATGCAATATAAAATTCATATTTTAAATAATCCTAAAGAAAATATTAGCGCTTAGGAATGACTAGTGAAAAAATCAATTATGAAAATGGAATCGTACAAAAACAATTATTTTTTCATTCACTCCGTTTGAAAATGAATACGTTGGTAAAAATATCATTTGTGATATGAAAGACAGAGATCACACACTATTTTCACAGTGAAAAGAACAATAAACATACAAATATAATTATCTCTTTCTCACTAATTAAATAAGAAGAGATAAGAAGGAAGGACACATTGTATAGGACTTAATGAATGCTCTAAATTATATGAATGTTCAGTATTTAGAATAAATTCGTGCCATTAAAGCCATTTAAGCGAATAAAAACACTTTTTCTGTTATTTATGGTAACACGAGTTGACAGCATGGCTGCATTCGGATATTTTATATCATGGTATGTTAAAGGTTAATAACAAAACTTGAGTTATGCTGATAAACTCAAGTAGAGTTATAACATTGTTTCATTCATCCATTATGATGACACTCCATGAAACATGATTTATTATATTCTGTAAATATCCCAAAAAATAACGAACAAAATATATATTAAAAACATATTTTTGTTGTGGAGTTGCAATTTAGGTTGTGATATTATTTAAAACAAATGAAATGAATCAATTAGAAAGATACAGAAAACAAAAATTCGGTCACTACCGGGATACGAACCCGGAATTCCAGTCCGGAGAAACGCGTTACCATTTCGCCACTTCAACTGATTATAATTAAATTAAATTTTGAAATTGTACTCTGTAGTCTTTTATTTAATTGATACATTCCACTGTTAAAACAATCAACTTTATATTGTAATAAATCCCAAATATTTCTAAGTAATACACGCTATTCTTTGTATAAATGTATTGTTATTGTATATATTTTTAATTAATTCATATAATTTGTATAATATTATTTATTCTTAGGTCTGTGATAAGTTGTGTTTTTTTTTTGTGCAAAATAAGTATTTTTACTTTTGTCAAATTTCAATTAAATGCACTGTGTTCTACTGTTACACTTTTCTCCAGTTTACTCATCACTGATCAAGTCGTGGCACCTATTCTTTTAATTTCACAGCTTTCGGTGCCTGTAAATAGTGATCCAGGTAGTTTTTTACAACCTTGCAATTGGCCATTAAAGTTAGGTCCGGTCAGGTGGTATATTTTCGGTCAACAATCAATATTTTATTTTTCCCAGGCCCACTATACCACTGGTTGTTTCTAACTGAGGAGTTCTTTAATATTATCTGAATTATTCACAATCAAAGTTATAAATGCAATTTTAAGAAATAAATTCTTTCGAATACTTTTGCGAGTGTCGAAACTCTAACACAACAAACTAACAATAAAAAGTGAGCCTTTGAGAATATTTAGATAAATTATTGACCAATACATTGCTTTCCTCTTAGACTAGCTAAGATGCTGTGAGGTTATTTATTAATAACTCGAATATTGGAAGGTCCACCACTACTAAACTTTTCATGGGGTGTCCTTTCATCGGGGAGTTGAAAGCTTATTTTCTAATATTTCAGACTCGATCGGGAAGATCATTTAATATATTAGAAATTGATTTTGGAATTGTTTTTAAATTACACAATTCAGAGTATATTGGATACTCTATAATTAAAAATGCAAAAATTGTTGTTTTTTTACAGTTTTAACGTTCCTCCAAAATTTTAAAAATGAATCATAAATTATTTAAAACTTTATTTTTAACCACTTTATAAATTGAATTTTAATACACCAACCGGTTTCGAAAAATGCCATTTCCTACGTCACGATGCCGAATAAACTAACTAAAATCATGCATGTTAAATAGTTATAATGTTTTAAAGTTGTATTTTTAAAAATATATATATATTTATTTGACATCCTCATAAAAAATGGTATTTTCCGAACCCAGTTGATGTATTAAATTTAACTCGTAAAGTGGTTTATATTAACACTTACTGTCCGGTGTGTCAAAATAAAACACGTCCGGCGGTGGTGGGTCATTTTAGACCCACCTCAAGTTTTCGGTTTTTCAACCGTTTTGTGGGAGATTTTTTTATAGATATTTCATTTTTAATATGATTTAATAAATTGGCATAATGTGCCGTAATGTTTCGACTGAAAAATTAAAGTTAAAAGTCACAAAATATTACGAATAATGTACGTATTGTCACGCATCAACAGATGCTCTACACAGTCAATATACAAACATCCACTGAGCATATGATCTTCTCGTCGGTTGGCGATTGTTTCTACCTGCTGGTGTGTAACAGTGGTTATAAACAATCAAAATGTATTATTTGTTTATTTATAGATAAGTATTTTTTACACGTAAACTGGATTAAAATAATTTAATCAAAATATTTATAGAAGTGAGATAAATATATTATAAATAAAATATTTTAAAAATTACATCTTTTTTATACGAAATGCAATCAATCAACAGCAGAAGCAAATTTAATTGACAAAAAAATTTTAAATAAGTATAACAATGGACAACTTATACTAAAAATATTGATTATGTTCTGTGAATTCCGGCCAGTAAATTGTTTGTTATTGTCAGAATATAATTGTCAAAAATATAAATAACAATTGCCCCATGGCCGACCCGCTTCTGAACTGTGTCGGAACTGCCTTTTGTCATTTATAGTTATGTTAGCAACAACAATATTGAAAACCCGACCAGGTAGAGTCATAAAACTTACAGGTAGGCACAACGCCCTTCAAATAGTTATATTATTGGTATTGTCTAGGGCCCGCCAGACGAAAATAAGTCAAAACAAATAACAATATAAATCTGTACAATAATTACTCGGTATCCTTTGTCTACCCTCCGTAAAAAATGTGCTCAAAATAATACATTTATTAGGTTCACTTTTTACATGTATTATGTACTTACATTTATAAATAATGTCTAATAGTCTGACATATTACTCTTCCAAATGAATATACATACATTTTCACCTAGTTAATTACTATGAGTGTTGAGTAATATTTCAAATATCAGACAAATGTACCGAGGGTATGCATATAAAATTTGGCAAAGTGAATACAACATATCAGTAAAAAAGTAGTACATATATTTGGGTACCCTGCCTACTACACCAGTAATTTACTATATTATAGCAGACAGTGTTCCTCCGGTATAACAGTAAGCAAAGTGCAATGATCAATGTACAAAAAATATATATATAAACAGTTAAACAAGAGATGCAATTAGGTAATTTAATATACTGTTGTAGCAGTTTTATTCTCAGGTTTGGACCTTTAAAAGTTCTTGGGCGTAATTTCTCCCCATTTCGTGGGGCCAGAACTGCACTTTTCATGAAAAATATGAAAAAATGTTGACAATATATGTTTCGGCGTAAGCGCTGAGATTCAATTCCGTATAAGTAACTATCTTAGGTTAGTTTTTGAGAGTTTTTTCACATTCCTATAACATTTATTTGTATCTCAAATTATTTGTAAATATTTAATAAAAGATTTTCTAGAAGAAAGACAGCATTAAACGAATGTTTGTAGTGTAATTCATATTTTTACAAACACCCGATCAGATCTGACCCACCACCGCAGAGAATGTGTTAAAATTAATAAAAACTACAATGTAAAGATTACAATAACTATTTAAAATATTATTTCATTAGATCATGCCGATTATTACATGATGCTCACTATATTCTTCATCGTATGCTCAATGGTGTGCTTCACATTTTCCTGATCTGCTTAGAACTTGGTGTATCACAAAACTTTTCCATTCCTCCCAGTCTTGGACCGTGATGTTTGCGGCAATTAAAGGGCATGCTGCGTCTTAATTTTCGAAAAATAACCACGTCAACCTTCCATTCCCTTCTATCATCGAAGAAAATAAACCCGTATTTTTTTATTGAATGTCAATGCTACAGCTACCGAATGTAAAAATTCGTGAAAAAAAGAAAAATGAATGCCTACTGCTTTCACGTACATATAACGCTTAAATGCCTAATTTGGACATAAAAGGCGTGCTGTATCTTATTCCAAGGTCACACTCCTCTCTCCCGCTCCTCTACAACTCCCCACCTATAGCTCGTGCCTGAGGCAAACTAGTAAAACGCGCACTGTTGGAGGGAGTGCACATATTTATTCCTGTTGCCATACTTCGCGTTTTCGTGTCATCGTGGCGTCTTCTAGTAGTTCATTTTTAAAGACAAGAAATAAAACAAAAAGTGCTGAGTTTATTTTTTCACTTTGAAATTGAAATGAAGCAAACCAATAGTAGTTTGGCAAACTCTAACATATGCGATGTCATGGCAGTGTGGGATCAAGTCGTCATAAAGAAGATAGAAAAGAACTTTTCAGAGTGGCAGAAATTGAAAAAAACAAATATCTGAAGGACTACTAATTGGAAGATCTTTTTGATATAGCTCATGGCGATGCTTTGAACACGATTACAATTCAGTAAAACAGACAGTTTTGTGTCCTATAGAGCGGAATATAGTTTGCTTTGGTTAACCTGTCGCCACCATATAATGGAAATAAATGGTAAAGGTTTTTGGTCCGTTAAGTGGGCCAGACATGAATTGAAGAAGGTTTAGACTACAGCTACAGTCCCAAACGCCTAAGCTTGGATACAAGTCACGCAGCTGAAAAAATATAGAGGACTTTGTTTCTAGCAACACTAAGATTGTTTAATACTCTTGGAATTTCGTCAGCGTTTTTGAAAAAAGTAGCTCGTCTCTGGAAAGAAGACGAAGCCTACAAAGCTGCCAGGGACATAGTACGTTCTATGCGAGTTATAAACGATATTTCAGAGGGAGGAGTGGCGTTAATTGAAGAATATCACAAATTAATTACCACAAACGAAGAACAAAAACAATACCTTCTTTTAGTCGTGAAACAAAAACAAAAATACCAAAAAAGTACATTGCTAGCATAGTTATACCTTGTTTTACTCCTAATTGTTTGATATGCCCAATATTGTTCATTCTATTATCATAATTGTAGCTTTCTAAGTAAATAAAAGGATATTTAAAAATAAAAATAAATTTATAAATCATTTGCTGGTAGTGATCCCTAAACACTAAACGGTTAAAAAAAAAAAAAAATTTTTTTTAGGTCTTAGAATCGAACTAAAGGTGATGCGTGAAATAATAAAAAAAAAATTCTTTGGCCAAATAAGAAGCACCCTAATATATATATTATAGAAGACCTCTTGCTTGCTTTCCTACAAGTATAGTTTTCTTCTCTCAAGTCTAGAGAACTTTCTCGAAACTTGCGTCGTTCCTTCTCGTAAAATGCCAAAAGTATGCAAGAATCTTATTCCGGTCCATGTCGAAAGTTACCACATTTGCACATATTCGTTGAACATTTTCGACTCGTAATTTCGTCCGGTATCCACCCATAAAATATTGTGGATTAAGTCTGTTCCACCCAGTTTAAGAATTTTTAACGAAAATACCTTATTAACAATAAAGATTTTAATACAAATAATACACTAGAAAGATATACAGAAATAATCAATTTATCGAAAAAATATTTTAGTTGCTACCGGGATTCGAACCTGGATCTTTTCCTATCCGGAGAAATGCGTTAACAGTTTCAAAATTACAAACTACATCTATTCTGTTATTGCATTTTTAAAAAGCTATCTTTATATTGCGACAAATCTCAAATACCTTCGAATAATATAGACTAGGAGATGCCATAAATTGATGAGCTCAAACATAATAAAACTTAATTTTATCTGATCTGGGTATTTGAAAAATACTTACATAAATTGCTTATGCATTTTATCAATTTACGACAATCATTTCTAGTACAT
Source organism: Eubasilissa splendida (assembly GCA_031772225.1). Lineage (NCBI taxonomy): Eukaryota > Metazoa > Arthropoda > Insecta > Trichoptera > Phryganeidae > Eubasilissa > Eubasilissa splendida. The sequence continues at coordinate 21,739,177 of CM062863.1, forward strand.
AAATCAAAATAAGACTGTATTTTTTTAATATTTTATTTTTCTGGTCTCCTTGAAAATGTTGAGTGGTGGGGGCTAAAGCTAGATGAATATTATGCAACAAAAGCGAACGAGGACGATGGTAATACGTTCATATTCGTGGTAAACCCGCACGAATATTCGACTTTACAACCAGGAGCGGATTGGTGGCTTATTTGTGGCCCAGATTTAATAAAAATAAATTGGCACAAATTAAAATAATAGTTTAGAAATAGGTAGATAATTACGCAATGTGTGAAATATTGGTAAAAATGATGACAAATAGTTTTTATTAAAAATTAATGTATTATTATTTGTTAACTTTAATTTTAGGATTTTATTAACAACTTATTGAGTTATTTCGTGCATGATTTACTTGAAAGGGTTTATTATATTAGTACGAGGAATACAATATTATGGTGAGTGAAGAGAAGGAAGATTTTATGTGTGATGGAATCAAAGGTCGATAGGTTATTGGCAGCAGGATAGTGCTTAAAATAACATGTGATCATCTGCGTTGATTGAAACGTAACCATGGGTGTTTAATGTGTAACCATAGCTAGGAAAAACGTGATTGCAAGATTTAAGGTTATTGTTATATCTTTGACTAGTGCTGATGATGATATTGACGCTTTGTGTATGGGATTGTGTCGTCATAATACCCGTTCGTGGTAACACAAATATTTATTCTGAATACTTCGATACAATGTAGTACAGGTCAATATAAGATATTTACTGTTCAACAGTTCGGAGGCGAGAGGCCTATTTATCTCTTTCACACACTCATCATCGTACCAATCTACCCGCGCTCGCGCATACGTTCCATAGATACATCACAGTTGTAAACACAGTAATTAAAGATAAGCCACAAAAATTACATAGCAGTAATCAAAATGTTAAATATCAAGGACATCGTTTATTAGCTACGATGAAAACACGTTGGAGAACTATCAAACACGACGGTGGAAGAAATTATGGGAATGTTATGAAGTAAAAAATATATGCCTGTGTGGTTAAATCAGTTAAAATTTAAACACTACGCTGGCATCACACGGAAGACTAGAAACCCGCAAATAATATTTTATTCAATACCCAGGAGCGTGGTGCTCTGGGAGTAATGCTACAAATAGAATAATATGACAATAAATACTGCCGGCAGTCAAAACTCACCTCGATTGTGAGACAATAGAAAGATACAGTAGTACCTCGGCATACGTCTGCTTTGGTATAAGTCCAACTTGTTATACGTCCCGTTATGACGTGAAATTGTTTGATTAGTGTGCGCTTACGTCCTCGGTCAAGATCGGCTGAATTCGGTTTATGGAGAGGGGGCATCTCTGCCACGACTGCCCACGAACGTCAAGTACGACTGTTTCTACCGTTCGGCGAACAGCGCGCGCTATAACTCTGTATTTCGGATGGTTTTGTATTATTTTGGCGATTTATTTTTAAATTATCTGGAATGACCAGACAATGTCACATATTCGAAACATCCTAAGGAGAATGCAGAAGCAAATTTGTTTTAACAAATTTTTAGTACATAAACGTCAAACCTGGTGATCTTCAACCTTTTAAATTTTCATTTATTTAATTGAATTATTTTTGTATTTATATATTTTTGTATTAAGCCGTGTTTAAAATTTTATATTTGATACAACCCCATCAATGTATAATATACCAATAACAATAGGATTTTTTAAATGGGAACGGAGAATTTTCGAATTATTTGCGGCCCACCGGTATTTGGGCCTGCGAGCCGGTCCGCCACTGTTTGCAGCCCCTATCGGTTGGGATTTATTTCGTTTCTTTTGCCGAAGGAATTGATTGGTTTCGTTTTCCGAGATGAATAAAGTCTGCGGCTGGGGAAATCGCTTTTGGCGGAACCGCTTTGACGACGGATTACCTGAAGAAAAACACAGCTACCGAGGGCGCAAAAACCCGCCACCTACCGATCCTACCTACGAGAAAATTACACTCGGATTACGGGACAGATCTAATGACGGATCAGCCGGGAAAATAAATCAGACACGACGAGGAGTCTGCTTTTCAAAGTGATTTCATCAGAAAATAATTACGGACTGAGGAGCGAGACCGCGGCGTGGCTTTTGTCATGGTACCTAAGAGAAGAGAGTTTTACGTAATCGATAAGCAATATATTATTATTACAATGTTTTTTCCTCAAAATATCACATTATACATTAAAATAAACATTGATTTTCACCAGATGCAGCACATATCTGTTAAAAATATCTAAAAGAAATTAATGAGATGACATGATTAAAAAGTGAAGTTCATATTTTTAAATAAATTGATTGGTAGACAATAATCGTATGAAGTTTTTGAAACGAGGCTCGAACCTCCCGATTACTACGCGATTGTCTTAACCACTAAATAAAAGAACAAGTTGGTAATTAGATTGTAAAATTATAAAGCTGACCTCTTCCACAAATTACCCATGACATTAAAATATAATTACTGAATGATTACTTACAATAATAAAAAGCATTTAAAATGTATGAAAATCCTCAGAATTACAACATTATTTGTTCCTTTTCATCTCATGTAAATAAAATTGTATAGCTGTCCCCCATTATAGTTATAAACACAAGATGTTAAGTTAAATTGTTAGATTGATAAATGCACTTGCAAGGCGAAACGCGTCTCAAATATATTAAACGAATAGAATAGAAAAAAAACAAATGTTTTATTTTCATACATATTAATGAACAAGTGACAAAAACTTGGTGAAATTTTCAACCAATGAGTGAATGTGCTAATTTGTCCTGACAGATTAAAAATAAAAAAATTGACTATGAAATAATGGTGATTAAACCGTTAAACTATTGTGACTGTGATTGTGTTCGAGTGTAACGATGAAATCACTGGTATAGTAGATACTAAACCACAAACAGTTAAATTTCAGTTACCAATCGAATGCAATCACAATCGCAATAACGGTTTAAATAACGGTTCATCATTACTACCACGGAATACATGTCACGGAATGGCGGTCTCTTAAGACGAACCTTGAACCCCCAACCGAGGGGAGTGTCTTTCCGCTGGACCAACAGGAACTTTTAAAATGTATATATAATATATTTTTTTAATTAAAAAAATTTGGAATCTGCGAACGAAGTAAAACCGTTAACTTAAACTAATCAGCATGCAGACGCCCTTCACTGATTACTAGGAATTTTACAACCCTTAGTTTTGTTTCAAGGAAAAGTTAAACATAACTTTTTTTATTTAAATAAAAAAAAATTAAAATATTTAATTTAGTTTTAAAACAAAAAATAATAGAATTTATTATATTATACAACATAATTTAAACATAATTGAACATTTATTTATATATATATATTTATATATTCTAATGAATATCATTTATAATATTGAATAGCAAATCAAATATAACTTGAAATTCAATGTACAAAAAAAGTAGGACACAGAACATTAAGTGTTGCATGTATAATGCCTAAGATTGATCAGGTACACCAGATATTAAAGGACTGCCCTTATTACAAACGCGTATAACCGAAAATTCTTGTACGTGTATATCTACTTACAAACTAACAAATACATAAAACCCCCCAGGTACAACATTTCGTGTGTGCCGCATTTAACGGAAGTAAAAGAACACCAGCATGCCGAACATCCGCCAAATTTTCACGTTATTGCATACAGTAAAAAAAACATGTGTCCTTATATATGTTAAATCCACCATACCTTAGTGAATTGCAAGTAGGCGAGAATTCTGCCTATATAAGACGCCTGTATGAATAAATCTAGCGTGAAACATACATAGCGTAGTACATTCTGATATCTTAGTAGTATCCTTCACGCATCTATCTGTAATCAGTATCGGTTTGTTCAAATATTACGAAAATTTAAAAACAAACACCTGTGACAGAATAAGAAGAAGAGATCATACAGTATTGATTTTGTACGTAATAGCCCTATTAAATGCTTCAACAAACGTGCATAAAAATGAACAAGGTATAAATGGTACGAGAAGTGGATGCTCTCCTGTCCTCTCTGACTGTTCCTTAAGTTAGTTGGAAATATGTTTTCTTATCCACATCTTGATTTGTAAAAAAAAAATTAAGTATTATTTAGAGACCAAAATTCTAAAAATAATTCTAACCGGATTGTGAACATAGCCAAGTCACGACCGAAAACTATATTTATTCACATTTCTTGACATCACAAAAATGTTTTTTGCTACTTTGATTATCCTCGTCAGTTTCTTCTTAGAAAATTACGCTCTTTGTTAAAAACGGTATTTCCGGTGGGGCGCTACCCTTCCGGTTATAAAAAGGATTTCCGGTTTTCAAAACCTCACTTCCGGTTTCCATGATTCTTTGTGTATTATGAAGATATCTCATCATCTCATTGTTAGGCGCTGCTTCCCTTAAATAAGGGTACATTCGTAAAATGTAAAAAAGAAAAATTCATATTACGGGCCATTCCCGCTATCTAAGTGGCTCTCATTTTAAACATGTGAAATTGTAGTAACGAAGGACGTTTCTTACTTAATTCATTTACTTTATCTAAACGCACACGGACCGTTGCTCTCTTTTCCCTTAAGGGTAGTTTAAGGATATGAAAAAAAAGAGACGTGATTAAAAAATTAGAGAAGAAACGCCATAACGAGAACCGCAAAGACAGTTATAACTTGTGGCAGGATAAGAACATCACTAGATCGACCGATCGCGATTAGTAACTTTAAAAAATCCTGCTTTATCAGCAGCTCGCCGGAAGAGTGACTAATGGCCACGACCGCTCTAAGAACAGCAAGATGAAAAAAATATATATATTTCACCTTCCTAATCTTACTGTTGCTGTGAAAATATTGAATACACTAATGCCCCGTGCCCGGTATTGCCCAAGAATCAGATTTAGTTATAATTTTAAATAGCTGGTACAGGGGGTGCCTAAAGAGCTCGCAGATTTTAAAAGGTAACGATATATGCAAAATTTGACTAGGACAAAGTGAGGTATATTTTACTCATGGTTCTAGAGTGGAACAAAGCAAAATTTAGAACGGACGGAACTCAGTATTAATTAATACACATTTATAATGTGGTCAGGAGGTGGAGTGGCCAAAGAAAAGAGGGAGGGGGGGGTCCTAAGAGTAACTACGCAAAATTTGGTTTAGCACTGTCAAAAGGTGTAGGAAACGATAAAGAACAGACAGACATATATATATATATATATTAGTGATGGTAAACCTTTATGTGACTATAGTTGTGACGATGATTGAAAAATAAGATTTAATTTTTGGAAGTTTACTTTCTGGTATGCCATTCATTGCTCATAGAATTACGAATGATCAGTTATTAATCATCGTTAGAATCGAACACAATCACAATTTAAATAACGATTTAACCATCATTAATGTATATAGTTAAATTTTTTTTACTGTTGTATTTGATAATCATCGTTATTGTTACGTGAAAGAAATTGTTTCACATCTCTTGTGGGTTCCGTGAAAAATAGGAAACATGAATTTTTCACATTCGTTCGTCTTTCGACTTCTGTCAAAATGTGTTTTATTTGGTAATGTCAAGCGCTTTGTAGTCCACTTCTATCGTCTATTCACATCTGCACTAAAAATATGTCTGACCATCATTAATCAGAACCATGAGCTTAAGACACCATTCAGTGTCAAAATGTTAAATGATAAATGGTAACGGTCTAGTTGTGTTTAGTAAATATTTTTAAAATACCAAGACATGTCCTCTTTCCCAGATTTTTTCTTCTGCCTTTCTGTCACACAGCATCTTATCAGATGGAATAGAGTTCATCCCTGTCACAAGACGTGTGTCACCTGGGTGAGACAACATAAAAATAAATAAAATTTCTCGGTGTATGCTGCATTTAACTGTGTTTTTTTTTATGAAAATGTTTTATTTTTTCCTTGTTTGCGTATTTTTATATATATATAAAAAATCTTCCTCTATAAATAAGAGATTTTTTTCTTATTATAGAGGTAGGACGTCACATAAAAAAGTCTATTAAACTATTAATTAATGCAAATATTACACTGTTTATTACAAAATTGATCTATATGCATACTTCTCTTTCCATCTGGCTATCTCACCTCTTATTTCTCATGTGTATCAAATTAAATGCCATCCAATCCAAATTTTGCACAGTTTCACTCTAGAATCCTGAGTAAAATATAATCATCTTGATCATTTCATACCCTCCCCATGCTTGAACAAAAATTTTCATTGTAATCCCGAATAATACCGCGAACAAGCCGAGAGTAAATAATAAATAAACATTCTCAAATTAATTTTTCCGCCTTTTTGATTTACTTTTTAACAAAATTAACAGATCACATCTTACTTACATACATTAAAATATCAAACTTTGTAGATGTAAATGGTTGAGAATACACAAAAAAAAAGGGGGAGACATAATTAAGAAACGTCAAATGCAAAACCACAATAAGATACAGACAACAGAAGACTCGGTAAGAAGAACAGTATATTTTATAAAAAAGTATAAATATTTTAAACGGAAATATTGTTCATGAATCAATTAAAATTATGGACCCATATATCCTCGGGTAGGATGAAAATATTTACCAAAATATCTCCCGCTTTTCTCGTAATCTTTCCGTATAAACGAAAGCGAACGGGATACAACCTCAGAAAGTTACACCGCCGATACAAACTGTCAGCAAACTTCCACAAGTCATGTTGCAGCCCACCTCCTCCAGGGGTACCTACCCCCCTTCGCGGCCAAGATCCGCAAGCGCGCGATATTGCTATTTCGCCCTTTCGGTATAAATCAGACACTACAGTAAACGGTATCGAACTACCGGATCTAGATTAGCAATAATTTCTGTGTAATTTTAGACTTTTACGTAACTATATTACATCGCTATTTCAGATTACGCGCTTAATATAACTGAGCGCATCCACGATGAAAAGATCATTTTTCAGATAAACCTCAGCTCATTGACTAAAATAAAAATAAAATTAATGAGAATGTACTGTAGTACTCGGCTTGCATCGCCTATACTCGTGTCGACTCGGGTCGTTTCGTGCCATCTGCCCTCGCCGCAAGTGTACAGCCAACCATCGGCTTTTCTCGCTTCTCGGGGCGCTTTCTCGCCTCGAAGGCGAGGTGAGGAGCGTCGGTCAGAGTGTACCTTGTACCACTCGGGTCTCGGCACCTTGGCAAACGCCTCGCACGAGGAGCATCGGCGAGAGCGAACTGCTGGCATCACGTATTGTTAAATGCTCTTTTTTGCATTCTCGTACCATTTTTACATTTAATTTTTAATGTATTTGAAAAGAATGCTCCATTTCAAAGGAAACGACTGGCTCGTCCTCGCCCCACTACATCAGTGAACGTACTGGAGAACACGATGCAATGAAATGCATGACGTACGCCACACGCTTCTATTATACCACACATCCTTAATTTATTTTCATACATCTCGTCAATTGTTAAAGCTTCCAACAGAGCCATCAATCAATATTTGGTTTACCTTATTGTGCTAAGTATTTCGTGGTACTACACCCTGAACCTTGTATTTGAATTCTCTCTTTGAAAACTAATCTTAAATATCTATTTTCGCCTTTGTTTCAATCAACACGCGCGTGGTTGCGTCATTAATCACTAGAAGATGTATAGCTGTGCACCAGAGTTTCTATTACATGCTAAGAATAATAAACATTATTTACGACTGTCACTTGAAGTATCGTGAGATTGATGAGAAGCAGAAGTGAGGTCGGTGGAAGGGCGAGCTCCTCTGTTTATTGGGAACATTCTATGAATTGTACCGGTCGTTATGTGTACGTACAAAGGCAGGACTAGATTGTCGAAAATAAATACAAGTCCAGCTTGTGTCGACATTAGAAAGGAAACCTTCAAATGAAACTGACACATCGCGGAAGTAAAATGTCAATTTTCTTTTAAATGTGGATAAACCATTTGTTTCTATACGTTTAATAGAAATGTTTTTATAAACAAAAACATTTGATAGACACCATTTAAAAAAAAAAATTAAAAGAATATAATAATCAATTTTTATATAAATCACAGATAAAACATAATGATAATAATGATTATTGGCGTAGGATTTTATACATAAATAACTTTTCGAATCAAATATCTAAACACCTACCACGAAACATTAGACCGGCATTTTATATAAATAATAGTATAGGAAATTTACTCATAAATTCTATAGACAAAGATGATAAATTTAACAATTCTGGTGTCTATAAACTTAGTTGCAAGGATCGTGCTGCATTTTATATTAAAATATTATATATAAATATAAACATATAAACGGTGTTGGTCACAAACTAAATAATTTGGAATCGTTGGAGATAAATAAAGCGTGTAAAACTCATCAAAATATTATAAACAACCAACTAAATTCAACAACGAGTCACATTCTAAAATTTTTTCCTAAAAATTATTCGAGTAAATTAAAAGTAGATTTTTAAAAAATAGATTCTGGTAAAGAAACAATAATATATGTTTTAGTTAGTTATGACATCCTGATGAAGAAAATGGTATTTTTCGAAACCGGTAGATGTATTTAAACTCAATTAAGTGGTTAATAAAACAAAAATAATAAATAAAAATATGAATTTTAACCACAAAGTTAATATTGCTAATTTTAAAAGTAAAACTTAAACTTTTTTTTTTTAATTTATCGATTAATCGCACTTTTTTTTCCATTTATGAATATGTTTTTTGATTGGTTAAAAAGTTTACTTATTTAGTATGATGTTCCGCATTAAAAAATATTGTAACATTTTAAAATGTACTACTTTGAAGTTTTCTAATATGTTTGTTTCATAATTACACAGTATTTTGCTATTTCTAAATGACAAAAGTATTCCAAACGAACAGCTGTTGTTTATTTTATGTTACTACTCAAAATGGATTGACGGGTGGATGGACATGAGAAAATTATGTATATAGTATTTGACCCACTTTTCTTTAGTTGGATATGTTGTGGATGACTTAAAATAAAATACAGCCAAGTTTACTTGTATTTTTCATCTTTCATTCTTACATTGCTCAATCGTTTCTTATCCCGCACAGCATCTTAATAGACGGACCAGATATCATCTTGACGAAATTACCGAAGAGTTCATTCAGCATATACACAAACAATGTAATACAGACGTAAGAGGGGTGTTCAAAAAATTCTCGGAAAGTAGTTTTTATGGAGTTATTTTCTGCACGGCCAAGGCTTCCGTAGAATCTATATTTCTATGCGCAAATCCCTTATTGTATTGTTTTAACAATGTACCACGTACTGTACTTTGTCTTTATTTCCAGTAAGAAAAAACAAATTTTAGTATTAAAAGCATTACACGAAGGATATAGTGAACTTAAAGAAATGAAATAATATGAACAGGTAAAATATTAACTTAAAATTTCAAAAGAACACATTATTTGTGTAAAAATTATTAAGTAATTATATCTAAGAATTATCCACAACAGTTTCAACAAATATTTAATATAGGTGATATCTATTGCACAATTCAGAAAGATTGTAAATGAATATTAATATTAATTATTTGCTAATCTGTAATGCCATTGCTAATGCTGTAATCGTCGAGCTTGTATGAGAAGACGTATGAATGTGGATGAGGCGAGAATTGTGTGTCAGGACAGAAGGGTATGGCGCTTTGTCCTCTTCATCTACCTCCCGCGGGGAAACGGCGTGATGGTAAGTAAGTAATATTGTCAGTGTTTAAATTTTCGTTCCAATCGAATCACATTTTTTAAAGAAGTCGCGGAGCTATTTGATTGCGAAGTGATACCAAAGTTATCATGTGACAGCAAAATGAAAATATTGGGACAAGAAATTTGCATTAGTTCATGTCTATATATTTAGTGGTGTGTGCAAATCCCGAAGTCTTTTTCCACAAAATTGTCACTGGTGATGATTTGTACTATTTGTTTGAATTTTCCCTGAACTATTTGAACGCCCTGCGTATTTATATATGTATATACATAGGTACGCGCGTCAGCATTTTTCCAAACGCTCTCTCTGAGCTAACAATTGACAGGCCATCCCTCGAGACACTCCCCGAGGATGTTGCGCTCATTGCCTTGCAAATTTTCGGCAAGCTGTTGTGTATTTTTGAGCTGAGAAATTCGTGGTGTTTTACCCCGATCCTTGTATTACAATTCTCCGTTTGGAAACATTTCTTGTTAGAGGTTCGTCCCATAAATAACAATGTTCGGTCTGTCTGAATCTGGCTTGTGTGGAATTATCATGCACGTGTAGGATAATCTTTTGAATACGAACTTCTAATACTTCAAACTCTTTGAATAAATCACCACATCTGAATAGCGACACGGCCTCCTTAACCTTCGTTAAATAAGACTTTATTCATGCTTGTGGATTATACATATCTTAAAAGAGCCCTTCCACGGAGATATACTACATATTATTTAGTATAGCTAACTGTAAATGGCGATGTATTATATAAACGTCACCATCATTTCTAGCTAAAATATATATATTTTATAATTATTTTAATGCTTGTTATTAGTTTTAATGGCTAACAAATTTTATATTAACCATTTTCATTAGTTTAACGTCAATCGGTTTCGATACTACTGTATCTTCATCGAGACGCACGCATACTGACCGATCCATAAAATAAAATATGCAATGTGGCCTCGGTAGTAGAAGGAAATTCACATTGACATGAACAGTATAATGGGAAGATGTGAAATAATGAGTTATTGGTTAAATTTAATTGGTTATTAATTATATTAGATTTAGTGTTAAGTGATTTTCAATTTTTAATACTCCCAGATTACTAAGCCTTTATTATTTATATGTAAAATATATATGCTGTCTTATTTTTTAAACATTTGACCTATCTCTATAAGTGGTTAGGAAATTAAAAAAATACATATATAATAGTCACCTTAAATGTTCTTTTATTATGATATTAAAAAACGTGCGTTTTATCTAATACTGAACAATCATTGCAATTGAGTTTATATACACCGGAATGATTTAATGTATGTTGAATTAATGTATGTTAAACGAATATATACATATATATATTTATAAACCTGTAGACAACCATCAAGAAAGATAATTAACTAATCTGAATCTTAACTTAAGTTTGTTAAACTAAAACAAAATAATATAAAATGTTGATCTCCATGTTTAAAATATCGCATGCGACACTGGTCGCAAGAATCAGATAGATTGCATCGGTGTGTGAAAGGAAAGGATATTTCCCGTTTTTTTACTTTATTCTGTAATACCAACATTAACAACAAACTAATTAACTTAGCTGAGATATTATTTATAGGGTTAATCATTCAAAAAAGTATGATCAAAGTCTGAATCGTGTCCGCAAAAACCGTACCACAGCAATCTTTGTTATTATTATATTACATCAGATTACATTATATTATTTTATATTCCTATAAGAAAGATTACTTCTTGCTAGAAGAAAATAAATAAGAACCTATTTCGCACGAAGTTTTAAAATGTTACATATATACTTTTAAATAAAACTAACGTGTGCCATATATTGTACGTCATGCCTGGTCATAAGCGAGATAATTTTCACGCACTTTTCGACTTTGCAGAGACTTTAACGAGATAATTATCAAGAATTTTCAACTGTCGAACATTTAATGTACAGTTGATTATAATATCCAAATATTAGTTTATCTTAACTCACTAAATATACAATATAAAGCCATTAAATAAAATAATGTTGCCAATATGCTCAATATATCTCTAACAATATCATATACGTAATGTCAGCAGTCTTTCCTTCAAACACAAATTGTAAAAAAAAGTACGATAAAAATTAAAATCTTTAAAAAATATCCAATTGTAGACAAATATATGTCATATTACAAAAAGTCGGAGCTCTGGAAGAAGGAGAACATCAAGGCTATGAGGGCTGATCCAACGCTTACCCAGGACCGTTTATAAGCAAAAGCTCCTATATGGTCCTGCTCATTTGCCACCAGGTTGGCATTTTGCAACGCTACTATGACAACTGTGCAACAACGTCCCGTACAACAGTGACAGGGCGGTGCCGCACAGCTGTCAACACAAAATTGCCCTCATTGACCCCGACAACTTCCACTTTATTGCTTTTCAGGGCCGCAGTGAACAAAGTGATGATAGCCACCGTTCGTTGAATGGTTAGGGCACAAGATAATAAAAATATATATTTTTAAGATGTAACAAGACTTTGTGTTCCCCATGTCGCGTTCCCCGTGGCAGTTAAAAGGTTAAACAGCAAATAAGTAATGCGTGCACATTTTTTAAAACATATTTTTTTACACCATACACGCAATTTATTTTACAAACTGACAATTTATCAAGGCGAACAATGCTTGTAAATCCTAATTTATCGTAAGATCTACCCAAGTTTTATGAGAATCCTTATGCAAACGTATGAAGATTACGCAAAATATATACGGCTCAAATAACACTACATTTTCATTAGGGTGGCGTATCATCGAAGGGTTCGCGCCGGCAGTGCGCTGTGTCGCCGTCTTGCTAACCAAATTGTCGAAAAATCCTCGGAAACTGCGGCAGGAGGCGGGGTAGCCAGGAACATATGTATTATATCATATTATATCACCATCAGTCCTTAATGTAAGCACTCGTACCCTATGTATTTAGATTAGCACAAATATTTCGTTATATATTTACTTGTGTACACTGCACACAAGCAAAAAAAGCTGTGCAGTACTAAAGATTCTACAAAACACTCATTTCAGTACCTTCCTTAAAGTAACCAATACACAAGAAAGTACAAATATTCATACTACGTTCCATTTACGTGCAAGCCTGTTGGCCGATTCCTACCTACATATAAAGAACCTGTTCTGGTATAGGTAGTCATTAGGTTCATAAGGTAGAATATAAGTTGGAAGTAAGGTAATAATTTTAATTAAATGGTAAAAAACAGAAAAATCGAAAAGGAGACAAGTAGATAATAGATAAAATGAACAAAGTAAAAATTTTGAAACGAAAAGAAACAAATATGGAGCAAATGTGGATAAGTACGAGGTAGGATGTAGGGATAAAAATAATTACATAAAAAGAGTAGCTTTGATCATTTAAGGAACTCTTTCAGCTGACTTTTTCCAATTTTGAAAAGTCATTCCTTTATAAGGACGCAGAATATAGGATGCGATACCGTTGCCATTAAATAATTATTATCTTATAAAAAGACATCATAAAATTCTATGCGAATTACCGTATATGTTACCCTACGGCTGGAGTTTCTAATTCCGACGGTCATTTTGCATGCAACGTCATAAAGATGCTTTGACACAATTTACTTGTTGTGTCGTGTCAACCGAGGCAAGACTAGCAGTGTACAATGAAGTCCTGGTACCGACTCTGATGTATAAAAGTGAGGCATTAAGCTGGCAGAAAAGAAACGAAAGTAGACTGAATGCAGAGGAAATGAGATCGCTTAGGCGTATATGCGGCAGATCCATTTATGACAGGAAAGAATGTAAAGCAGATCTTAGTATAGTAAGTAAGATTAAGAAATAATCATTTTGGTGGTTTAGTCTTATAGAACTGTTGAATGAGAAGAGAATGATATGAAAGATGTATAACGCAAATGTTTATGGCATCAGAAGTAGAGGACATCCGCGGAAGACTTGGCACGACCAGGTAAACCAAATACTGGAGGATGGTCTTATTATAAGCCTCAATAATCGGCGAGCTTGTATGAGACGATGTTTGAATGTGGATGATGCGAGAATTATGTGTCAGGAGTGTGGCACTCTATCCGCTCTGCCTATACTCGCAAGGAAACGGCGTGATGGTAAGATAGTTAGTCAATTTATTCAATCCGCATAATAATTTTACTGAATTAAAAATTTCTCTACTAAGTTGTGTTTTGCTAAGACCGTCTTTACGTCTGTGGATTTATCAACTGAAAACCTTTTCCAACGTCATTTCAAGTTCAAGTTCGTATAGCGATGATAGATAGTAATCGGTCAATTATCTGTCAAGAGAGCGGTTGGTGAGAGCTTTTTAGGTCACTACAAATATTATTGAAATACTGTATGTTGATATTTATACGTTATGGAGCAATAAAAGAATTTGCTTTATATAAAGTAATGAATTCACAATTATTTTCTATATTTAAAATAGATAAAAATTATATTTTTAAGATTATCAAAATCAACTTTGTGATTGAAATCCATTATTATAGATTGTTAACTTTGTTTTATTAACCATTTAATGAATTAAATACATCTACCGGTTTCGAAAAATATCATTTTCTTCTTCAGTATATTAATAACTAATCAAGAACATATATTATATTATTTCTTTAACATGTTCTCAAACATAACATATATACTTTAAATATACATACTTTAACATGTTAAAATGTTCTCAAAATTAGAATTTTGTTCATATTTTTATTTTATTTATAATAATATGCCTGTGTACGCATAGTTAAAATAGTTGTTAACGGCATAACCTAAGTGCACGCCCACTGCACGCCACTGGTGTCGATCCAATAATTTAGACGAGAAGTAACGCAATAAAATATTTCGTAATAAAAAATGTATATACTCTTACTTCTATCTTGTGTTATATTTTCATATTTACCGGTTCCGGGATCGATACCAGGCGGCAAAACCTTATTGTAATCATAAAGATTTTGTCCCGTACTTCTTACAATGTGCACACCAAATACGCTGTCATCTTTATATTCCCTACGTAGACGGTGGTATCAAATCGCTATATAAGTATATATGATAATTTATTATCATATTCTATGCTGGGTGCATTAAAGCGACATTTTAAATTGTGTTTAGTATAACAAAGTAGAATACAACGTACAAAAAATTACTGCAACTTAAAATAAGTCAAGTACGAGGCGTGTTTTTTAAGTAAGTACCGTTTTTTTTGTTAAAGAAACACATCATTTTTGCAACACTTTACTTTCTTCGGACGCTGTACACCTTTCCTCTCCGATGATGTAAACCGAATTGACATGTTCTCTAATTATGGGAATATCTCCGCAAATATATTAAATACAGAGTTCATATTTTAGGAATTCTTCCGTAATATATTTATGTATTGGATAAAATAATTACACTGTACAAGTATTTACCATACGCAACAATAAAAAATGTTTTCTCTAAGAACCTGACGTGAATTTGTCAATACGTGTATGTGTACGTGCGGAGAGTGAACCGGCGCAGAGCGCGGGGTGCCGGATATCGATCGTCACTTTAGTAGCAGAGCGTGCGAGTTAGACGTGTCTTATGCGTCTTTATGCTATCATTCGTGATGATTTTTTTTCTTATTTTTAGCACTTTTACACAATAAAATATATATATTCACTTATATATGTGTCAACTATTATTTTAATGATTAATATAAGTAATAAATGTAAAATATTCATATTTATCCGACTTAAAAATCGCAAAAGTCTACATGTACACTGAGTTTACAGTACCGGAACGCGCGTTTTTATTTTAGTACCGTAAGGGAAAGGTTAAACTAATACTCAACATAGTCGCCACCATTATTAAGGCACTTGTCATAACGGGACACCAATTTTTGTATACCTTCGTCATAGAACAACGCCGCCTGGGATGAAAACCATGTCTGTATTCCGTCTTTCAGTTCATCATCGTCATCAAAACGCTTGTCACCAAGGAACCGCTTCAGATGAAGCGAAATATGGAAATCACTTGGCGCAAATCAGGACACACTTGGCGATGAATGTCAGCTGGTTTCATGTTTCGTGCATTCAAGAAATGAATCATGCACCGTGTCTCATAGTCGGCGGGCTGATCTATTGCCTTGAACATTTCAACCACTTATGTGAATTTCTTTAACGTTGCATGTGGTGAGTCAACAGATAAAAGAAACCAATGCGCATGCGCAACATTGCAACCGCAGCGCTACACACGGAATATCCAACGATACATACTTAAAAAATGCGCCTCGTATACGCGAAATACGAGAACAACTAAAAATGACCCTATTTGTTAATCACCAATTTATCTTACGTAGGTGAAGTCGAGAAAATTGATTTATTTATTTGTTATTTGATATTATTAAAGCATTTATCTCTAATTAAAATTAAAATAATTGTCTCCGTTTGAACGTCAGTCACACTATTAATAAAGACCTGCGATCGTAACATACATGCGTGCATACTTCGATAAACAATTATATGGTCATCTGGCACTTTGTAACTTGACTGGTACAGTGTGAACAAATCAAAATTAGAAACAAACAGAATGTTAATCATGTATGAGAATTTCAGGACTTAACAGATCTATTAAAAATATATTCTAGGACAATGGATACTTTAATATAAAAATCTATCGAACATAAAATAGTCCACGAAGTTGCTTCCAACGGGAAAAAAATAGATATCTCACATAAAACGTATATAGATGAATCTGGCAACTTCTGTACGGATCAGCTTATTCGTCAAACCTGTCTACCGGCTATAGAAAATTCCAAATTAGAATTTATCTCTGCAGTTTATCTAAATTTGTTTTAATATTCACAGAACTGTGTTTTGAAAAATCATTACATCGCAGAGGAAATATGATTTTATTAAAATTAATAAATTATTTATTTGCACCTGGACAGGGCCGGGTTTTTTGGCTACTCACATATCCCATAGAAATATGTAGTATGTCAAAATTTCTGATTTCCATTTAATTATGTAATAATGAACACCCTATGGAAACATTATTAAAGTTAGTTCATCCATTCTCTGCGATCGCCATCAGTGTCTCTTTTCATTGAGACCGCTTGTTTATAATTCCCTGCAGCGCAGAGTAGAATTTGCGATCCCTATTTACATAGTAATCCTTGTCGATTCGTTCATTAATTTACGATATATCAATGAAAAAAAAAATAAGATTCTGTGATTAAACGTTAAAAATGTTGTTTTAGCTCTTTTGTCACACACCACCAAATATATAGACATGAACTGATGTAAATTTTCTTGTCCAAACATTTTCATTTTTGAGACTTACGCAATCAAATGGCTCCGCGACTTTTTTTAAAAATATAACTCGATTGCAACGAAACTTCAAACGCTGACAATATAATATGCATTAATGTAAAAAATACGTTATGATTTAATTTTTGTTCACTTTATTTCATTTTTATCCATTTACTAATCTGTGTCTCTTGTGAAAATATTTTTTTTGAATTACCGACATTTGTTAACGGGATGAACGATATTTAAACGACCAAAACAAAATAACGAAATAAATTTATATCATTAAAAAAATATACGGCTTAAAGCATTGTTGCCTCGGCCGATTGCACTTAGCAAGTGTATCTATATCACCACACAGATAACGGTACATTACTAAGCTCTATCGCAAACACTTGAACATGCTGAACGAGCGCAAAACGTCCGACTTCCTGGAAATAATGAGGTTACACGATGCTGTTTTGAGATTTTGAAAAAAAAAAAAATTCTCAACAACGCGCTCGCCAACAGACATGTTACAATCGTGAGACACAATTCTTTCATAACTCAATTAAGAAATAATTCAAATTATTTTTAATTACGCGACCCAATTCTATCGCTGTTTCTGTATCATTCCGAACACGTCCCCTTTTTCAACAAAAATTATGTTTTTAAATACTAATTTAATGTATTATTTATAAATATATACATATAAAATAAATTATGTCGAAAAATATTGTTTTTGCGCTACCGGGATACTCTATTTCCAATCCGGGGAAGTACACAACCAATTGTGTTATAGCGCCAGTATTTTTCATGACAAATTTTCGAACCTATATGTTACACTTTTTCAAATTAATACATCTGTCGTTCCATTATTTTTGATTTAATGAATACATTAAATTAGTATCTA
This sequence comes from Eubasilissa splendida, assembly GCA_031772225.1. NCBI lineage: Eukaryota > Metazoa > Arthropoda > Insecta > Trichoptera > Phryganeidae > Eubasilissa > Eubasilissa splendida. The sequence continues at coordinate 21,757,078 of CM062863.1, forward strand.
AAACATCACAGACCTATGTTCTGAATAATTACAACTTCACAATAAGAATGTGTTTTTCTTAATGATGCAATATTTGAATATGTCCAAGAACACATAATTACGGGATTTTCACCTAGGTAATTTACCGGGCTTATATAAAGTGATCATTTAAGCCTGCAGAAGACAACCGTGTTGGGGGTTCTTCTCTAATTTTTTTAATATATGGATATGGAATCTAATCAAACCTGAAGCCGGAGTACACTGGGTTGCATAACTAAAATCATCATCATCATCATGACTTTTCTCGGCATCTTAAAAATGTCACTAAAGAAGTGCCTGTAGCCTTGGTCAGTCCAACAGGTGGGAGGTTTTCCTCTTCCCCTTCGCCTTTCGACGTGGCCCACCACAACAAACTTCTCTTCACGCAAATAAGTAAATGGTTAAGTTGATGTTGTATGCGCAAAATCTAAAAATCATTAATTCGTCTCCTCTCTCTTGCCTCCAGGGTCCATGATTCTACACCATATAAAAATATAGAATGCACCAGAGACTATACATTGCTAAAAGAGCAGTGGTGATGATATGATATGATAGCAGATCGATGAAAAATCTGACTGGATGATACCAGCAACAGAAAATATTGTATGTGTTAGTAGTTGGGGAAGGCGAATGTTTTGTACGGGACGCAAAGAACTCGAAGATGATTATGAATAGTGGTGAGCTTAAAATCACGAACCGTGAGTCAATCACTGATAGATTTGAGTCACACTCACTATCAGTGATTGAATATCTGGGAATATCGTAATGATTTATTTTATTTTATTTATGTTTGGTTGTAAACCGTGATTCGGCGCATGTTCATATGAAACAAAAATATTCGTGAAGGAATGACGTAATAATTTTTGATAAGCGCCATCTAGTAGATTCTGCCAAAACATTTTACGCATTTCACCTGCTTAGAATTTGACCCGAAAAATAAACTCACATTTTTTAAGGGTTTTCATTCTCTCTGTGATAATATTAATTATTTTTATCATATATGCTAGAATATGTTTTTAACACAATATATATGTAAATAAGTTCAAAATTGTGTTTTTTTTATTTACTTTGTGTATTGTGATATCGTGCGGCGCACGCGTATTAGTTATTAAACTGTGATCACAGTCACAGTTTTCAATCACTGATATTATCAAATATCAATCACAATCACATTTTATGATTCAAAAGTAGCATTTTTTCTCATCACTAATTATGCTGATGAAATATCGTGACGACATGGCTGTTCCACTGAATCTTCAGTGTGAAATATTATGTCGTCTCTCCACAAAGAGGACAGATGCAATGGTAAGTCTAGTGACACAAGGTTCACTTGGTTTTTTAAATAGAGTTGTGTGTACGGCATATGTATCATTCTTATAATTTTTAAATTAATCTATAAACTTGTGAAAAAAACTTACTCTTTGGTCTCCTGGAATGAGGCTCGAACCCCCGACCACCGGATAACTAAGCGAGTATCTTAACCACCAGACCAACAAACCCTCATGAAAGATCAATAGCAATGGAATACCGCAGCTGGGAACAGTGACTATCACAATGACATGACTACTCTATCAAGAGTATAACTACGAAAAAATAAATATTTTTTAGAATTCCAAAGGCGTTAAAAGAAACCACAAAAACAAAAAAATATTTAGTATGTTCAAAAAATAACCTCCATCCGACCATTTCAATTCCTTTAACGCGAAACTGATAACTCGAAAACTTCGCTTAACTCTAAATTTTTCATATTTCGCAAGCCATATCGCACATCTGTCGTTAGCCAACAATTTTCTACACAAATCGAATCTTATTTTTAAAAAGGAGCAAACCATTATTCCTGTGTCCACACAAGAGTACAGAGATATTGCACACTTTTTCAAAACGTCGGTCTACTTGTAAAATATATCGTTCGCGCGCAACCGAAAGTTATGGACGCGACAAAACAACGCGTAAGTTGCGCTGGAGGTTGAAATAACGGCACTTGGAGAAAATTAATGTATCTAATTTGTAATGCCAAAAAAATATGTTTTTCCTTTTTCCTAAACATTTTGTATCAAAAAATAAATAAATCCGAGTCCCCATTTTGACGTTTGATATAACGGCGTGGTCAACTGCTTTCATAACTAGAAATATACAGTCAATTTTCGTGTACAGTGCCAATTAATCTAGATTTGTTTAGATTACGCGCGCATTTTTCATTGGTTGACTATGATTGATCTAGCAAGTAATTATGAATCTACAGTAAAAAAATATGTTGAAATAGGCTATAAAATCGATTAAGTATTGCTTTGTTCACAGTACTAAAATACGTGAACTTAGATGGTTGCCGCATATGGAACGAATGTTGATTGATGATATATCATACGTGAAAAAAATACCTTTACCCAAAATAGAAAATTCTGAAATAATGTAATAGCAAGCCCGTTGTAAACATGTTTTGTTGAATACAACATTTAGTTCAGTAACCTTGTATCTAGATACAAACAATTTTTATGATTTTTTTTTTATTATTAATATTAAAATATATATATATTATAACATTTGTTTCTTCTCTATGAGAGTAAGACTCGTGTATAGAGAAGGAGTATATTCGAGTTAATTTATGTTTCAGTTAGTCTGTGTACATATTTTTTTAACTTCAGTTACAAATTTATGATAGTCCGTAATTTTTCTAATTGTGATGGGGAGATTGTTAAAAAATTTGATACCTTGATAAATATATTGATTTTGAGTTGCGGTATATTTTAGTTTTGGGATATCAATTTGATCTCTATATCTTATGCGATCGGAATTCACTTCTAAAATTTAATTGATTTTTAATTTTGAAAATTTGAATTATTGAATTTTTTTGTATATGTCTACTATTTTTGGTACTTTAAAATCTGTGAATAGTTGTATACTTGGATAGTCTTTTTTTGTTTTTAGAATAATTTTTATTATCATTTTTTGAATGATTTCTAATTGTCACATTGAAGTTTTATATGCACCTCCCCATCCGATAATACCGTATTGCAAATGTGACTGTACAAACGCGTAATATATTATTTTCAGATATGTAGGTGATAAGATGTTTCTGAATCTAAAAAATGTGTAGGCAGTTTTCCTTATTTTGTTTGTGAGATTAGTAATATGTTCTTTCCATTTGAGATTGTTATCTATTGTGATTCCAAGGTACTTGATACAGTCTTTTTCTTCAATTGATGAACATTGGTCACAGGTGTTTTCTCATGATTATTCTTATATTATTCCCGTTTTCATGAGACTTTGATCACTGAGAGTCGGTATAGTGTACTGGATGCGTACTGAAGCTGAACTCTGAACTATTATTTACGCGCACTCGAGCCAAATCACAGAGAGAAAACTCATCACATTATTGGTGCGTGACGACAGAGTATGAAACACGCCTAGAACGATAAGTTCATTTAAATGCCGTATAGATATATATTTTTCAAATTTAAAAAAATAGAAATACCTACACGGAATACGTGTTCTTAACGTAATTCTTACTATTTTTAAACTAAGCTAAACGCTTGTGCTGTAAAAATAGGACTAAATTGGTGATCCTTTGGAACGAAACTCGAACCCTCGACCACAAGATCACTAGGCGAGTATCTTACCATATTGCATTTTAAATAGCGATGAATGTTAACCGACTGATAAATGTATATGTTTACCGCTGCTCTTGGTTTTGGTACGTCTTGTAGGCAGTAGACACGCACTCTAACATATTTTATCTTATAGTTTACCATACAATTTCTTCTATTAATTTTTTTTTTAAGTTTCTAATATCAGTATTAACAAGACCAACCTAAACATTGTAAAAACTTACCGACTTGTAGACAGACTTTTTTCTTAAGTTTTATGGGAAAAGGTACATACCTGAAACAATACAAAAATACATGATTAACAGGTTTGTTAAATTATTTTATCACAGCCCCAACCCTAAATATCGACGAACTGTAGAAAATAGGGATGTACGCAGATTGAAAATATATTTCGCATAGGTGCGTATATTTTTAATGCATTTTTAAAAGCACATAGATACATGAGAATTTAACAGAATTTTTTTTTTCAATGTTAAACTTACTACACTAAAAAATAAAATTATGAACCATTACATCAATTTTAGCCAAATATTCTACTTACAAACACCAAGACCCAGGATCGTGACTTGTGATGGTGCATTACGAGTCGAGTCTCATCTGATTGAGGCCACTATATGGCAATACTCACAAGATGGAGGAAGGAAGATGAACAACTTTGATCAAAACATTCTAACTGTTTCAATGAAGGAGAGAAGGGTCAAGCAACTTTTTGAAAATGTTGTCACCTGGCCATTTTTACATATGTTATGTTTAACTTAATATTCAACTGTGTACGATTCTGAGATTTTTTTTGTCGCGCTAGAGGTAGCGGTATATAGAGGTATAAGATAAAATCTTGTATTTAAAACGAGAGATTGTTTACATTACATGCATAAATTTAAATTAAAATACGAATTAAATAATCATACATAAATTTAAAGAATAATATGATATTATAATATATAATTATATTATTAAGAATTCACAATAAGAACACATTCTTATTGTGAAGTTCCCTGTAGCAACAATTTTTCGATAAAATTATTTTTATATGTATATCTTTCTAATTAATACATGGTGGGATAAGATCCTGTGGACTGTATCGAGTATAATATTGATCAGTTGACACAACCCGAAATGGTTTTATGAAGGAAAATAAGGGCAGATGGATCTGGCCTACCTTGCTCTAAAGTCCTGGATTGGACGTCGTTTTCACCTCCAGTTGACTAGCACGTTTGTTGTGAAGAACCGAGCGATCACTGCACTTCCGAAACTGTTGAGAACACAGATTCTTCTTGATCCGAGCGTTGCGCACGGCGCTGCTGTCGGTCGGAATAAGATCTTGACAGTTCGGTGTCAGAAGGCAATCTGTACCCTCGTCGGCGAAATCACTAAGTCATCGGTTGGGCAGAACGGGACAAGTATATTAATGTTAATTGGAAGGAAAAATGCACAGGGAGTGGGTACTCGACTTGCGCCAACAATACATTTAATTAGTATTTTATATAATAATATATTTAAATCCGAGAAGTAGTAAATAATTTTTGTAATAAATATAATATAGTGTCGCATGTACCTAGGAAGCAGGGAATAACAGTGACAACAGATAAATGTGGGAGACACTTGGGGAGGCCTTCATCAAACAGGGGATAGAAAACGTCTGATTATGATGATATCTCTCTCACGGTTCTCTATTCTGCTCCCACAGCGTGAACTGCTTGTTTTCACACGTCGCGATCTTGGGCCTTGTTTAGTGCGACGTGCAGCGAAGCACCGGTTATGTCTCGGACTTGATCTGTCCATCTCATTGGAAATCGACCTCTCGTCCTTCGTCCTGGTACTCATGATCACCAATTTCTCCAGGATACCTCCATATCTTCTAGCATCATGACCAAAGTATGAAAGTATTTGTTCTAAAAAGCCTTGTATTAGAGCGAAGTTCCTGAAGAATTGAGACATTCGTTCATTTCGCAGTCCATGGAGATCTCTCGTACCTCTCATAGCTAAGCGAGCGCCCTACCATTTTAACTACTCTCCCGTTAAACCGTGATGTTAAATAGTCGTATAAGTATATTGTTTATACAAGGAGTGGGGAAACGGAATGTAGGAAAGGTGGTACGAATTTGGTATAGGGACAGGACAATAAAGGCTCAAGGACCAACCAGGAAGCACAACTCACCTGGATTTTCTCTGCTGTAGTTACAGCTCTTCTGAACTTCAGTAAACTTATTCGCTGGTTCGCACAAAGCACAGTGTGTCACCTACAATAGGAATTTCGGCATGCACCGCGAGAAACCGAATACACACTCTAGCAATAGTAACTGTACAACAACAGATCAGTGTAGCAACCACACACCAGGACGTCTACTTTTTGACAGTTCAAAATTATAGATAACACACAGAAAAGTTATGCTCTGAGGTATAGGATATAGGGGGGGGAAACAGATGGGTAAAGTCAACATCAAGGATCATCCTTACACGCGCACGATGACCGGCGATCTGGTCCTGTCATAAATACAGATCATATATAATGTTTTTTTTTTTTAAATATATGTTAACTGCTCTTTTCACGTCTTATTTGTAATCGTGTATATGTATACGTCCGTTATGCGAGAAGCAGGGGGTATGATATCCCACCAGGGAAATTTTAATTTATTTATTTTACTGTGTATTTATCGCGTTTTTTTTAAATAACGTAAGTCACAGTAATATTATTTTTTTAAATATCGGCACGTGCACAATTCATATGAAGGTAAAATAAGCAAGACCCCACCAATTGTCTCTCCGCCTAACTCTAGGTAAGTACAAAAACCTTCTAGAAAATGGTAAAGAGAGAAGACCGATTCCTGAACCGTGAAGGGAAACAATTACACACCGAAAATATACTCCCGCTAGACTGCGATGTGATGTACCATGTTGGAGAAACTAGTTAGCGGAATATCAGCAATCTTCACAACTGTTTGCCAACAGAGTTTATGTTGCAAATTTGCAACATGTTGATTTAATTATAAAAAAAGGCTAAAGTCTTCTCTGGTGAAATTTTTTCACACTCAATTATTTTAGTTTGATTATTAAATGTATTACCAGTATCAAAGAAGGTGATCGATAGATGGTATACATTAAGAAAATGTTCAGTTTGAACAGTTTTAAGTAGTTTTAACACTGAAAACTACATACGACTACATATAGTCATATGTAGTTTTAACAGTTGAGTGTCATGCAGTTTTAACAGTTGAGCCATGTGTAGTTTCACAGTTCAGTCAGTCGTAAAAAGTTATATACATAACCATTTATTTAGATTATAAAGTATAATAATAATAAGCGGCATAGTTTTTTTAAATATAAAATAAAGTCTGTATTTTAATTATGTACTATTGTTTATATACAAATTATTTATTAACATTTATAAATGGCGCACTAAAATTTATCACCTGTATTAAGTGTTAAAGTGATAGAGATCTTGAAATGTATTTTATTATTGGTGCGTACATACTTTAGGTGTTTATTAATAAACATATAAAAAAAAAAAATTCAACTGCTGTTATATAAATTTATAATATCATATATAAGACAAGACTGTAAAGTTACAGAGCCTTGTGCTATACATTGAGAATTGTAAGGCCTATATCCAGACGATGATAATAATGATTGAGACTTTATTTAGATGAATTATTCTTAATAATACTATTTGAGTAAGTGCCGCGCTTGGCCTACAAAACCGAAGCCTTTATCAAGTTAAAACGGCTTTATTAAAAGGATTAACATTATCTGCTTTATGTATCAAGATTCTCACTAATCCTGTTATTAAGCCAGAAATTACTTGTAATCTGCTGCCTATACAATGTTACATTTCACATCATTTTAATTTATTTTATTTATTTAAGACATTAAGATATTTCAACTAGCTAACTAGGTACTCTCTTCATTCATGCCTTCTACAACAGCACAAACCATTAGTGATAGATAGTAAACCGTTATGTGACGATGATTGTAACCGATATTTAACGATGATAGGTAACTAAGATTTAACATTGGATGGTTTACTTTCTATTATAGCAGCCATTGCTCAAAGAATAATGAATAATCATTCACCAATCATCGTTATAATCGAACATAATCAGTCAATATAACTGTTTAAATAACGTATTAAAAAACTTTTATAAAACGTATTAAATAACGATTAAAAAAACTATTTAAATAACTGTTTGATTAACAAATTAACTATCATTACGAACCATATTAGCTACACTTTTGTAATTCTATAAACTATGGTTAAAACAGTTATATATTCTAATGCAAATTAAATGCATCAACTAGAAAAATAGACATATGGATAAACTCAGTTTATTTGTAATGGTTATCGCACTTCCCCGGATAGGAAGAGATCCTGGTTCAAATCCCGGTGTCAACTAAATATTTTTTCGATAAATTGAGTTTATCTGTGTGTATATTTTTCTAATTGATGCATTTAATTTGCATTAAAATATAACAGAACTATGTTGAGTAATATATTCGCCCATAATTTATTCATTGTATAATGTCGCATATACTCTATCCACATACACTTATTCTTCTTCTTCGTCATAATATGCCAGCTGATAGAAGTCTGGAGACCTAGTTGCAGATATGAGGTTACTCATCCAAGATTATCTTTCTACCTATGTTTTCACTTCCTTATATATTTACCCGTATGATGAAATCATTTTCATTGGAAAAAATATATCCGAAGTGTGGAACTTTTCATTTGTAACTATCATTACGACCCCTTAGAATAACAATGTTCCAACTAACATTTTGGGCTAATTTGAGTTATTGTGCGAAAAGGGTTCCAAATGCATTATTCTTTATTTCTTCCATACACACCAACTATATTTAACGGATAATAAAGGAAATAGTGAGAGCTGAAAGTTGCAACAACACCAGTAAATTATTTCAATTTATGGACCATTATTGTTAATTTACAATGTTTTTTTTATTTTTAATTTCTCTCATCTCACAGTGGTCATTGATAATACTGAAAATAAATAAGTTAAGACCTTAAAACTGGTCATATTTGTACACTCGAAACAAGATATATATGAATACATGTTGAAATTCAATCAACACTGTTGAGCTCATTATGTCAAAACAGTGTCAGTGTCAGATGGAACCTTGTTATTTTGAGGGGTCTTTATCGTACGTCGATACAGCCACAACTTACTTCCATAAAGTTAACAATTTCATCTACCGTATTTTTATTCTCTCACATACCATAACTCTGAACTAAAGTAATGAACTAAATCGATGTTTCAGTGCGCTGATACTAGAGAACTCTTCACAGGAACGAGTAATTCAAACTACCTCTATTTGTGTACGATGGTGGAAGGCGAAAAAAAAGTAAATTCAATACTGCTACCACGACAGAAAAACCGCTTACGTTACACAAAAATTGTCGCAGATCACCAGTGAAATAAAATATTCGATCGCAGAAGTTGGGGAATCTACCGTGGGGTGAGCCGCAGCCCTCGGAAATGGCAGCAAGGCGGCCCCCTAATGTGAATCTACGGAAGCGCTTATACGAGCGATTTATTATGCGATCCCCCTGACATCTGTTATCGCCGGAGGAAACTACCTAGTTTGCCGTCTTACCTTGCGCACACACCTTCGTACAATGATGTAAAGTGCAAAAAATGTTGAATATCATTACTTGTCAGATTTACACTTGATTTTACGAAACTTTCGCGTATCTCTGTTCTCAAACCACGTGATTTAAAAATTTCATATTATAAAAAAACAAACAATTATTTTTTAAGAAGAACACATTATTATTGTGAAATTGCAGTTTTTTCAGAACATAGTTCTGTGGTATTAAAATATATATATATATACACAGGGTGAGAGACCTAGTCCACAATATTTTATGGGTGGATACCTGACTAAATTACGATTCGAAAACATTCAAGGAATATGTGCCTAATCTCAACTATGTCACAGAAATAAGCATTTAAAAAAAATCGTTATTGTGCAATTATTTTGATTAATAGAAATATTTTTTTGATTCCAAATTATATATTGAATACAATAAATTAAAGGTCATCGAATTTCGAGCGCCAAGACTATATTTTTTTAAATGATTTAGGGCCTGAAGCAAAAATATAGATTAATAATGGATAAATTTGGGAAATATTTATTTCGAAGTACGTAGACTTAAAGCTTAACACGATTTTGTAACAAATCCAAACGATAATATTTTCCGTAACGGTGCAGAATTTGCACATATTCCTTGAACATTTTCGACTCATAATTTAGTCAGGTATTCACCCATAAAATATTGTGGACTAGGTTTGTTACACCCTGTATAAGTCGTAACAAAGTTTATCCAAATTTAATAAAAATGAATAGGTATACAGCATTAAGTAGATGGAATAACAGATGTGTCAATTTAAAAGACCTTCAGCATATAGGTTCGGAAATTTGTCGTCAACTTACACGGTTGATATGGCGTAATGGTAACGCATTTCCCCGGATAGGAAAAGATACTGGTTCTAATCCTGGTAGCAACCAAAATATTTTTTCGATAAATTATTTTTTTCTGTATATTCTTTCTTTCTAATTGATACGTATAATTTATATTAAAATAAAATACATTTCAAAAATCTATAACGGTTATACTTATGTATTATGTAATCCCAGCATATATTTTCCTACATTAACTTCAAAGGTACTAAATATGCGTAACAACGTTATTTTATACATTACAGTCCTCCCGCAAACCTCCCATTAAATATTTTAAAATTTCGATATTTTAAACACGCTATTTTTATCGTTCTATTTTTAACGTTTTGAGAGAGCCTCCAATTAAAACATATTTTTTACTAAATGGGAAGTACATTTTTATTATCAAGTAATTTTTATTTATAATTAATTCATTTGACAGTTCACAGATGAAAAAATCAGCATTTTATACTAATTAATAATTTATACAAAAATTAATTTAGCAGAAAGATATACCCACATAAAAAATTCATTTATTTTGTCTGTATTTTTATATCCTGATTGATTTATTTTAATAATTTAATTAATTAATTTGTATTCAAATATTGCAGAACTATGTTCTGAAATTGCAACTTCACAACAAAAATGTGTTCTCTTTAAAAATATATTAGTGTTATCAAAGTTTATCCAAATTTAATAAATTGATGTATTTGAGATTCATCGCAATATAAATATGATTGTTTTTAAAAATTGAATAATATTGTAGATGTACCAATACAAAACAAAAAAAATCGTAAACTTACTTGGTTGATATAGCGAAATGGTAACGCATTTCCCCAGAAAGGAAAAGGTTCAGGTTCGTATCCCGGAAACAATAAAAATAATTTGCGATAAATTGTTTTTTTTCTGTAGATCTTTTTATAACAGTTGTTTAATTAAATTTGTATTAAAATATTACAGAACTATGTGTTTTCCTTTAAAATTATTAATAAATTATATGTATATACGTCTTATCATCAGCAATATATTATTATACAACCATTTGTCACAGCTAACTGGGGGAATAGCTAAGACGGTAGGGCGCTCCCTTAGCATGTGATACCAGGATCGATACCTGGCACTTTTTATAATAAAGGTAAAAAAAAATCACTAGGTAACAGTGAAAGTAAAGACGTTACAAAATTGTATAATTCGCTGTTTCTAACGCAGTTTTCGTAACATATTTAAATGGTGGAATTTTGTTGTATATTAAAAATTGAACAGCGATTAACAGTGAATTAAATATTTATTAACACATTTACTAGTTTGATTTTAGGATGCCTGTAGCAAAACTATTTCCTAGTACTGCCACTATTATTTATGTAATCCCAAGCGAGTAACTCTGGGGTCCAACCGGTCCAAGAGACAAGGGAGAGGATGGGAAGGGTTAGATAAGACAGAGACAGTAAGAAGGATGATTTAAAGCACTCAATGAAATGACACCACTATTGTATATTTCATGATGTGTGTGGGAGAAATGCCAACTGACAGGTAACACATTCACGGTTTGGAGATACGGCATTTAATAAATTGTTAGTGGCCATAGGGGTGATGTATTTAAACCGTGAGCTCGGTATTGCAGGTCGTGGGACCTTTAAGACAAGAGTGCCTGAAACTATTCTATTTTCATTATTTTTACATTGTAACTCTTATAAAATACAAAATGAAAAATATTGTTTCACACACCAGCAGTTGTTTCAGTTGGTGATTCGTAAAATCGAGCCTTTCTTATTAAACAGTTTTTCACATACGTGAAATATAATTGTCCACAACAGCAGCACTCTTCTGTAGTGCGTACAAACTATATGTTAATTATTTATTATAAATATAAAAATAAAATGTTACTTAAAGTTTAAATAAAGCGAAATCAATATCTTAATATATGTTTACATTATACCTAAATATCATACTAGGCCAACATGACATAAAACATTAATAAATCAATAAAAATACGTAAATTACTCGGGAAACATGAAAGGAATTAATGAATAAATATATATATATATATATGCAGAGTGTAACTAGTCCACAATATTTTATGGGTGGATACCTGAACGAATTACTAATCGAAAATGTTCAAGGAATATATAAATTGTGTACGGTACTGGCGTTTCTTCTAGATTAGATCGCATTTTTTGTAGATAGTTTTTTTGAGGAAACCTTGGCCGAGGTTTCGGCACATGTTACAGTACAATCGTACTTGTATGAGATATAAATCTCAGCTTAACTGTAGCAAAAAATGTAATTTAATATTTTTTTTAGGAGAACACATTCTTATTGTGAAGTTGTAATTATTCAGAACATAGGTCTGTGATATTTTAAATATGAATTAAATATATTAATTAGAAAAATATATTCCGTAAAAATAAAGCAGATGGCACTTTCAATTAAATGTATTAATATCAAAAAGGTAATATATAGGTTCGAAAATTTGTCGCTAAAAATATTGTGGCTGTATAGCATAGTTGGATAATGCACCTTCCTCGGTTAGGAAAGAGATCCAGGTTCAAATGCCGGTGGCGCAACAACAATATTTATCGATAAAATTGATTTTATATGTATATTTTTCTAATTAATATATTTAATTCATATTTAATATTTTTTTGCCTCAATAATGTATTGAAAAATATGTCCGAGTCATATTTCATGCTATTGACATTATACAACCCACGTATTATAGTGTGCAATAATCCTGTGGTAGGTGGCAAGTCTGAAGGATTCATGTTTATTTTTGGCCGTCTATTCTTTGCAAAAGAACCGCACAAGAAGGAATGGAAAAAGTAATCACTTTCTAAAGAAAATTATTATATATCGAAATAACATCAACTCAGCTATAAGGTCACATTTATTTAAACCTAATAAAAATTTCAACATTTTATCCCAGATACATCGTCAGTCTACTTCGACCATAAAGTCATAAAAACCAGTAAAATATTTTCCAAATTGAACCTTCATCCATTGTCCGGCAGTGCTGCATTTCTAGGAGTTGCATTTTTTGTCTTAGTGTCATATATATAACTTTTTAAAACCTGCACTACAATCATATGAATGCATTGATTTATATAGGTTTTTTTAGACTTATATGTATATGAATAGGTAGGTTTTTGCACATATGGGCACCGCTGCTGGCTCGAATAAAGCGCAATCTGGAAGTCCAATTTTCGATCACTTTTTGGAGCAACTGGGGACGTATATCGGCAATAACGCGTCGACCGTTGGCTTCCCAGTCGTTTATTGTCTCTGATTTATCAGCATAGACTAGCGACTTCACATATCCTCACAGAAAATAATGTAAAGGTTGAATCACACGATTTGGAGGCCAATTATGCGCTTATCGAATGTTTCTTTCAATAAATTGATTGTGGAGCGCGCTTTGTGGCATGTTGCGCCGTCTTGTTAAAACCACAGCTTTTCCATATTAATGCTATTCAATTGAGGAACGTAAAAGTCAGTAATCATGTATCTATGGCTCCAATTGCTGTGCACGATGGCGAATCAACTCATTCGGGTCCTCCTTAATACTACGCTCCACTGCATCCACAGCTTCTTCGGTGCACACTGTACGACATCTCTGCGGATGCGTATTATCAATTAGAGTATGCGTGGTGCAAAAACGATCCATAGTTATTCGAATTACTTGCTCGGGTGGACGATTATGTCCACCGTAAAATAGACGTAGCGCACAGCAAGTTTCGCGAACTGAACCACGACTTTGGAAATAAATTTGCACAATTTGCAAGCGTTATTCCGACGTAAGTCTATTCATGATGAAATGGCAAAACAAACTGAGCACAAATCAGCTGTCAGCTGTCAAATTGGCTGTCGCTGGAAAAAGTGTTGCCAATTCTAAAAACAAACCTCTAAAAAAACATCATTTTATTCCGTTCAGTTCGCATCATCGCGTTGGTCCAAAGAAACACGCATTAACAAATTAATTACAATTGTGGATATGATACAATTAAATATTTTATCAGATTACTAAAAATAGCTTATTAATGTCAATCAAATATCATTTTATGGAGATTAATTACAAATATTCCTTACTTAGGGCCCGACATAATTCAATGAATTTGGCGGGATTTGTTGTAAATAATGCTACCTTAAAACGAAGTTTTATATTTCTTAATGACCAGACATTAGGATTTTTTAAAACCTCTTTTTATTTAACATACAATAGAAAAATAAATCACTTTGTTTTACACGATAACCGCGCACTTTATACGTGATATATTTGACAACATGTTCTACTTCACCATAGCTATTCTACCACATCTTATGGACGAACCATGAGAGTACCGATCACGAATAATGTGTTAATAAAATCAGTGAAGAATTATTAAACACTATGGAAAATAAAGAGACATCAGTGAACGCACTAAAATATAAAGTCAAACATATTACTATCTAATTATAAGATTTCTGTATTATATTACATTTAATTTACTATATATTTACTTTAATTGAAGGGCAATCCTTGGCGCAAAACTGTTATGCAGTTTGGCAAAAACTAAATGTAATGTGTGGTGGAAATATGAGGAAGAAAGGAAGTCACTTACTTTTCGTCTGCCGGATGTTGGTTCATTTGTTGATTCCTCTCCACCACAAATACAAACGTCGCGGCGTGTATACTAACACTCGCGAAAAGGATTATTATGTATAAGCGCAATTAAGGTAAGATTAATTATAAGCGTTAGCGGAGTAAAGCGGGGTGAAGCGACGGTAGTTTTCCGTACAAAAAGTCCAAGCGCACAGAACTTGCTGCAGTTGGAAGACTTTAATCACTGCGACTTCTTCTTTGTTTATTATACTTCAGGATAGGTGAGGAAAAAAAGGGATGGCGATACTCAGGTTAAAATTGTGGTAAATCGCGAATTGAATGCATGCAAGTGGCAACAAGTTAAACGCCAAAAAGCGCTAACAATATGTATGAAATAAAGTTGTCATAAGAAAAAACAGATCTTAACATTTTTATATGACACAAACTATATAACTAATGTTAATGATGAAAAGTTAGTAATATAAACATTTGTATGAAAAAACAACAATTGCACAAAAAACTGGTCTATGGGAAAATATATTTCCATCTATATAACAACATTTTAAATTAAGCTTCGTTTTTGTTTTATTGTGTTGCCGTGGAATGCCACTAGATATTAGTATTTTTAAAAATAAAGAATCACCCATGTTATTTTTTAAGCAAATTTAGTTAGAAAGAGTGAAAATAAGTTAGGCTAGGTTTAATGCAATGTCATGACAGCAAAATAACAAGTTATATGTGTGCACCTGTCTTATTTGAGGTTATTATGGAATCATTTTATTGTATTAACCTCAAGGTTAAGAAAACATCACTTAGGTGGTTTGAATTAGGAGAGAATGATAAGAAAAATATATGACGCAAGTGTTACCGACCAGGTAAACCAGGTACTGGAAGATGGTCCTGGTAAAAGCGACAATTACCGGCGAGCTTGTATGAGAAGATGTATGAATGTTGATTAGGCAAGAATTGTGGATCAGGACAGAAGAGTGTGGCGCTCTATCCTCTGTGACTACGTAAGTAAGTAATAAGTAACCTTACTTATATGTAAATATAACCAAGGTTATTCTTTTTTTTTTATATAATCAATTTTGTAAAAGCATATAAGGGCATAAATACAATATAAATAAATATTCTGATTACAAAGTCGAATAACAACGCTGTCACTGATTTCACAACAAACCTCAGATGGTCATCGCTCCAGAAATGGCAGAAGAACTCTAAACAATGGTTGTTAACAAGTCGTTTTCCCCGCAACCAACAGGTCCATCAAGTATTTAGGCCCCCCCCACCCCGCCAACAGGTGACTGACAAACTCGATAACCGGGTGGTCCTGTGATTTGAACAGGGCCAGCATCCGACTACCCAGAGAGGTCTAGAAAACACACACAGCTTTTTGCAGGATAACTTCTGACGAAATACGTGACTGGAAATACGGGAACAAATATGTTTTCAAAATTCATGGCATCTGATTGGGTAATGTGAAGAGGAAATAAAATATCACACGGAAAAAGTATCACCGTCTCAGTTTTCAGGCATTTAACATTAAATATGAAGGCTGTAAAACATGATAAAAATCAAATTAAAAAATGTGTTTTTTTTACGGATAATCAGATCACAAGGTTTTCAACAGAATATATTTTATGTAACAGATCTAGTCCGCAATATTTCACAGATGGATTGTATAATCATGTCAAATCGAAAATGTTAAAGAAGTATATGCAAATTCTGTACAGTTACGAAAAAAATGCGACTTTTACAAAATTAAATCTACGTTCATCGAGATAAATATTAGCAAAATTAACCCATTATTATTCTGTTTTGTTTCAGGTTCTAAATCATCTAACAAAAAATAGCCTGGCAGCTCGAAGATCAATGACATTTTATTTTTTATATTCAATTTATAACTTTTCGTAGAATATATATTTCAATGCGGAAATCCTCCACTATGTAGTGTGTACTTTGTCTATGTTTCCAGTAAGAAAAAATAAAATATTGGTAAAATAATACATGCTTCTATATAAAATGATAAATGATACATATATATGTGTGTGTGTGTGTATTACAGTGGATGTGTATTACCAGTGAGAATATATTTTCACTGACGTTTCAGTGAAATCATATCCGAATACATTTCTACTGGTGGAAATATAACTTCACTAGCAGGTTTTAGCAAATGTATGTTCTACCCTAACCTATAATTGAACCTAACCTAACCTAACCTATGTATTGAAAAGGAAATAAAAATGGCTGAGATTATAAACACGGTAGTTTATGCAGTAAATAATTTTATTTAATATAAATGAAAATACTATAAGCGAATAAAAGTGACCGTTGTAGACGCCACCCACGCCACCAAACTTTGCCATGCTGTAGGGCGACACATCGAAACAAGGCCAAATATTCCCGCGCGGCGTATTCTCGCTCGTCAACAAATCGTCACAAAATGTAACCAGTGAATTTGTATCTTCATCGATAGATATACATTCACTGACCGGCTTAGCGAAAATATACTTTCACCATTGAAAATATATTCTCACTGGTAATACAGATTCACTGTAACATATATTATATATATATATACAGTGAAATCTCGATCGATCGTTTCTCTAATAATCGTTTTCCCGCATGTGTCGTCTATTTCTTCTAGTCCCGAATTAATTTCATACAAAACACACAAAAATAGATCGCATGGATCGTTCCTCTATTCATCATTTTATCGTAATAATCGTTTATATTATGCAGCTTACTTCGTAGCTAACTAACGACACTCGTAAACAATGAGCGGAATATTCTAGAGAAAGAGAGACAGAGAGAAAAAGCTGCTGCTGACTGCCGCTTGATATTCTACAATACAAAGTTTAATTTATTTATTTTGTTTCTGTGCAGCTTTCTAATTTTAATTTTATTTACACACATTCATTTACATGTGCAATGTATATCTTTATTATAATTTTTATTAAACATTTAAGTATGAAAAATGTTACTTTTTCTATATTCCCGCATTATTTCAATAGGTCCCTTCAAAAACGATACATAGAGGTTTCACAGTAAATATTTTATTTTTTTGAATTTTTTATTTTTATACTTGTTTCTATTACAAAGTAATGTTACATATTTTTTGTGTTTCGCTGTATCTACCTCTCCTCTTGTGCTTGGTGGGATACTTACAGTGTAGTTATTAAAAGAGTCTAGGAGAGAAGCTTTATATTTACAATCTACAATGATATTTATTGTCTAATTGTCTTTTTGAAGTGTTTAATTTATTTTTTAGTTGTCTTCTTAATTTCTGTATGAAGGCCATTTAATACATATGTACACCAAGATATACTTAAATTGAAATAATGGTCATCAATTTCATCTGCTGCACAAATCTTAAATTGATATATAGAGTGAAATATTAGACATCAGTGACATATATTGCACAATGTAGAAAGATGTAAATTAATATAAATATTCATTATTATTTTTGCTAATCTGTACTTCCATCTAGCGGATTTCTTAAATACACTGACGGATGAATACGACAGGCAATATTATAATAAATTTGGAATCAATAAAATATTTCAATTAATTAAAATAATTACATTGCTACATTTTCTTTGAAATGCTTATAGCTCGGTCATGGGTGAAATTATACGCATGTTACTTGAACATTTTCGACTCATACTTTTACACTGGGTGTTTTACATTCAGTATTTTATTGATAACTTTTTTTATTTATTTATATCTTCTTTATTACATATATATTTATAATAATTATATTTTTAGACAAACTGCATGGCAGTTTTATAAAAAAAATGACTTTTACATAGTTAAACACATTTTTTAATGTTTTTTTTATAAATAAAATACAACAAGGGGGGGAAAATTAGATAAGAAGATATTAGATGAATTTCTTAGAAAGATATAAAGAAAAAATCAATCTTTCACAAAAATATACAATTTTTACAGGGTGTAACTAACCAAGTCCACAGTATTTTATGGGTGAGATACCTGAATATAATATAATATAACAAGGAAATAAAAAATTGATAAGAATATGTTTTTTTACTTTATATTTTAAGGTGGTCACTATGGTCTTATCATTTTTTTTAATGTTTAATAAGTCTTTATTGTTTTTTTTAAATTATTATTGGCACAACATATTATTCGCGATCGGTACTCTCATGGTTCGACCCAACTAGTATTGTGTATATGACAGCATTACAATTAGATGATTTAGGGCATCATTATCAACTGTTTTCTATCCACTGCTGTATGAAGGCCTCCTAAAGTGTCTTGTCACTTTTCACTTTCTGTAGTTATTGTTTGTTAATTCGTCAATCTAGCGGGTTTTAGGTTAGGGTCAAATATAATATAATTATAATTTTTATTATTTTCCTTAGCAGGTACCTACTTACATTTTAAATTTCGCCACCAATGCTCATATAGACATTTGGTCTTAAGTAATATCTATTCAACTTTTTAAATTTATAACAATATTTATCAATTGTTAAATCAATTTCACCGACGTGTTCGTTTGTCAATGTCAAATGTATTTGTTAATAGAAATGCGATGAACATGCATCACTTATACATATTATATCGAGTCATATTTTTAAATAAAGTCGCGCAGCTATTTGATTGCGTAAGTGGTACCAAAGTGATTACGTGGGTGGCACCAACATGAAAATATTGGGACAAGGAAATTGGATTAGTTTATGTCTATATGATCTGTGGTAGTCACGTGGTAGGATTTTCGTATCGAGTACAAAGTCGGTACAATAACAAAATCATATTACAGGTGCTGAATGCTTTCCACTTTATACTGAACATATGAAATGGAAAGAATAAATAGGGGAGGAAAATGGGATGCTATATATATTTTTAAAATATAAATATATATACGCATACACGCATGTATATGTGCATATACAATTTATGTTAATACTAATTTAATGGATTAATTATAAATATATACATATAAAATCAATTTTGTCGAATAATATTGTTTTTGCGCTGC
The DNA here is from genome assembly GCA_031772225.1 of Eubasilissa splendida. Lineage (NCBI taxonomy): Eukaryota > Metazoa > Arthropoda > Insecta > Trichoptera > Phryganeidae > Eubasilissa > Eubasilissa splendida. The sequence continues at coordinate 21,776,732 of CM062863.1, forward strand.
TGGGATTCGAACCTGGATCTCTATTTCCAATCCGGGGAAGTACACCATCATTCGTTCGAATCCCGGTAGCGCAAAAACAATATTTTTCGACAAAATTGATTTTATAATTAATACATTAAATTAGTATTTAAAACATCACAGACCTACGTTCTGAATTATTACAACTTTACAATAAGAATGTGTCCTCCTTAATAATGTATGTTAATAGTTATTAAAAATTTGGGGTGGTTTAATTTTAAAGGCAAGCAATTTATCGTTGAAAATGTTATTAGAAGAATTTACGGTATTATATTTTGACGTAGAGCCGACATATGTCTGGGGCGCATTTGTCGCGGGCGCAATTATCAGGTTACCGTTGTGAATACCATGTCAGTGGCGCATCAATTCAGTTGTCAGTACAGATCGATTATATTATAATCTGACATGGCCCTCCTTCAAAAAGATTCCATTCACTCACACGACCACCCCAAGTAATAATGGCGCCTGTTCGAGTGGTGCATAACATGGTCCAATTATGAAATTCCCCTCAGCAATCCGGCCGGGGTGGGGCCCCGACGGGGCGCTGATCGCCCCGCCGCGCTCCTGGGGCGAGGGGTGGTGGAAGCGATTTGGATCGTACACAGCATATTTTATTCATCGCGGGTTCGATTCCCATAAAATACATTTTAATGGAGAGCTGTTCGTCTTGTTAACAACCCATTGTTGAAGGACAATCTGCAATCTGTAGAGTGCCGGCCCAAAACTCGCTACGCTGTTCACGAATAGCCGTTACGACAACACGAGGCAGTACGTAAGAAATCAGACAATTATTATCTGTAATTTTTGATGTAAATTTAATTACATTTAAAAATTAATTTGAGTAAATCATCGAAAACTAACAAATGAAACGAATTATATTTATTGTAGTAACATTACACCTCTCACCAAACGCGCAACAAAATACAAATAGATTCAGTTCAACGCTGCTCGGTATTACACATTTATCGCTCACATAGATCGCACGCTCGTCCGACGGGGTGACTACGATTGTACAAACATTTTACCAATAACTTTTCATATGTGGTTTAATTTGTACGAAATAAACCGCATTCAACTTTAACGACTACGAGATATAAAATAAAATAATTAAATTAAATTTAAAAAATCAGAAACAAACAATATCATGAAATGTATACTAGTTTTCTTTATTTTTTGGCACTCAAAGTTGCCATCTTACTTTGGCAGTATTATGCACAGCCTCTCAAACGACGTTAAACTCGACAATACCGAGTTCACCACCAGCTACACATTTCCCCCTTTTGTATTCGTATTCGACAACATTCCCCTACGTGCCTCCCACGCCGCACATCCACCAACGAGACGTTTCACATCAATACATCGCAAGAAACAGAGATTCTCACATTTTTTTACTGCCAACACTGTATTTAATTTTACCACTTCTTTCAGTACAGATTCAAATAATTTATTTTTTGAATTTTACAAATACGTTTTTAAAATCAATTTTTAACAATTATATATGTTTAATTGTAATTAATATAAAAACTTGAAGATGCAAATAGTGGTGCTTTATCAACTTACTTGAATGTACATAAAATTTAATTTGCTGTGTATTTTTCAGAATGCTTCCTCAAAAGTGAAATAAAATTATCTTAATTTAAACATCGGTAAAAATTACAATTTAAAATGTGAAAAAACGGCGTTTCTCACCAAAGTAATATCATATATATTTTTTAAATTGCTGTTTACGCGCCATGTTACTACGATTGGCACCACTGGGTTTCCTGGGTGATAACAGTGTGCATAAACGTGGGTATTGCCGACTTTTTTTGGTGAATGCAAGAAGACGGTAAACAACAGGCGGATCAATTACATCCCATGCTTCGACCAATACAGAGGTCCAAATATACCGATTGTCAAAAGTGCGCACTTCGGTCAGTCGAAATGTACCCAGCCAAAAGAACAACAACATCGGACTAGAAAATCAGCAAGTACACTAAAAATGTTAGTGCAGTGTTCATGTATCATATGTGCCCTTATTGTCAATCAGAAACCTGGAAACCAGCTATCGAAGGCATTCACTTAAAACAGTTGCAATTTTAGAACAGTTCCTTGAAAAAACAAATTAGATGAATTACATACTCAAAAATATACATAGAAAAAACTTATCTATCGAAAAAATGTTCATTTACGTGCGGAACTCAAACCTGGTCTCGTTCTAATGAAACAATGAAAGCTCATTCTCTCTGCAATAAAAATCTCGGCAGTAACCATTTATTTTTTCGCTAGATTGATTTTTATGTATACTTTTCTAATGGACCGTGTCCATGTATGAGATTTATCTACGAGAGATTCGACTCGAATGCGCATAAAGAGTAATACAAAGTTCAGCATGAAGCGATCTATGAATCATCACCCTATGTGATTTGCACACGGATTACATGACGCATCCAGTACATACGTACCTTTAACAACTCTCAGAGATCAAAGTCTTATTGAGAGATCACATTTATAAGATTACACAATGTAAACTAAGTACTAAGACTTTATATGTTTCATTCTATTTTAGTAAGATTAATTCTTTCGGTTAGAAAAAGTTCCAGCCATATATTTTTTCAATAGATTTTTTTTTATGTATCTTTCTGAGTGATTTTTCTAATGTGTTTTTACATTACATTTTAGTGTATTTATTCTGCCATATATTTAGGATGATGTTTACAATAGATTCCTGTCATTTGAGTGATGTGACCGAAGTGCCGCCGGATTCTCATCGCTACAGTGTATTTCCAAATAGATACGATCGCTACAATTCCGTATACTTCAGAATTTTTGAGAGTAGAACGGCAACATTAGCGCGTGTAGTATTAGCGGTCGATCCGCGTAGAAAGACGTAGTGTAGCGCGAGCAAACTACACTCGGGAATGTAACGGCAATGCCGCCGCGCCGGGGCGCGGATGGGGACGGGGGCGAATCCGCCGCTAATGACCGTAACTCGGCGGGAATTTAAATAATAAAAAGGTCCCAGAAAAGCGCGCCCCCGAAAAGGGAAAAAATGGATGGCATCCGGCTGGTGGAGTTAGTCATTTGTTCCGAAACTTTAGCATTCCTATCTCACCATTCGGTCTGCTGCTTTTCCCATTTCTGTCGAGTGTAAAGAAAAAAGTAATCTTATTTATTATTGCACAGTCCGTAATAATTAACCTAACTAATGGCGTCATTTTTTAACACTTGACATAGGAGAACAGAAACAGGCTGAGATGGTTTCATCACGTAATGAGGAGACCAGAGGAACAAATCGTTAAGAAGAAATATTGGCAGAATATAACGAGGATGATCTCAAGCAACCTGGTGTTGAACATCGAGAAGGAAATGAAAGAACCCCACATAAATCAGGAAACCATCAGAAAAGAAAGATGAAGAAGAAGAGACAAAGACAAAGCTTAAAAAATTTCTGCAACCGAACATAAGGAAAAGACAAAAGACTTCTACGGACTAGTGAAGCAATATATATTTAAGTGATTTTAATACAAATTAAATGTATCAACTAGAAAGACAAGAAAAAAATTATTTTTCGAAAATATATGGTATTCATATTTTTTAATTCCACGGAATATAGGTACATCATTCAGACTCCATACATTTCAATGCTTGCTTGTCTTAATAATATCCGATACAAATTAAATTAATTAAATATCCTGGGAAATGTGTTACCAGTTACACACGCCAACAGAGTAAGTTTACAACATATTTTCGGACTTACATGCTGCAGCTCTTTCAAATAATTGACACAATTATTCCCACATGACACTGTTATTCCATTTTTAAAAAGCTATAACCTTTATATTGCGACAAATTTCAAATTTTGATAAACTTTTATACAACTTGTATATTTTTAAGGAGAACACATTATTGTTTTTTTCAGAACATAGTTCTGTGGTATTTTAATACAAATTAGATGTATCAACTAGAAAGATACACAGAAAAAAAAATTGTGATCCCGGTAAAAACTAAAATATTTTTTCGATAAATTATTTTTTTCTGATATCTTTCTAGTTGATATATTTAATTTATATTAAAATACCACATAACTACGTTCTGAAAAAACTGTAACTTCACAATAACAATGTTTTCTCCTTAAAAATTAATGAGTTTGGTATTGGATGATATCAGTGATTGAAAAACTGTGATTTATAAATAAATTAAATAAATAAATAAAATAATTGAACAAGTATCATTTTATTTAACCCTTGTTTTGCGTAGCACACAGATTACTAGCATAAGTGCCATTAAGTCAAATGAGAATATAGCAAACTGCAAATAAATAATATTATTAATGTAATAAATATGCATCTAAGGGAGACCCATGCATGGAGCCTCTACTTGTACGTATATAAAAATATTAAAAGAGGTGGCTTGGACACGTCTTGCGAATGCTAGAAGAAAGACAACCAAGATACTGCTTGGCATCATGGTAAAGATGGCTGCCGGCGGATCATCCCACGTTGTAATAAACAACAATTACATTATGGAGACAGGTTTGGTTTTAATTGGTTAATAAATAAATATGTTTTTTTTTCTAACACTTAATCACTGCAAGTGGCTGTGACTATCAGTGAATGACTCACAGTTCGTATAATACTTAATAAATTTGGTGCAGCACATTCTACAATATATAAAACATCTGTACATGATCAGACCATTTCTCAATTAGTGTTTCCGAATTAACTCATTCTCATTCGCCTTTATATACTACATATCTACTTGACTATTCTTTCATCAGCTACTCCCTCCATGCGCATAAATAATTTAAATCAATCGTTCCTCTAGGCTTTTAATACATTTCCTTTCATCTTCGTAATCAATCGTTTATGACCCTTTCAGCATAGTTAAGACCATATTATAATGATTCTCTAATCTCGTTGTTCTCCTTGACAGGTAATTTCACGCTTCAGGAAATAAAAAATATTAGATGAATTCTCGATAAAATAATTATAATTATGTATTCATTATTATTATCTAATTAGGGCCGAGTGTGTGATCGGTGGTAAAATAGTTACTTAAGTAAAAAAAATTGCGGAATCGGGTTGTTCGATCGTCCGTCATATATATTTATTTTATTTTATTTGTAACTATATAATACAATGTAAAAATCTGTTTGGACTGTGCCCGTCTCACTAGAGAAATTCTGTGTAATGAATCATTTAATATCCCACTATTTTAGTGGTGAGAGTTCGTCCGATGATGATCTTGCTGTTTAATGTATATTACCGCAGACTTTTCGAAAGCGAAGTGACAGATTTCGAACGCAGGGAGAATAAAGCCACAGATAAAAACATCAAATTGTATGTATGTACTTATGGCCAATGGTCAATATTTAAAAATAAAACAATTTTGATAATATTCGCAGGTATTTGATGATTATTGGCCTTGCCACACTATTAGGCGAAATACAAATTTACACATTTAAATACACAGCCTGCCTTTAGTGTTCAAAACCCGTATTAGGACGTTGTTTGCAGGTCATTTTTTCTGAACTGGATCTTTTTTTTCACACCAACGTCTTGAAACGTTGAGAAAAATAGTTTAACATTTTAAAGCAATGAGCAGTTAAAATTTTTGATAATTAGTATAAATAAACTTTTTTACAACAATTCATTCCAATTAAATTTTTCTACATGTCAAATATTCACAATAATATTGATACTATTTTTAATTAAATTTAAACGCGTGCCCCACCCCCTCCCGTGGTTCAAGCGTCACATTTTCTGAAAATATTAATAAAACATCACAAACACGTTTTTATAACCAGCGTCTTAAAAATTGCCTTTTTAACTTTTATTACGATCGCTATGAAATAAATTACCTGACTAATCACAAAATATATTATGTGAAAATAAAACGTTATATAAGGCGAAACGCGTCATAAGTAAATTAAACGAGTAGACTTATTTATTAAGAGTTATTTTCACATTTATGTGATGTTCTACTAACTTACTTCGGAAATAGTAAATACATCTGACTAATATTTGAATCAGAAATACTTACATACTAATTTAACGTATATATTTATAATTAATACATTAAATTAGTATTTAAAACATCGCAGACCTGTGTTCTGAATAATTACAACTTCACAATAAGAATGTGTTCACCTTAATAAGAAATACTGCAATTAGATGCATGTGTGGCAGATCCATTTGTAATGAAGAAATAAGGAGAGAATATAAATTTGATCTTACCAAAGTGAGTAAGATTAAAAAGGATGACTTAGGTGATTTGATCATATGGAATAGATAAATAGTAATAAAGATATATGACGCAAGTGTTGATGGCACCAAAATAGAGGACATCCGCGGAAGACCAGGTAAACCAGATGATCCTGTTACAAGCCTCAACAATCGACGAGCTTATTTGAGAAGATGCATGAATGTGAATGAGTGTCAGGACAGAAGAGTGTGGCGCTCTATTCTCTCCGCCTACACCCTACCACGAAACGGCGTGATTTGGATAATTGCTTACCTGCAGTACAGCAACATTACACTGCTCCAATTTTCAAATTTCTAATATTAGAATTGTTTATTTACAATTGTTATTTTTTATCATCAGAACAAAAAGATCGTATACCCACCACAGCAAAGGACACTGTCACATCATCACAGTGAAATGTGTTATATACTGATATACTAATATATAATACTAATATCGATATTATTTCTACGATCAGTGATGTCATTTATCAAAACAACCTTTAGCGATTAATTACCCAGCTGTACAGGCTTGCACGCCGAGGGGGCAATTAAAACGTAGTCGTTGAAAAAAAATGTACCATATTTGCAAAATGCTCAGTAATTAATTTTGTCACGCAATCGATACGACACAGGGTGGTGGTTATGAAGTCGATTCCACGTATCGATCGATCGTAACCCGAGCAAATTGGACAACCAGCTCCAATATTTGGTAGCTCCAACATTTTGGAAAACCACTGCTTCTACTGTAATCCAAATTTATATCTTCTTCATCTTCTTTTCTTTTTCTTCTTGCGTCCTCTTCTACCGAAGGTTGACGACTAGTGAATGGCACAGGATCGTTTTATGAGCAAATGCTCCCATATCGATCCTATTCACTCGCCGCCAGGTTGACATTTTTTCCTCTACACTAAAGACACATATGTTTATCTGTTTCTACTAATGTTGACGCATGTCGAGTACCTACTCCCTGTGTATTTTGTCCTTCCAATATAAACCTTAATGTATATCTGTCCCGCTTTGGCCAACTGACGGGGGGACAAATTGCCTTCTGACACCGAACTGTCAAGATCTGTGTGTGTTTTTTTTACCGTCCGAAAGCAGCGCCGTGCGTAACGCTAGGACCACAAAGAGGCGATGTTCTAAACTGCTCTTGAAGTACAGTGATATCTCGGTGCGAGTGCGAGTCAACTGGAGGTGAAAACGACGTCCAATCCAGGATCGAGATCAAGGTAAGCCAGATCCATTTGCCAATATTCCTCTCTTGAATTGGATTGCGTCAACTAATCATTATTGTAATCGATACAGTCTACGGGATCTTACCCCACCAACTAATATTATTTATTTTTGTTATCTTTTATTTCAGTGTTTCTTTAATCTATTATTTGTGCTTCTGCTTCTTTGTTTTTGTATTGTATGTATTGTAATGAAATTTTCTTATTATTTTTATGTTTTCGTTTGTACTTCAATAAAGTGGAAGTTGTCGGGGTTAATGAGGGCAAGTTTGTATTGACAGCTGTGCGGCACCACCCTGTCACTATTGTACGGGACGTTGTTGCACAATTATCATAGTTGCATTAAATAAATGCCAACCTAGCGCCGAATGAGCAAGACCATGTAGGAATCTTTGCTTATAAACGGCCCAGGGTAAGCGGTGGATCCACTCTTTTTCACTAATCTAGAGCCTGGTTGGCAACCAAGTCACTGTGTGCTGATTTATCCTGTCCAAGATATATAAGATCACCGACATTTTGAACTTTGAACCACTTGCTGAGGTTACGCAGCCAATATATCTCGTCCTATCTATGTCTCTGCCTTCTATCATCCCCTGCATAATGTATTGTAAAGATTCATATATCTCATTGCGGAGAATATGTCCGAACTATTGTACGCCAGTCCTGACGAAGAATAGTATCGAAACCGGTTGATGTAAAAACAACACAGTGGTTTAAACAAAGTTTAATATAAATACAATTTTAAATTATGTCTAACCACAAAGTTGATCTTTGAAACATCAACGAATTATTACATTACTAGATATGATGATAATAATTTTTTAAATGTGTGAAATGTGCATCGCCATCTTCATTTTATTTTATTTTAGATCCTAAAAATGTATGTATTTTAAACATTAATTTTATGTGCGCCATTTTACTGAGAAATAGATTGTGATTATAAATCGACAATATATATAATAATAAAATATCAATATGAATTTAACGGTATAAAATTTTATCTCATTTTATATCTAAATACATCAATTTAAACGGATAAATAGCACTATCGGTCTGACTGTATTATGTTCAAATGAATGTTTACAAAGTCTACCTTGAGACAAGGGTTCACCTAATAGGGAGGACATGGGGCTTATCTAGTTATGTGGTTGCTTATTGACGTGAATCGTATATATTTTATATTAATTTATCTATCTTTATTTACTTATTATTACATCACTGATGGCTTTATTTCTGATTTGCTGACATAATAAACTGGAATAAAATACTTTAAAAAATACTAATAATAAGTTTATAATATTTTAAAAATTAACGAGAAAGTCGTGTGCTAGTCACACAAGAAAAATCCTTCATTTCTTGAGAGTTGTCTCGGACCACCTTTCAGAGGGAGAAAGTGGTATTTTTGTGGAGGTGCTAATAAGCCGTCGTTACTATAAGAGAATGAATGCTAAGCATTTCCATGGCAACGGGCCAGGGATGTGTGCTGACTAAAAATATGTTGCCAGAGTGTTTGGAAATTGACCAAATGCATCGAATGTATTATAATACACGTAACGTTAAGGCGCTACTTTCAATAATAATCCAAATTTTAGCGTTTTTTACGAGTTTTTATTATTCATTTATATCTGAAGTTATACACTAGATTTGACTATTTTTAAAACCATTACTTATATAGGACCTTTACACTCATTTAAAACTAATAAACTGAATGTTATTTGCCATAATTAAGACAATACAAGCATTATAAGAAAGAACGCGACCAAAAGATGCATTTTCCGCGTGCTACAAAATTATCTTAGTATGGTAAATCATTGCATAAACGAAATATTTTCTTATAATCTTGAATCCAAGATTACGGAGACAAATCTCAATTAAGACGAATTAACAAAATGTTCAAAATTAATAGTGCTATAAACCATTCAATTTTCGACGTTTTTATAATACTTCAGTAAAACAATACGTTAATAAATAAAATATTATATAATTTATCCACATGCCTTGAGGCTTCAGCTACTATTTAAAATAGTTTGATATCAAAAACGCAATATTCAATAATAATTTCGATTAATTATCCCTACAATTATTATTGTAGACCCTTTTTGAAACAACAACAAATTCGCCATCTGTCGATAGATATTTGAAACTTTGTTTACACAGAACGTCATTTAGCTGTCTTTAATGTAAAAACATGTCACGTTATATAATTTATGGATATATTACTAGTAAAAAAAAACCGATACGTAACGAATATGCGCGTACCAAGTGAAGCATCTTTGCATCTTCTATTTTTTTATAGCTATCATTTAAACGGTCAGTACAATATTGAAGTTTTGGTCAGCTCTAAAACGTTTTCTGCCAGCAAATATATTTAGTTATAGTTAGGGTCAGCAAGTTGAGCAAAATTGATCAGCAAATAATGTTATATTAAGCAGCTCTAAAGTTATCCTAACCTAACCTAATCTGACCACGTATTAAATCTGATTTTTTCACTGCCGATAAAAAACATAGATAATATGATCTCCAAATGATTTAATAGCTGTTTTTTCTTGCTAACCCAATATTTAAATGGCGAATAATTTAATGACTTCGCATTTTTTTACGTTTCTTCTTGTTCTGTTCGATGAAAAAAAAAGAACTTCGTTTGATGTTTCTAAATCGGTTCACTAAAACTCGAAATACAGTACTGGAAACGATAATTCGTCACGCACTCCAGTTGCTACCTCCCAGGATTAATGTTTGTCACGGGCTCTTGAAACGGATTCGATAATCTGATTACTTGTGTGGCGTATTTTCGTCTCCTTAAAACGAATATTAGTCGTGTGAGAATTTAAAGATCCATCACATCAAACAATCTTTCGCGTCGATAACAGATAAGTATTAATATCAACTAACAGATGTATAAAAACAGATATCGCAGAGAATATTAAAATTATAATATTCAAAGTTATGAAATCAAAAGTTTACATACACTGTTAAAATTTTCACTATTACAATATGGGATTAAGCCAAAATGTCATTACTTAGGTCACTGTACTACACCCCAAGGGTGTTAGCTTTAAAATAGAAGTTCTCAACTCCTGTAACAGTATATTACAAGGACCCTCAGTCAATGAATGAACCACAAAAAAGTGGCTAAAGGCAGGACTTTTAGATCTTTATCGTATTATTTTTACGCTGAAAAGTTTTTATATATTATAAAACTCATTTTATAAACGTTCAAAAGGACCTCCAAAAATCCCACATCCGGTTGTCAAATACGGTAAGTATGTATATAAAAAAAAAAGTTTTTTACCCATTAGGCATCTCATAAATACGTATGCGTCTCGACTGAGCCGACGAAGTAAACTGCTAATATTTAAAACGATAATAAAAGCAGTGGTATCCTAAAGTGCCAATGAAAGAAATAAATTAATAGTTATTGAACGCAAAATATTAAGAAAGATTTGTAAACCTGCGCTGGAAACAGAAATTTACAGGATGAAAATGAACCACAATCTTGAAAAACAAATTGGACGAGACACAATCATATGATTCGGTATGTCTCAAAGACTGTGACGGACTAGCAATGTGGATAGAATCCCAGATGACAGAATATCATGACCGAGTGAAAACGACTTAGAAGCAGACCAAGAAAGATGTGAACTGACTGTGTGAAAGATGACTGAACCTCGAACGTACAAACAATTAAGGATCCAGAATTGATTATACACAAACTGCCTGAGACGCATCCTTCAGTTTGTCAGACAGGAAAATGATAAACTTGTAAAACTAATGGTATAAAGACGTACGAGACTAAATGAAGATTTTAGTAACCTACTCCGGTAGGTTTTTACAAACGTCAGGATAAGACTAACGTTATTCTGCCACGTGTCGGTTTTTATCGTATCGCACGTTTTAGGTTAGAATAGAAACGTGAACTAGGTACCTAATTACTAACTAATTTAATTGCATTTAATTAATTAACGAATATCTAGTAGGCAAACGCGACAGCATTCACTATTTTATTGTTGTCATTGGCATACAAACTATCATAAACATTCCACTATCCCTTGGATCCATCGACTGACAAATGATTTCATTTTCATAATAGACATATTCAATATTAATTTACTTTTTTCACAAATGATTCCGTTATGATATTTATTAACAAAGTGTAACGTATTGTTTATAATTATACTGTTATTTTCTATAACTGTCGATAAAATTACTATTATATTTTGATGCGTACCGTATGTATATATATATAAATAAATAATCTGTTGCGTAAAAAGCTCAAGGTCCATGGTTTTAGATGAAACATTCCAGCTTAAAGTTTTCGAGAACATTCAAGATCGGGAACTCTGGAAAATGTTCCTAAGCTTTATATTTGTTTATGTGCCTTTGTTGCTTCGATTGGCACACCTAGGATTCCTTGCTGCTGCTATTGGTCATTTATGTGTATGAATATTGCCGCCCTTTTCGGAGACTGAAGAGCGTGCAAAACGACAAGACGCAATTGCATCCAGTACACAGTACGGGTCAAGAGATCTCAATAATCAGTGCGCATTTCGGTCGGTCAGAAATCTATCCAGAAGTAGAACAACGACATCGGTCCTGCTAGGACGCCAGAGCATCAGCGTGTTCAATCAAAGGTTAGTGGTAGAGTTCATATTATCAGTAGGAAACCCGGGAACCACAGTTGTCGAAGACATTCACAGGAACACTATTAATATAATAACTATAGAGTTATTCATGATAATATGTATACCTTTTTTGTAGTAATGTGATTACTTATTTACATGAAACTTATTTATTTATTTATTTACGGTACAAAGACCTTTTATATATATAACTTTTTACTACATACTATAATAATACGAAATAAACAAAAAATTACATCAAACAAATCAAATTAAAATCTAGTAATAAAAAAATAAACAATATATGAAAAATAATAAGATACGTCACGTAATTAACAATATCAATTTATATTTAATACAGACTAATGTATCTTAACCTCGTATGCTTTAAACATAATTGCGTTTGTACTATTTTAATCATATCAAGTATTAGGTTCGAACGCAACGCTACAACATGTGAAACTTTATTGCATTTCAATGGATTCGCGTCCTGTAATATATATTTCTCTACCAAGAAATTGTAATCAAAATCAATCAGGTATTACTAAAACTTCCTGGGAGGAATTAATAGACCACGAGCAAACAAAAAAAAACTAATTTTAACAAGATGATAAGATCGCGAGCATATTTATTTATTAATAATATGGTAACTAACTGAATTCTCATCACGCCGTTTTCTCAAGGGGGTAGGCAGAGAGTAGTAGTAGGGGTAGGCCACACTCCTGACACAATTCTCGCATCATCCACTATCATACATCGTCTCATACAAGTTTGCCTAACAGAACCATCCGCCAGTATCTGATTTACCTGATCGTGCCACGCTTTTCGCAGATGTCCTCTGTTTCTGGTGCCATCAACACTTGCGTCATATATCTTTCTTCCCATTCATCCGTTCCGCAAACTTAAAGCCTTTATATTCCAACCCATGAACACAATAGCCGGCGTCCAATTATGCACCCGCGTTATAAATCACACATATTATTGCAGTATTTTAATTTTTTCACCCCTTATAAATCATACGTCTATTCGCCGTTTGAGTGCCTCCCTCACAATAGAGCAGTTTGTGAATTTTGCGCCAATCCCTGAAATAGGGTATTTATTGATTTTGGTCGGTACGGGGATGAATTTATATCTTGTCTCCAGCCAGAGCGCTCCGTCTGTTTTTGATATATGTGGTGTTAAGAAATTTTCAAAAAATATATCAGCGGCGAGGGTGGTTTTGGGCTCTTTCTTTTATTGTGGAAACGCGTTTCCGGTGAGACGGGTGAGGGCGCATCCGGGGCGTTTTATCTGAGCAAAATGTTACATTTTTCAAAAACAAAAATTCCATCATGCTTTTATGGCTCGATAAGTTTTACCTGTTTAAAGGCGGGGTGAAAATAGAGGGTGTTATATACATCAAGGTCATTTCAACTTAGGAGAAATGTTACAATGTCTAGCGAAGCGAAACAATACGTATATGTGCCAGCGCGCAAAAGGAAGAGGAAAAATGAAATATCCCAATGTCTTCTGGGTATAACGTGTGTTAAAATTTGAAAGAAAACTGTTATTACATTACATTTGAATAGTATAATTTTTTTTTGAAATACAATAATTATTTTATATGTCCAAGAACACACAATTACTCGTTTTTTACCTCCAAAGGCATTGTTATTAAACAAATTATAAATATCACATATAGACAAAGCTATTTATATTATATTAAATGGAAAATATGGAAGTATAATGTGTAAGTATAAGTGTAATGTGTTAACCATTCTATCATATATACAGATAAAGACTTCTATATTTCTAAAAATCATCTATGTTATTTCAGGGAAATGAATACCAATTTCTCAGACCATAGATGGCGACAGTGAAGTTATAGTTAATACATAGTAAAATATATACAACGTTCAAAAATTTGATAGATATGGAGGTTGATTGGATGGAATGGTAAACGTTACATTATGTAAAGTTGTAAGTCCCGTAATACCCATATAATATAATATAAATAGCTTCATCTCAATGAGATATCTATAATTTGTACAATAATTATTATTGATAGTGATTTGAAATTTTGAAAAATCACGCACTGAAAACACCACTCCAAAACACAATCCGCGTCATGTATTAGAACGCCACAAGATTGAAGAGGTGACGTGACATTAGCACAGATCAAAGAATGTATGGAGAACGCACACTCACAAACTTCTGTAACCTTAAAAATATCCGTCTTTATGCAGGACAGAGGAAATATGAAGAAAACTAGGCGTCATCTAAACGTACTGAATTTAATTATACTGACTATGGTGATGACACTAGCCTTTAGAAGATTTATGTATTTATTATACTCATGATAATTTAAAGTAATTATAACAATGAATAATTTATGATTTGGTTGGTTAAGTATTGAGGAAACACATTTTCTGAAGAACAACAACTTTACGGACAGAACCTAAATATACATATTAATTTAAATATTTACGGTAAGTTCTGGAGACTTTACAAATATAGTGAAACCTTGATTTCCAAACTACCCACCATACATATGTATAGAGTGTCTGTGGGTTTGTTTTTTATACAAATCTATAGTTTTTTTTCGAGTTTGATCAAATTTATAACACTTGACTTTCAAAACATTTCGAAAAACCACCCTCATCCCCTTTTCTCACACCTTAAAGTAAAATTTTGTTACTACTTGATGAAATTTTGCATACTTGACGTTCAAAATAAGGGAAAAATTACTGTCTGTATCTGATTTTGAAAAAAAATTACCCTCACCCCCTTAAATAAAGCCTCTTCACTCTGCGTAAAGCCCGGGCAACGCCGGGTACTTCAGTTAGTATCATATATTATTCAAATTATTACACACTTAACACATCCAAACCGCTTTGAATTTTATATTATACTGCAGAAATATTTCTATATGAAAATCCACCGCTGCTAAATCTGCAAGACAAAATATCCTCTAGCGTAAATGCAATTAAGTGCGAAAATTCCTTGCATAAGAGAAATCTCGACTAGAAATTTAATTCTAGCGTGCCAAGAAAAAAGGTAACGGGAGGAATCTTTCCCAAAATGAAATCTCTCCGAAAGTGGTAACACGTCTTGGAAAAGCTCGGAAATGCGCCCCACTAGCGACCAAAGGCGAAAGGTCCAGGAAACTACTTGACCGCTTAAGAGTTCATCTCGTTCAGAGCGGTTTCCTGCGACCCGCGCTACGAAAACAGTATCAATTTATGACGGTTGGGTGCACGGGGCGAAAACCAATTGTACCACTCAGCCACCGAGCCAATTCTCTTCGTTCTGAATGGTGGGTAGATGTTCCTGCACCAGAGCGATAAAGAAATACTATCCAATCAGAATATCGGTACGGTTTTGAAGAACAAACTGAGCCTCTGCATGAAAGGAAGCCCATAATAACTCAATTTTTTGGTAAATTGGTTTGCACGTACTCCAAAGACGACATCATTGTGTATATATGAAATATATTTCGGTTGTGTGAGAGACAGAGAAAGCGAAGGGTGTAGAAAATAAATTGAGGAAGGGTATACCTCGTTCAATAGCATCAAAAATTGTAAACAAGGGGTGCAATTCATCACTTCAGATGCTCGTCATATTTTTCTATTCCACGATTATGTACATCACTCAGACTCCATACATTTTCAAGCTCGTTTGTCTTAATATAATCGGACACAAATCAAATTAACCAATTAAAAAGATACCGCAATTTAAACCTAAAACGTTACCATTTTGCTACATCAATCGACACAAATTTGTAACTAATATTCTGTAGATTTTTATAATTGAAAACTGTTTATTTTGTCTAACGATGGAAATAGATAATATTCGATGTGTGCTTTTAATACATTACAAATGATAATAATATATTTATAGGATTGAGGCACATACGAATTTTTTTTTCAGTAGAACAATAAGGTGAAAATAAAAACAGATTATATTTTATGAAAGATGTGTTTATTTTAAAAGAACAAAGAATACATATCATTCGCCTGGTAGATTTTTATAAAACAAGAAATCTAAGAACAATATAATAATTCAAAATGAAATCTGACAGAGTTCAATGAATAAAATTTGCTGTACGGCGTTGTGCGGAGTCTTTTTCGCAGCAACGGCTAGGCCCTGTTTTCCAAATATGTGATTGACCAGCATCTTTCATAATTTTTCTCCTGATATCTCCAGTTTGACATATTTTCTTTCCTTTTTGTTTGTGTATTTAATCTTCAAAAATCACTCGGTGAGAGAACCACATCTGACAAGTCCGCCATCTTGGGTGCTTTACAGCGTTGTTCTACCACAGGGCATACCGTTCTCCGTCAGGTAGTAGAATTTTGAACTACCGACTACACCAAAATGAATGTAATTTTGTGTACAACAGTGTTGCGTACTTAACACAACACAGTCCAAAATGTGCCGTACATTGTTGTTCGGGTGACGTCATTAATTTATGTATTTATTAATCTATTTTTAAAATTGAATCCCGGTAGCAACCAAATAATTTTTCGATAAACAAATATTTTCTGTAAATCTTATTAATTAATTTAATGTGTATTAAAAATATCACAGAACTTTAAAAATTAATCATAACATTTGTTGCTTTTAAGTCGAGATTGAAAATACGATTTGCTAATCTTCCAGAACCTTCCAGGGGACCTGTCCGTCACTGGACGAGCATTTTACTAACAGACCAAAAAAACTACTTATATATTTTAAAGAGAACACATTGTTATTTGTGAAGTTGTCATTTTTTCATAACATGGTGCTGTGATATTTTAATACATATTTAATGCATCAATTAGAAAGATATACATATACGAGATATTCCTCGGATAGGAAGAGATCCTGGTTCAAATCCCGGTGGTATCTAAAATATTGATCTATATGTACATCTTTCTAATTAATGCATTTAATTTGTATTAAAACTACTTATACATAATGTATGTAATATCGAGGTTTAAGAAGCCATAAATTAACATTACAAAGATTTTATGGTGGGAATGGCTCGACTTCATTAATTTGAATTTTTTAGTAAAAGGTTTTCGATTGAGCGAAAAAATACCGAAAATGAAAGTCTAATAAAAATTTAGCCAGCGATCTGTCTGAATAAATTAACAGTTCCAACTGGGAATTCGCCGAGAACTAACCAATAAGTGTTCCGCTCCAATGAACTACGTAGCGGGCAATGGGTAAAATAGCAATTTAGTTGCTAGAGAGAATTTAATTTGACCAACGTCCCACAGGGATCGCTTCCGAGCCCAGAATGTCGAAATGGACGATGCTTCTGCCCGATTCCGACAGGCTCGATGGCGGAGTGGTCGTAATGAAATGCTTTTGTTCGTGTTCGATTCTCAACGGTGTTTTTAAGTTAAACGATGGCATTAAGGGCCATCGAAGTGATCAGGGTTTTTTTTGCACAAAACGCAGCAATATTTTAAAAGGGGTGCGTACGCATATAACATCACTACTACAGGGGTGGGTATTACAAAAAAAAATTGATCCGCTTATTCGTATGTAATATTAATACTGAATATTGAAAAATTATTCACTATAGGGTATGCATAACGTGACCATTTATTTTTTTTCCTCAAAACGGGACATCTATTCCATGGGCTACGCTAAATTCTGTACGACACTTTTCACATCTGACGTCCGATGGAGAACTTATTTGCTTTATAAACGGATATTTAGTTTATAAGTTAACATTAAAAGTGCACTTGCGTTTAGGTATTGTTCAAATGAAGGGTTCACCTACAAGAAAGTTAAATTGACTACAATAACACAGGTCGATAAAAAATCAATAATCAATCGTCAAGAAAGATGCGTGAGCTGTATACGAGTACTCACAACCTAGGAGCGAGCGAGCTAGCAGGCTTCTCACCGACTTACATATGTGTAAACACGTATTGCGCATGACGTTATCGCCGCGCTACTAGGTGATTTTTTGCGTTTTTTTTGTGAAATTGTTGCCGTGCGTAAAAACGCGACATTTCGGCGTCCCGAAGCTGTGCTTTTGAGGACAACGGAATAGGCTACCTAAAAACAGAATGGTCCCGTTAAAAATGGGACGTATGGTTACATTAGTTATGCACTAAAAAGAAATATAAATTACCCATATACATAGCATACCAAAACATTTCACTAACTAGAGAAGAGACGCATACGCACATTATTGTACGAGATTCTTACAAACTCGTGTTACGCTTTGAGTCAAAGTACTTCTAAATAAATATTTGCGAAATTGTCTATGCTTCAGGCACCTAATCATCTAACAGTGGCCGCTCGTAGTTAGATGGCCTTATATTTTTTGTATTCAATGTATAATTTGGAATCAATAAAATATTTGAATTAATCTAAATAATCGCATAACTGCAACTTTTTTTAAATTCTTGAACATTTTTGTCTCATATTTTTAATACGTACCTATACCTAAAATAGTGTGCAGTGTGTTACACCAAGTATATGAAGTATAGCACTTTATTGATGCGAAAACGGAACAAAGAGTGACCGGAAGATTTCTAAATGGAAGAAATAGAGGAAAACGGTTTTCGAAAACAAAGTTTTACGCAAGATTTTTTTTAAATAAAATGTATTAACGTTACAACAGGCCATGATGCCCAAACTAACCAACAGGATAGGACTGGACCACGGAGCCGATGTGACAGCGGTCATGAACTTCCGGATCCCATGAGACTATTTAATAAAAAGAAGAAGAAGATGAAAACAGATTTATAATGAGGCCGATAACGAAGAGAACCATGGAGGTGCCAAAAATATATTTTTTATTCCAACTTTATTACATACATAGGTGTACATTATAATTTTTAATATTTTCCAAACTGCATAACAGTTGTACGGAAAGAATTGCCCTTCACATAGCAACTAAAGAGTTTTTTTTTAAAATGAAACACAACAAAGGAAAAAATCATTTGATGATAATGCTTTCTTTCACTTTATATTTTAGGGTAGTCACTCTCTTTATTTTTCATAATGTATAATAAATCTTTATTGATTTTATTAAATATTCGTTACACAACACATTTTTTAGTTACATACACATTGTCCACGATCGGTACTCAATGGGTCGACCCGATGACCTGATAGAATAGCTATGGTGAGGGTCAGTATTTATATTTACATTGTTTACATACTCTTCTAATATTATTACACATATGTTACTTTTTTGTCAACTGGTAAGATTTTGCATATTGTAAATAATTCATATTAATCATCTTTATACAAGCGCTTTTTTATGTTATCGATTATAAGCTTTAAAGTTTTGAGCAGAGGCGTAACTATGCTGACAATGATGTGCATGGGGGCCCACGTTAGCTAGGGACACATAAGGTCCGCGTCCTCAGAGCTGGATTAACTTGGATTTGAATAAATTTCTTCTGTGAATTTGGAGAAATAGATAGGTACTTTCAATAAAATTTAATCATCGACCGTATTGTTAAAATCAATTACAAAAAATATGACATCGGAATAAATATTTACAATACTAAAATCGGTTGAAACATCTGGTATGAACGCATCAAACGATTGGCCAGGTGTCAATCACGTTATTTCTGCGTGCCAAGGACAAGTTCCGAACAGCCTCAGTCAAATAGATGATACCATAAAAAGGTTTACATCTTAACACGGTACACATATTCAAATGTAAAGGTGCCAGTATATTTTTTACAAGGTTTTATTTCATCATATAAATATTAAAGATTATCTTATTCTATTTGCCTGTTTCCTTAAATTCTCAATAATATTTGATTGACCGGACTATACGGAAGTGTAAGAAATACATTAATAATTAGACAAAATACTTTTAAACCACTATTTATTGATTATTCTACGTGTTTCGACACCTATGGTGTCTTCTTCAGGAAACAATGTATACTGAAATTAAAAAATACAAGCATAGATAAAAACAAAACTATAAAGTGGTGAATAAGTAAGAACTAATATGAAAACAAATTTAAAAGGTGACTATTTGCATTGAGGATTTGGTTATTTATAAATAGTGGTTTAAACATTTTGTCTAATTATCAATATAAAATGAGGCCACAAAGCAATTTTGTAAATATTGAAGAAGTAATAAATACATCTCTAAGATCACGAATATATGTAGTAAAATAATAAAATGTTGAAGAAACCGAAGAAATAAATGTTATGTGTATTTTTAAAATTGTCTGTTATTACCATAAGTATTTACTTTTTTGTTTTTCTTGTACACAAATCATACATATCTAGTGGGGACTTTATTTCCCTTTGCATTGGGGCCCAATTTTTTTAGTTACTTCGTTAGTTTTGAGTCATATACTCCCGACACAATACGATAATTACCACAGTGATAGAAGGTAAAATAAGAAAAAGACGATGGACGAAAACACATTAACATGAAACCAATAAAGTGAGTAATGTAACGTTAAAAATAATTGAGTTGGTAAAAATTATCATAATATGAAAATCAGGCAATTTATACCCGCCACTGCAAAAAATTTCCACTTAGAAATGTCCGAATTTTTCAATTAAAGTTATCGTTCTTGAAAGCAGTTTGCTGTGTTTTACCCTTCATTTCCGGTCCAGTGAATGTTTACGTGTAATTCGATTACTTCTTATCTTTCTCACTCTTTCAGATACGCGCGGTAAGGCCGGGCTCACAGCGGACCCGATTTCTTGACAGACTTCTTAATGAAATAATATTATCTCCGGATGCATTAGGGGCAACACGCCCGTCTCTTTGTCTGTTGGGTTGAAACTATAGAATAATTTAACCGATTTTAATGCGGTTTTTATCGGCGTAGTAGACATCTTTCTAAAAAGATTTAAAGCGTTTATCATTGCTGAGCACTGAAAAAATGTTTTTAAAAAAACGTGTCACGGTAAATGAGCTTTTTTTCATCAGAATATATTGCTAATTAGGTAGTGGAGTCCTTTAAAAAAAATCAATAAATCTCATTTACAAACCAGAAAGAATTTTTTCAATATCTTGAAATATGGCAGAGTTGCAGTTTTTCTTAATTTTTGGGCTAAAATAATGAAATGTTGAGAAAAACGAACATTTTCGACACTTCTTTTCACCTTTAATCAAAGTTCCAATGCTTCCAAAAAGAAATTCTACCCTATCCACCAGATTATCACCCCTTTCGGTAGCTTTCAAATCAAATACGTGTCGTTACGTTCAACATCGACGATGACCTCAGAAATTGGCTCGAGAACTATTTCGATACCAGACCAGCCGATAGAAAAAGCATCGATTAAGTCCTAAGCAATAATGAAGAATACATTAATAATTGAAATGTTGTTAGTTTTGTTTAAAAAAAAAAAATTATAATAAATAATCTAACAAAACCGTAAAGTCTTATTAGACAACCCAATAAATACTCTATGATTGAACCCGAAACCTCTCAAGTGCAATATCTTCTTCCATCTACTTGAAACTATAGATTTATGAAGGTAAATGTGAGAACTGTCACTTTGTATATATATATATGTGTGTGTGTGTGTGTGTGTCAAGAGAGCGAGTAAATGAGTGGTAAGGGACAAGCATAATAAGAGGCCATCTCTGGGGGAACGAGCCTCTTCCATATCAGCTTCTCTAGAATAACTAAAGTGAATAATTAATAAATATTAATTAGAAAGATATACATATAAAATCAATTTTATCGAAAAATATTGTTGTTGCGCTACCGGGATTCGAACCTGGATCTTAAACCTGGATAATGCACCGGGGAAGGTGCATTATCCAACTATGCTACAGCGACGATATTTTTAGCGACAAATTTTCGAACTGATATGTTACCTTTTTGATATTAATACATTTAATCGTTCCATTATTTGAAAGAGCCGTCTAACTTCACAATTAGAATGTGTTCTCCTAATTATGTATAATTTACAATGACTGTAATACTTGCTGTAATAAACTTAATATTGTTACCAGGACATATTGAGTGTACATTCCAAAGAACGGGACCCAATGTAAATAGTCAGTAAGCAGAGAATAGAACCCCTAAGGAATCTGGTGATACTTGGAAAGTCATCACAGTAAATAAGGCACTTATTTCAGTCCTATAAACTCAGCAGCTCGCACTTTCCACAGCACCAGTTGAGCTAGAGGTTACTGCCGATTGCTACTTCGTTCACTGTCAGTTCATTGTCATCATAATCGTCATCATAATTAGACATTATTTATCCACTACTGGAAGAAAGCCTCAGATGCCTTCCAATATTCTTTATTAATTATTATTCGCTACCGCGTACTTCTGCTAAGTTTGATAACTTCTTCAATTCAACGGCTATCCACCGTCCTCTTAATTCCCATCAGGTTGCACAAGTTGGATGCATGTATCTGTCCTCCGAGCGATGTGGCCCGAATCACTTGCTGAGGTTGCCAAGAAAACCTATTTTAGCAGAGGCTGCAGTATTATTTCGTTTGAAAGTTGTTATTAATTTCTTGAATTAATGATGATGTTATCATCCCAAGAGATCTTTATCATAAGTCAATACAGCCACATCTACCCTTTTTATATAATATAAGTGAACAATTCTCAATCTTTTGCCTACTGATTACTGTGAACAGTGTTTTATGAATGTTCACCTTTAGTTCATCTGTAGGTTTGAATGTTCTCATATTCACTTTTTATTAGAAATTAAAGGTCAGTAATATTGTCAGTAATCCTGTCATCAACGTAATGGAGTTAATTGATCCATTTATCATTTACTTCAATCATTTTTTGTATATGATCTATGGCATATCTAAAGACAAATAAAGATTAAAGAAAGTGGTGACAAAAGCATCCTAGTCTTACGTCTTTCAAAATACGCCCGAATTTTTAAATTAAAACATCCGACTTTAATTTCAACAGCTTGGTTCCAGTGTAAATTTTGTATTAGTCTAGTTGAGTCCAATTATTTTTAAATGATTTATAAACTTTCATAGTTCATCATCATAATCATGTTGAATAGGAACAACTTATTAAAAAATGTAGAATAATTAATACGTACAATTTTTTTGCAGTTCAGTAGAATGCTACTAAACTGAGATGAATTATTAAATTTTGATTCACGCACGTGATAGACATCACTATTTTTAAAAAAATTGCACTCTGTAGCCGAGACATCATTACAACTGCCCTAGTTATGATAAACTCGACCGTATCAGCCATTAAACGCGCATGGCAACAGTATTTGAAAATATTTCAAGGCGCGGAAGCATCACGTACTAGATTATAATAAATACATATTTGTCCGTAATTTTGTTAATGTTGAAAACGGCGACTCGCTGCGCGTCGGGGCCATTGCGAACCGGGCCCTAGAGTCCTCCGACTGGCAAGATTTCTGCTTTATTTTTTGCCGGTAAAGAAGTCGCCTACTTTACCGACATCCCCCACGCTCCGGCGGTAATGTGAGTTACGAGGATTGCCTAGGCTCAGGCGCACTCACAAATATTAGGTTTAAAACCGAGAACACTTTTCCTTAGCGAAAAAAAAGACGGAATATGAATTCGGAAAGCGTATGCACTCTAGTCTAATACAAAATGACATTATTTAAAAATCTTCGGTGTCGTGTCTGATACAATATCAATATTAACGTAACAGCAATTTATTTTTATTTAATTTTTCGGTGGTGTGTTTGTAGCATTAAACACGGTGTTTTCAATCATTTATTATTTAGGATGGTGGAAATACTTTTTTTAAACGTACCTTTTCTGCGAATTGTGTATTTTTATATAAATGCTTCAAAAATAAGGTGAATAATTAACTGTAATAATTTCATAAAATAATCTTCATAAATTTCGTTTTCACAAAAAAATACGCCTACGCTAAAATGAAATATAAATAAAAACGATAACTACGATATTATTAATTAAGTCTATGGTACTTAACTTGTTTAAAATATGGATTAAGATTGGCTTCCGACTTTATCCGTACCACACTTGATACCTGCAGATTGATTGTTAACTAAATGTAATCTTTAATGAACCAATTAATGTCTTAGTAATAAGATTATTTTTACCTAACACGTAGACTTCTATACTGTCGCTGCTCACTTATGGCTACAAAACATGGATTGTTTAGTGGTTTGCTTTAGACTTTTGCCGTGGCAGAGGTATGGCAAAGGTAGGAAACTCACTAGATTTCTACAAGCGCGATCAGAAGGGTTCGGGGTATACACATCATTAAAGGAGAGTACGTACCTCAGTCTATTTTTGCCAAGATTACACTGAATTCTATCATTCACGTGTAACGATATCTGCAACAGGATACATAAAGGTCACGAAAGATAATGGTGCTCGCGTGGTTCCTCATCTGTCCCGTCGACGTCGTGTCGGTTACTCTCCACTTCTGGACGTAAGGGCCTCTAGTGTCATTACACCGAACCTCGCTCCATAACTCCAACTCCCACGAATCGCGGGCGGATGTCGCTAGCAGTCCGCCTCAATTCTCATCAAAAAAAGTCAAAAATTTTAAAAAGTAATGCAAAGGGGTATGAAAAGATTTTTCTGATACGCCAAGCATGCAATGAGCAATTTGGGAAGATGGACAACTATTGGACAGACGCAGTCATCCAGTGGAAATCAAGATGATGACTGATGGGCCGCTCTAAAACTGCTGCTCTGATGAAATCATCAAACTGTGCGTAAGCTCGTGGAAGCGAATAATAAAATTAAATGAGAGTGGAAAAAAGTGGGAAACACTCGGAGAAGTCTTCATCCAGCAGTAGATAGAAACTGCTGATAATGAAGATAACATAGACTTAATGCAATAAAGTATTAATTCAGCATTTAATAAACAAGTAATTTGCTAACCAACATATATTGAAATACTGATGGGAGAAACGTATGAAGAGAAACTTTAAATACAAATTAAACGTATTAATAAAAACGATATACACATAAAATTAATTTTATCGAAAAATATTGTTGTTGCTAACGGGATTTGAACCCGGATCTCTTCCAATCCGGGAACGTTCATTATCCGATTATGCTATACCAACACAGTGGATTAACGACAAATTTTCATATATATATATTACACTTTTCAAATTAATAGAAGCCATCTACTTTGTTTTTACGGAATCTTAAATACCTTTGTGTAAACCGATAGGAGACGCCAGAATTAACAATTGATTTTTATTAAATTTTGGACACATAACACTTATATATCATTAAGGAAAACACATTCTTATTGTGGAGTTGTAATTATTTAGAATATAGGTCTGTGATATTTTGAATACAAACTAAATGTATTAATTAGAAATATATACATGTAAAATCAATTTTATTGAAAAATATTATTGTTGCTACAGGGATTCGAACCTGGATCTCTTCCAATCCAATTATGCTATACCAACACAGTGGATTGAAAGGTATTTGAGATTCCATAAAAACAAAGTAGATGGCTTTCAAATAATGGAACGATAAATGTATTAATTTGAAAAATGAATCTTATGTTCTGAATAATTACATCTTCACAATAATAATGTGTTCTCCTTAATAAGAGAGACTTTGTATACATTGGGCTGCAATCAGCACAAACAGCGAAGGACTACTACAGAAGGATCTGTTGAATATATGGTGGGTGAGATGACCACAACGGGGAGAGGAAGCAGCTAACTGGCCGCGACCAACGCCTCCGACCATCACTGCTTAACGACCTGACTCCTAAAACGCACGACTGCCAGAGGCCGTACCATTTACCGCGTTGTACCATTTAACTTAATTGTCATGGTATCAAGATGTAAATACATCGTATGTAGACTTTGATTTTGTGTTGACCATACCTTTCTTGAGTCTGACAAGAGTTGAAACAGTATAACCTAGCACACAATCCACAGAGGTAATGGTACATGACCCGATTTTCTTCCCGAGGCAATCTCTGAGATATGGATAATACTCCCATGAGAATCTTTCTCAACTTTCTTAGTCCATTGATACACACATCGTTTCATCACAGATTCGAGCACGCCAATTTCCTCACGCCTCGCATCCCGGATCCCGGGCCAGTTTACAGAATTTATGAATCCCGATATAAGTGCGTATAATCATGAAATTTTCAGGATTGAATTGTTTTGTCAATTACATCCGACACACATATGTTTGACAATTCACAACTTATAATATCGAGATGATATAGTATTTTTATCAAATCAATGGTAACTTTGAAATATTCAGTGCACCTGCACAGGCTGCATAAAATAGAAATGCAATCACTTCTTCAATATTGGCAATATTACTTTACGGCAACATATTATATAAATAATAAGAAGAACACTTTAATACTAATTAAATACTAATAATTTTGGACACATTGATACAACTTATATATTATTAGGAGATCACATTTTTATTGTGAAGTTGTAATTATTCAGAACATAGGTCGGTGATATTTTAAATACTAAAATTTTATAAAATTGAATTGTTAATTCTGGCGTCTGCAATCGGTTTTTCGAAGGTATTTGAGATTCCGTAAAAACAATGTAGATGGCTTTCAAGTAATGGAACGATAGATGTATTAATTTTAAAAAGTGTAACATATAGGTTCTAAAATTTGTCGTTGTGGCATAGTTGGATAATGCACCTTCCCCAGTTTGGAAAGAGATCCAGGTTTGAATCCCGGTGGCGCAACAACAATATTTTTCGATAAAATTGATTTTATATGTATATCTTTCTAATTTAAACATTTAATTAGTATTTAAAATATCACAGACCAATGTTCTGAATAATTACAACTTCACAATAAAAATGTGTTCTAAAAAAAAATTTGTTTAAAACCTCTATTTATTGATAAATCAACACGTTTCGATACCTATATAATAGCAAACATAGATAAAAACAAAAATATAAACGTATAAGTAATGGGTAACTAATTAGTTACTACTCTGAAAACAAATTTAAAAGACGACTATTTGGAAAAAGGATTTGATTATTTATAATATTTAATTTCCTTTTCAATAGTGGTTTTAAACGAAGTGTTTTTAGTAATATTTGAATATGTCCAAGAATACACAATTATTGAATTTTTACCTACAAAGGCACTTTTATTAAACAAATATCATATATCTCATAGAAACAAAGCTATTTTTTATTATAATTAATGGAAAATATATGGAAGTATGAGGTAATTACAGGTCTTCGGCTGGCTTAAGTGATCACTATATATATATAATGTTCACCAATTCTCACCTCTCAATCTCCAAATTTTATCAAATTTTTGAAAGTTGTAGTATGTGGACTCGCTTCAAAAAAAATCTGCTTCTCATAGTGATGACACATATGCTTTTTAAAAAAAAGGAAAAATGAATTATCAAATTTGGTCCACAGATGGCGATGGTATAGTGGTACTCGAAGCGTGTCCACATACTAACGTATACAACTTTCAAAAAATTTATAAAATGTGGAGATTGAGGGGTGAGAATTGGTGAACGTTATATATATATATATAAAGGGATCACTTAATCCAGCCGAAAACAGGTCGTAAGCCCTATAATTACCCCATACTTCCATATATTTTCCATTAAATATAATAAAAAAATAGCTTTGTCTCTTTGAGATATCTGATATTTGTTTAAAATGTTATTTATAGAAATGCAATTGTTTAAAAACCAAAGCCCATATGGTCATCACCTATAACTAATAAACATCTTATAAAACCTCTAACAAGTTACTTGGATACCAAAATTAAATTAGGATGCGATGCACTACATACTTTACTAATGATTCTGGCATATTATTCATAATAATAAAATTGTTTCACATTCTAATTTTTTGTATTATTATTTTTAATCCAAAGATTCCTTATTTATCTTAAATGTAAATATCGAACATAAATTAAAACCTATTTGCTTTGTCCGGCCTTTTTAATCATTTTCTAATCCGGGATTATCAAAATTGGATCCCGAGATCCAGTCATTGAAATTGGATTCAATATTCCTGACAACGTATTATCTTCACCACAACAATCGTTTTCAAGCATGAATCTTATAAATATCGAATTAAAAAGCCAAATTACCAATGAAAATTTATAATCCAGTTTAAAATCAACTACCACCTGTGAACCGAATATATATGAGACCTTTTTAGGTAAATTTTAACTTCTTGCGATTTACGTATGTGTAAATTTTGTAACTATAATAAATCTTCGTGATTAACACATTTATATTAAAGATACTAGTATAAATAAAGACCTTTTCACTTAATAATAAAATAATTAAAAACCAATCATAACACGAAATATTTTTCATCTTACTTCATTGTAAAAAAATTCCTGAAAAATTTGTAAAACAATTCCCATGTTTTCTCATTGATTATACGAACTGTGTCGTCAGCGTAGATATTATATTATCGACGAATGAGAGTTCCAGCTTTTCATTTACGTAAGTGATGAAGGTATAAGGTCCTGATACTGCTCCTCAAGGAATACCGATATTCTAAGTAAAGTCGTCATAACTTTATTTTTACAATTTTATTTTGACATTATTATTTCACTTAGTTTTGATTTTATTCAGGATATATTTTTTTGTAAATATTTTAAAAATTACTTTTCATTGACAATATTTTCAATGAATTTTCCAGTTTGAGTCGATTGATATTAATTTAAATAAATAGAATACAAATTATATTAATCAACCAAAAGCTGATTTTATCTGTACATATTTCTAGTTGATTAATTTAATTTATATTAAAAATACAACAGAACTATGATCTAAAAATGCAATTTCACAACACAAATGTGTTCAACTTAAAAATAAGTTAATGTATTTACTAAAATATATATAAGTGCTTTAAATAAAATGGGAATGGGCAGGCCACATTTCTCAGAGGATGGACAATCGTTGGACGAGTGCAGTTGTTCAGTGGTACCCGAGGGGAACCAAGAGGCCGACAGGCTGCCCCAAAAACACATTAGACTGACGAAATCATGAAATTCTGCGGAAATACGAGAAAGTGAATAACAATGAATATAAAAAGTGGAAAATACTTGGGGAGCCCTTCATCTACCAGTGTATAATAAAATGGCTGATATTGATGATACTACAATTTATTTTTTTATATAATACATGTTCTATTTATATGTTCAATTGAACTTTTATATATCATACTATGTAAAATGTTGAAACGAAATAAATACAATAAAATGAAATATATTATACATATTTACCTATTATAGTTTGTTTCCAAAGTTTTCAGACGCCTAATAGGGAGTGAAAAATGAAATGAATTTTATATTTGTTAATTTTTAAACAAAATCTAATAACTGCTAGCGACACACTGAACCAACGAAAATACATTGACATCAATAAATATGATATTGTAGAAGGCTCGCAATTGATGATTTATCCGGCATTCACGGCGATCGCTCTCCTTTCAACAAAATTTTCATTAAAAAACAATTTTTTTTTCCAACAGTTAAATCAAAACCCCGCGTCTTTTATCTGACGGCGTCCGCGAAATTTCGTTTTTTTCAGGAAAACCTTTTCATATCCCATTATGTCGGCGCTTCTCATTCAGACCCCGTCTCGCTGCGTAATTTATCATTAAAAATAAAAAGTTTTCAATTTAATTTTCCTTCAACGATCGCTTCAGGTCCACAGAAGGGGTTTGTGTTTGCAAATTACACAAATTTCCCACTCGACGGATTCGGCTCGAAATTTTGTTTTCATTTTTGATCTCACTCGGTGATCACACGTGGATATTGATGAAGAGCAGAGCTTTCAAACTACGTACGCAACAATGACTGAATTTTCAAGTGCTTGTTTCATCAATCTTCAGGTAACTTGTATGCAACGGCGTGATGATTTTGTAGAATTAATGATGATATATCTAGTGGATAAATGCATGTAAATCGGTATATAGCAAGACTATTTAGGATACACGCAGTCAATGAATTAAAATAAAACTAATATATAAAACAGGTCTGAATTTATCGATCTATTAGGATGAAATGGTGTTATAAATATACAATGTATCTTTTAATGCATGAAAGTTCATTTTTTAATTATTATGTAGTCCACGTTGACTGCGCATGAAAACTGCGCGCGCAGTAGAGCATGTACGTAACAAATATTTTGTTATGTAAAACTCGCGTGGATACCGTTTATGTAAATAAACATTGAGTTACCAGTGTTCACTTTTTTAAAATATGTATTTATTAATTAAATTAACAAATTTATATAGTAGCTAATGGAGTACGCAGATCCCAATAATTGGCATTGGAAGCCATGCGTTTATAGAAAAATGTAATTCAATTAAAATTGTACTGTATCTACAAGAAGAATATCCTTTCTTTTGACATACATGAAATGTACTTCCTTTCCTCAATGCCGGAAAAGGTTTATTTTTATTGTATGACAACTTTTGACCGAATTACCTGCAAAAACCACGATGTATAAAACAAAAATATTTAATGTTTTAAATTGCGATAATCCGAGCACGGTCACATTGACATTAACCAAGATATAATTTAAGCGATTTCCGTTTTCATTAGTGTCTTCAAACAACGTCTCTGTTATGCGTGGAAAACTATTTTAAAATACCAAATCAGTACAAAAACACGCAATCACTTTGTGGTGCAACATGGTTAATTCGGTGTTTAAATAAACAAAACTTTATATTACACACAAAACTGTGTTTTATTTTTATCACAACTATAGTTCGATTTCATAAACTTTTTACATGTGTTAATGAGAAGGACTGCACCTCTAGAATATTCGTATAAAAATGAAACTTGGTATTTAGTACAAAGTTTAGTTTATTAAAAAAAAATTAATAATGTATCGAATAGGCATTTAAAAAAATTATTGAGACCTCAAAGACAAAAATAGATTCGGTATTTTTGGTGACAACGAAATTTGTTTAAGATATAATCACGCTTTAAAATTAACTATAAATAAGAATTGTTTATGTCGAATACATTTTTTTCACTATAGTTATTGTTAGAAAGTGTATAATTATAGAACCGTTCAGAAATTACCTTCTAATCGTCGGTCCGATCCCACTCACAAACAGTATTATTTATTATTCATAGTCCGCAGCCACTGAACAGCTCTTTAGGGGTTGTCTGGCTCGTCATACAACTGCTTCCCCAAGGAGACACAGTTTCTTATTAAAGTTTACTAATCCGATATCTATATTTAAAAAAATTAATAATGATAAAATGTAATAATTATGCCACATAATAAAGAAAAAGAAAAAAGTTAATTTGAAGAGGCGCCATAAGGTTTTAGTAACTAACTGCTCTAAAATATATTTAAAAAAAAACTTTATTTTTATTATTAAAGAGAACACATTCTTATTGTGAAGTTGTAATTATTCAGAACATAGGTCTGTGATATTTTAAATACTAATTAAATGTATTAATTAGAGAGATATACATATAAAATCAAAATATTTTTATTTAATGCATTTAAAATATCGCAGACCTATGTTCTGAATAATTACATCTTAACAATAAGATTGTGTTTTCCTTAATAATAAGTTGTATGAATGTGGCCAAAATTTAATTTAATTCTGGCGTCACCTATCGGATTACTCAAAGGTATTTGAGATTCCGTAAAAATAAAGTAGACGGCTTTCAAATAATGGAACGATAGATGTATCAATTTGAAAAGTGTAACATATAGGTTCGAAAATTTGTCGTTGCATAGACGGTTAATGCACGTCCCCCGAATTGGAAGAGATTCAAGTTCGAATCCCGGTAGTAACAACAATATTTTTCGATAAAATTGATTTTATATGTATATCTTTCTAATTAATACATTTAATTCGTATTTACTTTATTTTTATTTGTGAAGATTTTGTAAAATAACAAAAACAACAATACGTAACAATAGAGTTATGCACCCCTAAACAAGAATGATCTAGAATGATGGGAGTGACTATCTACATTTATATAAAAACAAATTTAAAAAAAATTAAATGTTGACAAATTGATAAAATTAAAACTTGGAAATTTGAAAGATGTCCAATACTCTTTTTTTGTACACATTTATATTATATTTACAAATTTTGTTTGTAAATATAAATGTGGTGAACGTTTGTAACCACCGGAATGGTACATTACCTCTGATTACCTATGTTTGTTCTAGGGTAGACCACTACCCTCTTTTGATAATAGAATATATTTTCACCATTTCGTGCTCTCAAAATAACAAGATATCATCTGACATTTACATTAATAAGAGATATGGAGCTATCAAATTTTGAATATTCATTTTACATTTTGGATCATCGGCGATGAGGTAAAATTTAAACAATTGGGATTCGGGCACATTCCCATCATTTTATTTGAATTCAAATAAGTATTTGTTCTAAAAAATATTACAAATGCTACTAAAATATATAATAACACTTTTTTTAAGAAATTTCAGATAAATATATCATTGGATTCGGATTTATTTTTTTACTATAAAAATGTATGTTTCATTTTAAAGGTACGCATTGTTAGCCAACTCGGTATAACGCGAAATGACTCAAAACCTTCCATGTTTTTTTTTTATCATACTGAAATACATATTTGGGTTCGAATTACTATAATAATGTAGTAATTTTAATTTAGATAAAAGTAATCAATAAATTTTCTAAAAAAGTAATAATGCCTGTCATTAAAGTGTGACGGTTTTGCTTGATTTTATACAAATTATGAAAACGTGTTATAGCGGTTATTGAAACTCAGCGACTCATTTGTTATCTCTCTAACTACTAGAAAATATTATATGATTATAACACCGTTTTAAAGAGCAAAATATCGTTAGAATTTAAATGCAAAAAGTCTATTTTTAGTAAAATGTCTGATGGTACCTTGATATAATATATTGTAGGTTCTCGTCTTATGGGAGATTTAAATATTAAAATATGTTGCGAAATAAAAAAATAAAATTATTGTATCTTTTTGTTGTCGCAAGCAATGTTCCCTCTAAGGTGTGCGGGTGTGCGCGCACACTCAATTTGGCATCATAGCCAGTGGCGTAACTATGCCAATGCAGTGTAATGGGGCCCACGTTAGATAAGGGACCACAAACTTGCGCCCTACAATTCATTAACATTGATAATTTTGCGAGTATCGATATCTTTCTCAGCCTTAATAGTAATCCGTAGTAAGCATTGGAATTATAAAATCTTTTTTTTTCATAAAGTGAAAAGAATTTTTTAAATTACGTGTTTATAAATGTCTAAAAATACACAGGTATATTTTTTTAATGGAAGTGTGAATATTATATAAAACAAGAGACTAATTTTGTTCTTGCCTATTGGCTGTTACAATTCGTATATCTATGTGGATTCTCTAGTCAGACCTCGGGTAGAATATTATTCGGTTATATGGTCGCCTCACTACATGGTTCACTCGACGGCGGTTGAAAGAATCCAGAGAAAGTTTTTGGGATTCATTAATTTTAAATTAAATATACACACTGACGATATTAATTATAATTATCTCCTTAGCTGTCTGAAATTTATTTATAGGATCATCAATGGTATGATAGACTGTCCCCTGAGACACAATGCATTGTTCTATTACAGTGGTAATGTCAGAACACATGCATTAGCTAACTCCGCAGTTCCCAGAATGCATTCTTTGGAGAATGAATATGCAGAGGTATTCGATATTTTTGCTGTAAATTTAACTCTTTATAGGACTACATTATTACAATTTTTTGTGTCTCAACTCAATGGTAACAGATAAATTGCTTTTCTTCACATTTTTTATTTTTAATTTTGATTATATAAAAACATGCTGAAATTGTATAATTTTTTTCTTTGTATATTTCACTTCTGGTGAAATTTTCTATTATTTAAAAAAAATTGCTAATACCTGAATAGGCCATGTATAATAATAAATAAATATGAAATACTTATTTAGGGGGCGGTTTTTTCCATTCTGCATTAGAGCCCAACTTTTGAAGTTACGCCACTGATCATAGCGCACTCAAAAAAATATAATGCGCACACAATTTATAACAAAACTTTTTTTTTTATGTGCCGCCTTCTATCGAAGATTGGCTATGTTGCAGTGTGTTGATATATCATGTATAAGATCACCGACATATTTGAAATTTAACCAATTTATGAGGTTACACAGCCAAGATTATTTCTTATTAGGAGAACACATTCTTATTGTGAAGTTGTAATATTGCTTTGGAGTCTCTCAAATTGGGATTTAAAAACCAGTATACATCACATCGATTATTAAGAGAACACATTCTTATTGTGAAATTGTAATTATTCAGAACATAGGTCTGTGATATTTAAAATATGAATTAAATATATTAATTAGAAAGATATTGATAATTCTGGCATCTGCTATCAGATTACTCAAAGGTATTTGAGATTCTGTTAAAATAAGGTGGATGGCTCTTTCAAATAATGGAACGTTTAAATGTATTAATATCAAATATGTAACATATAGGTTCGAAAATTGTCGCTAAAAATATTGTCGCTGTAGCATAGTTGGATAATGCATCTTCCCCGGTTAGAAAAGAAATCCAGGTTCGAATCCCGGTAGCGCAACAATAATATTTTTCGATAAAATTGATTTATATGTATATCTTTCTAATTAATATATTTAATTCATATTTAAAATATCACAGACAGCATTCAAATTTTTAAAAATGATTAATAAACTTATTTTAGAGCATTCACTAAGTCCTATACAATGTGTCCTTCCTTCTTATATCTCTTCATTTAATTAGTGAGAAAGAGATAATTATATTTGTATGTTTATTGTTTTTTTCACTGTGAAAATAGTGTGTGATCTCTGTCTTTCATACCACAAATGGTATTTTTACCAAAGTATTAATTTTACAACGGATTGAAGGGAAAAAAATAATTATTTTTGTACGATTCCCTTTTTATAATTGGTTTTTCATTATTTATTCTTAAGCGCTAATATTTTCTTTAAGATTATCCAAAATATGAATTTAATGTTGCATGTATTAACCGAAATATTACAGGTTTAATTATGATGGGCGACCTGTGCTACCGCATGGTTTAGGAAGGGTTAGCAAACGAGAATGTACGGTGGCAGGCTTGAAAGCATGAAACCCTTGGCCCTCCACCATGATGAACAGTGCATTAGACTTTGTTTAAAAGAGACTGAAAACGCATCTTTTCATAAAATCATATCAATAAGATCAAATAACATTGTTTCATTTTAAATACTAGTGTAATACTAAATAGTTTAATGTTTACATTTTATTTATACATTTCGTATTGCACATCAGTATTTTTTTTATAATTTTATATATTTTTACGTTTACATTGCCTTGTATGTACTTTCATTTTGTATTAATTGTGTTCTGACTCATATTCAGTGAGTTATGTTGGTTTGTGAAATATGATTTGTTTGCCAAAACAGGCTTGCCTAGTTGGGCAATGCATTTATAAATCTATACGTAACAAACGGTACTTTCAACTATATATTATATGTGCCTAAGAAATAAATAATATAAAGCACCTTTGTAGTGAATTTTTTTACGAAAATTGCGCCATAAAAATTATCCAATATTATTATTTTTATGACATATGTGGCTTGACGAAATATATATGCAACTGGTGTCTCTTGTGGGTTATATCGAGTTCTTTGTATATGGTTTCCCTGGAGAAACCTTGGCTGACGTTTCGGCACGGTAACAAGTGCCATTGTCAAGGCGTTGCCTTAAAAAATTACGGTACAACCGTACTTTTTCGCATCGCATGTGGGAGATTTATATCTCCGATCGCGTTCTTTGTATCCAGTTGCACATATATATATAAATATTATCGTACAAGTCCCAATTCAATTTTCTCCCTGCAGGAGAATGAGGGTTGGTGGGTGACTATGGTGGGGTTTCAATTGTAATTCACGCATGTGGTGAGCATTTCTTTGACGACTACATATTACATTTCACAAAATATTAATGTGCTGTACAATAAATAAATATGATACAAAGAAACTTAATAACATGTTTTTGACATCAAAAATCGTACATCTTGAAATAATATTATCTCTCAAATTTCTGAAACGTGCGACGGTAAAAAATTGTACTCATAATCCGTAAAAGATTAGCAGACATTTTTCGATTGCTAATGTGTAAAAATCCTTTTATAAAGTCCATATCTATTTCAGCGAATATATCGAAACGGCGTAAATTTCAATTACATTCAGCTTCAGTAAAGAAAAAGGGTCTATAAATCTCAGATTTTGTCATTTCCAGCCGTACGTTGATATTAGGAGAAATCTCTTTTCTATTGATTGAAGAAATCGTTGCGCATTATCCCACATACGGCAGCGGTGGCGATTAATCTCTCCGCACGTGTGCTGTGTTACTTCATCGTGAGAATGCGGTTCTTTCAATATTCCTCTGAATACGTTCAACGGTTGGATCTCGGCTCGTTCATACAATTATGAAGTTAGTTCAAACACTTATGAAGCGCGAATAGAGTTGTAGACTCACAAATGTCAAAAAGCGCAGCTGTTTAATATGACAAGCAACTGGAATACGTGTAAAATAAACTAAATATTTGAAGAATAAATTAAGATTTTAAAAAAACTACCGCCTTGAACATCAGCATTGAAAATGAGCAAGTAGAAGACTACAAATATGTAGAAAATAGAAAACGCGTGTCGCAGATAATGGATACATTTTATTATTTTTGTTTTATACACAGACTATCACGAAGTCATCGAGGACTCTGATGCAACAACAATATAAATCATTTTGAATAACTTATGAATGTAATATCTGGCATCGAATGGTAGGTATATGAAACAACCATATAAAATAAATAATAATACTATTTCACACACTTTCTAAGTGATGTTACCTGCAACAACAGTGTGTATCATCCCAGATGGCCGACGCTCCGTCTATCTATCAACATTTATAAATATCACCGATGTACAGTGTTGTTGCAGGTGAGGTATCACATGTAGAAACATTTATGATAATTGGGCAAAGTTTAATATTATAT
The DNA here is from genome assembly GCA_031772225.1 of Eubasilissa splendida. Lineage (NCBI taxonomy): Eukaryota > Metazoa > Arthropoda > Insecta > Trichoptera > Phryganeidae > Eubasilissa > Eubasilissa splendida. Next base: position 21,813,768 of record CM062863.1, read on the forward strand.
ATTCATTAAATATAACATCCACATTAGTGATACGAAATAAGCTTTTAATTCAAATTACAAATTTTCTAATCATAGAAAAAGAAAGACAAACTAGCTGTGACCAACGCAAGTCGCCGATCACAGTAGCGGGTGATGGAATCGGAAGGAATGGGTGGATATAAAATAGGAAATCGGAAATGAGGGAAGATGAGGGTAGGAGTAGATGAGGTCGGAGATGAGGATAAGGGAATTCTTTCGATAGCGGACCAGGATGGACTCACGGAAACACAAGGACAGCTCGACTCACCTGTTTGATGACGCCGTCTCTATGATCTTCCGGAAGCTGTCCACCCAATGCCACAGCACAAAAAACTCTGATGAGTTTCAACATTCACAACATACCAAAATCACAGCGCTATATGAACTAATGATCTAACAAATAATCACACGAGAACATCAACCATCACAAAGAATCATAATAGATAACAAACTCAAATAGAAAGATCATATTACTAATCTTACAAACAAAATAAGGAAAACTGCCTACATATTTTTAAGACTCAGAAACATCTTATCACTTACAGTCATATTTGCAATACGGTATTATCGGATGGGGAGGAGCATATAAAACTTCAATATCATAATTTGAAATCACTTAAAAAATTATGATAAAAATAATTCTAAAACAAAAATAACTATCCAAGTATTCAACTCTTCACAGATTTCAAAGTACTAAAAATAATAGACATACAAAAAAAAATCAATATTCCAATTTTTTTTTAATTAAATATTAGAAGCGAATTACGATCTACAAGATTTAGAGACCAAAGTGATATTCCAAAACTAAAATATACCTCAACCCAAAATCACTATATTTATCAAGGCATCCAATTCTTTAATAATCTCCCCATCACAATTATAAAAATTACTGACTACTATAAATTTGTATCTGAAGTCAAAAAATATGTACATGGACTAACACACGAATAGAGTCTATAACAGTTCACCTATTAATATAAATAATAATCACGAATAGAGTCTATAACAGTTCACCTATTAATATAAATAATAATCACGAATAGAGTCTATAACAGTTCACCTATTAATATAAATAATAATCACGAATAGAGTCTATAACAGTTCACCTATTAATATAAATAATAATCACGAATAGAGTCTATAACAGTTCACCTATTAATATAAATAATAATAACGAATAGAGTCTATAACAGTTCACCTATTAATATAAATAAAAATCACGAATACGGAACACTAGCAATTCATCCAAACCTACATGTAGATGACAGCACTTCGCGGAAGCGAAACCTGGATGATTAAGCAAAAGAGGATGCATCAGATATGTGATGCTTGAAAGAATACGTTGGAGAAAATTACTAAAATAAGAGATTCTAAGGATAGTCCAAAAAAAGAGGTTCATAATAGATACTATCGAGAATTAAAGGGGTTACAATCATAAACAAAATGCGTACCTCAGAGGGAGGCCTAGCCATATTTACAATCACTAAATAATGATCACGGAAAATACAAATACCTTCTTGATTAGTTCTAGACCAAAGATGCATGTCTACCATTTACAAGAACACAGTGTGATGTTTGAATTTGTGCCCCGAGGTCTGGATAGCCTGCTTTACAGGCTTATGATGATTGGCTGTCTAAATGGACAAAACGGGGGTGAGAATTCGACTGAGACGTCACTTTTTGGAGAGGATTCGGGGGTCGGTGGTCGCTACCACCAGGAAAAGGGCGAGAAGAGATATCCGAGATGAAGAGTGATGGTTACCGCGGTGGACCCAGAGGTATGGGCCTGGTCCACCCGCAGGTTGATGAGGAGACCCTGCAGCAACAAGGAAAGAGGCTGCATACGAACTATTAGCGACTTGGACACAGCTTAAACGGAATGGCCTCTGGGCGATCTCCTGGAGCAGGAGATGAATTCTGGCACGGACGTGCGGTAGTCCAGACCCACGGCTTCTTCGACACCCCATAACACTACTATGCTAATACTACTCTTAAATACATATATAAATACAAACAGACACATTTTAAAACAACTCAAAATATAATTTCCACACGGACAAATACAAATAACCTACAAACTCCAAGAGCACATACAACATATGGTCAAAGGAACTACAAATATTTTAGACCTAAACTATTTAATAGAATGCTGAAAGATTTAAATCAATTGAATTGTCCCAAGAACATGAAACTATATATTAAAACTTGGATTCGTAATATGGGTAGAGCCAGTATCGGTGCACTCACCCAAACATATTGACTCATATCTATATTAATTATTGCTACAAAGTGATCCAAAAATTAAGACCACTTTAAAACTGTTCTTCATATACACCTATTATATAGTAATAAATGTAATTATATCTACTACTTGTAATTCTAATTAATTGTACAATTGCTTGAAAACTATGCCCGTCTCGACACAGAATTTCTCTAGTGAGACGGGCACAGTCTAAACAAATTTTTACATTGTGCTATATAGTTACAAATAAAATAAATAAATAGCAGCCTTGGTTAATAATGTATTAATATAGTGAACCTAAGTGACCTCTCTCAGAGGAATGTTGTCCTCAAGAAAGAAGATGCAAAAGACATTTTACGTTCATTCAATGTCGAGATAAATGGTGTTATTCTGAATAAAATGTGTAATGTGAAAAGCCGAGTTTGTCCTCGAATCTATTATCATCCCATCCGAGATAGCAGGTGACACCAAAGCACACATGCACACTTGAAAAACCAGACTGAGCTAGATCGGTGGCGGCCCCTGTGACCTCCTATTCTCTAGGGTCCAAAAACACCGTAACTTCAGTTACAGTTAACAAGAAGAAAAAAAATATATTTGAAAAGTGCATTTTTTTTATAAATAAACTTAACTACGTTAAATTCTGAATTTTTCGAACAATTTTGTAATGTCACCGACATAAAGACAGTCCTACCGGGTAAACGAGAAATTACGTCTATTTTTCCAGACGTACAAAGGAAACTGTGAGAGACATCGAACAAAGTAAAACAAGTAAACAGACGATTGTTTAGATAAAACTCGAAGAAACCACACTGCCAAGTACATTTGTACCCTTATCAAGAATACTGAAAGTGATACCTTTCCTTATAATAAAATATCTATACACGATTCTGCCTTTACAGACGATAGGATGAAGAAATATTCGATTTCTGTCTATCTGGCCTATTCTGTTGGTGTATGTAAGTTTTTCTTAGTATCGCGTACGTGTGTATTTGTATGCATCAGAAGGATTAAGTATGAGGGATGATAAACCGCCCCCAAGTCGGCCATCATTCGTGGTAGTATAATTCTGTGAAGACAGCGGCGTGAGCAATTGAAACAAATGGTATAACATGCGTGAAAGATATTGACATACATTCTACAATGATTACTCGAGTAATATTTATGCGGCGAAATGCAAATACAGAGGTCTAAGCGAAACGTTTTTTATCGGTTTACGATCGGCCGCTTGACGTAAAGCGCTAGACCGGTTAGTGGCGCCAACTAGGTTGGCATTTACTTTGCAGTTGCATTTGCATGCCATTGCAGTATGCGGCAGACGTCATAAAAAAGCGTGACTCTTTTGAAATATGCTGGAGGTGAATGCTCCTCAGAATTCAGAATTTCGCACTAATGCCACAATTTTGGAGCATTTAAAAACTAGGTAGATAATCTACGATCTGTCAAAGAGCACTCTCCAATTTTTCGGTCACATCGTCGAGAGAGACGAAATAACCTGGAAAAGTTGCCTCCAATTCGATAGACCAATCAGATCTACGACGCAATTGGCTATCGTACTGCAACAGTTATCTGAACTGCAGGCTGCAGACAAAGGTGGAAAAGTATCATCAGATCTGGAGATCACGATCCTCAGTCACGAGGGAACCAACTGGAGAAGAAAAAAAAATACCAATTGAGAAAATAAAAATTTTGCTAACTGAATTTTTTAATATTATAATTCTATTGTGGATGCAGTAAGACCTTTAATTATCAAAGCATCATCTTTCATTCATATAAAACGCAAAATTGCCTTCAACACCATTAAATCTGCATACATCACAATTGACAAACGTTTAATGTTATATGAAAGTGAACGATGAAAGGGAAAATATTATTTTATTATATTTGAAAAGAAGAACTAAGTAAAAAAAGGCCGATTGAAATGTAAATTATGTAATTTACTAGATCCATGAATCCTCTGGCAGAAGAGTTTTATCGGTACTTTAGACATTTTTTTTTCTTTTTACATTTTTGCATATTTTCATTAAAACTCCTTTCATAAACTTTTTCAACGTCTTCATCTTCATCAGCTTTCAATATTCCAATGTTGGGGATGGCCTCTCATTTTTTCTCGATTTATCCCTCACTTGCGCCAGGCAACAAAATATACAATAGTCTCTCAAAAGTGTGCTTATTATTCTAGCAGTAAAGTTTGATCTATTTCAATACCTTTGAAAATAATAAGAATATTAATTATTTCCCGCGAGAGAGGATAGAGCGCCATATTCCTTTGTTCTAAAACAAGTTGTCCCAAAAGCATTTTTCATAATAAAAATTCTGTATTAAAATAATGCATGGGTTTAATAAAAAATATATTATTAGAAGAACACATTCTTATTGTGAAGTTGTAATTATTCAGAACATAGGTCTGTGATATTTTAAATATTAATTAAATATATTAATTAACAACAACATTTTTCGATAAAATTGATTTTATATGTATATCTTTCTAATTAATATATTTAAAAAAATATTATTTTGCATTTAAGTACAGTCCTTGGGAATACATTTCTTAAAAACTATGCTTTCTAAATGTGAACCGTTATTTCACTGGAACTCTTCTAAATGGGAGGCAAAATTTCTGAGAACTGCTCGGCACGTATTCTCCGTGATCGCTGCCATTTTTTCTCGGATATTTTCTTTTAATTGGTTCAGAGATAAAATTAAGTTAAATAATTAAGTTTATTATTTAACTTATTATTTAACTTAATTAATAATTAAGTTAAATAATAAAAGTTCGATAAAATTGATTTTATATGTATATCTTTATAATTAATATATTTAATTCATATTTAAGTTATTTTTTGCAAGAAATTTCCCATATCTACAAGAGAGCGAGTTAAAAAATAGAGATAACAAAAAAAAAATATTTAAATTAGTCCAAAATGTAAGTAAATAATCCAATAAATACTCAAAATATTTTTCGCGCATACACAGTGTGTGAACCGATTTTTTTTTTGTTGTATTTTTGCTGCTGAATCACTTTGGCTTTCAGCCCTCGGCAATATGGCAACCCTGCCTGAAGGACTCGTTATTGAAACAGAGCTATGTTTTAATTCCGTGCGAAGGGCCCGTAATACAAAGGGACCTGAAATCCGGCTGCTTTATCGCTTCCCTTTCCGACTCCGCAGGGCCGCCGGGAGGAGGCGGTGATTTAATTAAATGCCTGTTTGTTACTTTCTATTAATGTTACTTTTACCTGCTTTCAGTGCGGGCAAAGTTGTCATCGCATTGTATAAACAGAATAATGACGTCGCATTGTGTACACGTAATAATCCGGGGATTAAGCCGTTGAAAAAATCCGCCGAGATGATTGTTTTAAAAAGAGTCAACATTATTTTGATACATGTATATTTATTATATTATAATACTAGCCGTAAGCACCAGGCGTTTCCCGAAATTCAGATTTTCGAGTAGTTATACTGTGAAATAGCTGTTTAGGGGAGGTGGAGGTGTTTTTGTTTCGGGTTGGAAGGCCAGGTGGAGCGAGAAGTCCCAGAGTCCTAAAGAGTATGTATGCAAAATTTTACAATATTATTATCATTAACACAATCGTAGCTTGTAGTGGTAGTTTTATTAGTTGAGTGGCTTATTGGTCTAGTACTTAAGACGCTGGCTTAGTGATCTGGTGACGTGTACATATCTCTATTTAAAAATGTAAAAAATGAGATTACCATTGTTATCATTATGTTACCAATATCATGTTATCATCATATTACCAAAACATTATATTACATTATTATAAATACAAATTAAATGTATTAATTAGAAAGTGTTCTCATTAATATTACATTATTATAGTGTGCAACTATCAAAAATTCCGACAACCAAAATACACGCTATTTTAAGAGTTTCAAGAAATGAAATTCCACGAATGAGGAGTGAGAGGTGTCACGGTTTTGTTTCACCTTCATCCAATGGAAAATCAAAGGACTACATTAAGTGTTGATATAAAGGCTCATAACGCCGCGGATTATTGTGTGATAAGCGCGCGCCACCTCCCGGAGACGGGGGATGTAACATGTATCGTACCATCACAATAAGCACAGCCTTGCACCATATGGAACGGGCGTTTCAGCTCTACAGGGTGGGAGAAATATTAGTAGAGCGCAACAAATATTTACAGCATTATTATTTTTAAAAGTTATCATTCACAGTGTCTGTAATAAAAGGTGTGCAACCAATGCATACTAGAAATATGTGGATAAGAAAATAAACATTTTTCTAATACTTGACGCTGAGTGCTTTTCGGGTCCATGGCCGCTGCACAATCTTGAGCTACGATATCCCAACAAGGAATCTGTAGCTTTACTGTATCCTTTAGAACATAGTCTACCCATCTCATTCATAGCTGTCCTCATAAACCTTACGGAGTGCGCTGGAGTCAGCACATCTAATTTTAATTAACTCCTGTTTGAACCTTATCTTCTTCAGTATTGCTGGTTATTGGAAGACGCTCGGTGTATGATGAAATCATCGCTCAAAAAATGGCGTATTTTGTTCTCAAATTATATTTTTTGGATGGCTTAAAAAAGTTGTAATATCGTTGGACTAGGTGTATCGAGCTGAAATGAGACTATGTTGAAAAATACATAAATAAATACAAATTAAAAATACGTTTTCTTCCCTAAGACGGATATTATTTCATACAGCACTCAGTATAAAAGAATACACAAATAAAATAAAATGCCACATTGCTCGGAAGACAGGTAATCGTCAGACAAACAGTACCAGTAGTACTCGATGGGAATCAAAAGGCTTATATATAATATTCTAAATGGCGATAACATCAACTAAACTCTGACTAAGCCCTGTAATTTCTTAAGAATGTTATACCCATGTGAATTGACGTCATCCGACCGTATTTCAATTAAGGTAAGAATTGAATAGCCACTTATTTTTCATCGCGTGATGCTTTAGGTAACAGTTTTATTAGACCATCCGTTTTGATTATGCCCTTCCCTACTTTCTGTTATATTAGTAACCAATATAAATTATATATTTTTAGATAAAAACACATTTTATTATGATGTTGCAATTTCAGAACAATGTTCTATAATATTTAAAACCATTTACATGATTCAATTAGAAAGTTTTTTTAATTTAATCGATATATAGAAAAAATATTTAATATTTTAATATGTCCAAGAACACACAATTACTGGATTTTCACCTACAAAGGCACTGCTATTAAACAAATATTAGATATCTCATAGAGACGAGGCTATTTTTTATTATATTTAATAAAAAGATGAAAGTATGCGTAATTAATATCAAATTTAGTCCATAGATTCATATATACAACTTCCCCATAGTAACATATATACAACTTCCAAAAATTTAATTGATATAGAGATTGATTAATGGGTGAGAATGGTTAACATTCTGATTGTATAAAGTGATCACTTAAGCCAGACGAAGACAGGTCGTAAGCCCTGAAATTATCCATACTTCAATATATTTCCATTAAATATAATAAAAAATAATAATATACTATAATAACTAATAAAATATTTGATAGGGAAAAAATAAATATGCGTTTGATCTATGTGACAACTGTACGTTCACACCTTTAACCTTCTAATCGCTCCATTCGAGCCTAGCATACGACACACATTATATAAATAAGCCTAAAAAAAGTCTAACCACATATGAAATGCTATAAATAATAAAAGTACATTATTTTTATCACCAATCGGCATTACTTCATTCCGCAAATTTTGGGTCAATGCCACCGCGGATATATTCATATTAAAAAAATAATAAAACATTGAATTAATTTAAATCCTTGCGGGTACATTAAAGAAAGCACGAACGCGTCGCCTAACACCCGGTGGCCGTAATTCCACATACATGTAGCCCCTCGGATCTCTAACAAGTGCGCCCGTTTAATAAGCAATCAGGTTTTATGGCCCGCCGCGCCATTGTTCCAGGGTCGGAATGGGCCCAAGAAACAAAGGCCCGAAAGCCGGCAACATTGCGAAACGTACGAATGTGTTTTTGTAACTTTTCGACGTCGTAATAATAACGGAAGAGAGGGCGGCCATTGAATGTAAGCGGATCTGACGTCACGCCGGTTCTGGTGTGTGCGCACACAATGGAGTATTGTTTCAAAAAGTTTTTACTTTTATAATGTAACGTCTCGCTGGCGGCGGCGAACCGCAATCCGATGACAACCGGTAACCAGATCAGCAAGAAGCTGCAATTCGAGCAAGGAAGGCCGGCTTCTGCGAGGCGGTCCTCAGCTAGACAGTCTTCATCACATGACTAACTCGCAAGGCACGAAATATTAGTGGAATGCAGCGCGGAATCATCGGAATGTTGGAAGTGACTGAAATGAAATATTTGAGAGTCATAATAGATTCTAAATTATTGTTTTCGCAAAATACAAGACGAGTGCCTTAAAACAGCGTTTCCCAACCTTTTTTGACTCGCGTACCACTTGGTAGTACCGCGTACTGCTTAATTGTACCACTTCGTAAAAATGATTGTATTTCGAGAAATTTGTTATTCTATTTGCATTATAAATTTTATAGGGTGACTATATTTCCCAGAACTCAATTTATTTAAGTTTATAAAAAAATACCAAAGGTTTTATTTTTTAATGAGACATTTGAACTTTACAAATCACAATGTTTTTTTTTAAATAAAAGGTGCCGAAGCTCATTTCTTGACGAAATTCAAAACCAGGACATTTAAAGAAGTATTTTTTTAACTAATTTTTATTAAAAAAAAATACATAGAATTAAATTAAATTATTTGTATAGAACAAAATGAAATGCGCCGCAAACAATTTTTTTCCAAAAATTACCGATATTAATAGAAAATATATGTATATAAAATTAATTAATCATGGTAAATGTAAGAATTCTTCTGATGATTTTCGATCATCGACTGTATATATTAACAACTGTACTGTATATTATTAATTAAAATTAAAAATTATTGGAAAAATACAATAGTTTAAATGATATTTTTATGACTGATTTTTTTTTTACTTTTTATGTCCGCCATTATTGATTATTTTTCGCGTACCACTAACTATCCACTCGTGTACCACAGGTTTAGAACCGCTGCCTTAAAAGATTGTTAAAAAAAACCTTCATTCTGGGAAGCATCAGAAGATTCATCAGTCTTGTTATTTTATATAAAGTCTTGTAAAATAGTATACAAATCTATTATAATTCTTCATATAAACTACTGCAGAAGTATTTTATTTTTCGCTAATGCAAAAGAAATGAAACAATTATCAGTGCTGCAAAATAAATCTTTAAGAATAATATTGAAAAAAAATTATAGATATGCTGACCTTCAAACGGAAAATATATTCCAGTATTATAATGTTTATTTTTTAAATCCTCACTAAAACATATCAGCAGAATTTACAGAGCACGAACATCATACAAGAGGAAGAGATAGACTGAGACTGCCATTCAAGAAGAAGACCAAATCTCAGAAATCGACGATGTACAGTGCGATGAAGTCTATCAATAAAATGCCAAACGATAGAAGAATCAAATATGTGCAACATAAGTTATATGTAGTAGTGGTTTCATACAAAGCTATTGTTATTTTATTTAATATAAGATGTCAAACCACAAAGTGATTGCTTTCTACGAAAATACATTATATGTATACTTATTTATGTATTTATATTGAGTATAAATAAATAAATCCCAAGATCCCAGCCCAGTTCAAAGTATTAATAAGGCTCGAGCCGGTTACAGATAATCCCAAAACTTGTGGGATTAATATTTTGAACTAATTTCACGGTACCGAAATAAAATCAAGACTAAATGATGAAATAATCGATGTTTGCTATTGTTTTGGGCATATTATTCATAATATTTTTACTTGTCATCTTGCGTTATTACGATATTTTTTATTTAAAGATTCCTTAATTAAATGTAAATATGTTACATCAAAATTTATATCTGTTCTTATTTACGGATTCCGAAGTGAGTTTGTTGAACTCCATAATTGTGTGAAAATAAAACTTGTTTACTACTCGTTAATTTACTTAAGACCCGTCTTGCCTTGTAAGAGCTTTATCAATCTAAAAATTTAACTCAACAACTTGTATATATATATTACTTTTTTGAACTGGGAATTTTGCAAACACTCCAAAATAGAAAACATTTACAAAAAAACCTCAATTAATCAATTAATTAAAGAAAATAACACTAGAAAATTTGAAACAAGCACATCATTGAGGTTTAAAAATAACTTTAAAATCCCTAAATGTAACACCAAAAACTATCAGCAAAATTCTATATATTTAGAGATAAAAAATTTCAATAGCCTCCCTACACAAATTAAAGAAATAAAGGATATAAAAGACTTTAAAAAGAAACTAAATGAACACTTCAAAAACACATAATTGGACACACAAAAACACATACTTCAGAAGCACACAAATGGACAATGAATAGAATATGTAAGGTATTATATAAAATTATTGTAGTATAACTCCCTCTCCAAGCTGGTCTCTTTTTTGGAGAGGTAAGCGAAAGAAAAACCATGTATGTATGTAACCATATATTTATAATTGAATTTATTTTGCAATTGTATTTTCGCAAAATTAATTTTTTTTAAATATTAATGTTTATCTATAATGAAGGACAACTATGTAATTTTATTTACATGAGATGAAAAGAGACAATATTATTCATTGTAATGTAATTAATAATATAATAGCTATCCTCCGGTATAGATTAACATTAATATTCAAGTTGTTGAGTTAAATTATTAGATTGATAATGCCCTTACAAGGCGAAACATGTATCAAGTAAATTGAACGAGTAGAATCAAAAAACAAGTTATTAAGAAGAACACATTCTTATTGTGAAGTTGTAATTATTCAGAACATAGGTCTACGTTATTTTAAATAAATACAAATTAAATGTATTAATCAGAAAGATGTACATATAAAATCAATTTTATCAAAAAATATTGTTGTTGTTACTGGGATTCGAACCTGGATCTCTTCCAATCCGGGGAACGTGCATTAACCGATTATGCTATACCAACACAGTGCATTGATGACAAATTTTCGAACTTATGTGTTACACTTTTTCAAATTGATACATCTATCGTTCCATTATTTGAAAACCATCTTCGTTAAATTGACAAATACATTATATTAATTTATTTTTTAAAGAGTTTTTATTAAACCTGTATTATACCCGTTATTAACCGCTATTTTTTAAATTGTAATCAATTCAATATTGAAAATGGATGTTACTCTAATAATTTTGTATCAAGTAACGATTTAAGTTAGGTACTAAATTTATTTTTTAAATAATTAATGTTTTTTTTTAAATAGATTACGTTGAAGAAACAATATAACGTATGTTTTTGATTAGTTAATGACATCATGAAGAAGAAAATGATATTTTTCTAAACCGATAGATGTATTCAATTCATTAAGTGGTTAATTAAACAATGTAAACAATCTAAAATAATGGATTTTAACCACAATTTTGCTAATTTAAAAAAAATCGCTGACGTATCCGGCGTAGCGTGGATGAAACTTATAGAACCGTTTAACTTAATTTTGAACGTATTTTATAATGGTAGATATGGACGATTAAATTATATTTTTACTATGAAATGAAATGACGAAAAAGGATTCAAAAACATCATAGAAAACGTTAATTATTATCATGTATACTTTTACCTAGAAATTTTAACTAGATATGCTTAAATTTTTTAAATATAATATATATGTAATATGGATTGCACGCTTCTAATACAAATATGTCAATGAGAAATTTGGTACATAGATTCATATCAAATTTACAGGTCGTATAATTTAGGTAAGGATGTCCAGTGGAAAATTTTCAAGTTTAATATTAAATAATAAAAAAACTACAATGTTATTCTCATATTTTATTTATGCAAAATGGAGTTTAACGACGCGGAATAATATCGTTTAAATGCCGTCCATTTCTCTCAAGACACTCTTGCAATCGGACTCTTAAATTTGCGAACACGCGAGAGCAAAGCGTCGGTTCAATGGCAGCAACTTCATGGCAGATATTTTCTTGTAGGGCCTGAATTGTTCGAGGATTGTTGCTGTAAACTCTCGACTTATCCCACAAAAAAAGTCGCACAGTGTAAGGTCCGGTGAGCGAGGTTCCCAGGATACGTCTCCGTACTTGCTGATTAATTTATTGGAAAAAATTCCCCTCAGCTTCTCCATTGAAACTCTAGCTGTGTGTGGATTGGCCCCGTTTTGCTGAAATTGCGTTCTGTTGTTGAAACTGGAAAACAGCTGTAGTTGCGGTACCAAAAACTTGTTGATCATTCGGTAATACACGTCAGCAGTGACTGTCTCTTGTTGGTTAAAAAAATAAGGCCAAATTATCCTTCGGGCAGAAATTGTACACCACACTGTCGTTTTGGATAATACAAACGTTTTGGATGGCGTTTCTTTAGGTTGTTGGGACTCCAGTATCTCATCGTCTGTTTATTAACATAGCGATCGATATGAAAACGTGCTTCGTCAGTAAACAATATGTTTCCAAGCGTTCGTGTTATTCCAAAACGTTCCAGCATCGTTCTCGCTAAAGATTTCACGTAAAGAATAGTCATTTTCGTTGAGAAACTACACGATTTGCAGTTTGTATGGGGGAAATTGTAGTTTTTTTTTTCAAAATAACGTGCATTATTGATTTTTTTTATCCCAGTAAAGGCTGCAATCTTCCTTATCGATTTACGCGGATTGCGCATAATTTAACTTTGAACTTAAGCCACATGTTCTGGCTCCGCTGCTGACATTGATGGTCCCGGAGGAAATTGGTTAACCGTTGTCCCTTCTTGTCTGAACTTTTGAACACAACACCAGATAAAATGCGTGCTCGGCCCATCACTTACCCGTCGAATATTAAAGTGAGTACAAAAAGCACGACGCGCACAAACCAATGAATCACCGCACTTTAAATATTGCTCAACCGCGAACGCGCGGTGCGCTCCCGACCAGTGACTCATTGCGACTGGCAAATCAGAAAATCACGCGCGTCGAACAATACCCCTCCCACTTACCTCACCCTGATGGTTTACGAGCAATTACAATTTAATCTTGAAAATTTTCCTCTGGACACCCTATATATCATATATTTTCAATACGTCACACTACAGTGAAATGGTTATCGACACAACAAATATTTATTCCTTGGAAATAAATACAGAAAAAACGACGCATTTTGATAAACCTATATAAAAATAAGAAAAAATTTTATATAACAAGGATTAAAATTAGATTTATTATTAATAATAATAATAATAATAATAATGTGTTTATTCCAGCGTGATCAGGTTTTTTTTAACCCGATTCGCCATACAGATAATACATATTATGTTATACATTAAAGGTTATGAAATAAATATAATGCTGTGAAAAATAAAACCAAGGAAAATATTCATAAATAAAAAATATACACACAAAATATAAATAATAAAAGTGCATATGTATTTAATAGTGAACAATGAACTCACCGATAGTCAGGACGAAGAGGAAGACGGCGAGCTCGACCGCCTTCCATTTGGCCCGTGCGGGCAGCCTGCCGCACGCCCTCGCCTCGGAGGCTGGCACGTCGACCGATCCGCGGCGACACTTGACCACTTTCATGACGTCACATCACTCCGTTAACCAATCGCACCGCGACCTCTCTTCACTGGCGTGCGTGTCGGTTTCAGAATGTCATCTGAACGCCACTGGCAACGAAGAACTGAAAGACAAATAAAAATATTAATTCACATTTCAATCGCAAAATTATATTATTTTATCTATGTTTAATTATCTGAACATCGCCCACGAAGACTATATATTCACATGTATATGAATGTATGCTAAAGTAAACGTTAAGCACTCGCTGAAGCAAAGACCGCTTAGACCAATAATGTACAGAGTTGCGGCCTAGACTACGGACACTGAGAATGCGGCCGGAATTTCTATTGAATATATTAAAAAGACATACGATGCAACAAAATTGTCAGACTCGCTTGCAAATCAAGGGGTGAATAATAATGAATGCTGATTGGACTAGGATTGGACTAGGCGACACCCCGTCTTCAAATGCATTTCTGGGCAGATAATTTCAGCCGTATTCTTACACTGGCCATACTCTACCACGCTATTTATGATGCGACTCTGCGCGTACTCCAGTGCAACCCTTTTTCGACTCAATGGTGTTGTCTTATGGTCTATACTTATTTCTCAAATGTACCAAAACAAGTAAAAATCATCAAACTTTTTTTTTTTAAATCTCGACAATTTTTTTTGTACTGCATAATATTATATTGGAACATTTTTTGGAGGCTGTCACATATTTCAGATTTAGTTAAAATTCAAACAATTCTTCATACATTCTGTCTATACTGTTTTTTTTTTGTTGTAAAAATAAAGACGCGCGGAAAAATTTTATAAATTTTTTAGATGTACATATATTTTCAAGGCACATTAAATTATTAAAAAAATAAGCCTCAAGGTCTTCGAACCAGAAAGTTTTTAACACTTAATTTATGTAAAACTATGTAGTTTTTTATTGTATGATAAAAAAAATATTTCCTGCAAGTTTTGTGGATGATTTCATTGCCTACGCGGTGGTTCGAGACTTGGGCAAAGCGCCCTTAAGGTGAACTTTTTTACGAAGACGGCGCTATAAAAATTACCCAATGTTATTTTTAATGTTATTAGGCAGAAAATAAAAAAAACATATATTGTTGATGTTTGTAGCGTTAACTTTGTGGCTCGACATAAAATTGTGGCCTCTCTCTTTTTTTTAGAGATCGGCATTAATATTTTACATATTAATAATAAAAGCCTTACATTGGATAAATTATAAATTAAAAAATCACTTAATTCAATACCAATTAATAACCAATTAAACCCGCATATAATTAATAACCAATTAAAATTATTCCCTCTCTTATTACTACTCTCATCAAGACTCCGCCTACATCCTGCAATGGATGTCGTTTAAATTGTATGTAAAAGTTTAGTTGTACGCCAGTCCTGACGAAGATGCGTTAATATCGAAACCGGTTAACGTATAAATAACTCACAGTGGTTTAAACAAAGTTAAATATAGATACAATTCTAAAAAATACATTATTTATTAAAAGTAACAGTAAAGCTGCGTGTAAGGAGAGATATGTACGTCGCGTATGACAACGCTTCCATCTTCAAAAGGTGAATAATGTTAATCGTCTCTTCATCATCGATGCCTGTAATTATTTGTAACTTCTTTGAATTAATAGTTACTACAGCGCTTTATAGAAATTTTAAATTCAGTAATAAAAATTTGCCTAGAAAATTGAGACAAAGAAAGACGATTTTAGTACATGAGACATTTGGTATATGAGCTGATTTCATCGAGGCGTCTTGAATGGACGACGACATCTTGGTACACCCAGATTAAGATGGAGAGACAATGTGAGAAGAGATCTCTAAGACATTCACTGTCTCCGAGTGAAGTGGGATGATCCAGGACAGAGCTTGGAACCAAGATGTACATCAAGCAAAAGCTCTTAATGGTTCATGAAGCCATAGAGTATATGAACATATTATATAATATTGAGGATAATCTGTTTTTATTTCTTAATGAATTTAAAAAACTTTTAGTCCTAACTTACTAGACAAACGTGGATACTTAAGATTGTGACAACGTAGACCATTGTATCTTCCAATCCAGAGGACAATCTCCGTGTTATCACATTGTATCGGACATTTTCCAAGAATGCGAGTCAGTACCGAATCAGATAAGGAACAGCTTTTACTGTCTACTATAGAAGAATGAACAAATTAGGGGTGGATGTAAAGGTCTTTGTAGGAGACGATCGAAATAAAAAGGGTCGCCATGATGGTTTGGACACGTGCAGTATATGAGTGAGTAAAGGATGATAAAGAAAATACAATATACGAGTGATAAAAGCGACAGGAACAGAGGACATCAAATATACCATTTAAAATTTGCCCTGTAAAAGGTCTAATAGTTGACAAGTATGCATGAAAGAGAGCTAAGCAATAATGATATGTCAGTTTAATTTCTACCTTCTCTTGATGAAGAAAAACCCATGTCCCTTACCTCTGTCACTATTTTGTTTGCTTCTTTCTATTGAAATTTATAAAAATTCTTAAATCCTCAACATTAATACATTTCTCGAGTGTTTGAAACGGTTGAGATTTTTTACTTACAACTTTTAAGTGTGACTTGTTTATATTATTGATTTAAATGTTGAATAAAGTATTTACACCTAATATATGTAGATGTACTAAGTACAAATATTTAATTAAATTTATAACTAGTCAATTCCTACTTCATAAAACGTGGAAGTGACAGTAAAATAATACTTTCATTCATGTGATTTTGAAAGCTGATTCAACTAATAATTGTAGAATCAAAATTATTATACGAATTTAATACACTTCATTTAAAATCTCAATTTATAATTACGAAATACCTTTAAAATTCTCTTTAACATATAGACGGCGCAATTACTCGCAAAATTGTTTTTATGCATATATTTATTTACATAATTTAATTCTTCCTTACCGACCCCCGTCCATTAACCTTGTGTAATTTCTGAATATCGTTATATTAAAAAAGGCTTTGCGATAACTATAAGGCGTCGAAAGGCTCTTTTTTAAGGGAAAGTACTGCGAACCTTCCGCCGCGCCCCGGTGAGCAGGGGCGATATTAAACTGCTCCAACCCTCGAGCGAATTCTGCAATTATTTAACCCCAATCTCAAAACATTGCTAATTCATTTAACGTTTTCTGTTGCGTTTTCACTGAGATACCCAAGTACATAGAGTGCCTGATACCAGATTTTTATTGATTAATCGTGCTACCAGAAATCAAAGGACGCATGGATATGGTGGGGAGTTCTGTGTCCAGATTTACCAAGATATAGAAAGACTGCAGTATAGATATTTATAATAACTAAGGTCAAGAATAGTTGGCTGTTGAGGTAATGGAAAGAAGACAAATTGAGATGTGGTGATGGAAGCACGTATATAATGTCTCTATTATGCAGGAACACATCAACGTAGAGTTTCAATCCTCCAATTTTTTAGGTATCTTGCTAGGGCAGATAGCTTGGATTTAGATATTCTTTCCAGTCCCATTTTCCTTTCACTTCACCCTCTCGTTTCTTGTGTAAAATATTCTTCTTTTTAACTTTTATTTCATTTTCGCATTTTTCTTATTTTACTGATTTTTTTTGTATTCCTGCAATAGAAGAGAAAGTTTTCATTATTTTTATCATTTTCTATGCAGCGTAAAATCAATTTAACAAGCTATTGTATCGATTTAACAAGTCTTATTCAAAATATTGTTTACACTGTATCTAGTATTTTATTAATTCAGAGAAAATATGTCATTGGTTCAATTTTTGTTACACTTTATTATGTTTTTTTAACATCGATTAACTATTTTCTTTCCAAATAAAATAAAATAATCTTGTTGTGGTGGGCCACGTCGAAGATCGGAAAGAAAGAAGAATATAACTCTCCTGTTTGATTGACCAAGAAGTAAAAGCAATAGGCACTTCTCAAGAAGTGGCCAGGTCGAGAGATGTCAAGTGTCAGGATAGAACAGCATAACGTTACACACTCTCTGCCTAAACGGCGTGACGGTGAATAAGTAGGTATTTTATAATATTTCAAGTACTCACATAAACATTACAAAACGTATTTTCAAATGCAAGATCCTTTAATAATTCAATTATATTTTCATAAAAGCAATAACGTAAAGGTTCATGAACAACCCCGCACGGGCGTCGGAGGGTTTGGATCCTTTAAACCCTCTTAAAGAAATAATTATTTTCGTATTGAAAACAACTGAACCAAATAGTCACGACCGAGTAGACATTTATGTTCTAATTTAAATACGCTTTGGGAAAATCATATCATTTTATTTCATTTTATAGAAACCTGGGCGAAATTAGTTTTTATTTTTAATTTCGTATTTCAAAACTTGTGATGAGCTTATATCGAATTGGAATTGCCGCCTCCACTGTCATCATCACCGCAGACGACCCTGAGAACGCACCTTCCATACACCGGTGCATCAAACAGAGCCCCCAACAGTCGTAAAAATGCATACAGTACCGACGTTGGTGCCAATATGAATTGCGCTCGCAACCGTATAAAAAGCTGGCTTTCGGGTTCACTCTTCCCGCCACCTTCCAGATAACAAACAGCCAAACCACTTCTCTAAATTTGTAAACTATGCTCAACAATAAATCAAATGACAAACGTGAATAGTTTTCGTTTCTTAACCTGCTCTACCCACGAACACGTGAGTGATGGGTGATTATTGGGGCACCCACCACGCATACATAAGTAAATCCTCCACATTCATTTACAACACGCCTACACTAATATTAACCATAATCTTTTATACATAACCATAATCTCCATATTCAACACGTATCAACACATGTATTGATTTTCTATTAGGCACCACACTCTTCTATCCTGACACACAATTCTCGCCTCATCCACATTCATACATCTTATTCAAGCTCGTCGATTATTCTTCCGAGGATGTCCTCTATTGGTGGTGTCATCGACACTTGCCTCATATATCTTTCATACTTTTCTCTCCTCATTCGTCCGTTCCATTTGACCAAACTACCTACGTGATTCTTTCTTAATCTTACTCAGAATTTTGATCAAGATCTTTTATTTCTGCACTGTTGCGAATACGCTATTATGTGTGTAAATTTTATCTATAAATCTATTACTGTAACTATTGTGTACACTTGATTTATTTTTGCCTTATGTTTATATTCTTGTAAATTAAAGTCATGTTGTAATAACTTATTTGTTATAATGTTTCTACTTTACTGTACGGACAGTGAATGGTCATTGGTTGGCCATCTATGCCGTGTTGCATTGCCGCTATTAAGGCACTGCTCCATAGCCAAAAAATGCCAACCTGGCGGCAAATGTGAAGACTGATATGGTAGCTTTTGTTCATAAAATGGTTCCGGATAAGCGGTGGGTCACCATTCAATGTTGCGAATACGTCACTGATTTGACTAATTATGTATCCCTCGCTGGCCCATATATTTCGCGAAGAATTTTTCTTTCAAATTTATTCAGTTTATTTTCCGAAGTTCTCACATGAGAATTGGACTTATTACAAACAAGGTATATTATTGTGCAGAAGATTGCAATTTTTGATCTCATCGACAGGAGTTTCTCTTAGATTTAATTGAATGAGTTTTTCAAGGGCAAAAATACGCTATTTTCCATATTTTCTCTACATTGATTTCGTTTGGCGTATAATTCTTTGTAGCATTGTGAATATAAGATATTTAAAATTAATTACGTTATTTACAACATTTGCTAAGCAACGTATATTGAGTTGTGTAATGTCTCCATGGCTGTTCAACTTGTATACGGATAAATGTGTGAAAGAACTGGAATGAATAAATATAGGAACAAAAATGGGCGATTTGATTGTATGCTGTTTATTGTACGCCGATGGTGCAGTACTAATGGCGAATAATGAACAAGAACTACAGAATCTGGTGAGTAGAATGTACGATGTATGCAAGGAAAGCAACCTCATGACGAATGTTAAGAAGTCGAAAGTGATGGTATTCGAGAAGGAGGAAAGCAAGACACCGTGCTAAATACTTGTAGGTAATGAATGTTTGGAACAAGTAGATGAGTTTGTATATTTGGGAAGTATGTTTGATAGAAACGGAAAGGCTGAGAATGATATCGAAAGGATGGTGACTGCAGAAAATAAAGTGAACGGCGCTTTGAATGGAATTATATCTAACGGTAATTTGTCAACCGAGGCAAGACTAGCGGTGCACAATGGAATCCTGGTATCGACACTGATGTATGGAAGTGAGATCTAGAGCTGGCAGAAAAAGAACGAAAGTAGACTGAATTCAGTGGAAATGAGATCATTTAGGCGTATTTGTGGCAAATTTATTTATGACAGAATAAAGAATGAAGAAATAAGGAAAGAATGTAAAGCTGATGTTAGTATAGTGCGTAAGATTAAGAAAGAATCACTTAGGTGGTTTGGTCATATGGAACGGATGAATGAGGAGAGAATGGTAAGAAAGATATATGACGCAAGTGTTGATGGCACCAGAAATAGAGGACGTCCGCGGATGACTTGGCACGACCAGGTAAACCAGATAATGGAGGATGGTTCTGTTAGAAGCCTCAACAATCGGCGAGCTTGTATGAGAAGATGTATGAATGTGAATGAAGCGAGAATTGTGTGTCAGGACAGGAGAGTGTGGCGCTCTGTCCTCTCTGCCTACCCCCGCGTTAAAAACGGCGTGATGGTAATTAAGTAAGTATATTGAGCATTGGATTCATTTTTGGATTCCATGGAGTCACCTACAATAACATGTGCATAACCAACTACATTACTTGAGGAATTTTTCTAGAACTCGTCTTCCCCGCGAACACAAGCCTAAATATTCTTTCATCAATCATTACTTCGTACGCCTAAACCATGTATGTATACCTTTCTTTATATACTTATCATGCTCAGCTCGGCTTCGCGTCTTTCCTTTAGCGATCATTCGTGGTCTATTCTTACGACGGTGCTCCCATTGACAACGAGCACACCGTCTCTCGCGCAACAATCGAAGGTATTACCGGATAAAGGTTTTATGTAATACAATAAAAAAATTGTTGTACCCTCATAGTTATGTATAAATACCGATTATATATACATTCACTAGGAAAAATGAGATATTATTTTAATACATTTTAACATTTATTATTTTCAATATAATTAAAAACAATTAACTTTGTTTAAACACCACTTTATTTTTAACTAACGCCAACCGGTTTCGTAACCACCGTTCCTTCTTCAGGGTGTACAAAATACTAACTTAGTGTCACAGAATATGTGCAATTGTACATTAGTGTCAGATGTTACAGCGATGGCGAGTGACTGAGGGGGGGGGGAAAGAGACAGATGATATGGTGAAAGGAAACATATTTAAGATAGGACTGTGGGTTAGATTTTTTTGATTGTTAATTATGCATTCATTATTATTTATGGACTTCTTAATTTCTAAGGTCTCTAAAGTTATTTAAGCATCTACCTTTATTATCAATGTGGAGAATATTGACTATGGTTATTTTTAATAATGTGATTGGAAAATTCGGAAAAACTATTATTATTTAAGTATCTCATATGTTCTTTAATCCTAGTATCAAAATTACGATTAGTATTTCCTATATAAAACGAGGGTCAGTCCTTACATTTCAATTTATAAATACAAGAGTGAGTCAGTTGTTTAAATGTTAATATTATGTAACACTAAGTTAGTATCTTGTACACCTTGAACGTGTTTCCGAAACCGGTTGGTGTTAGTAAAAATAAAGTGGTGTTTAAACAAAGTGAATTGTTTTTAATTATATTTAGTTATTTATTGTATTAGTGTTGTGGTATTTCGAATATGCGAATTTCTAATAAATGTCAATACGTCAGTTTGATGGTTAGGTATAGACACTGAATAAAATACGAAGTCACATCGAAACTATTATGATGTATTTATTTGGTAGAGATTTATGGAAGGAGGATGCGAAAAAACATGTTTATTGTTCATTTTACAGAAGTTTTTTTTACATTTTTCTTGTGATTTTTTCGTTAATAGCGCTCGAAGAAAAAGAATAAGATGGGATATGTCGTTGTGCGCTGCTACAACTGAGTCACTAGCTATTTCTACTCTCGCCGAATTTATCTGGATGTTTTGTTTTGGTGTTTTTCAAGTATTTGGCGTAATTCAATACCTTTGTCTTTTATCTCATGTTAGCGATCTTGTGTTATAATGTTTCAAATTTTGTTATGTTATTAATACTAAGTTGAAGTGTTATTTTGCTTAGTTTCAGTTGTAAGTAAGTTCAAATTATAAACCATTATAATTTCGAAATAAGTGTAAATTAATTTTATTACCAGTCCCCCTGAAAGATATCATGTATCCTATTTTAGCCATAACATATTATGACCTTGGAGCAGCAAGGTATCATCTGACATTTTGTTGTAATTCTAAAAATAATTTTCAATTTAAAACTGTAACAAACATGTCAAATTTCCTTTCAAATCAATGTTACATTTTAGTAACAAATAAAATATATGAGTTGTATTAAATAACGTAGGACACTAAATATAATTGTCGGAAAACAGAATAGCCTCCAAGGGATGGATCATAATCAATATAGTATATTAAACTTGACTGGTGGTTTTTGCAAAAGTTAGTCTCGGATCTCTAACGCACGTGCGCGCATTGTATTACGCCGGAGAAAATTCCACGAAATTCCAGGTAAACGAACCATACAACAAAAAACTCAATGATCTTGCTTTCTGCAAATATCGTCACATAATATCGTAGTTTAAAAGTGTTATTATATAATACATTAAAACGAGAAAAATAATATACCGAACTTACTGGTAATTCGGTAATGGAATTTAACCGAAAACCGGTAATGCATGCCCTCCTACTAATAATGGTAGATGGATCCGTTGGACCGAGGTTTATGGAATATGTAGCTGCTTCTCTAGCCACTATATTATGTCAATAACATGAAGCAAGAAGGAAAAAAAGTATGCATATTTACAGCTGCCAAAATTCGACAAATATACGATGTATATTTATATATACTTCATATATACAATGTATTTACTAACATTAATGATTCAAAGGCAAAATAATACAGTCCTTGATTTGTGGGGTTTGTTATGTATGCAAATGATTTCCTTCGCCGAAGGCTCATTTCGCAACCAAAAATTACCGCTCTTACCGAAGTCTGCGGTGTTTTGATGCGAATAATCAACAGTGCTGTGGCATTCCAACAAAGGGCGTGAAAAAAGTAGACAATCATTGTACGCCCCATAACCCTTTCCGCCTGACATTAATTGTTTCAGACCTACAGATCATTACGTCTGAGAGACCTCATCAAAAGTAATATGTTAAAAAATCACACAATTGAAAAAATTGTAAAAAAACTAATTTACTACTAACCACGTCAAGATTATAATATTTTAATAATTTGCAATGTTTTGGTAAAAGATTAATTTACTATTTTTAGTAAAATTTAATCAATATAATGAACATTACAGTTTACATCATTTTTAATTATAATTAATCATAAATTCTTTTACCATATTTCTGTTTAAATTAATCACAATTTTGCATCAATTCACAATATTTTATTCTATTTATACGAGTCATTCAATACTAGTTGAATAATAACTCCACGAATACATTCTAAAGTATATTTATAGCTTTGTGTAGGTGTAGGCATCTACCTGGAAACACAAAAACATTGGAAAATTTAAAGTGTTTGGTTAATTTTATTACATTTTTTATAACGACACATTTTTTACATGTAATTCTTATTATAGATTTCACTAAAAAATATTATGATTAGATGTTGACAATATAATTGACATTACAATTAAAATATATATGAATTGTGATGATTAAAATATATATGAATTCATCGATGAAGCGTTTACCCAATATCGGGTGTATGAGCAGTGATTACATGAGAATTTTGCACCAATTATAAAATTTATTTAGGAGAACACATTCCTATTGTGAAGTTTTAATTATTTAGAACATAGGTCTGTGATATTTTAAATATTAATTAAATAATATAATAAATGTTCTGAATAATAATTACAACTTCACAATAAGAATGTGTTCTCCTAAATAATAAAGTTGTATCAATGTGTCCAAAATTTAATAAAAAAATGAATTGATAATTCTGGCGTCTGCTATCAGTTTACTCAAAGGTATTTGAGATTCTGTAAAAATAAAGTAGATGACTCTTTCAAATAATGGAACGATTAAATGTATTAATATCAAAAAGGTAACATATGGGTTCGAAAATTGTCGCTAAAAATATTGTCGCTGTAGCATAGTTGGATAATGCACCTTCCCCGGTTAGGAAAGAGATCCAGGTTCGAATCCCGGTGGCGCAACAACAGTATTTTTCGATAAAATTGATTTTATATGTATATCTTTCTAATTAATATATTTAATTCATATTTATAAAATTTTATTCTAATAATATAATTCATGCACCGATAGCTCAATAATAAATTAGTGAATGTACTCGAGAATATTTTATAGCGTATATTTCTTTAATTTTTTTAAATATATTTAAAAAAAATATTTAATTAACATGTTACACTGCGAAGTAACTGCCAAATCAATTAATCTATTTCTTTCTTCAGACGTTAACCTGATGGTCATAGAATATGGATGAGGGATTTTTGAGAAATAGAGATTTAAATACGTCGTAAAAATACATACTCGGAAGAAGTAGATAAAAATTATCAGAGTGTTGTTCTAAAAACACAATTTTCAACTGACAACTTTCATTGATGTCTGATAACGATGATAATAATGATATCATATACACTTGATTCTTCTCTCATTTTACGCGATTTTTTTTGCACGATTTTGAAATAACACGCGAAGACCCAATTATTTTTTTTACTTTAACACGGGTTATAAAACCAAAAAGTAGGTATATAAAAAGTACCCATTGAATTTTTTAAATGTTTTTATTGAACGTAATGTTCTGCATGATTAATTCCAAATTCGATCTCGTTACTCTACCTATCTCATATACTATTAAATATATCTCCAGTGACGTGAATGATTTTTCACCAAGTAAATAAAAAATCAATTTAATTTATTTAAATGCCGCACTTTTTCAATTAAAAATAAAACCTTTCAAATATAAGTCTAACGGGTGATTTATATGGTGGAACCTAT
This sequence comes from Eubasilissa splendida, assembly GCA_031772225.1. Taxonomy (NCBI): domain Eukaryota; kingdom Metazoa; phylum Arthropoda; class Insecta; order Trichoptera; family Phryganeidae; genus Eubasilissa; species Eubasilissa splendida. Next base: position 21,838,854 of record CM062863.1, read on the forward strand.
CTCCAATTTTACACGGTAGTCTCTGGAACATATCCCCCAAAAAAATAATCGGGTGTATATTATATATGTAGGTACAATACATCCAATATTCTAATAGCTAGTTACGTTATTGTTTAAGTGAAACCTATTAAATTAAATGATTAAAACACATTCAAACATAGTTAAAACATATTCATAGAGACAAAAATGAGTCGCAAAACTTATTACTTCATCCTCATTCGCCAATCCCCGTTTCAGATTCTATCTACAAGCAGCGTTTAATGAGCGTAAAACCATAACGTGTCGTATCTGATTTAATAAACACTCCTCGGTGTCAACGTAGAAAAAACTAATAATTGGAAACATTTAATATCACAGCACGAGTGTGATAGTCACCCTTAACTGGCGACATGGCTCTGAACGATTTATAAAATTATTTTAAAATCTCTCGGCAATAACTCTTGATTTATGGAAGCAATTTCAATGCGAACGGCACCTTCACTCATCAATGGTGCGCGGGCCGGTTCTGCAGGCGCAATTCTTCACGAATCCCAGAAAGAAGAAGTCGGAAACCATCTCCAAAATGTGAAAGAAACTATGTAATGGACTCGAGAAAGGTGAATGAATTGAAAATATATAGAATGGTCACTAAAGGCGGATTGGATTATGTCCAGTGATCAAACTTTTTTCGGAAACTCGAACAGTACAGCAGTCGCGTGTTGTCAGTAGGTACATTAAAATAAGTTGTACATAACTACGATGTATCTATGGTTGACGAATGCGTGTGCGTGCGTAAGGTTGGTACGAATGAGTGTGCGAAAGAGTTAAATGGAGATACGCCGCCGTCGGCGAGTCTCTCTCTACTCCGAAACCCAATACAGTTAACATCTATCATTGTCTTGGAATTTATTGTATAGAAACATCTGAACTAAATAGTTTAATTGATTAGGTATTATTCCGAAGACACCATCGTGCATTTGAGACACATATCATCAGCATGTAAAAGATATTACAATAATTATATTTTTTTAGAAATAATTCAAGATATTTTTCTGAAGATGCGTCAAAATTTAAATTAAAAAATATGAGATAGAACATTTAATTTGGATTTATTTTCCAGAAATTCTTGTCCGGTACTCGATGCTGAGCGTTGTTGAATGCATTTTGTATGGATGCCGGGCTGATTTACTCATGTAAATTGACCTTTACCGCCAAACTCAGAAATGAGAAAATGCAAAGATATTTCACTTATTTATTTGTTTTTCCAATTCTTATTCAAGTGGTGAAACGAAAGTTGACGGTAAAGGTCGGCATACATTAGTTGGTCATACTGCTCTCCATACAAAACAACAAATAACTCAACACTAATAATGTACTGTCCTTAGTAAATATCTTAGTAAAAATAATATTTTTGACACAACGAAAAATATCAACATTCAAATAATTCTTATCGTTCGCACTTTTATTATTTCTAATAAAATAATTATATTTGGACGTTCCACTTTTTCAAAAGAATTAATTGAGCTTTTCGAAAATCACTTATGTATGTAGGTATCAGGGGTGTGCATTCCATTTAATAAAAAAAGCTGTGCATATCTATAATTTCTGCGGAATAAATCAAAATTGTATATTTATTTGATATACATATTATGTATTGTATTATGTAGATCCATACACAAATAATTCATAGTTCGCATGCTAAAGTGACAAATAAATCTACGCATGCAAATTCTGCCCCAAACGTATTCAAATCAAACGCAATACTCGTGTCTCTAGCACCGCAGTGTTCCGAATACACGTCTTCGATTGGGCAGACGTGTTGCAAACGCTGGAAGAGTTGAAGCGGACTTGAATGTATGAATTCGAATACATTTTTAGTGTGGTATTATTATATATAATAAAATATAAAAATATTATTTCCCAAGAATAATACTTATTGTTAATTATTTTTCAAGAATAGAAATTAACTCACACGGCTACATATTAGAGGTCGCAATCCGGGATCCCGACTCTCTAAAATACCGGATACCGGACTAAAACGGATGCTTCAAAATACCGGGATTGGATTTATGATTATTATTTTTCTGTATTTCATTTTTAAAAAATAAAATCGATTTTCTTAGTTTCCATGTCATATTTAAAGGAAAACATATCAATAATTGATGTGATGTGCGAACCCTTCACACCGCGTGTCTCAACTGCGCCAGCTATCGATGCAATCGACCGACGGACTAGATTTGTGTAATGACCAATCTTCTATTGGAAATTGAAATACAAAAGAAACTTCAGGCTCAGGATAATACTTCCTAACCAGGAAGACATGGAGACATTGACACATTGGTAAAAATAGTGATGGCTTTATATGAAAATGGCGTTTCAAGAGGAAAGCAGCTAGAAAAGGCGTATGATAGCTTAAGGTCTATCTATTCCTCTGACCATTGTGGAGTCTGAGCGCGTGTTCTCGTCATCGGGTTACTTTTGCAACCAATTGCGCTCAAAATTAAACATTCAAATATTAAACACGTCATTTTACGATCTCATTATTTAAATAAGACTTAAGATTAAGAAAAACACAAATTATTTTAATATTTGATTAATAAAACTATTTAAATTAAAAAACTAGATTTATTATTGTCATTCGTTTAATTAAAGTCTGAAAGCTAGACATTTGTTTTATTGTTAAAAGATTATTAAAAAAATTAATGCGATTTTTTCAGAATGTTTTTATTTCATTGATAAATCGTCACCTCTAATCTTGGCGAAAGTTTCTCTAAATATCGAAAATATCGGAATTCCGGTATTCGTAAAACTTCAATATCGAAAATACCGGTTTTGGTCAAAGAGTCCAATAGTGCGACCCCTAGTACCTATACTTTCACAAAAATGCTTTCGAAAGAGGAGAAAGAAAAATGCTGAATATAAAAAAAATTCTAGTGACAATACAGCCAATCGTACTTTTACAGCATCAATATTAGCAGCATAGCCTAAGTCCATACCTAGTGCACGCCACTGAAATTTAATTAATTATTGCTTTTGATTTTTAGAGGCTATATCCCATTTTACCTGAAATGCTGACCGCCTCAGGTCCTTTCAGTCTTATTTCGTCGTATTATTAACATAATGTTCAAACAAGTGAACGATAATTAAAAAATATGTAAACATGTTTTTATAGCCAGCATTGTACGCACGTTTGAAGAATAAAATTAATAATAATCAAGAAGGAAGAGAAACAAAAGGAAGGTGAATCAGTGGGAGTGAGAAGAAAAGATGGGGAATGATTGAAGGCCAGGAATATTACTTTGTACACCCTTGAGGAAGACCATTGTATATTCATATATATGATACCTTATGAACCATTATCAACTAATTTTAAAATGAGGGTACCCGACACCCGTTTTTCCAAATGTTCAGTCCAAAACCATAACATTTAAAAAATAACTAATTTTAAGGACCAATCACCAAATGTGGATTCTCACGAAGAAAACGAGATCACGAATCCAGAGTGCCGAAATAAGATATCTTAGAGGAGTAGCAGGAGTGACATTAACGGACCAAGTAAAAAGTACCGCGATAAGGGAGATCCTTTACATAGAGCCCCTACTTCTACATTTAGGTAGATCTCAATTGAGGTGACTTGGACACGTCTCACGAATGCCAGAGGAACGATTACCAAGGTGTATCTTCTGGACGACTCCGGAGTGAAGACAGATAATGGATCGTCCCAGACTATGCTGGGTAAACCAGCGACAAAGTTTGTATGAAGACAGAATCGATAATTAAATACTGAAATAGCGCTATAGTGGAAGATAGAAACGAGACTTGGATCGGCTCTCTTAGGAAAAAGGAATAAAGATGATGATAAATATGTAAAAAAATAAAATATGTGAATCCACTCAGAACTGGGATGCCTGGAGAGCATTGAAATTGACCTTAATGGTAAAACAAACAGAACGCCAAGGTAAGAAATGTTTGGGAGACTGAAAACACTTGTAAACACCACTTGACTCAAAGAATCCTATTCTGATCTCTGCGTTGCCAAGAACAGTCGCTAAAGTAAGCGTCTGGGCTTTAATGACATCTGTAAAAAAAAACATTCCATTTTAAGAAGTTTATGAACGTAGACAAAGAAAACCCTATGAAGATGAAGTGAGCGAAGTTACGATTTGCAAAAAGCCTGTAGCTAATCCAAGTATTGAACTTGGTAGTCGCCTGTGCGGATTCATGGCCTCGTGTTGGACTTACAGCCGCGGAAAAAATTGCTGCTAGCCTCAGCTACGTTCATAAAGATGCATCTTGTATCTTCATTGTATTTTGCAGACAGCAAGAGGCTAACAATAAAAAATAACGTAATTGGCACCTGACCTCGGCACTCACAAAACTGACATTAAAACCTTACTTTAAAGCATTTCAAAACCGTTTTTCGTACAATGTAAATTATATTTGTTACATTTAGAGAGTGGCTTCTGCTTACCAATAAAATGAACCTGTGCAATATTTAAAAATAATGTCCCAAACATACGGGTGCATTATGGTTAAGGTTGATACACGCACTTAATAAGTGTCGATCTTTCTGAAAAAAATAGGGGGATGTTTTAATGTGTATTTATTTTGTCTATACGATGCGCGGTAATATCTCTTGAGCTGCACCCTTAGAGAAAACATTGATTTCCACCCTTTACGCTCTTTACACCCTTCAACTCATAAGGTGAAATTTAACATTTTATAATCCCTCTTAGTTATGTTATCACGGTGGCATTCTTCAAACTACCCCACGTTGGCCGCCCCTGACGTGAGGGATGAGTCGGAGTACATTATCGAGGATTTATGTATTTTTTCTTTGTGCGGAGAAGCTTTTCGTAAACAAGTCAAAAATTTGCATGTAAATTACATTTTGACTCGGAAATATGACCTCTATTCACAATTTGACGAGATATCTTTTGTCAGGAGATTCCTTTTTCCTGAAGAACATCACTACTGTACACACAAATACCTTCACGCCGGAAGGACAGGATAATTGAAGTGTTGAGGTTTTCAGATTCGGTCGGGGGTAGTTTTTTAAAGGATAATTACATAACGTCTGTATATCAGGAATTGTTCATCCGACAACTCTACCAACTGTCATCTACAGGGGAATTTCTCACCCAGCGGTCAACGCTGAGCACTGAAGGATTTAAAAAAAAACTCTAGGACAAACTCTAAAAAAAGGAACTAATCAATACTATCGAAAGCTGAATTAGAAAATAGACTGGTAACATAATGTGACAACAGGTAATGAAACAATATCATTAAAGTAAGAATTGTAAGAAAGCGACGATTTAAAAAATTAACCGTGATCATAGAATAGCACATTTTTCCAAGAAACCATTCAAACATATTGAATAAAACAAACAGATTTAAATAGACTAACTTACATCTAGCCTCATCCATATACATACATCTTTCCTTGCATTCTTAAAATATAAAATATTTATTAATTTTAATGAAATCACATTTTTAATGAGAACACTTTCATATTGTGAAGTTGCAATTTTTCAGAACATCGATAAGTCTGTGATATTTAAAACAAATTTAATGTATCAATTATAAAGATATGTAGGACATACGGATAGTAAAAGATCCAGGTACGAATCTCAGTAGCAACAAAAATATTTTTTCGAGACATTGATTTTTGCACCTTCCGCGGTTTGGAAAGAGATTCATGTTCGAACCCCGGCTGCGCAACAGCAACATTTTTCTATAAAATTGATTTTATATGTATATCTTTCTAATTAATATATTTAATTTATATTTAAAATGTAAATATGAATACTGACCCTTACCATAGCTATTCTATCAGGTCCTCGGGACGAACCATGAGAGTACCGATCGCGAACAATGTATACGGTGAGAGAACGAGAGAATGCGTTGGACCAAGAATTTTTAATAAAATCAGTAAAGAATTATTAAACATTATGAAAAATAAAGAAACATCAGTGAACATACAAAAATATAAAGTCAAACACAATCTTATCTAATTATTTGATTTCTCTAGTGTTATATTTAAAAAAAAAATTGTTACTATGTTAATTACTTGCCGTAAGACTCCTACGCAGTTTGTCTAAAAATAAACATTGTTATGTATTATGTATGAAATAAAGTTGTAAGTAATAATAAAATTAAAAAAACTCAACTCGTGTGCGGTAAATTGTGCATCAATTGTAAGTCATCTTTTTTTCCATCCTCCCGCTCCATCCACAGTGATATCCGTATACTCGCGGTGAGATCTGGGGAGATTTAAGGCCACCAGTCTCACCGTCAAATAGATCCTTCTGATAAATAACACTTAACTTCCAAACCGGTGACACTTGTGCATAAAGCCAAGCAATCACACCTAAGTGTTGACCCCGACAGTAGCACGCGATCAACATCACAGTAACCATCCCCTTATTGTTTTTGTTGTCGTGTAACCCGGTGGAACGACGCTCCGGCACCTTTTTTACGGTATTTTTAATGTTTCAAAAGCAATTAGACGAAACAATGTTCGCCCGTACATAATTACAATCCATATTTTATATTTATATAATTCGCACAAATGATAAAATACGATGTTTTTATGAACCAGATATTCGAATGGATTCGAAATTGGCGCTCTCACTGTTTTAGTTTCGTCGCATTAGACATAGAAAAAATAAATAGTGATAAATAATATATTTCACATGGATAAGAAAAAGCATAGTACTGTGTAATAAAAGTTATGAACATAAAAACAAAAATATATGTTACGTATTTCCTAAATTCTGCGTTTTATATTAATCAATTAATATTGAATTTTGATTCATTCGGGTCTTCACCGCAACATTATTACGTTGACTTGATTTTTATTATCTTATTTCATAAAATTTGTTGTAAATTCTCTTATTTGAACGTTAGTATTCAGTACCAGCAATTAATAAATATATAATTATAATCCTCATCAGTCTCACTCAGTTTTCATCCTCTTAACTTGGAAGGGCCGGGAACCCAAAATCTCTTGATGATCAATCAACTACTTGATGAACAATCTGTCTAAACGTCTCATAAAGTCGTACTTGCCCCAACTTAGTCTGGGACAAACCAGCCACCTTCTCTCCGGAATTGCCAAGAAGATGCATCTTGCTAATCGTTCCTCTGGCATTCGCAAGACGTGTACAAGTCACCTCAAGCTAGATTTTTTTTTAATGTAGAAGTAGGGGCTTCATGCCGAGAGTATCGCTTATAATAAAATAAAAAAATTTAGAACGAACATAAGGGCCATCTATATTAATAAAAAGTAAATTAAAAGCACACGCATTCTGAAGATGTCGAATTCATGCTAAAGAGTATTCATATTCATGAAGTCTATTCAAGATTACTAGATCCAATTCTACACAGAAAAATAAATTTCCATAGTGTATGGAACATCCGAAGAAATTGTTCGCAAAGCAAAGTTGGGTTGGAGTGCATTTAGACGTTTAAATATTATCTTTTTAAATGATCTCCCACTGTATCTAAAACGAATAGTGTTCAAAGCATATTTCCAGGGATCACGTATGGCTGTGAAACGTGGACTCTTAACAAAAAAGAAGAATCAAAGAAACAATGCAGAATATCGAAAAGTAGAAAAAAAAATTAAGTAACGCAAAAGGCATGGAAAGATGCGTGTATTTAGGACATCACAAAAAGAAGCAGAAAAAGAAACAAGTGGGTAAGAGAATAGACAAAAATATATAATATTATTGAAAACGCCAAAAAATTAAATAGCAATGGGCAGGCCACATCACCTCAATCGTTCTACGAACGCAGTTTTCTGGTGGTATCCGAGGGGAATCAAGAGACCGACGACAAACCACGCAGGTTAGATGAAATCATCAACCTTTGTGAAAATACGTGACAGGGAAAAATAACAAAGGACAGAGAAAAGTGGGAGACACTTGGATAGGCTTTCACCCAGCAGTGGATAGAAAACTACTAGATGACGGACTCCCCAGCTAATGATGATGACTATATTTATCTACATTTATCTAGAGCTTGGTTTCATTGAGATCTATATTGAGAGATGTGGATCAAGAAATTTAAAAAAAAAATGTAAAAATTTACTATAAAAATTAATTTAGCGGACCGGTAAACGTGAAAACTTATTGTAAAAGTCTGCAAATCTTCTATGATAAACTAATAAACGACTATGTTCATAAGTTTATAAGCTTTCTGTAATAAATTGATAAATAAATATAAACTTACTTAATAAATTTAATTCAAGAAAAGCGAAAAGAACGAAACAGGAAGAAATATGAAGGAGAAATTATGAAAACAACCTTAAAAGGTCGCATTACTTTCGGGAGGACATGAAAAAGTTTTTTTTTGTTCCATGAGAAAATGTCAAAGGCGTGCTTTCGAAAACACACTTTGTCTTATCTAAGAAAACTGACAGGAATTCAATATTATTGGAAATAAGATACTCTACAAGATATCGCCCTTGCGATACCCTACAACTGGGCGCTTCAGATGCCTGACTATCTTAGATATATCTGAGAATAAAACGCGTGTCCAGAATTCGTATAAAACATCAGTTATATTTATTTTATGATAAAGGATTTAAGACAAGATTAAAAGATGATGGAACGTAGAAATAACGATAAGCAACGAATCGAACAGAGATATCTTCCACTGAATTTCTCTCAATGATTCTTTTTATATCAAATATACACCAATGGTTGGATTGAAAATTTATACGATAAACCGCGACAAGTACAAATAGAGGTGATGGCATAAAACTGTTAACGCCGTTTAAAATAAATTTAATTCCATTAAGTTTTTTAGCGTTTGACTTGTTGCCTCACTCATTCAATTCGCGATTTACCACATTTTAATCTGCGTATATCCTTCCCTTTCTTTCCTAACCTATCCTTAAGCACAAGGAAGAAAGAAGATGTTGCAGTAACAAAAATTGTTCCAACTGCAGTAAGTTCAGTACGCTTAGAACTTTATACGGAAACACTACCGTCGCTTCACTCCACTTTTTATTTAATAATATTACATCAATCCCGCTTACATACATACAAAAAATCCTTTTCGCGAGTGTTAACATTGTAGACACTCCGCGACGCTTGTACTAGTAATGGAGAGGAATCTATCAATGAACCAGTATCCGGTAGACGAAAAGTAAATGCTTTCCTTTCTTCCTCATATTTCCATTAATCACAAAATACCATGTTTCTTCAAACTTTTATTTCACATTTTGCTCAATTTATTTCTGATGCAAGCGTGTGACAGAGAATAATATGCAGTTGTCGTTTTCTTTTCTTCTTCATGTGAATATTGCCATATAGCGGACTCAAATCAGATGAGACTGGAATCGTAATACACCTCCGCAAGTCCAGATCGCTCCAACTATCAGCTTGATGCATAATTATAATTATTGCACTGTGTGTTTCGATTTGCTACTTATTCCTTTTATTTTTGTAATACAAAAATAACAAACCGAGAAATATTATTATTAAATTTATTATTTAAAATGTTATTATTGAGGAGAACACATTCATATTGTGAAGTTGTAATTATTCAGAACATGTGATATTTTAAATACTAATTAATTAGAAAGATATACATATAAAATCAATTTTATCAAAAATAAAGTTAATGTGCTACCGGGATTCGAACCTGGATCTCTTTCGAAACCGGGAAAGGTGCGTTATCCAACTATGCTACAGCGACAGTACTGTTGACGACAAATTTTCGAACCTATATGTTACACTTTTTCTAATTAATACATCTATCGTTCCATCATTTGAAAGCCATACGTCAGAATTCAATTCATTTTTATTAAATTTTGACTATAAATAGTGGAAAAGCGTGATTAAAATGGAATTCCACCATGAATTAATAGTTTAAAAATTATAAATTAAATTGTATTATTATATTATAACAACCAAAAATGAAAACTACTCCTTCCCATTTGCTTGGAAGGCGGCTATTTTTTCTTTGGTACACAACAAACGACATACTCAAATAGTGTTAACATCATTTTAGTTGCTTGTTTTATGCCACTGCCTTTCCATATTCTCATTCTCTTCCAATTACCTGCCCACTATTCAGTATTCGTGATCAACGCGCCTAAATAAATTTCCTTTTGAACTACCTCAATTCTGCTATTTGGCAAATTTGTTGTGATGCACGCGTAAATGTAAATGTAATTAAAAAAATTGCCCAAAGAGCAATGGAAAGAGCTATGCTTAAAATATTTCTGGAAGATCGAGTATCAAATGTACAAATTTGACAGAAAATTACGGAACCAGATGTTACTTAAAAAAATCTGTACAGTCAAGTGACACTAGTTGAACATGAAGAAATGATAGATAGGTAGGTAAGTAAGGAAGATCCTGGAACGGAAGCCTTGCACTAACGGAAGTGTTGGACATCCTCAGAATCGATAAAACAACGACATCAGAAGAGTGACGAGCGACGGATGGATGAGGAGAGCTGAAGAAAGAGAATTGGCGATCATTAGGGGAAGCCTATATCCAACAGTGGAGAAACAGTGGATACACTGGCTGACTATGACGATGATTAAGTAAGTGAATTGACTATAGGTTCATCATATATATGATCATACGTATCATATTTTTAGCACTGAATAATACCAGTAAACCTCTCATCCCCCTGTACCATTACGTGGACCCCACACCCTACCTTTTGGGTAGTTTATCACAAAAAATAAGAAAACGATGAGGTATTATCTGGTCAGAAACGCGTGGTGATCTCTCTGCCTGCCCTGGCAGAATGCGTGTGTCCGATGTATGATTTATCTCCGCGGAAGTCAGAGGCGTAGCGGTGTTGAAGAATGGGGCCCGGCTGTAAGTTATATCTCCCTGCTAATGGTCCATCCCTCGAGAGGCTGCGTCGCCGGTGCTTTATGAGGAGATATATTACCCGTTCATCAATTTTTTACAGATTTTCTCTAAGACAAAGGATGTTAGAAAAATAATTCCGCAATCTTTCGCCGAGGAATTGTTATTTTATCTTATGATTAAAGATTAAAATACCAATATCAAAATTTCTCCTGCATGTACGCAATTTCATATCAAATTTTATAAAACTAATATACTTTTTCTTTCTACCCTAAATGACAATAGGGTAGTCTCATATTACTATACCACCCTAAAAAGGGTAGTGAGAGACAGGAAGGTAAAACAGAATCTACTAGTGGTGATTTACGTTCCGTTTATAGTCTAGTAATAAAAATAAGTGTCGAGACCAAACTTACTGTTTTTAAATCTCGTGCTCTTGATTTTTAATCTCGCTCTCTATGTGAGAATGGGGTATTTTTGGGGAGTAGCAGGAGGCGTAACTACGAAAATTGGGCGAATATTAAAAAATACTTGGTTCACTTTAAGGCCATTTTTACTAGTCGCTAACCCGACATATTAATGAGGTACTGCTACTGTGTACATTGATAATATTTTCAAATATTTTCATAATATATATATATATCAATGACAAATCGGTGCGAATTTTATAAGCCCCTATCTAACGTGGAACACTGCATTGGCTGCATTGGCATAATTACGCCACTGAGTAACATTATTGGATCGAGTGAGAAGTGCCGCAATAAGAGAGACCCTATACATCTACATATTGAAGGGTCTTGATTGAGGTGGCTTGTACACGTCTTGCGAATTCTAGTGAAACGACTACCAAGATGTATCTTCTTGGAAACTAGAGAGGAAAGGCGGATGAGTGGACCATTCTAGACTTAGTTGAGATGAACGACAGCAAAGACTGGTTGGGTTTTGATTGGTCATCAAGTACTGAAACAGCTCAAGACAGGGTAAGGAGTCGAGACTTTGCGCCCCAACCCTCCTAGAATAAGGGTATGAAAATGAATATGAATGTGATGAACATGAGTATTTAAACACACATTTGAACAAAAAAGTTTTCTGCAAACGTCAAAATTCATAAACCTACCGACGCGCCCACCAGCGTCCACGAGCTGCACCGCGATTCTTCTACCATCATATCCCATACAGCCAGCACCGTCAAAGTATGAGCTACAATGTTAGAATGTTTAATTTAGTAATGTTTCAAATCGCATTTAATGTCGAAGACAGTCCATCCAATAGAACATCCCAGAAGTGATGATATGCATCCTACAAAGTTTAAAATTTTTCCAAAATTACGCTGGAGAAACCCACAATTCGTTCAGCCGTTCTCGAAATTTATAGTGCATATATACAGGCAGAATAATTACTATTTTTCAACTAATCTAAACCCTTGTGTTACGAAAATAGGACTTCTTACTGGTCTCCAGGGACTGGGCCAAACCCCGAACACTTCATCAATAGGCTTAGATGTATCACCGCTAGACTATCAAGCAAAATTGTCGATATTATATATCTATAGTTATTCTATGATTTGTAGCTTGTGGCATTATTAATTAATTTCTTTTAGCATCTGTTTTTAATAAGCACTAATCCGGAATCGAATCCGTAGCCCTTAAATCAGTCATCTGACGCTTTTTTTATAAGATAAGGAAAGTACCAGTCATCCTGTATAAAGAAGAGATTTCCGTACAAAATGAACAGGCTATTCAATCTTTTATTTTACAAAATTTAATTTCATTTATAAGAGAAAATTCGCATATCCATCACGAGGCAATATTTAAAAAAAATACACTTAAACGTACGTAGGCCTACAGCGAAAACAATGCCATTATTTATAAAAAATCCAAAAATATGGACGCGTTCACGGCAAAGTAGCGACTATAATATTATGGCAACATTGTAGGCGAGCCAAAAAAAATGATTTATGTCAAAATGCTGAATCAGCTTTTATACCTTGGCGCTCTTGCTCGACCGCCAGTTGTGTCGTAACTTAGAAGTGGGTATCGCGCCGATTGATCCAGTGTGTGTGTGTGTGTGTGTCTTGACTTTGCAAATCTATCTAAAGGAAATTTACAAAATGAAAATTAATTATTATCTTTGTACAAATTTGTCTATGTTTAACAAGTGTATATGCCCTTAAATCTATGATTTATGTGTTACTTTTGATATATATTTTTATTAATGAGAACACATTCTTATTGTGAAGTTGTAATTATTCAGAACAGACGGTCTGTGATGTTTTAAATACTAATTTAATGTATTCATTATCAATAAATACATATAAAAAGGTATTTGAGATTCCGTAAAAAACAATGTAGATAGATGGCTTTCAAATAATGGAACGACAGATGTATTAATTTGAAAAAGTGTAACATATAGGTTCGAAAATTTGTCATGAAAAATACTGGCGCTATAACACAGTTGGTAGTGTACTTCCCCGGATTGGAAATAGAGATCCAGGTTCGAATCCCGGTAGCGCAAAAACAATATTTTTCGACAAAATTGATTTTATATGTGTATATTTATAATTAATACATTGAATTAGTATTTAATTATTATCTTTGTAGAAATTTGTCTATGTTTAACAAGTGTATATGCCTTAACCCCATGTATCTCTGATTCATGCGTTACTTTTGATGGATGATGTATATTTTACTTAATAAATAGCCCTTCAAATACGCCAAAGCATCTAAAGAGAAACAAATAATGTAACTTTAATCCGCTGTCAAATAATGGTTACTACTAGACCAGCGTTTTTCTATGTTGAGAGCAATTAGCACGAGAGAGTAACCACTCCCATAACTGTTCCGGGTAAGGGTGGGTTCCTTCAGCTGTTATACTGATTTGTAAATCCAGCTGATAATTAAACATGATTGATAAACGGTCGATATTAAAACGCAAAAGAGAATAGTTCATAATATTTTTTAAATTAGCAAAATCCATTATTTTAGATTGTTAACTTTTTTATTAACCACTTAATGAATTAAATTTCAAGACTAAATTGTAATTGTTCGTAAACCATCAGGGTGAAATAAGTGGGAGGCGTATTGTTCGACGCGCGTGATTTGCTGATTTGCCAGTCGCAATGAGTCACTGGTCGGGAGCGCACCGCGCGTTCGCGGTTGAGCAATATTATATAGTGCGATAGTTAATTGGTTCGTGCGCGTCGCGCTTTTTGTACTCACTTTGATATTCGACAAGTAAGTGATGGGCCAAGCACGCAACTTATCTGGTATTGTGTTTAAAAGTTCAGGCAAAAGGGGACAATGGTTAACTAATCTCCTCCGGGACCATCAACGTTAGCAGCGGCGCCAGAACATGTGGTTCAAGTTCGACGTGAAATTATGCGCAATCTGCGTAAATCGATAAGGAAGATTGCAGCCTGTACTGGAATAAAAAAACAACAGTGCACGTTATTTTAAAAATTAAACTACAGTTTCAACCATACAAACTGCAAATCGTGTAGTTTCTCAACGAAAATGACTATTCTTTACGTGAAACCTTAGTGAGAACGATGCTGGAACGTTTTGGAACAGCACGAAGGCTTGGAAACATATTGTTTACAGATGAAGCACATTTTCATATCGATGGCTATGTTAATAAATAGAACATGAGATACTGGTATCTCGACAACCCAAGAGAACGCCATCAAAAACGTTTGTATTATCCAAAACGACAGTGTGGTGTGCAATTTCTGCCCGAGGGATAATTGACCCTTATTTTTTTAACCAGCAAGAGACAGTCACTGCTGACATATATTGCCGAATGATCGACGAGTTTTTGGTACCGCAACTACAGCTGTTTTCCGGTTTCAACAACAGAAAACAATTTCAGCAAAATGGGGCCACTCCACACACAGCTAGAGTTTCAATGGAGAAGCTGAGGGGAATTTTTCCCAATAAATTAATCAGCAAGTACGGAGACGTACCCTGGGAACCTCGCTCACCGGACCTTACACCGTGTGACTTATTTTGTGGGGATAAGTCGAGAGTTTACAGTCCTCGAAAAATTCAGGCCTTACAAGAAAATATCCGCCGTGAAGTTGTTGCCATTGAACCGACGCTTTGCTCTCGCGTGTTCACAAATTTAAGAGTCCGATTGCAAGAGTGTCTTGAGAGAAATGGACGGCATTAAGACGATATTATTTATAAAGTGTCAAATTAGCATTGTTAAACTCCATTGTGTATAAATAAAATACGAAAATAACATTTTTAAATATCATTTTCTTCTTTAGGATGTCATTAACTAATCTAAAACATATGTTATATTGTTTCTTTAACAAAATCTATTTTAAAAAAACAATTATTATTTAAAAAATTAATTTAGTACCTAACTTAAATTGTTACTTGTGATAGAATATTTTTTAGGAAAAAAATTTGGAATGGGACTTGTGGTTAAATTTAGTTGGTTGTTCATGGTCAGTTTTGCACGATTTATTTATTTCCAATGATTCTAAATTATATAATTTAAGACCAAGACCGTTTACATGTAAAATAGACAATTTTTATCAAAAGTTTGATCATTTTCAATTTCCAAATTTTTATCAAAGATATTATCATTTTCTAACAAATGATTAGAAAATTCCGAAAAACCACTATTATTTAAACATCTCCAATGCTCCTTTACTCTTATATTAAAAACAAATATAAATGGATATTCTTAATTTGGCGCATCTTCTTCTTCTAAATCAGCCATTTTGCACCCTTCTTTTAGTGTAGGCCTCCCTCAAACTCTGCCACCAATTTTTGTTTTGTGATCGTCAACCCACCGTATTTGTGGTCGACTTTTGTTTCTACTGACAGCTATAGAAGCCTTTACAGGATCATTCAGGTCCATCTTTTATCCACATGCCTCGCTACATGACCAACAATGTCCCTTTAACTAAGCTATCATCTGGAAAATGTTGGCAACCTTTGTTTTTGTTTTTTTCTCTCGATTATTTTACTGTTTCTCAGCGAGATACCCAACATTGCAGGTTCTGATATAATCAGTTGTATAAGCGGACCCGTGCATGATCATTGAGAAAAACATTCTCAGCGAGTCAATCAGAATGACAAGAAACCTTACACTATCATTCTGAATGTCATTCGGAATGATGTTTTTTTAGATCAGTTTACCCCAGACTATCGTACTGTAGTAAGTAGCTAGTTAGCCAAAATTACGAAGATCAGTAAAAAGAAAACGACATGTTTGGCAATTATATTAGCTCTATCCACTTCAAGAAATGCGAACCGTAAAATCTGGGCGAAAGAATAGTTTAAAAAACGTAAAAAATACACACAGATTTTACAGACTACAGAAACTACTACCGTATGAACAAAACGTTTTTTTGAAAAATTACTCAAGATGGTAACACCACATTCAAAATACAGTAATGAGGGAATCCTTAACGATTATCCTTTACATTATACGTTTCTTGCAACTGGACGTTCATACGAACATCTCAAGTTTTCAATTATATGTATCTACATTAACAATTTCGCAAGCTTTAATGGAAACATATCAGGCAATTGTCTTCATTCTATAAGACGACATGAATGTAAGCCCGAATGAAAATAATGTTTATGTTTCTATATTAATTCAGAACAGTTTATATTTATATACTTACGTTTACATTGATTTAGTTAAATCAATAAAGAGAGATTAGAGATCGCTATATCTAGCAAAACACCCGGCATGGCAAAGTATCGTTTAGTTCAATAAATCTTTCCAATACATTATTAACTTTGTAGTTTATAGGATCGTTAACGTCAACGTTTGCACCGTCCTCCATCATTGAGTTGACGCACGACTGACGAGTGGACTGACGCGCCTCACTACACGATCATTCCGACTGACAGTCTCCCCTCCGCCCAGTATGATCGATGCTCGGATTTCAAAATGTCTAGATATTCATCATTCACGGTCATCATTCCTTCAATCGTCACCATACACCGTCAGTTCGAATGTCAATCTCGCTCATGAATGTTATTCGAATGAGCGTGTAAAGTCCGCTTACGATTCCGCGACTGCGCTCTGTACGTCAGTACAGGAAGAATAAACTGATCGTGCATGCGTGTCTGGAGATGTTGAGGTTTGTTCTTGTTCCTAAGCAAGTATGCGGTTAACCTTTCCAAAGGCAGGTTACCCCAATCTTTGTAAATCACACACTTAGCAGAAATACGAAAGGGTCACGTAGGCGGTCTGATTATGTGAAACGGATGAATGAGGAAAGGAAGATAAGAAAGATGAGAGTATTAATTGATAGCACCAAAAATAGGGGGTCCACAAAAGATCTGACAAAACAGGTAAAACAGATACTTGGAAAGGGTATTTTTAGAAAGACGGTTTTATTTCAGTTGATGGTTGGCACATTTTTAATTGCTGTATACACATGTATACACGTAAAACTCTAATATTATAATAATATCAACTCTATACGGCACAACCAATAAAGTTAGTAAAAAATTTTTTGAAAGAACTACCACGTTCAAAAATTTATTCCACCAACAACTTTAACTATTCAGCCACCAATATTTGTTTGAAAACTTGTGTAAAAAAGAAACTGCAGCGCTATTTTTCTTAAACAGATTAAATAAATCATTTAGAATACGTAAAATATTTTTAACGCCTGAACTCGTACCCGGAAATTTTTATTAACTTTACCAATTACGCCATTGTAAATTGTAGCCCTACATATTTTCGCCAGATTTTAATGTATATATGAGAGAGATTATAATATATATTTTTCCATTCGGAAGCTACTCTTTTCTCTTATCTATCATACAATAACACTAAAGTATTTATAACACATATTCTACCTAACTTAATCTTACATCGACTTCAGTAAAATAATTAATTATTTTAATTCATTACACGATTTTTAAATCAGTGTAGATTACTATATAAGTAGAAATGCTCATGTTACCAGCTTTGTATTTCAGAGTTTAAATAATATCATTGAAGTTCTTTTTCGTCTAGTGGTAACATTCTTGCCTAGTGATCAAGTGGTAGGGAGTTCGAGACTCGTCCAATAGTTCGTCATATTTTCCTAGCACAAGCGTTTAGATAAATTTTTTTAAAGTTAGAATATTGATGTGACATATATTCCGTGTACGCATATCAATTTTTTTTTAACGTAGTAGAGTTATTTATCCAGATATTTGTAATATCATAAGATATATTGTATTCTATAGCGTTATATTCTTTAGGATAATTATACTTAGTTTATTTATTGTCGTACAATTTTCAACACCTTCGCATAAATTCTACAAATGTACAGTATTTTAAATTACATTACTTCAAAAAAGGAAAATCAGAAAACTAAAAAAAATAATATTATCAACAAAAACATTTTGCGAATGATGCAATATTCTTCCTTAATTTGACTTACCATCGACTCTAGAGCACAAATCCGGACTTAGTCTAGTTTCAAACAGTAGAAATAACTACAGCCTTTAAAAGGATTCACAAAACTTTTGTCTTATAAATAATTCATCGAAATTTAAACATGAAAATGTGCAAGCATCCTTTTGTTGAGATCCTGCAGCTCTCGTAGAACGAATAGGACGTGATGTTTATATACTAAAGGTACTAGCTAATGAACCAAACTTTAGATTAGCCATACCTCGGAACTGCAAATAGACGAATTGTTCGTTTAATTTATTTTTTTGTAATTGGGACCTCACTTGAATGAGTAATGAATCGCTCCAACTCGCGGCTGCTCTAAAAAACCTTTTTTTTTCATTTCTACCCCCTTCTGCCCTCCGTAGATCCGGTAAATTATACCTCCCCCGGTATCAACACACCCATCTGTCCCTATGGCTACTGCCTTACAGCCCTTGCCTCTGGTGTCTCACGAGGTCTTCCTATCGCCCGCGGCTGATTGTCTCCCGCAAACGACGAAATATTAACCATTCCCAGCCCCTGAAGTAACAATAATATACCGTGAGCTGTTTTACTGTGAATTTAAATTATTACTAATAAAAATTACTAATATCAAAAAGAACAATCAGATAGCATTTCACAAATTACATAAACATTCACATAAATATTATTTCTCGTTTCAAACTAAGTTTGGCTCTGAAAATAGGACTAACTTGCTGATCTCCTGGAATGGGGCTCGATCCCCGACCTCTGGATCACTATGTGAATGTCTTAACCAATAGACCATCAAGCAAATTACATTTAATGACACTAAAAAATATGTATGTGAACCAAAATGTATTATATCTGTATAATATTTTGTACTCGTATATCACCGAACTGAATAAACACACCAAAACGCATTAAAACATTCTAGTAAATTTTTTGGTTGATATGGCGAAATAAGGTAACGCCATTCCACCTATAGAAAAAGATCTAGTTTTGAATCCCGGTAGCAACTAAAATATTTTTTCGATAAATATCATAGTTTTTTTTTTCTATATATCTTCTTAGTAGATTCATTTAATTTGTAATCTAGGATATTAAATTAAATTTTTACTTTAAATGTTATTGCTTATTTTAGTTTTTTTTACGCCAATTCTTAATAATCAAATTAATTTATCCATTAGCCGCATATTAGGTATGTTTCCTTTAAAATCAATTTAATATCTATCAACACTGTATTTTTCCCTCCCTTAATCTTCTATCTATCTATATATGTATTCTGTCTTTCTCTTTCGCATATAATTTTATATTCTGTCTCCCTTGATGTTTTATTTATATATATATATATATATATATGTATTCTGTTTCTCTCTTTCACATGTAATTTTATATTCTATCTCTCTCTTGTGTATATATAAGTGCACTCTTTTTGTATTTATAATCAGTTTTAAATACGTCCTGATGAAGCTTAAGATGAGCGAAACCGGTTGACGTATAATAAATATCGTGGTTTCATGCAAAGTGATTGTTATTTTATTTAATATGTTATTGCTTAATTTCTCAAAAATTGTCTAACCTACAATATTTATCAATTAAATTTTGATTAGGGCCGCTTGGTTTCAAATTTCAAATGCATGTTTTAATTATGTGGTGAAATTAAGCTATATCTCTTCTTTTCCAACATGTATTGGAAAGAAAATTCTTTGATATTCAGTTTATTTTTAGGAAGTAAGATTTTCCTGAAAAAAAATTGAATGTGAAACGAGGTTTACATATAAATATAAATATCTCATCTGCATAAAAAATCGTTCTACAGAATTCTGGATCATACCACCAGCTCTTTATTTCTGCTCAGTAATGATTCGGTCCTCGCTTCACTGGTCTGACAGCTGAACCTCGGCCAAGACTTTGGAAAGAATAATGGATGAAAACAGGGAATATTTAGTACAGAAAGCTATAGCCAACAACAAAACAAATAATTTGAATATGTGAAGCCCTGGGGTGAATGTATGAGGGCGCACGCTTTACCAAAGGGCGCCCGAACCTCCCCTTGCGGCATTTAAAAGAAACATATTTTTAAAGAATTCATTTATGACGCAATATCTCGAAGGTTCAGGTAAGGAAACAGGAAAATGAAATCGGCTGGATAGATAACCTTTGAGAAACAGAAACAACCTTAAAGTCCGTACGCCGGTAAAATTTCTGAAGCGTGGCCACAAGTCTATATCTATATAGATACTCGTAAATTGAATGCCTCTCTGTAAATCTATTTACACAATCTTAAACCCATTGTCCCATCTAAACAAAATTTTGTCTAGTCATTTTTTAGGACCTTGGATAATTCATAAGAACCCTCCTCCCCTCTTACGGAGTTTTTGGATTTAAATATATGGTATATTGAATTCCGTCCATTCCAACATTGCTCGATACAATGTAGGACCCTAAAAAAATAAAGTTAACACCCCCCCCCCTTCCCCCGCCCCACCCGGACATTTCACTCTTCCTTGCTATGATCAAATTTTGTTCAGGTGCACTCTAGAAAACAGATGAACATAGATCATCCCTCTCGACTCCCACCTTGCTAGCTCATCCTCCTCTGCCTGGATCAAACTTTACATACCAGTATTATTTAGGTTCTGCACAAAACAAAAGGCGTCCCCTTAAGCCTCTATTTAAATTATTACAAAATCTGAACAGAGGACTGAAGTCCGGTAAAGTCAGGTGAACCGGGTTCTCCCGACAAGAGAATATTTTCGATATATAGATTTTTCCTGTGAATCCTTTAATATGTTTTAAATATCATAGAACTAACTAACTAACTTGTCATCACGCCGTTTTTCCACGGGGGTAGGCAGAGCGGATAGAACGCCATAATCTTCTATCCTGACACACAATTCTCGCCTCATCCACATTCATACATATTCTCATACAAGCTCGCCGATTGTTGAGACTTCTAACAGAAGTATCCTCCAGTATCTGGTGCCATCAACACTTACATCATATATCTTTCTTACCATTCTTTCCGTTCCATATGACCAAATCACATAAGTGTTCATTTCTTAATCTTACTCACTATACTAAGATCAGCTTTGCATTCTTTCCTTATTTACTTTGTCATAAATATATCTGCCACACATACGCCCAAGTGATCTCATGTCCACTGCATTCGGTCTACTTTCGTTCCTCTTCTGCCAGCTCCAGACCTCACATCCATACATCAGTGTCGGTACCAGGACTGCATTGTGTCGGTTGACAAGTTCCCGTTAGATATAATTCCATTCAAAGCGCCATTCACTTTATTCTCTGCAGTCGATATCTTTTTCATTCAGCCTTACCGTTTCTATCAAACATACTTCCCAAACACACAAACTTATGTACGTGTTCCAAACATTAGTATCAATGTACTCTAATCTAAGCTTGTAATGTCAGAATAAAAAATCATTAAAATGTTGTACATAATTTGATAAATATTCTACATTCCTCGCTGTCGGATACTATATTATAATGTCTCGAGGCGGACTATCGTTGTACACGAAATAAAATATCTAATTTTATATTTTGATTTATTAGACTAATATGACGTCATAGTATATTTCGTAGTATTCGCAAGGCCGCTATAGCCAAGTTTCACTTAAATCGGTAAGGAAAAAATCTCTGTGAATCAGCATTTTACATATAAACGGTAAAGCTTACGCTGCACTGTCAAGGGTTTCTGATTTTTTGGACTAACGTTGTATCTGGAGGAAAATCTAAACATTTTCGGGAAGATTTATTAGACTAATACAAATGTGACGTTATAGCCGAATTGACGCTATTCTATTCCTGAGAGAATTTCACTTATATATCTATATTTATCAACCAAGTTCCAAACACGTCATAGAACTACGACGCTCAGCATTGAGCATAAGATGAAGATGAAGAAGAAGATATAAGAACTAAGACATGGCCAAATTGGCGGAGAGCTGAATAAAATGTTAGTCATGGAGAGGCTTTCATCAAGCAGTGAATAGATGATAATGTTAAGTCCAAAATAAGATTTAGGCAAAATTACTTTTATATAATATACAGGGCGAATATTATGTTCCAGGCCGATTTTTTTTTATCGTCATTTTGATTTGGCAAATATTTGTCAGTTTATATTCTATAGTCGTAGAGAGTGATTAGTTACAATTTATTATGGAGCATTAAACGCTTCAACAACGTATTAAAGTTATTAAAACATTGTATCTAAATAATAATGGCAATGCTGTTACCATTAATGGTGATCGCAGTCGTCATATGTCGGAAAACTTCTTGGTGGCCGAATTGGGTCGATTGAGCCCGCAACACACGTGGTTATAACAGGACGGTGCTACCTCACACACAGTCCGAGATACGCTTGAAATTTTGCGACAAATTTTTCCCGGCTGCATAATGTTAAAAAGTGGTGATATTGACTGACGACCTCGATCACCTGATTTGACGGTTCCCGACTCTTTTCTATAGGAGCACTTGAAAGAAGTGTTCTACGTCAATAAGCCAACGACGCTATAGGACAATATTTGAAATGAAATTGCTCAAATAACACGCAAAGTATGCATGTGAAGTGAAATGTTATGAAAAATATGGTTAAAAGAGC
This sequence comes from Eubasilissa splendida, assembly GCA_031772225.1. NCBI lineage: Eukaryota > Metazoa > Arthropoda > Insecta > Trichoptera > Phryganeidae > Eubasilissa > Eubasilissa splendida. The sequence goes on from CM062863.1 coordinate 21,861,675, forward strand.
ACGCATTTGTGCCTCTACTAGAGGTGGCCACTTGGACAATGTCATATTTGATACATAATTATAATTAACCAAATAATCGAAAAAAATCGAAGTAAAAATGAAATTAAAAAATTATGTTTCATTTTCTAGTTATTCAAAAACAACATCGGCCTGGAACATAATATTAATCCTGCACTAGTAAAATCATAATTTTAATATAATTTAATATGCTTTCACACGTTAAGGTTTTATTTTTCAAACCAGTCAGTGAGTTTTTTTACTAGTTTTTACTGTGTCGTAAAATAAATAGTTTACTGAAAAATCAAAAGACAGATTCAACGCCTGACATTAACTAATTATTATAATTAGTAGCTTGTGGGTAAAGTGCTCGTTGCAGAACACCACCATGTTAATTATATTTTCATAGTACAGGCGTTTCGCTTAGTTTGAAAATACGAGTAGTAAGAATATTGATGTGACATGTATTCCATGTACGCATCTCTATTATTTTAGAAAGAAAAAAATATATAATCCCGCCGCTTTTCCACAGATGTAAGCAAAGAGGATACAACGCCGAACTCATCTATCCTGGCATACTATCTACTCTTACCTTGTCCTTTTTCATACAACTTGTTGTGCACGTTCTTTGATTTTTGTAGCTTTTTATGTCTTTTGGAAACTCCCTCTATTTCTGTTGCCTTTCAACCTCTTCTCGTTGAATTCTCCACATGTTTATGTCATATTCATTTACATTCGTTTCCAATTTATTTATTCTTCACTCACTCGATTTTCCACACGTTCGCCTTAGCGACCGCATTTCCACTGCATTCAGTCCACTTTCCTTGCCACCACTAGAACTCCATTACGCACCGCTTGTTTCGGGTAACAAATTCCTACTGGTGATAATTGCGTTAAGAGCAGCATTTATTCTATCCCGCAGTCCTCACACTAGACAAAATATCAGTTGATCATTGCAATGTGAACCAATCAAATTATGTGCAACTCTGGTGATAATAAATTACTTAATAAAACAGAAAAAACCACACCTACACAAACCATAATTTGCCATAATCTGTAAATCATCAATATATCTCACATCTCTCTATATCTTATATCTCTAAATATTCTCAATTTATTATCCCTCTAAATCCTCTCTTTATCTTCTATCTATCTATCTGTATTATATATTTTCACTTTATTAGGGAAGACACATAATTTATCTTGGGTGAAATTAACAAAAGTTTAAAGTTTTGCGTAGTTTGAACAATTTAAAAAGTTTCATCGAATCTTACTCAGTTCACCGGATCCAACTTTCTCGTTACAAAAACAAAATTCTTTTTATTTTTAAAAAAGCACAGATTGTATTAATATCTACTACGTTTACATTTAAGGCAGGTCTATTAGGACTGATCCCTTTGAATAAAAAAAGTACAGAAGAGACGTGAAATTGTATAATATTTTATTTAAAATAATATCCATCTCCAACAAAGTCGATTATGTTTTATTTTATGTTTGCTGGGGTATTTTTCTCGGTGATTTACCTCAGATTAGTTTATTTTATTAAAATGAATTTAAGGTTGACGTTTTTATTTTGATTACTTTTTCCCTTTTTCTACGGATTCGTGAGTTTATTTTAACACGGATGTTTCTATAATATTCTTCAGATCCCTTGAAAAATGTAAATTTGTATTTTAGATTAAAAAATATTGTCGGTGTGAGTTATAAAAATTTTCTATGGACGCATTGAGGAGTAGTAAAAAAAAAATTAATCGTAGATAATTTTTTTATGTTTTAACAACTGAACTATAACAATCTCTACCAACCTAATAACAAAATAACCATGGAAACATACGTCGTATTACATATTTTATTCAGTATCCATAAACGTGAAACTTACGTTTTAACAAAAAAAAAAAATTTTATCCCGTGTTTGAAAATTAAAATATGTAATTTCATGTCCCGATTGATATGTAAACAACTTCTTTGTGAATTCAGTACATAGATAAAAAAATATTTCAATCGTAATACGTACCTAGTACCAACTTGCACCAAGTACAAGTTACAATGCTGAGCAAACGTTATCTAATAAATTAAAATTTAAACTGTCAATAATAATTTCATTTCTTTTTTCAAACGTACTCAAAATAATACACACACACACAACACAGACGCGAATTTTACACACAACCATGAGAGTATTAATTGTATTAACTAGATTTTTGTATAATTCTTATATACGTTTCCCTTGCAAAGCGGGACGAGACGTACAGTGTTTTGCAACATACTGCCCTGCACTTCTCTATTCATTTTAATACAGTACCTTGACAACGAGGTCTTAAAATCATAATCATTAAACTATTTAAACATAATTCATGAATATTTTTAATAATTAACACAAACACGTTTTGGTTATTCATTTCAATAAAAAATAATTTATTAACATTGTTTTTAACCACTGCAAGTAAAGCATGTAAAATTAACTAAAATATCGACCCAACTAAATTTAACCACACGTCCTATCCTAAAAAAAAATTTCAATAATTTCGGATCATTAGGTCAATTTCTACATATTTTATCATCGTAATCAGGTAAGTACTAGATTTATTTTTTTAAATAGTTTATTAACATTTTAAAATTGTATTTTAAAAACATAAGAACAATTTTATATATTTATATATATATGGTTAGTTTTTTATCACCCTGATGAAGAAAAACGTTTTTTTTCGAAACCTGTTGGTAAATATAAATAACCCAAAGCGGTTAAAAGAAAGATAATGAATTATTTATTATAATTCATGTATGATATTAAATAACGAAATCATTAGTGTTAGAACGTACCTAGAAAATTACTGTTTAAAGACAAAACTTAACTGAACAAAAAACTAAACCAAATAATTTATTGATGTACATATTTTGTAATATTTTTAATCTATCCTTTCTAACAAATGTATTCAAGTTTAATAAACTAAGTACTATGACTATTGTAATATATCTTTTCTAGTCTTTTTTTCATTAATTTTTTATAATAATAACATATCTCTATTATTAACATCACGCCCCTTCGCCTACTGAGAAGGCAGAGAGAAAGAGAGAGAGAGAGAGCATAGAATCTAACCTAAAAATGTATTTATACTATCACGCACTCTTATTATGTATTCCACAAAATAAAAAATAAATAAATGGTGTTCTATAAATCAAAATACTGACGATTCGGTCCTTGCACCCCCATGTTATTAAAATTATATTTATTTTTTAAATCAACGTAAAAAAAAATTATCTAAATATTTCTTGTTTAAATATACCTACATAAAGTTACCTAGAGTTATAAAATGGCTGATTTATTTATGAGTCTGATATTTTCTACTCTAATTTACTTTGTTTTCAAACACACTGGCAAAGTATTCAAAATATATTAATAACTCATCAATGGACTTGTATTTTTTTTACATTCACATTTTTAAAATATCACAGAATATATACATTTTCCTGTAGAACATCTAACGATACTACAACTGTCAAATTAATAATACGGTACCGACAATAATTATTTTGACATGAATTTTCGCCGGTTTCTTATGATGTATTCAAAAAATATATATATAAATAAAAATATATTCAAAAAATACATAACGAAATAACTTCATATCGCACAAATAAGAAATTTAATGAATAAATTTGAAAATGTCACATTGGAAAAGAAAAAATACATGTAATATTATGTATATAAAAATTTAAACGTCATTCTAAAAATAAATAAATATTACATATTGATGATGCAACAATTAACTGAAACATCATACGCAAATGTCATTTTCTGAGATGTAAATACATGTGTCAAAACATAGACACACAATCAAAATTAATTATTTAGTTATTAAATTAACTTTTCAATAGATATTTATGGGCAAACAATTATTTTTTCTTTAAACTAGAATCAAACCTGCTACCCTTATTTTAGAAGTTTACCACTAGGCTGCACTGAAATGTAAGTTTTTAATGAAATAGAATATGTCTAAAAAGTCGCCGTTGCTGAATTACATGTCATCAGTTTATTCAAAATCGATTTATTTCTACATAATTTATCTGTGTAAACAACACCATTATTCTGCATTGCGAATGACACGATAATAATACGAATAAAAAATGTATTGTTACGTACCAGATATCTGCCGAAGAAGATCACAAAAACACAAATGAATCTAATTGCAAAATTCCTAGTTGTACGCACGACGCACTAGGTATAATTATTCTCGACAAGGAAATGCGACAGAAGTGATGGATCGACACAACAATGTGTAATCCGCGATGTTCGCGACCGGAAAACTCGGAGAAACCCGACGTAACCCTCGCGCACAACTACTCTGAGCGACGTCTCGCCCCCGACTGATCATTTTGAATGGAGAACATAGCGAATCCCCCATTTCAAAGATGGCGTCGACACATAAATACCGACGATAGTTAGCGAAAACGCGGAACCACAACTTCGGGTTGTCGAAACGGTTGACTATTTTGATTTATCGCGCGTTATGAAAAGTGAAAATCACACATATGGTATGTATGATGTCTATTATATCGTCTCAACGTTATATTTTGTACAGATAAAACAAAACTTCGAACATTTTCGAGGGTTTTAACATTTCGAAAAGTATTGCCAACATAAAATATTTAAAAAATAAAAACTTTACATTTTTGAAGACGTAATGAAAGTAGGTCGTGCTAGCCCTCTGTTTTTTTTTTTTTTTCCAATTCCTTAGAGTCTACGATACTCTGAGTACTCTACATGCGGCTAGACCGCCTAATCTACAAACTACAAGTGCATCAGCGCTAGTCACTTTGACACTTTTACTAACTACCTTATTATTATAAACATCTGAGTGTTTTATATTAATACATGAATTGGAAGGGTAAAAAATTACTGATAAAAAACCCTCTAAACAATTTACTGGAAGTTAAGTATTTCAAATTATCTAGGCGCGACACTTTATGTACAGTGCCGCCTTATTTTAACATAATCCTTAAATATTTAAACTAAAATAAAGACTACAAGACTTAAAAATATAATGTTTTTATTATTTTACAAATCATCATTTGGAGAGTTCTCTCGACGCTGTCCGCTTCTGTGTGCAGCTCAGTCCGGAGGATCGAGCGCGTTGCTTCGCCGCAGGAAATAGTGCCTGGGCAATCTGTTGCTAGCCCTCTGTCTCTTCTATGCTATATTTAAACCGATTGCGATATTTGAAGATATTTTCTTGTTAGACATCCAATTGACATCTTATTTTTTAAACTAATTCATGTACGTTATTGTGATTGTGTTAAACGTTACAGACGAGCCTGCAATTCTTGTGACCAAGCTGAGACCAGGTGAGTGAGTTCCGAAGATCTAATTGGGAGGTTGATACAACGTCGAGACTACCAGGTAAGTTGAGAGTTTCTCACATTTATCTCCTAGACTTTGTTCCTTTGAAACTTCCAACACTAGCGACAAAACATTGGTATTAAATAGATATTTTGAATTCCCTGCTAAATTATTTATGCACTACATTTTTATTATTATTGTTTTAAACGTGCATAAACAATGTTATCAGATGACAGTAAAAACCATACGAAACCTTAAATACACAATGTTGCCAATTGCTGGCGATTCGGCAATCCCTCTGCACACCGCCCGCGCGCCACCCTGACGGTCTTCAAGGGGTGCCCCGCCATGTGGCCGCGGGGTGACCACCCCACGCCGAAAACCAAAAATGCAATTATATCCTGATATACCTAGAACATTTTACATATAAGAGTTCATGCAAACGGTTAGCACACCAGTCAGGGTTGATGTTTCCAGGCGATGATCGATGATTTCAAAATCATCCAAAAAATTATCGTAAAGAATTTAAAAACATGATTTTAATAAGTTTATTCACCAAGTTAGTGTAACACAACCGGGTGGGTTGAAATACATTTGAGTAAACTGACTGCAGACACCAGAATTATCAATTCATTTTTATTAAATTTGATACAACTTATATTATTAAGTTGTAATTATTTAGAACATAGTTCTGTGTTCACAATGTGTTCTCCTTAATGATAAAATAATTATTAAAATTCTGTCTTATGTACCTACATCTTCTGTTTCTTTCCTAAGACAGGTTCTAAATACTAGTGTATAAATATTATTATCAGATTATTAAATAGAATGTATTATAATTTTTAGTTTCACATTGATATCATCAGGTAGCAGGTCCAACCTTGTTGTTGTTTATAGTGCATAAATAATTCTGTATAGATTTATTTAAATACATTTAGATTTATTCATAACTGCATTTTCGGAGCGGTCCCATGTTTTCCGAAAGCATGATCGCACTACGAGGACACGACGCCCTGCTGCTCCCACCAGCCTGAGTTACAAGACGCTTCCTGGAAAACTCACACTTGAACTCGAGAACCGACTCAGTCAGGTCTCGAACCTGATCGCTGTAGTAGGCAAAATGAGGACGTAAACTTCAAGAGGATTTTCATTGTAAATCTGAGAAATATATTATTTAATTGATTTTCGTCCACACGATCGAAATCGTATGAAAATTGTTAAAAACTTTATTTGTCAACTATAAAAATATAATTCGGAAATACCTGACCTGACAATATATAATATGAAATAATTTGTTGATCTCAAAATTTAAAAAATCTCGCCCTTTATTATCTTAATTTCTTAATCTCTAACTTAATTATCTTAATTTCTTAATCTCTAACTTAATGCTACACACATGCACAATTAACCCGACGCACCCTATCAGATTATGGAGTCTTACTAAATAAATTAGTTTGTGTCTTGACTAAGGTTTTCGAAGATGTATCAATTTACCAGGGGTGGACTGAATAGTTTCTAATATTTATTATTTTGTACCATCATTTACTAAGGAGAACTTCAGTTTCAATCCAGTGTTCTGTTTTGAAACATGGAATTGTCACGAAAATAATAGTACCTATTTCTGCGTCAATCTTGGAACTCTTTACTTTTGCTATCTAAGGTGGGTAAGTACATTTTTCAGCTATTAATATTAATCATTTTACAGTATATTGCGTATTGTTACATAATACAAGTCTATTAAGCATTATTGCATATAATTGAATAAGAGTGAAAAAAAAATCCGCCCTTTCCCGAAACACCCCGAATAGCCCTTAGACTAAGCGAGAAATAAATGTACAAATCTAAAACAACGTACGAACTACTTGCGTTTTCGATTCAATACGAGTCGGATTGCTTTTAGTGCGTGTGACCAATCAACTAGGCGGAATGAACTATTTATGAACTGCGTTTTATTTATTTGTGATTTGAGAAAATATTGATAGAAAGTGACAAAAATATTACGTAATTTTTTGTATTGTGCTGAAATAATCTTTAAATATAATGTATCTCAAGTATTAGGTCGTCTAATAAGTCATTGCGGTTTATTTTTTTTAATGTTATTTTTAGTGACAAAAAATTACATACTACAATAACATTTTTTCTGCTGTAAAACTTCAGTCTCGCCGATTTCCTGTATCTTATAGTTTATCTTAATTTTTGACTTATATAACAAATACATATACTTATTTTCGTCTTTAATCAAGGTTCCAATGTTTCCAATGAGAAATTTTGCCGCATTCATTTTACAGTCCCGTCCTCACTCCGTCAGATTATCACATTTTTTGGTCGCTCTCAATAACGACGATGACAACAGAAATTGGCTAGATAACTATTTCGATCCCAAACCAACCAATTTTTATAGAAAAGGCATCGACAAATTGGCTGAAAGGTATGAAGTTCTAAACAATAATGGAGAATACGTCATTGATTCAAATGTTTTTGTTTAAAAATTGAATTTACAATAAATTATTGAACAAAACTGCAAAGACTTATAAGACAACCCAATATATTTTTTAAAAAAGTTTCTTAAAGTTTATAGTATACTGCGTACCTACACTAAACGAGGCCACATTGCCTAACTTACTGCAAGGCAGTACATTAGTGCTATCCCTTCTGACACTTTTACAAACTATGTACTTTCCTTACTACTTAACCTTATGTAACCTTACTTAATTAATTATTTTTAACCTACGACTTATTTAGTTTCACCAACTTTCGTCCACGCGTATACTACATAACTACTCTTTTTTTCGTATGCATATTGGAATCAGCACTGCTATTTCAACATTAGAGGCAGCTATTCTGAACAACGGCTGCATGGAACCAGTCAGGCATGTTCTTCAATCTGAAAATACGTCTTCTTCCCGCAACGAGTCTCCCTTGAATCTTTCCCTACGGTATGGCTTGTATTTCTTCTTATTTCTCTCCTCTCATAATATACCTCAAGTGGGTAGGTAGCTACTCTTTTTTTTTTTTCTCGGTAGAAAGTAAGTAAGTATCCATGTTTGTAAGTATCCAAGCACTAGTAAGTAAGCATCCATGTTTCAACCCCGTAAAGTTACAACATCACCTAAGATAATATCGCCGCAACAACACGGAAAAAACTGTCTACTTTAACACAGACGGTAGTCTAGCAGAGTAGCCAAGACAATGCTTTATATATATAACACAATAAATTATTAATTGTATTATATTATTTTATGTTCACTTCTGATGTATAAAAAATATAGTATGTCAAATAAATAAACAATTCTCAAAATGGTCAATATTTCATAGGTGGATGGATACCGAACTAAATTTCGAGTCGAAAATGTTGAAGGAATATGTGTTTAATGTCAACCATGTCAGAGATACGAGTATAACCATTAATTGAGCGATTATTTCGATTAATTGAAAAAATTTATTGATTCTCTATTATATATACATAGACTACAAACATTAAAGGTCATCCAATTTTGGGCGGCCAGATTAATTTTTGTTAGATGATTTAGGACCTGAAAAGTTGTAGATTAATAATGGATACATTTCGCAAATTTTATTTCGAAGTACGTAGACTTAAAGCTTAATATTATTTTGAAAAAATTTCAAACAATACTATTTTCTTTTAAAATCAGCAATATTATCTTTGTGGTTAAGATTAATATTTTATCACATTATTATCATAAATTTAACTACGAGTCCCATTCTAAAATTTTTTCCTAAAAATTATTCGAGTAAATTTGTATTAAATAATGATTTGAGTTAGGTACTAAATTTTTTTTTTTTTTTAAAATAGATTTTTTAAAAATAGATTCTGTCAAAGAAACAATATATGTTTTAGTTAGTTATGACATCCTGAAGAAGAAAATGGTATTTTTCGAAACCGGTAGATGTATTTAAACTCAATTTAGTGGTTAATAAAACAAAGATTATAAATAAAAATATAATACTATTTTCGTAGCAATATTTGTCCAAGAACACACAATTACTGGATTTTTACCTGCAAAGGCACTGTTATTAAATAAATATCAGATATCTCATAGAGGCAAAGTTATTTTTATTATATTTAATGGAAAATATATAGAAATATGGGGTAATTACAGGGCTTACGACCTGTCTTCGGATGGCTTAAGTGATCACTTTACATAAATATAACGTTCACCATTCTCACCCCATCAATCTCCACATCTATCAAATTTTTGAAAGTTGTATATATGTTAATATGTGGACTCGCTTCGAGTACCACTACACCATCGACAGTTAAACATAATAAAAATAGCTTCGTCTCTATGAGATATCTGATATTTTTTTAATATTTTTTTCCGTAAGGGAGCAGAATTTCTACATATTCCTTGAATATTTTGGACTAGATCTGTTACATCCTGTATACTTTTTTTACTATATTTTATTTTAAGAAGACGAATAATTAACAGACCGTTACTGATTCTAATAAATAGTCCTACAAAGAGATATGAAAGACAAATGTGAAGATAGAAATGTTTGACAATTTTAGTGATTAAAAAGTAAAAAACATAATATTTAAATATACGAGGTGTGACAATTTAATTTCCTGCATGCACTAGTAGTTACAGTCTTAAAGTTCACCCCTTGTTCATTTATACACTGACTTAGACGGTGTTCCCATTTCCGGAAGCAGGCCTGGAACTCATTTTCCGGAATACAGTTGAGTACCTGTCTCACATTCCGTTTGATATCAGTTATATTAGAAAAACTTTATCTCTTCGGGGAAGCTTTTAATTTTGGAAGTAGCCAGAAATCACAGGGAGCTAAGTCATATGTAGAATAATATGACTGGATAATCGCTTTTTGCCCAGAAAGTCTTTCATAGTGTACGTGCTACCTATTAACATTACGGCTTATCGAAGTAGATGCAATTTATACATGTCAAATTCATACCTACATATTCTTATTATGGTCGTTTCAGTTTTAACTTTGAGTAACATGTCAGGTCAACGAACGCGGTTACTTGAAAACTTGGAAGCCCACTTGAGATTCCAAGGGTTGGTGTTTAAAACATAAAAACTGTTGGGACTAAAATCTTCCCTTAAAACAAATAATGTTTATATTTACCGAGAACAAAGAATATAGATTATAAAAGACACGAAGTCAAAGCTAGCTGATTACTGTATTTTGAATGTGGGTCATGGGAAGTTCTTCTTAAATTTATTTATTTATTTATCTTGCAAAGTGTACAAAGAATATACTTCTTCTTTAAATTTGACACTACGCCGGTGTGAGGAATATAATTTGCGCACTGTTACTGCTCACACGTTACTGTTACTGCTCGTATCACCCTTCGTGAAAATATTGTAATGATAATTTAACAGAAATTGTTTTTTTTTCGATATAAGCTTTGCTACACAAAAAAAAATCCATGAACAATTGTATTATCACATTTAATTATATACTGCTTTGTTTTTAACCACAAATAATTTTAAAAACAAATCTAGTACATACCTAACATAAATTATTACGATGATGAAAGGTGTGAATATTGACTTAATGATTCAAAATTATTGGAAAAAATTTAGGATAGCACTTGTGATTGGATTGAATTGGTTATTTGTAATATTTTGGTTAATTTTACACGCTTTACTAATGATTATAAATTATTTTTATTATTATTTTATTTTTTATATTTTTATGAATTTCGATACCTTTCCCATCGTTACTAATAATCCACAGTAAGAAATGAAATTATTAAATTTAAAAAATTCAAACCAAGTGAAAACGTTATCATTGTATACGTAGCCTTACCTTGCTGATTAATATGTCATGTTAAAAAGCTGACTTTTAAGTGATATTAAGGCATTTAAAAGGGCTGTTTAAATTTTTTTGTTGAAATTAGGTAGAGCAGATAGTGAGAGCAAACTGTTTTATATAATGAAATAATTCTTATAACTGCATTTTGTATGTTTTGATCTTGCATATTTCCCTTTACCTTATATGCATGTGCTTACATTATTTTACATATTGTATTGCACATTGGTATTTTTTTCTCTCTTTTTATATATTTTCATGTTTATTTGCCTTGTATGTTTCATATTCTATATGTGATTGTGTTTTGCCTTCAATGAGTTCTTTGGTTTTGTGAAATGTAATTTGTTTGCTAATTCGCCCTAAAACAGGCTTACCTAGTTGGGCAATGCATTTAAAAATCTGTATAAAATATATGTAACAAACTGTCTTTTTTTTGTTGCTGTACAATGCTTATATTTTATATGTGTCTAAATAAATTAAAAATAATAAAAAGGCCATCGCCGTAAAGTGAAGTGTGTATTCTTTAAATTGCAAGTGTTTATAAATGTCAAATGTTTATGTTTTTATCATGATTATGTAAATATTATAAAAGATAAAAGACTATTTTTGTTCTTACTGATTATTGAATAAACCGTGCAGTGCGAATATTCGTATATCTTATATACAATACTTATTTAGAGGGCTATTTTTTTCCATTCTGCATTGGGGCCAAATTTGTATAGTTATGTCATTGATCTGAAGGCTCTTCACGTTCCAGCCTCCGAGTGGAATTGTTACCCCAAAACAGAGACCTGCACCTGAACCACAGACGAAGGCTCTAAATGTGCCGTAAAGCCATAATTGTAATGAGTTATGTAAACTAAATTGTAGTTAATAATTCAGAATAGAGTTTAGTTAGTAAAAGTATCAAAGTGATTAGCGCTAATACACTTGTAGTAGTAGATTAGACGGTCTGGCCGCATCATAGACGATAAGGAATTGGAAGAAAAAAATCGGAATAGAAAAAGTGACATGTAAATAAAATGAAAATATGATAATACTAAGAAATAATTATTTTTATCTCTCTTTTAAATTATGTATTTTTTTGTGAAAGTAATTATGACAAGAATTTAAGATTAATGACTTAAAAATAACTGACTCAAAACGTGTCAGGCGCACCCCAGATGATTCAGTCATTATTTTAAATATTTCAATTAATCTTGACATTTCTGCGAGTTATTAGGAGTTGAAAGAATTATATTTTGAAAGAGGAAACAATTGATTCTTTCTCTTTCTCTCTCTTCAAGTTTTTTCTGTATAGTAAAATCAATTACATCACTATCAGCTTGTTATAAATATGTCCAGTACTTTTTTATTCATGTAACGCGGTAGAACGGCGTTCCGACACCTTTTTTTGCGGTATCTTTAATGTTTCTAAAACAATAAGATGAAACATTGTTCGCGCGTACATAATTACAATTCATATTTATATAATAATTTTCATGAGCCAGATGAAATATGGATGGATACAAAATTGGCACTCTCGTGATTTGAGTTCCGGCATCTTTTTTTAAAAAAAAAAAGCACTCAGTATTTCTACTCACAAATGCGTTTGTGGTATCGTGTAAGTACTACCGTAATAGTATATGTGCTGGAATGCTTCATTACAATCTATTCTTATGCAGCAGTTCGGATAATATATGAAACGTAATAATTCTCACGCGTGACTCGCTTCTGCGTGAAATATATTGACTTCATTTCTGTGAAAGAGTAGAATTTAATTTTTGTTGCCTGATGTACTGCGCGACTCATAACAAAAATCAAACAATCAATTAAAAGTCAAACTCTCAGAACAGCCTCTACAGGAAAAATTGTAAAATCACTCAACAATTGCTAGAAGAGCACATTCGATGAATAGGTGTTTGCTGTTACAACCCCAAAAGTGCGGAACTCTAATAATAATATTATTAGAGTTCCGCACTTAGTTTCCGGTAATAAAAATCAGTACATTAACCTTTACCATACCATGATATAAAATAGCCGAACGCAGCCATGCTGTCAACCCGTGTTACCGTAAATAACAGTTTTTATTACCTTAAATGGCATTAATTTACTCTAAATATTGAGCATTCAATTTTGAAAAATGATTAATATCACAATTTAAAGTATTTATTAAGTTCTATGCAATGTGTCCTTCCTTTTTATCTCACTTCATTTAATTAGTATGAAAGAGACAATTATATTCGTATGTTTGTTGTTCTTTTCACTGTGAAAATAGTGTGTGATCTCTGTCTTTCATATCACAAATGGTATTTTTACCAACGTATTAATTTTACAACAGTATGAATGGAAAAAATTATTGTTTTTGTACGATTCCCTTTTTATAATTGGTTTTTCACTAGTTCGCTAATATTTTCTTTAAGATTATCTAAAATAAGAATTTTATGTTGCATGTATTTACCGAAATATTACAGGTTTAATGATGATGGTAGACCTGTGTTACTGCTGAGAACGGTTAAAGACGTTTTTTAAAAAAGACTGAAATCACTCTCTACTATATACAAATTCATAATGTGTAACGTGACATTTTTATTATTTTTAAAGCTAGTTTAGGACTACTGTTTACGTGTAAAGCAACCATGAGATGATATTTTTACGAAAACGGCGCTATAAATTACTATTATTACGCGTTGAAAATTTATCATTATCATCATTTTTTATATCTTTCTTTATGAAATTTTTAAGTCAATCTAACGAATGTTAGATATTAATGAAAAATGGTGGATTTGTGGAAGATCTCAATGATTTTGATTGCTCTAATATAAAAATCAATATCAGAAAATGTATATATGTAAGAGAAGCAAATAAATACATCTACAAAATACCTATAAATGTAAATCAGCAACTAAAATTAATATAATGTATATTTTTATACATAATAAAAACGTTCCTTCGTATTTATTGATATATATATATATATAATAAAAATAATTAAAAATATATTTTAACAGTTTAAAGATTCATAATAAAATAGCGTATAATGTACATTAAAAACGTGTGCCCATTATGAAAGTGGTCTAAGTCATGTTTCTTTCGTTTCGAGATGTTTAAAGATTTGCGTTTGAATTTTTTTTTAAAAAGTTATATTACACAACACAATGTTTCAAAATCTATTTAGTCTACTAGATTTATAATTTATTTCGACATATAAATGTTGCATGTTTCTTATAAGGGAATAAGACATTTAAAGTTGTAATGACTTATTTTATTATCAAAATAAACAATTTTTCACATTTGTTCCATTTTGCATTATATTACATTAATTTAAAACAATGTGACACGAAATAATTTCATCATCATTTTTTTTCATTTTCTTTACTTAAAGCACATTTATAATAATGAGCACACATTTAAAACTATATTATAATATAAAATCCACAAAAATATTTTAATAAGTATTAAATGTAGTGTCACAGTATGCATTACAAAGTAATCAAAATTCATGTGTTTGGGACATATATTTATTTGTTAATTACTTATTTATTCTTGAACGAAAGTAAAGTACTGTGCCTTCCCTCTCCTCCCTCTCCTTACCCGGCACGCCGCCGTTTAGTCGAACGGCGACCTTAAAGCGGTGCGGTAATTCGTGAATCGAAGAATATTATTCATATATATATATATATATATCACTATATATTATCACATCGATATAGATATATATATATATATATATAGTAATAGACGCGCATGAGGTAGCGAAGCATGTCACAAATGAGAAATGAGAAAAAAATAAGAAAAATATCCAGATTACCATGTTTTTTGAAGTTTTTCAAAATGTGCAATGCTTTCGGAATTTCAAAGTTTTGCTTGTTGAAAAACGCTCGGAATACCGTGTGACGTCACACTCGCCCGCCAGAGTGTCGGTTACAGACTTGTCGACTCGTAATATGTGACGTCACACGATAAAACGGTATGAACCGATTGTTTTGAAAACACGCTACTTTGAACATCTTTTACTCTGCTATATTTCACGATATCGAAAATATTATTTAAGTTTTGTAAATGAGATTTTTTGAATAATTGTTTTAAAAAATAATAAAAACATGACACCACTGCCTCATTGTCTCAATTCTCCAGAAGTTAAGGATTAAGAAGAAGAACTGTTACATATTTAGGACATGTTGCCAGAAGAAACGATGAACGAGTCTCGAGAAGCTCGTGATCCCAGGGACAGTAGAAGAAAAGCGAGCAAGAGGACGGTTTTCAGCAAAATGGATGGAGCAAATAAAGACGTTAACAGGATGCTATTTAAACGATGCCATCAGCATGGTTCGGGACCGGGAGGAATGAAGACGTATTGCGTACCAAATTCCAGACATTTTAGGGGATCACAACACTCAGCATTGAATAAATGATTATGAAAAAGAAGAAGTGAAATATATAGCTAATTAATGGTTAAATATTAAAAAGATATAGCTGATATAAAATAATATAAAAGTAGTGTCAAAATCAAATTGCTTTCGTTAGTTTATTGTAAAATTCATCGCGTTAATAGTCACCAATTATACTCGCAACAATGGACTGGAAGTTATTTCAACTGTAAAAAATAAATGTCACTGTAGTAAGATACATAGAATAAATTTGACAAAATGAACTAGACTGGTGTTGGTTTCAGCTGGAACAGCGACAATAGTCAGTCCATAATCCATGTCCCGACAATAGAATCAGAATCGAAAAAGAGATTTGTCATTGTTTACACGCCTTTGATTGCCACCACTGGTCTTACTGGTTTATAATAATGTACATTTATGTGTGTGAGTATTACCGCCCTTTTTTCAGAAAATTGAGAAGACGGTAACCATCCCGTGCTTTGACCAGTCCAGCGGTCCAAATAAACCACCAGTGCGCACTTCGGTCGGTCGATATCTAAAGAAGACAACCCAGCTAAAATAACAACATCAGACCAGAAAGACAGCAAAATTAAAAAGGTTAGTGCAGTTCATATATCACATGTGTGCTTATTGTTAATCGGAAACCTGGGAACCAGCTATCGAAGGCATTTACATAAACAGTCATTTTCATATACATATATATATTCATATACATATATTTATATATATTTGATGAATATGTTGGTATGTGTATTAACTATTCAGTATGAATAGTGCATTCCTTTTGTTAACATGCTTTTAGTATAATAAATCTTTACCTTATTATTAGTAGTGACATTTTATATTTTTATTTTATTCGTAAGTGTATTTCATGATCATGATAAGAGGGCGCCAAAATAAAATATACTCCTGGCGCCAAAAGTGCAGTTACACCACTGTACGTATGACCTCTAAATGAATCAAAATTATTACAAGTTCTCTTCTTTGTGTTCTATTTTAATATGTCTGTGCAAGTTTTAATCGTTGTTCTTTTGGAGTTTAATTAAATATGTCAGTTTTATTAAATGTTACTTAACTTGCCAACTAGTTAACGGGGTATTCTCATTTGCGAACGAAAAAAAATATTACGTATAACTAGTTCATCTGAAATAAATATTTTAATGTTTTATTATTTGATTGGACTATGTTCAATGCTGGTACGAGAATGAACATTATTAGTTGATAATTTTCTAAATGGTGGTCGTTGAAAAACGGAAATTCAAATATTAAAATCTTAATTAAAATTATAAATTATCATGAGATTCTTTGGAGACAATTATCGACTTTCATAGTTTCCGCGTACATACCATATATTAAAAATTCACCGGCTCACGCCTCACTTCACGCTTGTTGTACGTCAAACGTCAAATGTCAGTATATTGATCATTAATGTTTCGTTCATTAGTAAGATAAATGTGAATCTCTACAGAAGCAGTTAAAACGGAATACATGTTTGTAATTTAATTTAATTTCCTGTTTGTCTGACTTTTTCAAAATAAATAGTATTTCTCACACAGACCAGTTAATGAATAGACATGAAATAAAGTGTACATATAAGAGTGGGGTTTGGAACATTAGTTGGGGGACGAGGGGCATTCTACACACATTCTTAATGGAAACATAAATCCAATAGTTTTTGACACATTTATGCAACAGTAAAAATATTTACTCTTCGAAAATTAAATCTTTGTGTAAACAAGACGTATTTTTTACATTAATGCATATTATATTGTCAGCGTTTAAATTTTCGTTCCAATCGAGTCATATTTTTAAAAAAAGTCGCCGAGCTATTTGATTGCATAAACAGATCACGCGGGCGATACCAAAATGAAAATATTGGAACAAAAAATTTGCGTTAGTTCATGTCTGTATATTTGGTGGTCTGTGGTTTCTCAACTCTGATCTAGATCTTTCATCGTATCTCATTCCGCCGACGCGGGCCTTTACCTTTCAAACAGTAACGTGCAGAATACCCCCCCTTGAGCGAGCACGCGAATCCAGAAACTACAAAACTCGCTGTCAAATTTATTCGCTTCATACTGTTGCGTTGTCAAATTTTCTCATTCACTCGGAATTTTTCATGAATAATTTTACCACGCTTTTAAAACTCGAATACTATTTTTTGCTTTTGTAGCATCAGAGTGAGTTTAAAAGTTCCGCACGGTGGTGGGAACTACATTAAAATTTCACCAAACTTTGGCAAACATCATTAGCGGTAAGCCCTGTATAAACGACTAATTCTCGCGGCGCATAATATATTTCACTGTAAACATTCTCAAATATGTTTCTATCCAACAATAGAATGGATTGCCTACTGTAACATAATTAGAATTATAAATGTCTCACTTACAAAGACTAAATTCATCGTATAATCTGTGTAATGGTATAACGCATTATTTTGACAAAAAAGAGTTTCGGGTTCCTGTCCCGGTGGTAACTAAATAATTTTTCAAATTGCAAAATGCAAATTATCTCAACTTTTTACTATAATAAAAAAGTTACTAAAGTAAATATATTTGTGAAAACGGGTTGTTTGATCGTTAGTAAAAAATATTTGCTTCTCGAGCATTTTGCTCTGCGATATCCGATAGTAAAAACAAGAATCGATAATCAAATATGGCGGACTTTTCACAGCTGTTCCAAAAGTCATCTGACACATTGATACTTTGAAAGTTGCACTATACGACAATTAATCATTAAATATCTTTAAAGAGAACACATTCTTATTGTGAAGCTGTAATTATTCAGAACAGACGGTCTGTGATATTTTAAATACTAATTTAATGTATTAATTATAAATATATACATATAAAATCAAATTTGTCGAAAAACATTGTTTTTGCGCTACCGGGATACGAACCTGGATCTCTATTTCCAATCCGGGGAAGTACACTATCAATTGTGTTATAGCGCCAGTATTTTTCATGACAAATTTTCGTACCTATATGTTACACTTTTTCAAATTAATACATCTGTCGTTCCATTATTTGAAAGTCCTACATTATTTTTTACGAAATCTCAAATACCTTTGAGTAAACCGACTGCAGACGCCAGAATTATCAATTCATTTTTATTAATTTTTGGACTCATAGATACAACTTATATTATTAAGGAGAACACATTCTTATTGTGAAGTTGTAATTATTCAAAACATAGGTCTGTGATATTTTAAATACTAATTTAATGTATTAATTATATGTATATATTTATAATTAATACATTAAATTAGCATTAAATATCTAGCTATTTTAGCGATGAAAGTTCGTCCGATGATGAGCTCGTTGTTTAATATACATTATTACACATAATAGGAAAAATGCCACCACCAGTGATAGATATAGAACGCCTAAATTAAAAAATCTATAGATAATGCATAAAATAAAGCATATTTCATGATTATTTGTCACACCTATAGACATGTGCATCTATGCTTTAACAATAGTAAATTTGACGTTCGAACAACCCGCAAACGATGTTAACTACGGGCGTTAATAAAAAGTTACTAATGATCATACAATCAGCCCTTAGTAGGTGTGTTTATTACTTCTTTCTCTAGGTCCAAATTAACGGAGTTACGATATTTTAATAAAAAGCCTCGTAAATGGTACGTTTTACCGTACCGAAACGTCGGCCAAGATTTTCTCGAGAAAACCATCTACAAAAAACTCGATCTAACCTAGAAGAGATACCAGTTCCATATAAAAATATGTTAAATTTTAAATTTTCGTAGGTTGAGTTGTTGAGTATAATATTGAAGATAATTTATAAGGTTTCACATAATTAGTGTTTTCACTTAGTATTGAACTGCCGGCCTGAAAAGACGCGTTCCACGATCGTTTCACCGATACTTCACCGATAAGGCACCACCTGAAGATGGGTAATGAGATTTATCCGATTCGAACAAACACGACATAACTAGGAAACTTTCTATATATATGCAGGGTGTAACAGACCTAGCTCACAATATTTTATGGGTAAATATCTGAGTAAATTACGAGTCGAAAATGTTTAAGGAATATATGCCTAATCTCAACCATTTTTTAAAAAACGCAATAATTCGATTATTTCGATTAATTGAAATATTTTATTGATTCCAAATTAGGTGCAGTTATATTGAATACAACAAAATTAAAGGTCATCGAATTTTAAGCTGCCAGACTATTTTTTGTTAGATGATTCAGGGCCTCCAGCAAAGATATCGATTAATAATAGATAAATTATTGCAAATATTTATTTTGAAGTACGTAGACTTAAAACTTAACATGATTTTGTAAAAATTTCAAACAATAATATTTTCCGTAACGGTGTAGAATTTTCACATATTCCTTGAACATGTTCGACTCGTAATTTAGTCAGGTCTCCACCCATAAAATATTATGGACTAGTCTTCTGTGTATAGTTTTCTGGGCTAATTTACCGTGTATATCTGTCCTTTATGGCCGACGTTTCGGATCCCATTGCAGGGTCCATGACTGATGTGATGTATGACTGTTAGTGTTGTGGTTCACTACCATGTCGAAAACAGGTGTTGTGTGAGTAGTGGTGTGTTATGTTAAGTTCCATCTACTGTGCCGGATGCCGCGAGGTTTTTAATTTTCGGCCGTCATGCCTAAAAATGTTCACTGGATTTTTATATATTTTGGCTCTTTAACCAGACGTGCGTGATTGGATTTTCGGCTCAAATGTAAAATGGTGGCCCGAATCCAGAAAGTGCCCTCACAGACAGTGATCCGACAGTAGGTGGAACTTAACAAAACACAACACTACTCATTTCACACAATACCTGTTTTCGACACGGTACTGCAAGCCAGTACTTAACCGGAACACTAACAGTCATACATCACATCAGCCCTGATGATGGATCCCGCAATAGGATCCGAAACGTCGGCCAGAAAGGTCAGATATATATGACAGATTTATATACAAAAGATTCTGAGCGGCCGTGAAAATCTATGACCATTGTGGACTAGGTCCGTTGCACCCTATACCCAGAAAGTTTACTGGTGTATATACTTGTATTCGAAAGAGCATTACATTTTCAAAAGTTACATCACCTCATATTGTCAATTCGCCACGTATCCCCCCTCCTCCCCTTCCTTCCTCTAAACATATCTAATATACATATGTTTTATTGTTTACACTACAACAAGCTACTAGGCCCAATTACTGTAAAGAAACACGTTAGGAAAACACCCAGGCTTGAGAAAATCACATAAATGTATTGTGACTTCACCGGAAATCGATCCCGGAACCGCCGATATGAGAATCTAGTGCCTTTCTTACTGTATCACTGGGTAGCCATTTAATCATAATGAACCTGAAAAATTATAATGAATTTTGCCAACAAAGTTCTCTAGAAATTTGCATCGTCACCCCCCATAATATTCCGCGATGTATAATAGTTTCTTATATGTGCAAAAATATTCTTTTATAAGTAAATTTTCTATCAGCTCGTCTCTAATAAGGCAATTTATATTTTGAGTCTCCCTACAGACGAGGTTACCGTGCAGTGGTCCGCCACTGCACTGCAGTCAAGTGACTGACACCCTCCCCAACCCTCGGCGTCTGCGGACACCTCACTCCGCAAGCCTCATTTCAAAAGATTATAAGATAAGTGTGGCTACGTACCACGGAAAGTTAATAAAGCCTGCATTCTTTAGAACATAATCTTGGTCGGCAAAAATTTGATAAAATATTTTGTATTAATCCTCGATAGTCATGAGATAAACAGTGATCGTGATTGGTGTTCAATTGTATAATGCGATTGGTATAAGTGATTTAACGTACCAGTGATTGCTCGTCGAATTACGAATAATTGCAGTTACCAATCATCGTTGCAATCAAACACCAACTACACAATCATAGTCACAATCAAGGATTTTCTCATCAATTGTGATTGATTCATTTAATTAAAAATTCCACAGTACTTTGTTCTGAAAATGCAACTACACATCAAAAATGTGTTCTCGTTAAAAATTAAAAATATTTATTAATTTTAATATTAGAAAAGAAACAGAAAACATGAAAACTTCACAGACAAATTGACGGTTAATTATACATATTTATTTATTTACATTGTATTCACGCCCTTATAGGCTTTTACAAAATTAATTATTTAAAAAAATATGTGCAGCTACACAAGTAGCATGGAATATATGTATATAAAACAGAAATTGATAAAATTGATTTAAAAGAAAAGAAAAATGGAAAGTTAAGCAAAAATAATATATAATAAAAATTTAGGTTTAACACAGAAAAAATGAAAATTTAGAATGGCTAAGTACCAAAATCAATTACAGCTTTGACTCAAAACAGCATCAAAAACATCACTCTTATATTTAAACGTTGAGAACATCGGAATATATCTACAAGACGAAAATCGTTCACAAGTCTGTGAAGTCTCTGTGTGGGTGGTGCATTCCTATGAAAATTTGTATGTGATGCATTTAAAATGCAATGATTTTATGTTTATTACGCCCAATGAGTTGTGAATACTTACAATACTATTAAGGAGAACACATTCTTATTGTGAAGTTGTAATTATTCGAACCTGGATTTCAACAAAATTGATTTTATATGTATATATTTATAATAATACATTAAATTAGTATTTAAAACATCACAGACCTATCCATCCAGGTTTGAATCCCGGTAGCGCAAAAACAATATTTTTCGACAAAATTGATTTTATATGTATATATTTATGATTAATACATTAAATAAGTATTTACTTACAATACTGGTACAATACAATTATGCATTAAATCATTAAGAATATTTTTATACACAATACAAATATTCCATTTTCCAAGGCTTTTTTCTTTTTGCATTGGAGCCCAATGTTTTTAGTTACGCCACTGAGCTATTATAGATATTAAGCCGATAATTTATTATTAATTATAGATTTAAATAAATCCCTTTTTTAGTAACCACAATATTATATTTAGGCGTAGATTAATGCTATTTTTTAACAGTATTATTAATCTTTCGCATTATACAAATTATGTATAATATAATCTCAAGCCGGACGGATTGCCCGTCGCACAACAGATCAATTTAAAAACATTCAAAAAACGTTACATCTAGTCTTGTCATGAACTTGATAGCAGCTCTACGGTGGTAAATAAGTTTGAATAATTCCTAATGTGACCAAAAAAATTAACATCCATACATATCGTAGCGCCTTCACGGTGTTTGCGGGAGGAATACGTTCGTCAACAACCGACGAATACGCCAGCCAATGAGAAGCTTCTGTTGCAGGCTGCGCAAGTCAAAGAACTCTGTCGTGACAGCTCCAAAATTACTCTAGTTCCTTCTCTTTTCGCACTAATTTCACATAATGCGGCAAAACCGTGAATTTTATTATTATTTTCACCTTTCAATCATATTTTTTTATTATTAAATGTAACTTTAAGATACGTATACTATTTTAAACTAGTGTTCAAATTACGTTCGGACGGGCGCCTATGGTTGGCATGGTAAAGTACATCAGCTGCACGTCTAGTTTACGTTTGCTCCTGTATTCTTGCACGTGACGATTACCATTCTGTTGTCATTTTCCCCAAACAGTATGTTTAATATCGTTTCTTTATCAAACTCGCCATTTTTGCCTCTTTTCCATATCTAAGCGCCGCTGAACTGGATCGTCTTTCATATTAATGAAATATCACAAACTAAAGATCACCAACACTTTTTAATATGAAACGAATAAAACGTCAAGAAAAAAGTCTTGTTTGGCGTTGTAGTTTAGAAAACTGATAATTAAATTAATTAAACCGATTACTGTACCTACATAAAATTTAAATCACCAAATTATTACTTTAAATCCATATTAATCAACTCAATGGTGACGGATAAATTGCTTTAATTCACATTTTATATTTATTTTTAATTTTGATTACATAAAAACATGCTGACACTATGTAATTTTTTTCATTGTATATTGCACTTCTAATGTAATTTTCTGTTATTTTACAAATTATGTTAATGCCTGAATAGGACGTGTATTATAATAATAAATATTAATGTAAATAACCTTACAGCAGCATTGCAATGTTTTAATTATTTAAATATCTCACCACATTGATTTCTTTGTTTACTATTTTGTAAAATCCTTCAGAACAAAAAAGTCGTATATACACTTTCGAAGGAATTTCATTTAAAATTCAATGTATGAATTTCCAATTCAATTTTCATTTGTAACGTACGAAATTAGAGTTCTTTATGATTTTATTTGTAAAATAATTGGTTTCTGTATTTATTTTGTACTTTAGAGTAGTTCCTACCTCAAGATTTAAAATAAAATATCTACTATAATTATAGATGCAAACAATAATGAAAGTGATTGACGGAAAAAAAATTGTAGTTTTTATCAACCATGTGTAACGACACCTAACGATCGCGGGCGTTAATATCATCACAAGTTCTGACAGAAGTTTGTATTTACAATCGACTAATGTATTTGTGGTGTTTACAGATTCCTACATTAACGTCGGGCTTTTTAGTGGTGTATCGAAATCCAAGATGGTCGGTCGTGCGTTTCGTTTTGGGGATTCTGATATTTTTTTATGAAATTCGGTGCCTTAAGTAGACTGACATTTTTTAAGTGTTTTATCGTATGTCATTACTTGTGATATTCATCTGGCCATTTTGTCCTAGTAGTGTTTTCTTAATCTAGTGTACACGTTTCTGGTTGACAGACGAACTTCTGTTCTAGTTGGTAACTCGCTGTGACGACGGCATAATAATAACTGCAGGGCGAATACCGCTGCTGGTTTATTTCGTCCATCAAATGATTTAAAATAAAGACAAGTGAGTGTGGTAACAAACATTTTCTTTTGTTACTTTTGAACACTTAGAAAAACTTTTCTGAGAATTTGTATTATCCTGCTGCTCGATCCTGACCGCGACTAGACTGTTGTCTCGTTCTGTCGAGTTATTTATTATAGCGATAGAAAGAGTCGCCCCCATTTTGAGTGAACGATCTTTTATTCTATGCAATTTGTTTGTTGAAGAAATGTCACTCCCAAATCGTACCGCCGTTGTTTTGCACCCGTTTGCATTTATTATTTTACATTTATGGTGCCGCATAACACCTTCTTTCACCTCCCCATTAAATTCTACGTTAACTTCTGCAAAAGTATGACCATATATATCTTTTAAATTGTCACTTTTAAATAGTTTAGGTCTATGTTTGGATATGACATAAGAATTGACACGAGTGTGTGTAGGCTGCATTACCGCAATTCTATTCGATAAGACTTTAATTCCATATTTAAAATTATCCAATTAGGGCTTACGTTATAATATAATGTCTTCTTTTTACCAAGCCATGTATTCTAATCGTCTTCCTGGACCAATTTTGCCGTGTCTTGTAAGATCGCTCATTTTGTTATTAAGATGAGTTTCTTAATTGAATCCAATCCTTTATAAGCAGTGTGCATATAACATGACACGCGATGTTAGATTAGCCGTTGGGGAACCTTTATGACACTTGACAAGCTTCCTTCACGCTCTATACTCGCGATAATAATTATACCAGGTAGTACATATTTAATAACATTGTCATTTTTTTATTGATCGCTTGCATTACTATTTATGACATAAAATAGATAAAGCCGCGTCTGTAAAGCTTGAAATCAGAATAACTAAGACATCGGTCTAAGATTACTGATTAATTGGATCCAATAGCCCTCTTATTGACATCATACATTAATGTTTACAATCTATTTTCGTGTGCTGTTTATCAATGTTGTTTTGCTTTTATGAAAAAATGTAATTAATTGTGTATTTTGTTTATAAAACTTCTTTTTTTAATGTAATACAATATTCTTAAATGCACTCAATCTCATAACCAAAATACAACACATTTACATTTTTCTTAGATCTTGGTAACTAACCTAAAAATAATTTATGATTTTTCCCTACCACATGTATATTATATAGAAACTAGCAATTATACACATTTATTTCATTTTTATGTTGGATGGTTAAGTAATTAATTATTCATTTCACATAAAAACAAACTAAGCATAAAAATACATCTGTGTACCACCTACAACTGTGATGTCCTTATTCCTGGGTGAATTTCAGTTTATAATACGCTTTAATTTAAATAGTAGTCAATATTCTTTCATTATCCACACAGCTCTTTTCATAATTATTTGTATATTTTTTATTATTTATGAACATAATTCTCATTTATGTACAGAGGACTCGATTAGCCGGGTTGCAGATTAAACATGGCAAAAAAAAACTATTAACATTTCGGAATATTATGAAAATGTTGAAGTAATTTAATAAGTAAAAGAACTGCCAAAGTTGGGAACATTTCATCAACCAGAATTTTCGGTCAATGACTTATTCACAATTTATATTATTTAGGTGGACTTACATTCAGTGTTTATTTTTTTGGCAGCGATATTCTGGGATTTTTTATCTAGGTCATTTTATTTTCCCACCACCTAGATAATTGAGTCTTTTGTATACAGCTTGAACTGTAGCAAATATTCAAAATATATATTCATTAATATATAATTTAATCTTTAAATAAATACTTGTTTTTTTTTTTTAATTTCATATATTCGCAAATGTCAAAAAAAATTGCATATGAAAAAAAAAAGTATATTAAGTAATAACTCATTAATCTTTTGATTTATTATATTTGAATCACATAAAAATCCTTGATTGATTTAAACATGTGTCATCGTAGGGTGCTGATGTCATCTGCCATATAAAGTCATATCTTCAATTCATAAATTTATAAAATAATGAGTTTTAATTATATATGATTATTATCATCTTTAGAGATCAAATATACAACGATAACACAACAGAACTTTGAAACGAAATCAACACATACAATGTTATTTTTTTAAATATTGCCGACAAATTGATCATCAAGAGCATTAATGAGTGTATAATTTTCGGTTATTCAATTTTTAAAGTCATTTTAGTATTTATAATTATATATTTATATATAGTGTTTTTGATGACATTTTAAGATCCATTTAACATCTCAGAAAGAGTTGTAAAAATGATCACCATTGCCAGAAAACTTAACTACGGACATTTTCTGTGGTATGCCCAAAAGCTTGGAACATTTGCCTTCCGTAATAAGAAACAGTGCAACAGAGACTTCATTTAAAAAAATACTGAAAATACTTATTCGCACAATCATATCCACAAGTTCACAATTTTTTTTATTTTAAATACTAGTGTTGGAATTGTGCCACTGAATTTCAAAATCAGCTGTAACACTTTTTTAACAAATTTGAGTTATATCATTGGATTCGGGATTAATTTTTTTATTTAGAAATGTTTGTTTCATTTTCAAAATATGCTTTGTTTGCTAACAATATTAAGTTTAATATTAGCGTGAGTAAAACCTGGTATAACGTGATGTGACTTTCAAAACATGCTATGTTTTTAATTTGAACCCAAATGCATATTTGGGTTCAAATTAATATAATAGTTAATGTAAATACATAATCATTTTATTTTAGATGAAAGTAGTAAATAAATTTTCTAAAAAAGTAATAATGCCTGTCATTAAAGTGTGCCAGTGTTTCTTAATTTTCTCGAAATTATGAAAAGGCGTTATTGTGGGTATTGAAAGTCAGTGACTCAATTCTTCAGTAGTCACAAACTTAGGTAATGCTGTTACCGACAAGCGTAACAAGGTATACATAAGTATACTATGTATAAAAAAAATTGCCAAAAATAATTCTAACTTTGAAATCAATTCTATCAATTTAAATGTAAAAAATAATTGTAAATCCATTCCTTCAAAAAAGGTGAGTTCTTTTATTTTGCCGTACCACACTCTGCTTTTGATTTTATTTAAAATATTATCTACGATTTCTCTTTTGAATAACTGATATTTAAAATGTTTCATTAGGATAGTGCTCATTTATATTATTACTAACTTTACAAATCACCATAACTGAAACTCATATAACAGAAAGAAATATATTTAAAAATTTAATATTACTAATAACTTCAAACTCGCTCGCTTGACATAATTGACGAACACCCATAGAAAACGTATATCTCTTATCTATGCGAAATGAAATGATATTGAACACACCATAAAAACAAAACATATTGTCTATAGAATTAATAAAAGGTGCCATAGCACGCAGTATTCAGTCAAGATAATTAGTGATGGTAAAATCGTTATTTAAACTGTTATTGTGAATGATTGTGTTCGATTATAACAGTGATTGATAACTGATCAACGTAATTTTTTGAGCAATGACTGGTACACTAAAAAGTAAGCCTCCAACAGTTAAATCTTAGTTTCCAATCATCATTAAATCTCAGTTACCAATCATCGACACAATCATAGATATATATGGTATATATGGTTTACCATCATTAAAGATAACCCCTTTCAAAGAAAGTCTTTTCAGAAGATAAGAATTGTTTAATTTTTATTTATTTCCCAGAAACGTTAGTAATGCATAGCTTTTTTTGCTTGTACGCCCCTGGAATTCATGTGTAAAACATCCTTGAGGTGAAATTTTTACAAAAATGGCACTATATAAATTATGTATGTATCATATTTGTGATTGCTATTTCAACACAGACCTCGCCTAGTGGCATTGTCAATAAAAAATATATATCGTAAATATTTTCTTGTACTCACTTAGAGAGCTTTAAATTTGTCATGTATAATAAATACTAATGATCCCAAAATATTTTTGTCATTTTTTTTTGGTTACAGTTATGAGAAATAAAGATACTAAATTATATTACTAAGTAAATGTATAGCGATCAATCGATCATCGGTAAAGTAATCAGTGTAATAGGGCCTCGAAAAAATTATTTATATGAAAATTATTCCTTTTTTTATTTTTGCTAGTGTCACTTAACCTGTTCGACCTGTGTCTACTATTGAATGCATTTAGTGTATTTCTAATGGAAATAAATAATGCAATAAAATTTCAAAATCTCTAATATACGATCCATCTGATCCCTTCTATTTCCGAATCCCGGACAACATTGGACATGGGGACAGCTAGTATAATATAATTAGATGAGTTTAATCAGTACAGTAAATTAAACATAGTAACACTTTTAATTTTTAAGAACACATTGTCATTGTGAATTTGCAGTTTTTTCAAAACTTAGTTTTGTGATATTTTAACAAAGGTATTAGAGATTTGTCGCAATATAATGGTGACAGGTTTATAAAAATGGAATAACAGATGTATCAATTTGAAAGAGCTTACAGCACATGAGTTCAAAATTTGTCAGTCGGCGTGGTGTTACTGGTAACTCATTTCCCCGGATAGGAAAAGATCCAGGTTCTAATCACGGTAGCAACTAAAATATTTTTTTGATCAATTGATTTTTTCTGTATATCTTTCTAGTTAATATATTTAATTAGTATTATTAAATTAGAAAGATATATATATAAAATCAATTTATCGAAAAAATATTTATGTTGCTACCAGGATTCGAACCTGGATCTTTTCCCATCCAGGAATTAACCGAATATACTACACCAACATAGTAATTTGGCGACAAATTCATTGGGATATGCATGTTTCATTATTAGTAATTCAGAAATTGTCGATATGCTCACGGATTACTTCATAATGCATAGTAGAGAACTGGGATTAGAAATGCATTGCCAAAACAAAATACCTGGAAATGAAGAGGAGACAGATGACATCACCTTTATTACCATTCGTCGTAAGAGACCAAGCATTAAATAATAATATGTTTATTTCAGCGTGGTCGGATTATTTGAGCAAGACATGATATGCCATATAAATAATATATACAAGTTACAAAAAATAATAATAATATTTAAAAAATGTAATCTGTTAAAAAGTTTCAATACAGTGGAACTTCGGTTTACGAACGACTCTGTTACGAACAAAAATCCTGATGAAAAAATGCTTCAGTTTACGAACAGAATTTCAGTTTATGAACAGTCAGAAAGATCTGGAACAGCTTCTTAACGAGCAGCAAAAGACGGTGACAGAGGAAATATTATTTTCAGAGACTTATGAACAAATGGAAGATTTTCTAGGTCCTTGATCCACGAAATGTGCGAGT
Organism: Eubasilissa splendida; assembly: GCA_031772225.1. Taxonomy (NCBI): domain Eukaryota; kingdom Metazoa; phylum Arthropoda; class Insecta; order Trichoptera; family Phryganeidae; genus Eubasilissa; species Eubasilissa splendida. The sequence continues at coordinate 21,891,288 of CM062863.1, forward strand.
GAAGGGAGGTGCAAAGTTGAATGAAAAAATGTCACCCTGATAAAACTTTATAAAATCGTATTATAAATCTGTTTAATGATAATGACATGACTCAATTCCGCATCATTATAAACAGTAAGAAAAACTAAATAGCATTATAGATAGGTTTTTCGTGAGATGGAAACCTGATGAACTTCAAGCACCCGATGTTTTCATGGAAGGAGAGTCCCTTTCCAAACAATAACACTTTATTACATACATATTTTGTATGATAAATTAAAATAATGTTCATTCTTTTCGTTTTATTACTTTCAAATTTCTTTTAAGTTAAAACCATGAATTTTTATTGCTTCTATAGGATTTCAAGCAAGAAGTAGAAAATTAAGATGATAAAGGGCCATTTTCTTGGGGTCTTAAACAGATTAATGCATTTTACATTGATTCTTATGGGAATATGTAGTTGTTTCGGTTCCACTGTCAGAAAACACTTCTTGCTTTACTCTACGGAAATTGTCGTTATTGTCACAGAATTTAAAGATTAAACTGATTCAACCAATCGCTCTATATGGATGTTTGGTCTCTGACTTTAGCGCAAAAAAGCTAAATTTACAGCCAAATAACTTACCGATACTGGACCACAATGGCGACGACGACGATGGTTGGCTCTCTGTAACAACTGCGGTCATGAACTTCCAAGTCCCATGAGGCCGATAAAGAAGAAAATACTTATTAATTTAAACAGATATTTTGTGTAACCACATTGATTTATTAAACAAAGTTACAAATACAAATTTAATAATGCAATAATATTTATACCTTTATTATATTATCCTTTGCATATCTTGTAAAGTGTCTTATCAGTTATGTATAAATCACCATTGCCCTGCACCATGTGGTTACCCACAGAATCATGTGGTCGCCATTTTGAAATTGTTTTCCTTGCATCATTTAATTAATGATACTTATTTGAATTTACTTAATCAATTTAACAAATGGCTTATACGAGATCTCAAGTTATGTCAATTTCTTTTGGTTTTCTTTGGAAAAATCTAATTTACAGCCATCAAATCTGGTTAAAAATAAAGTTCCTCAAAGACAGACAAAATAAAAAATATTACAAATATTGAGCCCTATTGGTATTAACGCATCAGCCTACCATTTAATATTAAAATTGGTAATTATTTTCTTTTTTTAAATACCACTACAGATAATTGGCATTATTTTCATTCTTTTTTTTGAAATTCCTTTCACTTTCGAGACTATCAGCACAAAAAAAAAAATTAACCTATATTATGTTTATTCAGTGTTTACCCCCAGTAAAATTTGTCACAAATATTTTTTAAATGTTTTAAAAATTAGAAAAGTTTATAACATTTTAATATACTTCCACTTTGGAATTTTCGCTTTCACTCCAAAACCTTTTTGAAATCAAAAAGGTTTCGTAGGTGACAAGTATTGATCCCAGTACCTCTTGCATGCTCTGCCAACTTAATCTCCTATGTAGTCAGGGGCGTGCACTGCATACAAACAAAAAACCTATGCATTAGCAAAAATTCTGAGGAAAAAAAATTTAATAATCTTTATATTATGAAAAAACCCTATAAAATTCTAGCAGTTATTACCCGGATTAGTGTAACCTTGTCTATGACATAACCAATAACTGTTGTCTAGCCATGGGTTATTTGTAAACCAAATGTAACAACTTCATGTGCATTCTGGTCCGCAATTTGCTAACACTTAGGTCTTGAATGAACCTGACTTATTTTTTCAATTCTTATAATAGTTGTACTAAACTAAATATTTTCTTACTGAATCTATGCTGGCATCTTAACGTTTGCGGAATTTCTGCATTTCTCAAACGATTTGTGCTTAAGTCTACTGTCTTCGAAAGGGAGGGAAAGTCTTAGTGAAAACTGCGTAAAATAACATTTCTACATATTTGTTTTACTTGACAGACTAAATGTTTTGTGTTTAATAATAATAATAATAATAATAATTAAAAATAATTTATAAAATTTATAGGTTATAATTTATTATCTGTCAAGTGAATGAATTTGCATTTTTCAGGATATTATTATGTTAGATTATTACCAATATTAAATTAAATGTCAAAATACAATTATTTCTGTTATGAGTTTCAGCTATACTGATTTGTAAAGCTAGTTATTTAAATAAATGTTTTTGAACATTGTTAATGAAACGTTTTAAATCTGTTGTCCAAAGTAGAAATCGTATTATTTCTATAATACATTCCTGATCTTGTACTAAAAATGTATTATTTTTAACCCCTCTACCGCCCAACACTATATCTGTCGTAAAAACTTTCCACCGTGGCCAGCAACATAATGTGACTTTATTTATTTATCTTTGCATTTATGTAGTGACACCTACTGGAAACCTTACTTCAACCTTTAAATATACACTTTTTTTTTGTTTCTAGACAGCCTGGGGTAATATTAACAAGATATCTATCTTTCAGAATCATATAAACACTGCACCATTCGTTAAGGTGTGTGATGAGTAACATCGCACATACATTGTCAGATTTGTTTCATAAATTTTGTAATGTTGCCATTCTTCTTTATAATACATATTTTATAATGTTAGATTATTATACAAGAGTACCTATTTTTGTGAAAGAATTACTTTGCCACTTAGTGAACCGAAGTTGCTTGCGGGCTGACCGATATTTCTGGTTTGCAGATGAGTGTTGGCAGAGCCGACGGGGGTGGGGCAGGCCAACTGCACACGGTGACCGTCCTCAAGGATGACAAGGGGTACGGCATGACTGTCTCAGGTAAAAATTAATACTTTGAATTGAAAAAATATTTTAGTTCTACCGGAATTTGAACCTGGACCTTTTCCTATCCTGAGAAATACGTTATCCAGTTTAGCCATATCATCCAAGTAGGTTTATGACAAATTTTCGAATCCCAGTAACAACTAAAATATGTATTTGATAAATAGATTTTATCTGTATGTCTTTCTAGTTGATTTATTTAATTTCTATTAAAAAATACCGCAAAACTGTTTTTAAAAAGTGTAACTTAACAATAATAATGCTTAAATATTCAACACTTTAGATACTTTTGATGAGTTTGCGTATTTGGGAAGTATGTTTGATAGAAACGGAAAGGCTGAGAATGATATCGGAAGAAGGGTGAATGCAAAGAATAAAATGGACGGCGCTTTGAATGGAATTATATCTAATGAGAATTTGTCAACCGAAGCAATATTAGCAGTGCACAATGCTGAAGCTGACAGAAGAGGAAATGAGATCACTTAGACATATATGTGGCAAATCTATTTATGACAGAGTAAAGAATGAAGAAATAAGGAAATAATGTAAAGCTGATGTTAATATAATGAGTATACTTAGGTGGTTTGGTCATATGGAATGGATGAACGAGGAGAGAATGATAAGAAAGATATATGACACAAGTGTTGATGGCACCAGAAATAGAGGACGTCCACGGAAGACTTGGCACGTCTAGGTAAACAGAAGATGGAGGATGGTTCTGTTAGAAACCTCAACAATCAGCGAGCTTGTATGAATTTGGATGAGGCGAGAATTGTGTCAAGACAGAGGAGTGTGGTGCTCTATCCTCTCTGCCTACCCTCACGGGGAAACGGTATGATGGTAAGTTAGTTAGTTGTAAAGCTCTCTTTTTCGACTTCACAACATCTTCAACGTCATCAGGTATTCCATAACAGTTGTTGGAATAAGTAACTGGACCAACAAGGACATCGACTAGGTGCACCACTTTACAAGCCGTTTCTTTTAATATTGAAAACATATAGACACATATCAGCTGTGTACACAACTCAGCAATGAATAAATAAAATAAAATGATAAAAATTATGATTTGAATATTCAAAATGTTTATTCTGTGTATTTTTTGTTTACAGTTATATTATGTATTTGACGTGACCTCTTTCTTACAATGTGCACATTGCAGCCTGATGCAAAATAGAACACATTCATAATTCAATTTCATATGTTGGTTTGGTGACATGCCAAACGTAGAGGACTAACAGGTTAACTTAGTTTAAAAAAAAATTATTGTATTCAGTGTATTCAGTTGGCCATTGTTAATTCATTGAATTGACCCCATATTGAGGAAACATCTCATCTTCAGCCATTTGTAATAGTTGAATGAGATTACTGTGATTTGGATATCTTAGTACACTCAGTTCTCTTTTTATGCGTACTATTTTTATGCGGTTTATATTTAAAGAAGCATTTTTTTTTAAATAACTATTTTAGACCATTTTGACATCTTAAAAGGGTAAGAAATTTGGAGAATTTTGTCTCCGAATATATCGCTTCCTGCCACGGTGAGTGTCAAGGATAATTCAAGTAAGCTCAACCGTCTGCGTGTGCAAACACAGCATGCGCCAGTACAATGCGGCCGAAACCAAGTGAGATTGGGAATGTCTGGGCGTTTCTCCCTATATTGTTTTCAGAAATTTATCATTAGTGAGCGTTCGACATTCGGACGTATTGGACGTATGTACGTTATTTACTTTTAGTGGTTTGCTTTTTCATTATTACATATTAACTTTTCTACATATTTTTTAAGATTTAATTTACCCCGATGGAGAAGAAGAAGCACAAACGGAAAGCAATTACTTTGGAAATGAAAATTGCAATCTTAGATTGCTTAGCAAAAGGAGAAGGATCTACAACTATTAGTAAAAAATGTAACTTTGGTGAATCTACTATAAGAGCAATTAAAAATAATAAAGTCGCAATAAGAAAATCTGTCGTTTGTGGTACAAAACTAAGTTCCAAATTATCATCATTCTCGAGAGGTGATTTATTAGAAAAAACGGAACGAACGCTCGTAATTTGGATTGAAGACCTAACTAAAAAAAAATTCCAATAAGTGGTTATTTAATTAAGGAAAAGACTTTTGAGTTTTATGAACAGGTAAGGCAATTGGAGTCATCTACTTTACGTTCCCGGTCTGATAAAGAATTTGTGGCTAGCAATGGATGGCTGACCGGGTTTATAAAAAGAAGTTCCTTTCACAATTAGAACATCAGAGGCGAGACTGCATCAGCAGATGAAAAAGCACCCAATTTCCAGAGAAGTTAACTAAAATTATTGAAGACGGTGGATACAGCACCGATCAAGTGTTTAACGCTGACGAGACTGGATTGTATTGGAAGAAAATGCCTAGTCGAACGTACATCACAAAGTCTGAGAAAAAAGCAAGTGGGTTTAAATCAAGTAAAGATCGAGTAACTTTGTTATTTTGCATTAATACCGTTGAAGAACAAGGAAACGAAAATGAATCTGAAGAAGATGAAACTCCAGTCACACTCACTGCAAGTGTTATTTGAGAAGGTCTTTAACTTTCCAGTAAATTGGCAAACCATTTCATCGAAAAAGATGATAATTCTGAACGAGCATTCAAGTTTCAAGGCGAGCTTCAGAATTGCATTTCTGGATATCAGGAATTGTACAAAAAATTAGCAAAGCCATCGCAAAGTTTAATCACTGATTATATTGTCAAAGGGAAAAAATCAACATGCGAAGTTGAGGCTAATTTTACTTGTGAAGAATCATTATCTTCAGGACATAGATCTGATACGCTGACTATTTCTTTTAGTGATGAAAGTCATTTCGAACCAGTTCGCAAATTATGCCGAACACTCATATAGCAACGTTAATTCTAAAGAAAAAAATGTGAAAAAAGATTTACTTTTTTTGTAAAATTTTTATATATAAATTTAGAAGGAATATGTTAAGATTATATTTTTCTGAAATTTAATAAACTTTTCTATGATTGTTAACGTTTTTATAAAAATATAAATAAACATTTTAGAAGGAATATGGTAAGACTAATTATTTTTCTGAAATTTAATAAACCTTTTTTTATGCGATTTTCGGTATATTGTAACTTATTGATTTAGTTTTATGCGGTTTTAAAAAATCATGGAACATATCCTTTATTTTTATACGTGTGTCTAGTCTTTTTTTGTGCGATTTTTTTTTTATGCGTTTTCCCGTGGAATGTATCTACCTACGTGTCTACAATGCATGTATTATGATTACAATAATAATTACACGATAAAGCTCTATAAATAAATATTTTCTGACAACTTCAAATGAGAAAAATCCAACAATATGTGTCTCTTTATTTTGTAATCTTTCTCTCTAGCAACATTGTCATAAAAAATAATGCATTTAAATGATTTTGTAAATTATTTAAATATTATTGTCGTCTTGAAAATGTATGAGTAAGTATATACCTCACACTGGAAAAGTAAAGGAATACCCTTGAGGGGGTTACCAATATTCTCATATATGTATTAACTGACTCCTAATTTTGTATAATTTTTCCTTTTTAAAGTGTAATTATTCATTTATTTATTTTAAATACAATGTTACTCTAATACAATAATTATATAGTTCAATAATCAATTTCAACGTAATATAATATTAGTTTTTTTAAATCATAAATATTGTGTTAATGATCCATTTGAATATTATTTTGATATGCCAAAAACTTAATAACTTGGGGGCACATTTTCCGAATTATTCATGTTGGAAGCCGTATTAAATGGAAAAAATACACCTTAGTGTGGAATTTTTTCAGGACTTAAAATTACAGTCTTAGGCGAGAAAACATTAATCAAATCTATGTATAAAAATGTATATATGTTTAATTATTTTATGGATAGGGAATGAAATAATATTAATCACGTCTTAATAATAATGACTTCACAACACATTCTTTAAGTGCCGTCACCAAAAATTGACCTATAAGTGGGTTTTACTGTATTTACAATATATAAACTATCTGAATTCGAAAGTCATATCCATGATAGAAAATTATTGAAATACTTAAACATCAAAATGCATGCGTGAAGAACAACCAGAAAAATATATATATCCTAAATATGAATTAAATATATTAATTAGAAAGATATATATATAAAATAATTTTTATCGAAAATATTGTTGTTGCGCAACTGGGATTCGAACCTGGATTTCTTTCATAACCGGGAAAGGTGCATTATCCAACTATGCTACAGCGACAATATTTTTATCCAGGTTCGAATCCCGGTGGCGCAACAACAATATTTTTCAATAAAATTGATTTTATATGTATATCTTTCTAATTAATATGTTTAAAATATCACAGACCTATGTTCTGAATAATTACAACTTCACAATAAGAATGTGTTCTCCTAATATATATATATCTGATTTCCTTTCAATTTATGCAATATTTATTACTGTTTTCAGGAAATGATCCTGTTGTTGTGCAATCTGTGGTTAAGGGAGGGGCAGCATGGAGAGTAGGGGTGCGCACGGGCGACCGCCTTTTGGCTGTGAATGGAACCTCGGTCGAAACATCGGAACATACGCAAGTGGTGCAGCTGATACGATGTGATTATTATTTTTTTTACTCTATATATTTATTTGCACTCGCGTTTAGCTACACTGATTTTATTTATGTTTGTTTTATGGTTCTACTTGCATAGAAACTGGCCCGGGTAATAATGCGATGCTTACATAGATTTACAATTGTTTGTAATTATTTTGTTATATATTGAAGTACTATAAGTTTTTCTAGTATTTTTATTGAGTTTTAGAACCAATCTTATGTCTTTGTGCTTGCATTTTTCTTATTATACATGATATGTATGCTCGCATGTTGAGTGATGTCACTGTACTTCGTATTATTGAACTGGTCTTGACTGGTCTGCTTTGCCACATTATAATACACATATTTTATCAAATCATATTTAGGGAAATTTGATTTTTTCATTTATATTTACAAATATTCTTCAGGGTCATTATCTAAGTCTTCCACGGTTGGGATTGTGATTTGATCAGATTTTATTTAAGTTAGACCCTGAAAGTAGCTTAAAAGAAAGTGATGTGCACAAACGTGCTGGTCGTTGGGCAGTCAACGTAATTGCAGGTGGCGATGGTCACTGAAGAGATGGCGGGAAGATAAATTAATTAACGCAAGCTATATATATCTATATGGAAATAAGATTTATTTACACATATTTAATCTTATATACGACGCGGACGCACTGATTTCTCTCTATTGTTCTACTATTGTTCACACTCACTATCGTGTCCATCTTCACTCATTCGGCCACATATTACCAATTGCATAACCACGTGTGGGCCAGCTGCGAATTGGAGCCCGCCCCTGGTCTAAATCACGGGCGCTGGCTCTGCAGCTTCGCTCGTTCCACGTAGTTTTCTCAGCCCTCTAAGAGGCAGTTAGCAGTTTCATGTCGGGGCTTAATGGTGGTCCATATCTCTCACGAGCAATGGCGGCCGGCCAGGAGTTATCTGGGAACCAGCTTATATCGGCTAATGTGCGAGGGAGGAGGTAACCTACCCTTCACTCAGCTAAGAATGCCTGTTGACGGTGCTGGGGAAGGGGGTTTAACATTACTTGGCTCCCAATCGCACGCAGTATTTGACGCAATAATAAATGTGATACGCGAACTTCACATGTGAAACGCGGCCATAACAATAGGAAAGCCTGCTGAGTACTTAATGTAACATCAGATACTATATTTGGAGTGACACTGTTATTTAGAGCACTAATTAAAACGGATACTGGCCATCTGATTGATAATCCAACAATAATCTGGCACTTCAGGGTATATAAAATGAAGCCTAGACTATAGACTACATAGTAAATGTGTACCTGCTATATTTTCTTGGAAATCTTAATTAGTACATTGATTTGAAGGCAGGCTATAAGAGAGAAGAAGAATTATACTAATAATTAATGCCAATTACACAATGATGAAGTGTATTCTAATGTGATTTATTTACTTTATCTTACTGTTCCAGCTTCTCCGACAGTTGTACTGAGACTACAGAGGCATAGCACCATCACGGCTCCGCTGCCAGTTGGCGTGAGTACCTTATGTCGATACAATGTAAAAACCATAACAATCATCGAAATATATTTCGATTGGTGAATGTCAACTGTCTTATATTTTCAGAGAGAGAAACAGCGGCAGGTTGAGTTTACCAAAGCGCAGACTATCCATCTCATGCTTGAGAATGAGAACCGATACATCGAAACGCTGCGCAGTGAGTTTTCTTCATTCATTAATCTTTCACTTGTTACCTACGTTTACTTAATCCAATTTGCTTGGAAGAACCACGTTTAATTAATCTTTCACCTGTTACCTACGTTTATTTAATCCAATTTGCTTGAAAGAACCACGTTTGATTAAGTTCTTTATTGGCTGTTTTAATCTATAAATCATTTTGAAATGCGTGTCTACACACTACATCAAGAGTAAATTATGTTACTGGGTATATTTACTGCTAATGCAGAAGATTCTTGGGAATTATTTATCTAAGAAAACTTGGAGCGCGCAGCATTGCGGACATTTTAAATTAGAATTGAAAATTATATATTCAAAACAGGGTGGCTTACTATGACATTAAATATTAGTTTTATGTACAAATATATTAGATATATCGAGAAGTGGTTTCTAAATACCCTCTCTTCACACCTTTCCAATTTTTGTACATGTTCTTGTGCATTGACTAGGGACACTGTACTTTATTGAATCTTACGCATCTCTTGAATCATAAATATTGGACTTGTCACTTGAATTGTCATTCCATCATCTAATTTTACGGATCTTCCAATTCGGCAAGACAAATTTTCTGCATGAAACTTTTTAAATCATTGCTAACATGTATGCATACTGTTTATTTCCATAAACATCGCAAATGTTTTTTGTGGTAATAGCCTAAAGTTTAGATTGCCATTTGCCATTTTGAATGGAGTATACTTAAAAAAACAGAAACTTTCCTGTACATCTATTATGAACATTTAAAGATACAAGGTGGGGAACATTTAAACATATGTACATTCATTTTTATTTACGTCGCTAAAAATATTGTCGCTATAGCATAGTTGGATAATGCACCTTCCCCAGTTAGAAAAGAGATCCAGGTTCGAATCTTGGTGGCGCAACAACAATATTTTTCGATAAAATTTATTTTATATGTATATCTTTTTAATTAATATATTTAAAATATCACAGACCTATGTTCTGAATAATTACAACTTCACAATAAGAATGTGTTCTCTTAATAATTAATTATTTGCTTTATTGTAAAAATGTATTTAGCAATTTGTAAAAACGTAATTGATACATAGGATATATAAATGAGTGTAATAATTATTTTTTTTAAATTGAAGGTACTCTGGCCAGGGGCGGCCAGGGTTCAGAAGGTAAAGTGGCCGAACTGGAAGCTGCAAAGGGTAGAAAGGCCAAGCTGCAACAACAAGTCGATCTTCTGATGCAGTCTTCGGTGAGTGTCTTTTATTTGTGTATGTATATTATTAATGTTGTGAAGATTTATTCAAAAATAGAGATGTGCGTACAGAATACATGTCATAGCAATATTTTTCAAACTGAGCTAAGCTTTTGCTGCAAATATTGAATCAACTCGTAATCAAATATATCAATGTATTCTTCCAAGATGAGGCTCAAACCGCATTTGTTTATTTCTGTCAAGTAATAGTTTTTTCAATCCAATTGAATAATTTAAGAACACTTTTTATGCGTAGCAAAATGCAGGAGAAAAAAAAATTGAAAATTTTATATTATTGTACATATTTGATGCTAACAACTCCTTTGATATTCCTTAGATAAGTTTGTTTTTTTATTCTTTCTCTCGCATTTATAAAATCCCATATCATCATTTGTGACCGATGCAAGTCGCCGATCACAAGTGGTGGATGATGACGGAATCAGAAGGATGGATTAGATAGGAAGTAGGGAATCAGAATGGGGTGATGTAGAAGGGAGGAGAGGAACCTTCGATAGCGGATTAGGATAGACTTATGGAACCAAAGGACAGCTCGACTCACCTGGTTGATGACGCCGTCACATTGCTCTTCCGGAAGTTTCCCAATGTAGAAATTGACACAGCACAAAACTGAAAAGTTTCACATTCACAATAAAACAAAATTACAGCGGTGTGTGCGAAGTAGTGATCCAACAAGAACAATCACATGAGAACACTTCCTCTCCTCGACTTCAAAAAGATAAGCAGTCGAGTTAAAGGAACAATATGTACTGGTTTGGGAATAGGCTAAGGAGGTAGGAATAAGCTAAAAACTGGTGACAATATACTGAGGATGGTAATAAGTATATATATATGGGGTGAGTGTTAAAGACAACAGGAACAGAGGACGTCCACAAAGATTATTATTTAAAGTTTCAATAATCGATGAGCATGCATGAGAAAATGTATGAAAGTGAACAAGGCAGGACAGAAGAATCTAACATTCTAACCTCTCTGCAGGAAAACAGTGTGATGGTAAGTTAGTTAATTTAAAAGACAACTCACTTCAATATTTAGGATTATTATCCAATAACTAAACCAAAATTACAATCATTCTTGTCATTTTATATTAAATCACAGTATTAACTTTATTTTAATCCCCGCAGCCTGGTTCCCCTCGCCATCTGGACCACACTGGCCAATTGGACTGGTCGTCTGGCGCCCCGCAGCAGAAGCAGAGCTTTCTCAGTCATCTGCCCCGCAGTCTGTCCAGTCTCACGGGTCAAAGCCTTCGCGGGATAAGAAACAGTGTCAATCATGTGAGTTTTAATTACGGAAGCAAATAATGCATATTCATTTAAGCATGTCTCGCGTGTTCATTTAAATGTACGCACCGGGCGTTTTTTTATATGTTCATCCACATCGGTCCCTCATGATTGAGGATCACGATCTCCATGAACTCTCGCCCTCTTAACTATGCTCCTCCACTTTTCTCGGCATCCTTAGTGTAGACCTTAGGGCTGTCACCAGAGAAGTCCTTGTTGCCTTTTCCACTCGGTCGGTCCAACAAGTGGGGGATCTTCCTCTTCGTCTTTCAACGTGGCCCACTGCGACAAGCTTCTCCAAGTTATCTTCCCTTCTCGCAGATTGGAGACATTTGTGCGTCTCGCCTTCCATGGTATGCGCAACACGTGTCTCTAGCACTACATCTTAAAGGCATCAATCCGTCTTACATGTTTATGTTCATTTGTAGCAAGCACCGTTCTGTTTGTTAGTATTTTGCCTCAACACACGTAGTCATAATATATTTATCGGTGTACTTGGACTTGTACCACTCGTGTACATGGAAATCAAACAAGTGTTGTTGCAAATATATTTTTTTTAAATAATGATTTTTTGGTTTATATAAGGGTGCTTAGTAACTTATAAATAAATATTCTTAAGCGTATAAATAGTGTAACATAACGTAATATGCTCAGCTTTGAGGGTATAATTTATTTACATGATCTGAGGATCTCTATATATTTATTCAATCTATTTCAAATGTTTAAGTAACTTTCCAAAATATATAAATTAACAAAATGTGTGTGCATAGCGTGTACACAACCACATTTTTGTTAGTATTAAATGTGTTAAGAATTTATTCAGCCAGTAAAAAGATTATCAAAAATGTTGACATAAATGACAGGCCTAGATTAAGATTCACACCTTTAACAAGGTAGGTTAAGATTCAATTGAACTGGTGGCGACCAGTTTTCTTATCTAGCCATTCAGATGTTAAAGAATGCAAACAATTTAATAATTTTTGTAGCATTTACTATTTACTTTACTAGACGTGGACTGTTCTAACGCAATTACATGTACAGGTTTTCAAAACTGTAATTGTTAAGGTACGATCAGAAGTTATAAAAAATATTTTTGTCTATAATATAGTTGGAGACAAAATGTGTAGGTAGGTAGTTAGGTTAGCACAAATGACAAATTAGTTTCATTTTGCTTTCTACCCACATCACGTAACCACTTTGTTATTTTTGGTTTAAAATCGTTAATCATTTTAGACCCTTTAAGGGTCTAGTGGCAATTTATTAAATATACGCAGTGCACAAATCAAGAAAGCTCATTGACTAAATTTGGTATCCATTTTTGCCACTGAAAAGTATCCTAAGGTTTCCCAAGTTAAGTATCCCAATGCCAGTGCTATTTATGGCATCCAGAGAGTCACGCAATTCTTATGAAATCTCGAAACTCTTCCTCAAATTTCCTTATCAAGAAACTACTTAGAGGTGTAAATGTATCGCTTCGGTATACGACCCAATATAAATCAAATAATAATGAAATACGAACTTTTATTTTAATAATGATCTCTTTCAGGCGCAGGCATCGCCCGTTACTTGCCTGGACGGCAGTGTGTCTGGCAGCAGTGTGCCGCCTCCCCTTCCACCGCGCTGTCCACCATCTGCGGTGGCCCCCCCTCCACCACCGCCACCGCCACCGTCAGCCAATCACGCAGGTCACCGTACACACCACCATCACCACACGGCACCCAACTCCATCGCCGTGCAGATGGCATATCCGCTTGTGGCTGTTACGCCTCCGCTCATACATGTAAGTGTATACAAACCCGGTTGGTTGTTAACACTTTTGTTTCCTTAATAAATCATTTATAATGTGATATGTAACTGCATTTGATTGTGTTACGATTTCTTTTCCACTGACCTTGGGTGTTGTAAAAATGTAGAAGATTATTGGAAAAATAAACAAATTTAAGTGTACATTATATTGCGTAGTTTATTAATGTTTTGTTTTGTTTATCGAATATTTAATTATTAATCTGGTGGTGTTTAATTGTGCTGACTGTTGGGGTAGTTTGTTGTGTAAGTTCATGGCAATGAAATGAGTGGTGTCTATTTGATACACATATACATACTACAATTTTGTGCCGTTATTGTGTTGGTGTATTTTATGTCATTCATTGTGTTTTCTATCGCTATGTTGGTATCTTGTATGTATATATTTTAGAGTTTCTGACTTTTTTTATATTATTGATCTGTACTATAACTATCACCATTGTCACTATAATAAAAATCGTAAATGCCAATGATTGGGTCATATTTCAAGATGCTAGGCAGAAATAATTCCTGAGTTATGACCTTTTAGTTAGAGGACATCCTTCATTTATTTCTGATACCATTAACAGTTGTGTTGTATATCTTCCTCACAAATCTACCTCAAGGCTGATCTCTGAGAGTCAGTTAAGGTATGCGCATACTGGATGCGTCATAATCCACGTGTAAAACATGGGGTGATGATTCATAAATTGCTTCACTGTCCTTTATGCAAACTCAAATTGAATCTCAGAGAAAAATCTTATCCGTGCATGTTAAGTAAAGCAATATAATAAAGAATATTCTACATATTCGTTGTCTATCAAAAACACAAAGATGAGGAGAGCAAATTTCACTGGTCATAGACTGTAAAAACCTAAAAATACTCCTTACTAGCGGTGGATTTAACCCAAATAAATTAAATGTACGGAAATTTTTTATGAAATTACAATTAATCATTGAGCAATTTTTGGGGTATAGCCGCTGCAAATTTGTCAGTAGCACAAATAAAGCAGTTTGTAACTTAGCTAAATATGCTCCACACATTTTCAGAGTCTCGTCAAGTTTTTATTAGCAGCAATAAATAAAGCAGTTTGTATGTTAAATATATACAGTGAAAATAAAAAATCTCAGTCTTTAGGATTTGAAGTTGCGCTTGGAAAGACAGACATCGTAAGCTGCCCGAAATGCGGTGCGAGATATGTCGATATTACCATATGAATAATATAATTAAGGATACCTCAGTTGTAGTTGATCACAAAATTGCAACTAACATGTGTTGTTTTATTTTTAGAATGCACTTCCCGGACATCATCGGAGCAAATCATCTCCTGAAGAACTGAACCAGATCAACAACACCAATGGTAACCATATCCATAATTTTTAGAAAAATTAACATCACAGATGACGTCTAAGCAAAGTTAACTACGCATATTAATTCATTTTCTCTACAGATTTAATTCTAAAGAAATGTTATGTATTATAACATTTAAATGATCTGGCCACATTCCTGGGCAAATGTGAGATTGGCAAGAAGCCCATTTAGAATATTTAAAAATCTTACACCTCTGATTTGTATGTTTGAAAATTATGAATTTATTTATTGTTTCAGATGATAAGGATTGGGAAATGGTCAGCACTCCACCCGGAACCCCCCCGCCACCTTATCCGTCATCACCTTCTTCTCCCGCACCGCAGGTAATTTTTATCACTCACACAGTCAGAACTCACCATGTATGTATATGTCTATACAATATTCTATTCTGAAAAATACATATTGGCACCATTACTTTTAAGCACATCACATAAGTGGACACCTTTATTATCCTATCCTGAATATGAGAAGTAGGTAATTTAAATACTCGGGGATACCTACCTCCGCTTTTATCTCTTTTATAACTTTAAATGCAGTTTTCTTCTCACATTCTCCATTTTTGCAGAGTGATAATTTATTATCAATCAAACATAGCTCTTTTTGATGTAAATTGATCATTCAAAATCGGCATTAGCTCCAAAGCCAGTTGCTTTTGCACACCGCCATTTATATAAAGATTCAAGCAATCTTTGTTTTATCTTTGCTACTCTGAAATTTAAATGTTGCGTTTGAAAAAATTACCAAAGTGACATGAAAAAAATTGGCAGAGGACCAAAGACCTGAAGGATGATATTATGGATGTGTACCTGCTGTGTTTAGAAATACCATACCATTATGGACATGGAAATTTTTTTTTTTTTTTCGTAATATTTAACTAATAAGAATCTATCTATCTTCTTTATCAGTGACACAATTCCACCAAAACATAATTAAAGAATTTAGAACAGCCTGAATTTGATAGATTAAGACATTGACATAAAGGCTTCCGGCACTACTTTGTATATTTCATCTAAAATCGATCAAAAACCACTGCATAAAATTCTTATATCTCTTGACGGTTGATTCATCGCACATACAACTCTAACATTATCGACCCAAATTTTTACCATCCCTTAAATATGGTTTATTTCTCTTTTTATTTCTCCTTAGATCGCCATAGACCCCCAAAGAGCTATCATCTCGATGGAGGAAGATGACGTCTCACCCACATTATCAGTGAGTTTTTTTATCTTTATACTTTTTGCCTCTTTTCAGTTTAATGATACCCTTTTATATTCAACTTGCCATTGTTGTTCTATTTAACTAGCAATAGGCTAACAAAAATATATACATATTATCACGCATTCCTGAGTAATTCTACAACTTTCTTGCCCCTTCTTCCAATCTCCAGAGTTTATTCTGTTTTATCACATCATTATTCGGTCGCCATCATCACCATTAACCTTAGCCTTCTGCCTACCTGTATTTTACCATTCGGTCCAAGGACTCTATTTGATAAAAACAATTATTTACATGCATATGTAGGTTTACAATATTTTTACTGAATTGATCACTTTGGTACCTGCTGTCTGACATAAGATGGTCTATGTTCACATGACAAACAATGTTATATGTTACAAAATGTCATAGAATTTAGAATATTTCATATTTGCGTAATTTTGTGTATGTTAAAAATGACTTTCAGAACAGGATATGAAGGAAATTAAACTAGTTTTTTTTATTGTAATAATTAAAAATGAAAAACGGAAACCAATGATGATACATCTATCATAGAAAGATATTTTAATTCTAGCCAAACCATACATCTCTCAGTATCAACAAACATTATACTGAACAATCTTATTTTTCTATTTACAGCGCAGCATGTACTCCTCTGGCGGTTTCACGTGTGTTGAATCTCTCAATGTGGCGCGGATGGCCGTGTTCTTGAACTGGGTGGCTGGCGAAAGAAGACCGGCGCAGGCCGCGTTGCTTTACCTGCTGACGGACACTTACACGGCTGGGCAAGCGACCGCACTGCCCCGCTGGGCGTACGAGCTGCACTCGGCGTTTCTGGTGCCTGGCGCGGTTAGTAGAAAAGATTTATTTCCCAATTTAAAGCCAGTAAAACCTTATGCATCAGTAAGTATTGAATTCAAATATTTAAAGTAAAAATATTACATATTAAAGTACCTTAACCTACATTATTAACTTTAAAAAAACATTTTTCTACAAAATTTAGTGTCATTACTGCATTGCACACTTATTTCCATTTTAAATTCATGAGTTCAGATATATATTTTGATTCTATTATTCACATTATTTTACCTGTTGCAATATTTTCTACAATAAAACTATATATATAAAACTGAATGTCCTCTTTCGAATTCTACACCCTTTGACCGATCCAAACCCAATTTTGAACTCTTTTGGACCCTGTGCAAAATATAGGGACCATCCCCTCTAAGGTGTACAGGTGTGCATGCGCACACGATTTGGCATCATAACATGCACACCATTTTTAACAAGACTTTTTCATGTGTCGTCTTCTATCAAAGATCAACGACCCTGTTGCAATGTGTTGATTTATCATGTTTAAGATCACCAACATTTTGGACATTAAATCACTCTCTGAGTTTACAGATATCTCTTTCTACCTACGCCTCTGCTTCCCCCGCATAATGAGTTGTAAAATATCTAATTTTTTATTGTGGAGAATGTGTCCAATTATCAAACCGCTTTCTTTGGTAATTGTTATTAGTTTTTTTGACTTATTTATATAAATTTGTTAGTAATGTGGTCAACTCAGGCCTTACCAGTAGTATGTATTATACTAAGGATGGTAATGTTTATATTATTTTCTTCCCTAGCGCACAAATAATAGCATTGGTCCTTAAAATTGCAAAAAATATATATTGCGGATACCATGATCCAAATATCACCCCAACCCCTCTCCTAGATATAAATATATATTATACTATATTGAATGCCATCCAGACTATGTCAAATTTTGCATTGTTACTCTTTAGAACTCTGCGCAAAACATATAGACACCGTTTTCTTGGCCATCCCACCCCCTCCCTGCAATGTAAATATGTTTTAAATTTAATCCTGTCCATTTCAAAATTTGCAGTTACTCTTTAGAACCGTGTGCAAAATATAAACACCCTCTCCCCTCACACTAGCCGCCTCACCCTTTCCTCCTCAAAGTCTATTACAGTAAAACCCCATTAAAATGAACTCTGCTACATTACGAGTTGAAATATGTTCAAGGAATATGTGTAAAGTCTGCTCTGTTACGGAAAATATTATTGTTTGAAATTTTTATAAAATCGTATTAAGCTGAATGTTTACATACTTTGAAATAAATATTTGCGAAATTGTTCCATTATTAATGTATATCTTTGCTTCAGACCCCAGATCACCCAACAGTCTAGCCGCTCGAAATCTGATGACCTTTAGTTTTGTGTATTCAATATGCAATTTGGAATTAATAAAACATTTCAATTAATCAAAATAATTGCATAATTACTTCTTTTTTTTTTTAATGCTTATATCTCTAACATGGTTAACATTAGTCACACATCTCTTGAACATCTTCGACTCGTTATTTAGTCATGAAATATTATGGACTAGATTTGTTACACCCTGTATATGGAAGTTTTTTATTTTATATCTCAATAATGAGGTTTTATTGTATGTTGAACACTATCAAAATTTTATTTAGTTGCACTCTAGGTTTTTTAAGAAAATATAATCATCCCACCCTACTCTCTGGGCATTTCATCCTCCCTCTGCCTGGACCAATTTTGCATATATCTTATCAGATATTTAGGGCCTAGGCAAAACAAATCCTCTCCTCTCCTAAAGCCCTATTTTAAATTCTAACTGAATCTGAGTCCTAGGCAGCGCCAGATACTGGTGGCTAGCCAATACAGCCTCATTCTGGTCAGTGCACATTAAACTTATCTAAAATATATATATATATATATATACATCATTTTCTTTGCCTATTTTCACACAACCTCAATTTTCATATTTTAGTCAGGTTTTGTAAAATTATATTAATTTGTATTTTTTTTTTTCAGCCCTTGGCCTTGAGCAGCGTGGACGAAAATATGGCTAGAGAAATTGACGACGCACTTATAAACGGTAATTCTTTTAATATGTTGTATTCACGTAAACAATATAGTATCCAGGTAATTGTGGCCCACACGACCAGAGTAGTATAACCGTAGAATTCTTGAGGTCGAAATGTAATATACTGTATGGGAGATGAGGGAAGGATCGCAATTTTTTATAGCCTGTGTTATTCAAACGTTGACACTGAAACAGTGGCTGATTTGACTAGTGACTCGCATCACACTATGCTTAATTTAAGTCAGCCATGATTCCATCATTATTGTTTTTATTTTTCAGAACATGACAAGGAAGAGGTTCTACGAAGAATATTTTACAAAGTCAGGGAAAAAGCTAAAGAAGAATTGTCACAACAACTTACAGAATTTCAGGTATTATTTTGTGTTACATAATACCTTTACATTTTCTTTTAAATTCTTCCATACCGAAGTTCAACATGTTCACTCTGCTCAAAAATGTGTTTCTTCATTTTTTCACTATTTATACACTATACTTATTTACAAGTCAGTAAAATATACTTATATATATATACACATGAGTTTCATTATTTTATGAACAATAATAATACTTTAAATACGCACAGATGTACATTAGCTTTTATATAAGCGCTCAGAAAAGTGCATAAAACAACCAACCTACACCTGATACCGATAATAACTGATTAGTTGTGATGTGCTGAGATGAAACAAAATGATCAGAGCCATGCTGCAATATTTTCGTGAAGTTGTGGACATACTATATGTGTGACGTGCTTTCAGCACTGAACATTTAAAATGTAGGGTATCTCAGTGTAGTTTATGAGAAACTCCCTTCAACGATTCACACGAATTGTATTTTGTTTCAGATTAAGAGACAGCTTGGCTTGGGAACATTCTACGGACCATCAGATTCTGAACTTGAACAGTGTGATCTGGACAAAAATCAGGTACAAATAAGCTATGACAAGAATCAGATATGGCCATACGTTGATATGAATGCAAATTTTCTATGTGAGACCTGCGTTTTAATGAACCAATTGAGTCCTTAGTTTGCTTTGTGACTACTTTTTACTACTTTTTAAAATTATTCTTTGCCAACTTTTATGGTGGTCTTCATCCAGTGGTTTTATTGAGAAATCTGGTGCAGTTTAATCCACTTAAATTAATGTTGGTTTAATAAAAGTTTAAATGTTTAAAACTTTCAATTTTGTTAATATTAATAATATTTTCTCTGATTATTGTAACTATGCACTGCTTTTATTCAATGTATTTTTATTATGATACGATATGAAGATATACCATATTAAAAGGATCCTTTTTGACAAATTATATATTTTTTTGTAATAAAGTTATAAAATTTTAATTTTCTTGTGTTTCTTTTATGAGATAAATTCTTAAAACAAATTTTGATTATTATATTGATGAAGATTCGTATTGTGTATCTCGTAAAACCCCATTAATTTGAGATTCAAAAATTTTCAACCACAAGACTCGAATTATCGATTTTATAGTTAATTAACCCTGTTAAATTTCAATTTTATATTTAAAAACTCCGGGTATTCTGGTTCAAAATAATTTTTAAACTCGCTTCACAAATCATTACATTTTTACATTGAATAATGAATGTTACTTTTAGATCATGCCAGCCCATGTGCCATCCTTTATGTATGTGTGACATGCTGATATACTGGGTTTTTTAGTCCCTTGAATCTTGAATTAATGAAGTTTTACTGTAAAAAAAATTTTTATCTATAAAATTACTTTATTTGAAAATTCCACACCCTATTAATGAGTATTTCATACAAACTTTATATATGTATGTAAAAGACTGTAATATTTTATAGGAAACTGCAGTTGTTATGAAATGGTTGGTACCTCGGTTAGCAATGTGGTCAGATGCGTCGCAGGGAGACCACTGGGCTGCCACTTATGGGAGTCCGGCCCAAGCTCTACTGGCAGCTGCCATTCCTCCATTACTGCAGCACACCTTCTGTCTCAAGTAAGCGTGTGATCTTTTAAAATACAAATATTTACATCACTTATTCCTCTGCATAAGCTCTAAAAGTAAAATTTATTTTAATTAAATCATGTGAGCCTATCTCAATCTTTTGTCTATATGAGATGTTTTGCTATATTCAGTAAATGCTTCATTGTGTATTTTTATATCCTTTATGATTTATTAAACAATAAGGTTTTTGGAATTGTTAATATGCTAAGAACGGAAAAAATGCAGGCTAACAATGGTGTGATCGGCGCAAGTCGCCGATCACACCATTGTTAGGAGATGATGGAATCGGAAAGGATGGGTGGATAGGAAACAGGGAATCTGAAATGAGGAAAGGATGGAATAAGGGTATGACAGCGGACTAGGATGGCTTACGGGATAAGGAGGACAGCTCGACTCACCTGATGATGACGCTCCCTGACTTATCCTGAAGTTCACCCCAAAACTTGAACAGCTCGAACTGGCAATTCTGGTGAATTCACCGCACTCTGTTCACTGAATTTCACAACACAATCTTCTGTTATTCCGGTGGATCCCACAAATGATCCAGCGAGAACACCACTTCATTTCCACAATTTTGACGAATTTCAAACATATAAAAACAAACTAACCGAGCTGGGGAACACGTTTAGACTGCCTTGCGAATAGGTTTTGGGGTAGGACCAAAAACAGATCAGATTACAATTATACTACATTTAACAATAATAATTTATTTTCAAGTATGGAAGTACATATATGTATTCACCTATATAAAAAACAATAATTATGAATATGAATCGTATGGCATGAGTTAGATTCAGGTGAAGGACCCTGTTTTGCCAACTGACTAAGATTTCTCATGTTAACACTATTATATGAAGTGGGAAAAGAAGCATGAACACAGAATTATTGCAATGAAAATGAAGTCACTTAGATGTACATGTGTCAAATTTATTTAAAATAAGTTGAGGAATGAGAAAATTAAGATTGAATACAATATAGTTTGGTTGTGTGAGACGAACGAATGAAAAGAGGTTGGTAAAACGTACATGCAACAGGAGTGTTAAATGCGACAAGTGAAAATAGACACCCATATTCAGATAAATCAGATATTAAAGCCCTTGTTACAAGCTTTAACAACTGACTATGTGAATGAAAAGATGAAAGTGGGTTAGAAGTGATGTACTACGACAGAAGAATATGACATTTTATCCTTTGACGTAAGTTAATTACATAGTTCATTTTTTATACTAATGACAATATTCTTGGGTTTATGGTTATGAATTGAACAATATTTTCTGCGTTTCCAAGCTCTTAACAGATGCGACTCAGTAGAGCTCCCTAAATCCTTATAAATTTTAATTGTAAATTATTATTTATTTTAGACCACAGATGATCAGCAGTGTGATCAGCCCCGGCCCGCCGGGCTCCCCTCCCAGGCCCGCGTTCCTCCAGAGAGACAAGCTCTACAAGCAAAGGATGAAGCACATCAACAAGTCAACCAACCATCCCGTAAGACTGATTTAATTTAACCCTAGTTTACATATATAAGGCGCGCATTCTCAGTGTAGCGCTGCGGTTGCCATGTTGCGCATGCGCAATGGTTTCCTTAATCTCTTGACTCACCACATACGTATAGATATTCACATAGTGTGGCCATCTTGTAGTGAGTGGTTGAAATGTTCAAGACAATAGTTCAGCCCGCCGACTGTGAGATACGGCTCTTGATGCACCAAGCATGAAACCAGTTGACATTCATCGCCAAGTGTATCCTCTTTAGTCCTGATTTGGCACCATATGATCTCCATATTTTTCTTCATCTGAAGCAGTTCCTTAGTGGCAAGCGTTTTGATGACTATGATTAATGGACGAGTACAGATATGTTTTTTATCCCAGGAGGCGTCATTCTATGACGAAGGTATACAAAAATTAGTGCCCCGTTATGACAAGTGCCTTAATAATGGTGGTGACTATGTTGAGAAGTAGTTTAAAGTGTGTAGCATCCGAAGAAAGTAAAGTGTTGTAAAAATAATGTGTTTCTTTAAAAAAAAAAAAAAACGGTACTTAAAAAATGCGCCTCGTCTCTAGGATCCTCAATAACAAATTGTAGAGATTACAAGACAAAAATTATATGGAGAAATGCCATATTACAATCAGCTTTTCTATTGTGTCAGCTATTTGAAAAAATTGGCTAGACCAGAGCGTAAATTGTCTGAACTTACTGATTTTTCTTTATGATGGAATGTATAGATTAGGTGCACTGAAAATGTGCTAGCAACACATGCTCTACATACCGTGGACAGCATGGAGAACAAAAGTCTCGATTATTGATAATTAAACATGAAGCAGAATTTATCCTAAACTACACAGCTCCGATTTGCCATGGAAAAATTGTAGTCCAAGGAAGGGTGAAAGGAACTAATACCGTAGACGGTCGCCAACACGAAAGACCGACCCGGTTGGTACTTGGCTTCATAGTCCAGTCCCAGACTGCGCAAGAAGTGTCCGAAATAGGTGGCGATAGATCATACACAATACCAGTTCTAACTACATCCCTATCTCACAAGAAGAAGTTAACATGTTGATGAAATGAACTGGTCAAGATCTTTGAGGAGATTATTTTTGTTCTTGCTAGAGATGAATCTAAAAATAATTTAATCACTTCTTTGAAAAGAAAGCTTTCATTTGTGTCAAGAATAAGGATCCTAAATTAATACTAATTATTACCATGTGCATAAATGGAGAGTATTTGTATTTTTAGTTGGTGATTAGAGGCCACCACCTGAGTCCCATCACCGTGACCTCCGTCTGCCATTGTCACCAGTGCCACTTGCTCATCTGGGGGATTGCGCCGCAGGCCTACAATTGTTCAGGTCGGTCCTTAATATTTATTTGTCAATATCATTTCTATTAAACCTCAAATTTGTTTAAGGTATGACTAATTGTCATGGTAATCTACCTGCTCACTTAAAATATTGCCAATCAACGAGTTTTCAGATGCTTTTGAGCATCTTCCTTATAAAAACTACATAAAGCCGATGCTTTAATAAGAACTAATTGTCACGTTTTACATGCACTATTCTTTCCAGCAATTACTGAAACAACAAAAGTTATATCTATTTTTGAATTGGCTGTCGCCGATTGCTTTGACTAGGTAGTGGCCAGTCTTTTCGTAATGCCCAATTTTGTATACTGTCCATAGTCAATGGCTAACTGCGATGCATTTGGCTACAGATTTATTAATACACGAATATGCACTGTAATAAAATAAGTAACTCTAGTTTTATAAAATAAAAGTTAAATAAAAACCCCACATTCCATGGGAGCGCAGATTCAAATTCTATTCACTGAATTTGAATTTGCGCTCCCAGAGGGAAAGTCAGGTTCCTTATTATGCTCAACTACGACTGGTGACACGAGGTATATACATATATACATATTGCCATATATATGTGTCTTGGCTAAGTGCACACCATTTGCGGATACTGAATTTTTGCAGTTATTTAATATATATACGAGTTGTTTACTTCCAAATCCCTCTAGAATCAAATATGAAAAAAGTGTGTATTTGAATGCAGTTTTACTAAAAACAAATAATACTTGCGTTTGGTTCAAATACTTTACCAGAAATAATAATATAAGTATGTAATAAAAAAACCAAAATAATTTTAAGTTTCGTGTCAAAACCCTCTATAATTGAATACTTAACTTCCAAACGGCTTAATAATGAAACCGACCAATAGTGTTTAGTGGCTTGTACCAATGAAGATCAAATAATGTGAGTGACAAATACCTCTAAAATATGCGTGTTGATTATAGAGTGTGTAGATTGGCAAATCAACAGTCTCAACGTCAGTTCGCAAAAGTCAACAACATACTTTTGATTTTTTTTTCATTTCCTGTAGTATTGATGCATACGCAGAGACATCTTCCTCTTGAGACAACCCGTCTACTTATAAATGCATTTGTGGTGTCACGTGTGGATTATTGTAACAGCATCTATGCTGGCCTGCCAATGTTTCAGCTGTATAGATTACAATTCACTCTAAATGCGACATATGGAGTTTTCGAATTCTCTCATATAACATCAGCTACAATGGCTCCGATTCCCTGAAGAGTTGGATTTAAATTGTGCCGGTTGATGTACAAGGCGACACATAACATGGCACCTCTGTATCTTCAAGACCTTTGTATCCCAGACAATTTGAATGGTAGACGTCAAACTCTCAGGTCAGCCTCTACTTTAGCCGCTGAAAGGGTTGTAGAACCTACCAACTGTTGCCAGAAGTCTAAATTTAGTGAATGAGCATTTGCGGTGGCAGGCCCATAAGCGTGGAACTCTTTGCCCTCCGTCATAAGAAACAGTGCATCAGAAACTTAGTTTAAGAAGAAACTAAAAATGCACCTTTTCAAAAAATCACTTCCATAAGTGAAAATAACAATTTTTAATTTTAAAAACAAAGATAATATAGACTATAAACATTTTATGTGTAAAGCGTCCTTGAGGTGAAAGTTTTTACAAAATGGCGCTATACAAATTATCCAATATTATTATTATTATTATACATTGTATCTTCAAAATATCTATTGAAGCATTTCGATGAAAATTCTATTTTTAAACATTTCTTGTGATTTCTGGTTTTGTTAAATGGGTTTGGAAATAAACGACTTGTACATTTAAAACAAAACAACATGCCATAGTCAATGTAATTACGCAATCTGCATGAAATCTACAAATGGTACACAAAATTGTAACAGTTTGCTTTGATAAATATTGTTGTGATTTTGAAAGAATTTTTATTTTATTTATTGAATAAACAAGAATCGTCATGAGGAAAGTCTGGTAGTCTTACTTAGTCTTACATTTTTCATAAGAACAGAATATTGACTTGTTTATTGATTCTAATTAGTTGCCTTTACTTGTAATGTTAATGTCAATTCAACAGTTCTATGTCTCTTACAGATTGCAAGTTGCGAGTGCACAGAAGCTGTGCACGCCAGGTGGAGGAGCCGTGCTGCGGACCCACGGCTGCTCCTACCAGGATATCCCGTCTTATGGAAAAGCTCACCCCCGCACCGGTTCTGCCTCAGCCAATCGGTGAGCAGCTTACAAGTACAGTTCAATGCTGCCTTAGTTACGTAGATTTGTTTGTGGATAAAATATATATTTTTATTTGCATATTTTTTGTTTAAATGCACCATCACACACATAGAAACATATTGCAGTTGAAATTCATATTTTTCATTATTATTATTTTCATAGGTAACTCCCACCAGCATAGTGACCCGAATCAACACCATCACGAAAAGAAGCCGAAGAAGTCGCTGCAAACGTCCCACTTCCTCAATAGTTAGTATTTTAATTGCAATTTTTAAAGATCTATACTTCCAACTGAAAAAAAAAGATGTCTGACTAAAAATAACTACATACGTATAATGATCAAATTTGATGAGAGTAGGTGTAGGTTTTGCATCTTTCTATGTGATATATATAATTTGTTTAAATATATTCAATACTTTCTTGCAATCATGCCACTTTACCATAAGGGTACCGTCCATTGTTTCTTTCACACATTTGCACATTTTTATGTCACTCTTCCTATGTTTGGCTGTGTATTGCATAATCACTCAATATTTCACTATTAAATATCATCACTTTAGATTTTCTAATATTTATCAGTTTACTAATGTATATGCATCATCTGCATATATATTAGTAAGCCGGGTCACTGCTTTCAATGTAAGAACCACATTATGTAGATTAGATGTGAAATGGTACAAGACTTATGTATTATGCGCAGGACACTCAAAAGTGTTCGATGCCCCTCTACCACTATTGCTGTCACCCTGACTTCCCAAAAGTCAATATACTTCTTATGTACTGATACTTGAATATAAAATATTGGATAAGCAAATAAGTTCTTGTGAATTTTGTTAATTTCTCAGCATCTACTGAGATATTGGCTTTCAAAAAATAGGAATACTTTGAACAGTTCAGATAATGGAATTATCACAGAAGCAGTCGTTATGGAGATAGCAATGGGGTGAATAGCTCGCCGACTTGCGTACGCTTGATGCTTGTAAATGTCCTCTCAATTACCTCCTTCAATATTTCGCATTAAGTACCAGTCACATACAATAAACCGACTGCACGGGTACCCGAGTCTCACAATCTTTTGTAGGGGCATGTTTTTGTCTGAAAAAAATATGTATACATTACTATTTTATTTTCAGTGGACCGCAACGCGAGAAAAACGGAAGACGACAGTTTGTGTGGACTGGATAACAGTGGAACGTCACACAACACGTCAGGTAGGAATCTTCTTATTTTGTTTTTGCGATTTTTTTTATGTTTCAGGTTTCACAAACAAAACTGTTTCTGTAATTTTTCAGCTATGTGTTTTTTCGGCATTCAAGTTTATTATTATTTCGCAAAATTCTTATGTAATTTTTTTCTTGCAGTTATAATTATTTATTTTTAAAATACAGTCGAACTTGGTTATAATGAGTATGAGGGGACCGACTAAATTTGCTTGTTATAACTATTACTCGTTATATCCAAACAACCGTTGCTATATGTAAAATCGTTTTTCCCAAACTGTTACGTGAATTTTTCTGCCTGTGCCTTCAAAACTGGCCCTTCAATATCAAATCTGCCACTTCTTTGGGTGTTAAGCCATTTTAATAATGCTGCAACATCATTAAGACCACATCCTTATTTTTCAATAATGTTGAAACAGTTGAAAACAATGAGAACTTTTTACACACTATCACATTCTTATTGTGAAGTTGTAATTATTCAGAACATAGGTCTGTGATATTTTAAATATGAATTAAATATATTGATTAGAAAGGTATACATATAAAATCAATTTTATCGAAAAATATTGTTGTTGCGTCACCGGGATTCGAACCTGGATCTCTTTCCTAACCGGGGAAGGTGCATTATCCAACTATGCTACAGCGACAATTTTCGAATCCATATGTTACCTTTTTGATATTAATACATTTAATCGTTCCATTATTTGAAAGAGCCATCTACCTTATTTTTACAGAATCTCAAATACCTTGAATAAATACGATAAAATTGATTTTATGTGTATATCTTTCTAATTAATATATTTAATTCATATTTAAACTATCATCATCAACTTTTTTTTTTTAGTAGACATGTTTGCAAATCAAAGACCACTTTTTAACTGATAAGTCAATGTCAAATTGTCAATCCAACACTACCGACGCATACATTACTTTAGACAATCTCATAATAAATTTGAATTCAGAGAAAAACACTAATTGAGATTGTAAAATGGCATTTGTGGATGTCTGTTTTTTTATTTGACACTTTTGTTTGATACTCGATAATAAGTTGTAAGCGTCAACATGATCGAAGTTTTGGCAGCCGGAAATCTTAACTTCTTTCACTCTAATTGTTAACATTTTTCCAGAATTGCTTTTTATCAGTCCCAACAAGCACACAAATATTAATTATTCGGTATAACTGAGAAGCAAGCTTGTTATAACAGTTCACTTTTGTATGAAAACTTACATATACTAAAATATCAATGAGTTTTTGCTCACTATAGCCATGAACTTGCTACACCCGAGCTCGCTATAACCAAGTTTGACTGTATCTGTGTTTGGGATTTTTGATTTTTTCTACACCTTTGTTCAGTGTTGTGTACTCCAAAAAAGACAGGCCACCTACGAACTTACAACATATTGGAGAATTGCTGTTTCTTTAAAAAGGTAAGTGTTTTTTCTTTTTATTGCACATTGATATGGACATAATGGATTCACTGCATATGAATCGATATTGTGATATCTGATATGAACGTTTATAGATTTCTACATTCAACGGGCATTCTGATTACATAATCCTCTCCTCATCCCATGTTCGACAATGACTAAGCATTGTAATCCTACCAAATACGTTGATTAACTTAAATTATTTTGAAGAGTTCCAGGCTCTTGGGCCTGCCACAGCAAATTCCTGTTCACTGAACTCGGTCTTTTGGGAATGGCTGATCGGTTCTACAACTCTTTGTGCATCTAAAGTAGTGGCTGACCTGAGTGTTTTACGTCTACCATTCAATTTGTCTTGAATACAGAATTCCTGAAGATAGAGAGCCACCATGTTGTAGATGCACTACATTGGCTACATTTTGTGCTGGTCGTGTTTGTTGGTCAATCATTTTCAAAATAAAGTTTTTCCGGTGGTGCCTGACGAGCTCTTCCCAGTTACACCTAATTAGTATGGATAAGTTGACCTTGCTCCATAATTACCAGAGTCACGCGATTTTTCTTCTTCTTTGTCTTGTCAAAACAGTTGTGGCGAACTGCTGACAGAGTGCAGTATTAACAGAAGCAGCTTTCACCAGATATACCCAGCATGCGGAGTGACTGCCGCCTTTTCACTCTACCTTAAACCACCAATCTTTCCATGTTATCTTCGAGCCTGGTGCTGTGGCCAAATTGTTGAAGCAATACACAATTAAAGATAATCGTTTCTCAATTTTAAATTAGTCTAGCATTAACACACTAGTCCAATGGGCTGATAGTATATTTCTAGAGTCTATTTTTTCGTATTGTATCCTTTTCAGTGTCTTAGAGAAATAATATTAACAATGCGAGTGATGTAACAATGATATTTTATGATCCTGTTCTGCCATCATTTTTAAGATCGTCCGTCGCATTTCTTGTCCATGGCGTTTCTTCTTCAGATTGTTCATCGTCGTTATTGCATTTCTTCCTTAAGGTCTATCTCGTAGCTGATATTAAAGAACTCAGCAGTCTTATTCTAGCTTTTGCGCTATCCGATGTTGTAACGTCTGGCACTTTACTCTGCTCACATTAACAACATGCATGGTCGCGAAACCCAGAATAAGCCTGCAGATAGACATAGCTATACACAACATCACAATTGCCATTCTGAGCGATTTCTAGTCTGTTAACTGTGTAAACACGCTTACAGGACGCTAATTAAAATCAATTGAGCTGAATCTTTCTGTAATATCTTTCTTGGCTATCTGCGAGGAATACTGTTGTTTCCACTCATCGAACAACTGTAAATGTGATTTTCTTGTCTTGCGATTTTTTTTTTCAGACACTTCACAGTTTTGTCGAGAAAACTACGTTAGATACAAAATTTCGTGACTCTTTTACCAGGTGTTTTATTTTTTCCTTAATTTCAGAAATATATTTCTCACCACTTGCATAAACTGCCAATTAACCAGAAAGGGATGTTAATATTTATTAAAAAAATTATATTTAGTGCATTGATTTATATTATTTTTGGTTTTCATTAAAAGAGATAAAAAAAGATTTTAGAAGCGCCGGGAATTGATCTCGTATTGGTATTGGGAATTGATCTTACCACTTTAGTCACATGTTACCACCCCGTGCCAAATTGTCGTTTAAGAATATAATGCTGAGGGAAAAAAATGTTTCTCTTTTTAATCACATAATTTCGTTATACAATATTATTCAGCAAAGTTATAAAGCAGACGGTAAAATATGTCAGTGATTGTGCTGGCTGCTTATTTGTTCACCGATTTAAAAATATTTTTAAAAACATTACATGCATGGGTGGTATAATACAAGTGTCTGAAATATTAACGCGTTTTCTTTTCTCAAATTGCTTCTACATTTAGCATTGTCTGGAGTGGCGAGTGTCACTTTGTCGATCCTAGATTCAAAGATTTAATATTTTTACACAAATGATTAACTGTCGTGCCTTTGAAGTTTTCAGGTCACGAATTACGTTTTTAAATTGACTGCTACCACATAAAAAATATTTGCTAAACAATTGAAATACACACATTTTTTGAGTCAATAAATATTTGATTCCGAGAAATCTACAAATTCCAATACTATTTCAAAATCAAGATAGAATATATACGTAAAATGTCATAATAATATTACTTCTTTCGGCTTGCACACGGGAATTAATGAAGGACGTGAAGAAAGGCAGTATTGAATTATCTTCTAAAAATAATGATTTTATTATTTGCATACTTTTATAATTAAAGCATTTTATACATGAATCTTTCAATTTATTCATAAAAAAATGTCTTCTTGAGTTACACACTTGACTTGTGTGAAACTTTAAAACTATCTTATCTTACGTTAAAACGTTAGAAACGCAAGTAACGCTTATCGCGCACCATCGCACGATGTTGTACATTTAGCCAAGGCGCAAACCGTTCGATTATTTTACTGGATTTTTTAATAGCAGGCTAATGATAGTGATCAACGTCAGGACGGCGAGACCTGGATATACGGTATCACGCGTGTCGCCCGAACGGTAAATTAAGTTATTATTTTTAACATTTTAAGAGTGTGATGCTATGTAGGATATGATTGCTGTCTGCTAGGTTTATTCAAAATACTGTCCGTAAAATCTGTTTTTTTTCACACGTTTTCAAACTTAGCCGAAGCTTTGTCGACTACAAAAATAGCACAGAACCTTTAACCTTTCACGTGAGCGTAAGCCCACTGAGCCACCAACCCTCGGTATGTCATTATTCAACCATATCATGCCTCTCTACGTAGGATCGAGTAGATGACACACAGTGCAATACCGCCGGGCAATGTCTTTGAAACAGTGCACGAATGTGGAAAAATCCAATTTGCCCATTGTTTAAAAAATTGACAATTCCAGTGTACTTCATGGCCTTTGGTATACTACCAGGTCGGATATCGTAGCGTCCGACTTATTTTTAAACTGACCTGGTTAAGTCCCCCACCCTCGTGAGCTTAATAGCCGGTGGGCGTCAGAGGCATCGAGACTGATGTTGGAACTTGTTATTTTCTCCTCCGTGCCATTTCTGGCACACGGTGACCTCCTGATTTGTTATGGACTTAACAATTGGCTGTTTTGCGCTGCTCTCATTGCTGACAGCAAGGTTTCTCCCACCTGTCGCGTCGAGTCAGTATTCCTGATAAAATTACCCTTTGCTATGTTTTTTTTTACAGCATTAAAATACAATTCGGCAATTAAAAAATTATTCCAAATAAACATTAACTTTAATAATCCACGTCGCCCTCCGTCCTCTTGACTATACTCCTCCACTTTTCTCGCCATCCTGCAGATCAGAGAAGTGCCTGTTGCCTTTTCCACTTGGTCGGTCCAACGGGTTGGGGGATCTTCTTCGTCCTCGCAAAATGCAAAAAAAAATGGAAGGATTCGTCTCGGGAAAAAGGTTAAGAGTCTGTCCTTGATCTTCAGTTTTTGCAAGTTTCTCGCCGTCCATTGTATGTGCAACATGTGTCTCCAGCACCACATCTCAAAGGCATCAATCCGTCTCCCCCTTGCCTTCAAGATCCATGATTCCAAACCATATAAAAATATAGAATGCACCAGAGACTAACCTAACTTTTATAGCATCCCACAATAAACTATTTTTTCGTATCCGTCTTTCTTTAGAATCTAATTGATTTGTAATTCTGTTATACGTAAGGGTTAGTCTTAGGGATAGGGCGTGGTGATTAATAAAATATACGAAAATAGATTAATTAAATATAATGTATACCTGGTTTTATAATATTGCCATTGACTAATTGAGATGTATATTTATAATTTCCACATTCCATATAAATTGACGTAAGTTTCACAGAAGCTGTCTTTTTTGTGTGTTCCCCGCAATACGATCTTTCACCTGGTCCGAAATACTTGATCGTATTATTTCTGTGAGAATGTTAACATCTTATCAGTTTATTTCTCCATATTTTGAACTTATAAACTTGCATTTTCGAAGTGTAATATTTTGTTTTTAACTAGTTAACACTTATATTACAAGTTCAGAATCAAAACCCAATTCGTTATCTTCCAGCATTTTTAAAATAATAAAATCAAAAAATAAAATTAACCAAATTTACAATACCTATATATTTCAAATTAATCACGCAGTTGAATGTAAATATTTTTCTAAATACAAATTTAATGTATTAATTAGAAAAATATACATATAAAATCAATGTTATCGAAAAATATTGTTGTTGGTATCGAGATTCGAACCTTGATCTCTTCCTATCCGGGGAACGTGCATTAACCGATTATTCTACACCAACACAATGCATTGACGACAAATTTTCGAACTTGCATGTTACACTTTTCAAATTGATACATATATCGTTCCATTATTTGAAAGCCTTCATTATTTTTACGGAATCTCAAATACCCGGGTAGGAAGAGATCCCGGTTCGAATCCCAGTAGCAACAATAATATTTTACATTCAAATTGCATGATTAATTTGAAATATCTATAGTTATTGCAAATTTCGTTAATTTTATTTTTTTATTTAACCGGGTATTTGAGATTCTGTAAAAATAAAGAAGATGGCTTTCAAATAATGGAACGATAGATGTATCAATATGAAAAGTGTAACATATAAGTTCGAAAATTTGTCGTCAATGAACTGTGTTGGTGTAGCATAATCGGTTAATGCACGTTCCCCGTATCCAGGTTCTTATTACGGTAGCAACAACAATATTTTTCGATAAAATAAATTTTATATGTATCTTTCTAATTAATACAATTTAATTTGTATTAAAAATATCACAGAGCTATGTTCTGAATAATTAGAACTTCACAATAAGAATGTATTCTCCTTAATAAGAATGTAAATATGGTTAATTTTAACGATTCGCTAATAAAAGGTCCAGAAATTCAGTTAGACATCTTTGCTGTCGGTCCGGCCACAATAAGGGATGGATGGGTGGCTCCGAGCTGCGCATCAGCGCACTCCGCCTCGGCACCATCATCGCTCTCATTAAGGGCGGCGAATCGCCGAGCGGAAAACTAAACTATCATACGGAAATTTAACCATTTAATTATACTATACTTTTTAAATTCACTGAATCATTAATTTTCTCAAATTAGTTTTCCCGAAAAAATCCCACTTCAGATCGTTCGGATCCGGTTGAAAATTAATATGAAACCTCTCACAAGGAATACTTTACAAAAATGTTTAGTCCGTTGCTTCTAATTTTCAACAGCGCAGTGACTAGTCTAGTTGGTAAGATTACTGCTTTCCATTATGAATAAACACTTCCATCTACATCCGAAATGAAGACAAGTATTGCGAAATCTCTATGATCTAAAAACAGATCTCGCCCCGAATGCGCATTATTTGATAATAATTTAGATAGTTCTGATTATTTATTTTCATCAACCTCCGTCCTACTTAGTGATTTTTTAAAAAATAGAAATGTGTATACGAAATACATGTCAAACATCAATATTCTTACTTTTTTCAAACTAAGCTAAACGCTTGTACTCGTTTCTGAGACTACTTTACTTTCGTTTTTGAGAATACATACTTACATTTTTAGTTTAAACGTTATAAAAAATACTCTGAAACGTTTCATGGAGCGGGTTCATCGTATTGTATGATCCCTTGAACAAAGTGTGCCTGAAGATATACCAATGTGACTTAACCTAACTTACCATAGGCAGAGAGAATGGAGCACCACACTCTTCTCTTCTGACACACATTCATACTTCTTCTCTTGCAAGCTCGTCGATTATTTAGGCAGGACCATCTTCCAGTATCTGGTTTACCTGACCATTCCAAGACTTCCGCGGACGTCTTCTATTTTTGGCGCCATCAACATTTGCGGCACATATCTTTCTTACAATTCTCTCATTAATTCGTTGTATACATGAATTTCATATTAACAAATGGATATAAAGAATGAACAAAAATCGATCGGCTGAATTGTAACTCATATCAGAATATTTTTTGATGGAAATTAATCCTATAACATTTTCAGAACCGCGTGCACCTGAATCGTGACAGTATGCATCATCACCTACGTGACGAGTAACGATTAACGAGACGTTCAATAACGTCAAAAAATTGTCATGAAATTTTTGTCAAGTATTTTTAACAAAAATGATTGTTAAGAATTTTTGTCAGAGAATGATTGTTAAGAATTTTTATCAGAAAATGATTGTCGAGAATTTTCGTCAGAGAATGATTGTCAAGAATTTTTGCCAGAAAATGATTGTGAAGAAATGTTGTCAAAAAAATTATTGTCAATACTTTTGAAGACGTTTGGCGACATTTGATGTTAATCGTGATTGTTCGACTCTGATTCAGTTCATTTTCTGGAGCGCATTGTTAATCAATACTGCAAACATTCGATCGCTCCAACTAGATAGATAGATAGGTAGGTAGGTATGCGGGATTTTCTTTTTTTTCCTTTTGCTTTACAACTGTTTGGGAAAGCATCGTCCGGCTCTCTGTCGTAACACATCTAGACCAAAGTTCGTTCAAATGTGTAAATTTTATAAAACAAGCATATGTAAAAAAAGTGTAAATGAGAACAAAAAAAATATTGATATGAAATTAGATGATTTCAGTTCGCTCAAGTATTTCTTTAAAACGACATCATCATCACTATTCATCATTCTCAACCTCTTATCTTAGGAGGGTCAAGAGGGGGGGGACAAAGTCTCGCTTCCATCTTTCCGTGTCTTACGCTGTTGTAATCTCTAGTCTGGGACTAACTATCTTCACTCCGAAGTTGATACGTTCATCTGGCATTCGCAAAACGTGTCCAAGCCTCTACATATGCAGAAGTAGAGCTTTCTATATCTCCACGAATGTCTGCCTTATCGCGACACTTCTTATTTCACGCTTCTTCATAAGATCTCATTTCGGCAGCCTGGACTCTTGATTCAGACTCTCTCTCTAAAAGAATCCATATTTAGTGAATATGTATTTAAATGGGCTTATGAATATGTATTTAAAGCTTTAAAAACACCCACTTTATACGCATCTAGAGAATCCGATCCCGGGATTCTGATCTAGTTTTCAGTAATTATGAATCCCGGGATTATTACGTAAGTCCCGAAACTTACGAGATTAATATTTTAGATTATTTTCTAAATAAAATCAAGACTTTACAATTGTGAAACACTCGATGCTTCGCTATTGCTTCACGCTCTGTCAATATATAAATTATTATATGCTCAGCAAGATATGAAACAAACGTAGGATATTATTTTCGATATCTCGACGAGTATCTTGAAAAGAGAAAGATTGAGAACTATTCCCCTAGACGTCAAACATCTCGCCATTAGCAAAGTTGGCGCCGCGGGACACTCCCTTCTGTGTCCACCGCAGGTGCGGTCCACCCCCACTGACCTCCCGGGCAGGCAGAGAACTCGACAATGCGACTCTATTGTATACCGCTACTTTTGCCTCAACTGACAAGTTTCCATTAGAAATTTATATTTCCTTTTGTTAATAGAAATACATATATTAGATCGATTAAGATTTAACACAATTAATTTCATCAAAATGTGCCTTGTATATAAATGTATTTCGTTCTTACTCTACAATTTCTATCATACCAGGCGTAATTCGGTTGCGATGATTGGGTCATTAATAAAAAAATCACAGGTGATTAGTATTATTTTTAATTAGCGGTCCGTGTCAGGCGTTACCCGGGATTCTGAATTAGTTATAATTTTAAATAAGTAGATAAGTGGAATATTTTTTTTTATGTAATTGTAATGGATAATATGATCCTGGCAGAGGGAGGGTTATATGTCAGGGTCCTAGAGTGCAACTGAGATGTTTTTCAATATAATACTTAATATTATCTTGCAGAAGGGATGAGGTGGGGGCCTATACTTGGCTTAGGTCCTAAAGATAAACAATTCAAAACATTCTTTAAATCCATAAAAAGGTATAGTATTGTATAGAGAACAGACAAACATACAGATGTATATTAACTAGAGAGTCCCATCCCTCGACCCCATTAACATGCAGCCCTTCCGCGCCCTCTGCACGGTGGCCTGCCGCTCTCGGTCACCCTGCGTCCGCCGGGGTATTTTTAGCGGCGACGGCGACCCGGTACACGACGCATGTTACGGCATATCTACGACGGAAAATTCGATCGCTGTCATTGGTTTCTTGCCGTGAAAAATGCCCATAAATCATTTAAACTCTTAACTAATTTATAGGATGTTGTCAATCGTGCATCAATTATGTTAGGTTAGGTTCATTATCGTTTATTCATTTGTCTTTAAATTGACTTCTTTTCATCTATGAATTTTACTGGTATGATTTCGATCAGCGATGTTCCAGATTCGTAGTTTTCTCAAGAACAAGAAAAAACACAAAATAATGCCACTTATGAATTGTTTGGTTCATGCATAAATATAACTTACGTGTACTGACAATTAAGTTTGTAGAATACTTTTCATGCGCATTATGTGGCAACACTGCGACATCGGCAACGAGCTGTTCATGAAATGACGCCGGAACAAACCGTTAGGTCCTTAAAGGCCTTTTTCGCCCCCTCCCCTCCCCTCGATCTATCCTGATTTTTTTTATTCAAGAAAGATGTGAAGGATCATCATTAGTGGTCACGAGCGGAGGTGAAACGGATCACGACGCGTGCTCTGAAGAGCCCCGCGGATAATGAATACTGCTTGTGAAAAATGTTGGACTGAGTGCATTGCTTTAAGAGGAGATTATTTTGAAAGGGATCGTGTACCAGATAACGAATAAGTATGTTCTGTAATTGTTATAAATAAATTAAAAAAAGTCTACGAACTTAATTGTCAGTCTTCGTTGGTATATAAATATGATAATAATATCTATCCATGGTGTTCCATGTTACTGATTGTCGTGCGTTTTGGCGTAGAATAATCGATGACTTTGCCCACAATTGTCGACTATTCCACGTTCCGTTATCTATTTATTTTCGCAATTTTAGAATCCAATGAATATGAAGCACCAGCTCCAGACAGTCTGAAGCATTTTACATTTTCCCATCCATTATGTATGTCCTGTCGTATTATAATATGTGTGTCCCGTGTAGCGGAAGGTCGTAGGAATATGGCAAAAGAGGTAAAATCGTATCATGAAATAATAAATAATATTCGTATTTAGTCATTATGACAATGCTGCAATTTTATACTAAATACGCTAAGCGTCAGAAGTACCTTAAATTTATACTACACTAGAAATGCCAGTGGTGTACGCTCTGTTTTGACAGCAAGTTATGTCGCACGGTAGTCGCCTTTCGGCTATGAAACGCAGCGGACATAGGTCATTGCCAAAACTGTACGTACTTAAATTGCATACTTTAAGAATGTGATTTCCTTATTGGTTAAGGTTGTATATAGTAGGACCACTTCCCTGTTTTTGATTAAAATCATATTTTCAACATTGATTAAATAGGTTTTACGGAAACACTAACCGCGGTGGCGTAGCGGTCGACTAGCAACAAGAAAACGTAATAAGTTGTAAATTTATTATGACCTAAATAAGTACTTATAGTAAAATATAACAGGGGGGGAATTAGTTAAGAAAATGTTATATGATTTACTTAGAAAAATATAAAGAAAAAAATCAATCTTTCTAAAAAATATATAATTTCTACAAGGTGTAACACACCTAGTCCACAGTATTTTATGGGTGGATACCTGAATATAATATAATATAATAAGAAAATAAAAAATTAGACCTGAACATGTTCTTTTACTTTGTATTTTGAGGTGATCTTTTACTTTATATTTTGAGGTCTCATCATTTTTTAAATGTTTAATGAGTGTTTATTGATTTTATTAATTATCTTGGCACAACACATTCTCTCGTTCTCTCACCTGCACATTGTTCGCGATGCGTCCCTCATTCGACAGCCAAGGAGCCTTCATATCACTAATAAAATAATGGTTGACGAGTGTCACCATCAGAAAAACTTTATGTTGAAAAAATATTGAAACATGAATTAGATTATTTTTTATAATCACAGGTATTATACAGGGTGAACAGACCTAGTCCACAATATTTTATGGGTGACTAAATTACAAGTCGAAAATGTTCCACTCCAGAAGAATTCAAGAATCGTATTACCACTGTGCTGCGACAGCTCGGTCAGCACGTTCCAAATTAATTATTTTTTTTAACTTTTCTCCAACGACATCTCTTACCAGTAAAAAGCTACCTGGTTAATTGAATTCCGCGTTTAACGTTCAATGAAATTTGCCAGATGGTTCCAGAAGTCTTTTCGAGAAAATTGCAATAATAAGTTTAGCTAGCATTACCTCAGCTGGCGCAGCTCATTCGCTCGATTTTTAGATAATTTATTACGTATAAATTACCTGCAAATATTATTATTTGTATGTATTTGCAATCTGTCATGCGTGACTGGTTTGTCTTTTAACGCTTTATAAAATAGATTATCAAAGTGCGATAATTTATTTCGTAAAGATCACTACTGCATCAATAAAAATAGTATTTCACATTATTAATCATTTTTATTGCGTTTACCCCGATTGTACATTATATTTATAACGCTCACTTCGTGCTGTTCCCTTATATCTTCCTCTCCTACGCGATCGTTCATAGTCCTCCCACGTTCCCGGCGAACTGCCCACGCAGACCTGACGCGATCATATCCACTGGCATTTCCAACTATCGAAGATAATAACTTTTTTCTACACACGTGTACTACGCTAACTGGAAAAAATGTCTTATTTTTTGTTCTTTCTTTCTTTTGTTACTCGCAACTTTATGATCTTAATGGATTCTCTACGAAAACATGTAACAGAACCTTCATCCAGATTATCCCCGAATTCTTGCCAAGTTTCCCACAGACCACCCCTGCCATTCCCCCCCCCGCTTGATAGGAATACTTGCCAACAAGGGGATTGATACCGGCGACCTTGACATTCGTTCTTCGGAGACTCCCGACTGAGGTCAGTGGAGAAACGATATGTTCTTTCAGAATGTCATTTTAGAGTTTATTTTGTTTTTATTTTAAATAACATGCTGACTTATCGTAAGTAAATAATAAGAAATGTCATGGCGAATATTGTTTTTTTTTTTGCGTCAATGTAAACCATGTGAACATCGTGAAATCGAGATAATATTGCAGGCTCAGATGTAAGTGAATCTTATTGAAGTTTGCCACGATAGCTTGGTTTTATGACTCAAAAAGATGTGATTTATCGAATAAAATTTCCGTCGAATACATTAGGATTTTTACTTTTCTCAACTCGCTTTGCCTAGCGCGCACTAGTACTCGCCGCTTAGTGGGAATGTTCACATACCTTCACAATTTGACTCGGTAGTAATAATTATACATCTCTCTTATTACTTGCAAGCAGTACTCGTCAGCATAACGTAAATTGTTTAATATTTGTCCTTTTATATTTAGCCCTTGTTTGGCTTCTTGTAACTTCTCATGTGCAAACTATGCAGTTTAGTACTCAGATTAACGCGACCTTTGTGTGATATTAATGATTAATATTGATGTTATTAATCAAGATATACGACACCCCGCGGCTTAATCCACACTCCCTTTGCATTTCTTCATCCAATTCTCTTCTATATTTTTGCATTATAAAGTCCACCATATATGTCTGCATTCTCCAACTCAAATTAGTGAAGAAGTCTCCCTCTTTTTTTAAAAACCTTTTTGTTTCACTTCCCTTTTTCATTTAGGTGCCGCGGTCTTTTGATTCAGAAAACTTCCCCGAGTAGTGTTCTTTCGTTTTTGCAACGAGCCCTTAGGTCAGTGTACCTACGTGAGCACCGCTTAAGTCTTCTGATGCGAAGTGTGAGTTTTGAGATTGAAGATATTTAAATTAGTGTTTCGGTAGTGATATTTGAATAGAAAATGGTACATAACATCGAATTGAAATGTTGAATTCCTTTAAAATATACGAGTTTGGTGAATATGTAACCTTTTATTCTGAAGGTACATATTTCAAAGAGAAAACAAACAAGCGCATTTCTATTGTCAGAAAATTGAAATTTGGCTGTTGTACCTACTGTAGAAAGTTGACAGAAAGCAAATCGGCTAAGCGACCGGCCGCTTCGCCGCCAAGAGCCAACGAGCCGACAGTTTATGGCAATATAATGTTCGTGTACCAACATATATGTTGAGTCGTTAGTGACATAAAAGTAATTTTAATGATCTAATCGTTCACAGAAATGTTTTTCGCGCCAGTCCTAGAACAAATTAAATAAAATTTTCCACAAGTCCCGTGTATTATTTGCAATGTAAAATCATTAGTGGCAGATATATTTTTCCCCGCTCTGAATTTGCCAAAGGATGATTCGTTGATTTTCTGAAAAGGCTATCCTCCGTACAGATGTCGTTTGGACCAGTTCCAAGAACACAATTCATCTGGTTGTAAAATCTCGGTTGGAATTAGCTTCTCGGACCAGTCGAGACACGTGATTCCCTCTATACATAAGTGAGTCGACCATTACCACTGTATATATTATCCATACGAATTAAACAATTTATTGGGAAAAACTATTATTTTTATTTGACTGGGTCAGTTTTTCATTTTGGTTTGGCCGTGATTTTAATTTAATTTAATTTTGAAATTAACTTTATTTTAACCACTTTGGCTAATTAAACGTCGACCGGTTTCTTCTTCAGGACGGACGCGCACTAACTTATCGATTAAGTAAAATATGTAGGACCTGGCCCCAGTCGCAGTGGGAAAGTATAATTATGTGCAACCACAAAGTTAAGTCTGTAAACATTAAAAATATAATTAATCTATAGTAGAAACAATATAGCTGTATCCTGAACTTTCAACATTGTTAATCTCGACAAATTTTGTTCTATGTATCTTACTTTTGTAATGAGACATCTATTTTTTCCGGTAGTAAGCAACCAACATTGACTATTCTCTGAATATCCACAACTTCACAAATAAAATATGTTAATTCATTTACAGTGTAACCTCGATCGATCGTCCCTTGAATAATCGTTTTCCCGCATGTATCGTTTATTTCTTTCAGTCCCGAATTTTTATCATACAAAAAGCCCAAAAATAGATCGCATGGATCGTTCCTCATGCATCATTTTACCGCATTAATCGCTTAAATTTCGCAACATACTTCGTAGCTAAATGCTCTGTTTCGATTAACGGCACTCGTAAACAATGAGCGGAACATTCGAGAGAGAGAAAGAAAGAATGCTGCTACTGACTTCCCCTTAACATTATACAATACAAAGTTTTTTTTTTTTGTTTCTGTGAAGCTTTCTAATTTTATTTTTATTTAAACACATTCATTTACATGTGTAATATGTAACATTTTTCTATATTCCCGCATTCATAGTTTATTTCAATAGGCCCCTTCACAGACGACAGACAAGTGGTTTCACTGTATTTGTATTAAATGTAAGACAGTTAATGTTTGGTGTTTTAAATAAAAATACAGGATTTTAAAGAACGAATTGTGGAGTTACACGAGATTAATATTTTAATTAAAGAATTATCTCGATAGATTATACACACAATAAGTAAAAAGCGCGGTACATGGCATAACCGCCCGCAGGCCTAGCAGTAAGCAATCGGCAATCTGCTAGTATAGAAGCTGTTTTACCGTAAAAATCATCCGGTGCCTGTGGCATTCTTAAATTTCTTTGGTTGAAATCTAATTAAATAATGAATTGTAACAAAACTCCTAATGTAAAACGTGGTTTTATATATCTCGATTTCAACTGTATATGTTATTGTATAAAAGATACTCGGACGAAAATATAATATAATTTGCAGAACATGTTCAAATTAAAATGTTTAGTTTTAACATAAATAAATCTGAATGTTTATATTACGTGTATTTATGTTTTGCACTGTGGTATACATACATGTGTGTTATATAAAATAAATAATTTTAATATGGGTACTTCAATGTATCACACAATACTTTGCTTCTTTCACACTTAAATCGTCAGCATTATTCTTTTTTTACATAGGTAACAAATAATATTGTCAACTTAATTAACAACAATTTAATTCTAAGGAAATAGTTAAAGCAATTAAGTGTGGGACCGGAAAGATTTCTTTTAAAATTCAGAGAAAAATCTACTCTGAAGTTAAATTCGGCCAGAACTACTGGGCTGTGTGATGTAGGTGCATTTAACACCCACTGCATTATACTGCTAGACCATCATACATCACCACACCCAGAGAACATATTCTCTTGTTACTCGAAGATGATTCAAAATGTTCCGCGTAAGACTACTTACTTACCTTAATAGTTAAATCGACGTTGAACTTAAAAGGATTCTTAGAATAGGTTTGGTTTTTAACATTTTGTTAAATTGGTTCAATGCAGATTTGTCTCCGCAATCTTGGCTTCAAAAATATATTTCGTATATGCTAGAATTTTTCTATATTAAGGCAATGTTGTGTTACGCGGAAAATAAATTTAATGGTCGCGGTCTTTCTTATAATGCTTGTATTTTCTTAATTATGACAAATAATATTCAGTTTATTAGTTTTACATTAGTGTAAAGGTCCTATCTAAGTAATAGTTTAAAAAAAAGTCTGATCTATTGTATAACTTCTGATATAAATTAATAATAAAAACCCACATTTTCGTAAAAAACGCTGAAATTATTTTTGAAAGGTAAGCCTTAACACACCGAGAAATATACCATGTTTATTAAATTTTTCAATATTTTTTGACTTTTGTAAACATGTTTTACATATTAACTTCCGAAACTCTCGGACCCAAACATATTCCATGAACTGGTCCCAATTACTATTCGTTATTTTAATCTATTAGTTAGTAACACAGTTTTTCTTCTTTAAAATTGAGGTTTTACATACAGTAAAGATGTTTTTTTTTTTATATAAATCTCACTGTGTTTAATTTTTGTTAACCTATTCTAGGAATAATAATATTTCTCTATAAAACGCAAAAAATATTAAAAAGTTTTTTTTGTTAAAAAAAATACTTATTATATCTCATATTTCTGAAAGTTTTTTTTGATCAGTCTGTTGATGATTCAGAGGATAAAATGTGTACCTAGTCTTGTACCTTAAAAGTTGCTAACTTGAAACATGATTAATTAATCTTTATTTACTTTTTTAGTACCTGATTTTAAAAACTTTGTGAATTATAATTCATCGGTATTTTTTTATTATTAAACGTAAATTTTATAAGAGAAAAACGCTGCTCCACATATAGGTACGATATACGGAATACAGTTGTTCAATAAATATGTAATACCTATATGCTATATATTTTACATTTAATTACTCGTATTAATGTAATTTTTTTTATTTTTTTTAAATGTTTCTATACAGATACGACACAATTATTCGTGCAAATGACTAACTGACTAAATAATTTACCATCACGCCGTTCCTCCGCGGGGATAGGCAGAGAGGATAGAGCGCCACACTCTTCTGTCCTGAAACACAATTCTCGCCTCATCCGCATTCAAAGATCTTCTCTTACAAGCTCGTCGATTATTTAGGCTTCTAACAGAACCATCTGGTTTATCTGGTCGTGCCAAGTCTTCCGCGGATGTCCTCTATTTCTAGTGCCATCAGCACTTTCGTCATATATATTTCTTTCCATTCTCTCGTCATTCATCAGTTCCATATGACCAAACCACCTA
Organism: Eubasilissa splendida; assembly: GCA_031772225.1. Classification (NCBI taxonomy): domain Eukaryota; kingdom Metazoa; phylum Arthropoda; class Insecta; order Trichoptera; family Phryganeidae; genus Eubasilissa; species Eubasilissa splendida. Next base: position 21,935,543 of record CM062863.1, read on the forward strand.
TGTAATCCTTTTCTTAATCGTATTCACTGCTCTAAGATACATTCTCTCCTTATTTCTTCATTATTTACTGTCATAATTGTCAAATTATACCGCAGTAATTTCGTCATACATGTCTCCACTTAAAAAAAAATCAAATAATATCGCGTGTACATCTGAATCAAAAATGTTATTTAATAACGGTTATTGAAAAAAATCTAGCAATGACAATCGTACTAATACTGCAAAATGACAGCCTACCTCTAGTGACTTGTATATACGTCGATGTATGGGGCCGTGAAATATTACGTATACGTACTAATATCTTGGCCAACTTGCTAAAGACAACTTGCAAGCTGAAACATATACTCAAAGCTAGAATTCCACAAAGCCTTAGAACAATGGTCTTCAACTTGTTGTGCCGAAACTTAAACAATTACAACAGACCTCATCCATAAGTTTAAATTGACCCTGCTCCGAGTGTCATTGAAGAATGAGAAATAAATACATTCGCTGTAGGACCAAAGTACAGGGTGAATATTATGTTCCAAACCGATTTTGTTTGGTTGCCATTTTGGTTTGGCATTTGGTGGTCGTATAGAGTAGTTATTGTGGAGCATCTAACGACTCAACAACGTGCTGATGTAATTAAAACATTTTATTTAAATTATAATAGCAATGCTGTAAGCATTAATGTTGAACGCTACCGTCACACGTTGGAATACTTATTGGGTCGATTATGACATGCGGTTTCAACAAAACTATGCCACCTCACATACAGCCCGAGGTACGCTTGAGATTTTGCGAGAAAATTTTCCCGTCCGCATAATGTCAAAAAGTAGTTATATCGACTGACCTCCTCGATCACCTGATTTGACGGCTCCCGACCATTGGGTTACTTGAAAGAAAAAGGTCTACGCCAATAAGCTAACAATTCCGATGCTACAGGAAATTCGAAATGATGAAATTGCTGAAATAACACGCGAAGTGCGCGAGAATGATTACGAAAAAAATATATGATTAAAAGAGCACGCATTTGTACCGCTGCCAGAGGCGGCCACGTGGCCGATGTTATATTCCATGCATAATTGTAATTAACAAAATAATCTATTGATAAAAATCAAATTAAAAAAATTGTTTCATTTCCTAGTTACTCAAAAACAACATCGGCCTGGAAAATAATATTCGCCTGTATAAGAAGTAGTCAATCGAATTACCGACCAGAAATCTCAATGAAAAAAAATAGTAATTGATGGGATCAAATATGTTAAAGTAGAGTATTGAGTGTGTCGACCTCCAGCTTACTGGACCGATGTCATAAAAAGAATTGCAAAAATGCGGAAAGAGAAAAATAACGCGTTTAAAAATAAAAATAAACACTTTGTTCACAAATCACACAACTTTGTTCAAAATTTCCATGTTTTGTTTAAATCGCTTTTATTAATTTGTAAATAAACAAAACCCCAGCATGTTCTTCAATCATTATTTATAAAACTGGCACCGCTATTATATAAACACCTTGATGATTTATTCACCGAAATTTCGTATTTTGCATTATAATATTATCGGAATTAAATGCGCATTTTGGGAAGGTCTTTAAATTAAGCTAGCTAACGTACAATAATCTTATTATTTGCAAAAGGCTATTCAACTGAAAAAAGGAAGAACTTTTTAATAAGGAATGAGGTAAAATCCATCCAAACTAATTTTTATTAAATTTCAGAATAATGTTGGAGAACTCAAAACTTTGTTCAAACGAATGTAGCAAAAGATACTCATCATATTTTCCTTTTTATTATTCTGATTAATAAAGCACCTTGAAGCCAATACTGTATTGTATTAATTAATATATTAATTCAAGAATTGGAACAAAATGAAGTAATTTGACTGTACGCTTATTAAACTAATATTTTAAACGCAGCATAAGTCGTAACATTTTACGAGACTTTCTTGAATGTTCATGTTGTTAATCTTGTCCGCTATAAAAATACCGACAGTGCTAAGACAGAGAAAAGAAAAATCTCCCTAAAATTAATTTCTTCCCTTACCACGGAAATGTGGAAAACCCCGCGAAAATCTCCCGCCTTTATCGGTCCGCCCCCTCCCCTCGGAAATCCGCCGGCGGAGTCACTCAGTGTCTGCCGGCCGCCGCGCGGTGCCGCACAGTGTCCGTCCGTCGATGCGGTCTCCGTCAAAACTTGCTTAAGTAATCATAAATTAATATCATCAATCAAAATCAATTATTTCGTTTCGAAACGGCGTTGATTTTTCTTTTAAATTTTAAATGGTGTCCCGTTTCACCGGAAAATTTGCATTCACGTTTCCTAGCTTGTGACCAATGGCGAGGGAATAATCTCGATGTAAGATTCGAACTCACATTATGAACCGTGTGCTTTTTGTTTGATCCAAAGGGTTGCTACACCTGCTCCATTGTTTTCTATAATGGCTCGTCGAGACGAACAATTTAAACTCTACCCGAAGTCCTACATCCATTATAATATTATCACTGGATGATTTCTTCACTATTCTAATTTCACTTGTGAAAAAGATTCTATAAACGGCTTGTATTATCTGTTGTCTTTTCCAATAAGCCAATGATCCGTTTAAGCTGCGCGCGCACTGCTCTGCACGACGGCGCGCACTCCCTCTATCATTTATTTAAGTAAAATATTGTTATATTTATATCTTATAATAAATCATAATGTTAAAAAATCAGTGTCGAAAATATCGCTCATATGGATTTTTACTTTATTTCGCCTCACTTTTCTTAACGTGCACTAATACTTCCGTCTTGGAGCGAGCGTTCCAATAAACTATGTCCAAGATAAATATTATTTCTCTTTATTTACACGACTATTTTCTAAAATATGGAGAAATAAATTGTATCATGAACCCAAAACTTAAATTTGCCAGTAGAATGCTTAAAATGTCCTCATATCTTTCTATATGATATATCTAATTTGTTTTTAGTTCATTTTATGTTTTATCAAAAATTATTATGTAATATCGTTTTTCTTTTCCGACGTTTCGTACCGCTTTTATGGCGCCTGTCTTCGGTGTAGAGAAATTTAGCATGAAAAAAAAAAAGTATTATATTATTGTACCTTGATCAAAAATATCAGATTTTACATAAGATTAATAAATAATGTGAATAAAATTTATTATTATTAAGTTAGTTATCGTGATCTTAATAACTGTAGTGTCAGGGTTTACGCTAATGACGTGATAAAGTTTGATTGCGCGGTTGGTGTTCTATGGCAATCATGATTGCTAACAATCATGATTCAAAGTTTCAACTTTCTAGTGTGCGGATTATTGACGTTCCTCGAATTATAAATAAACACAGTCACCAATCATCGTTGCAATCAAACACCAATCACATTTCGTTTCATCACTAATTTCTACGAAATATAGTAGAAATAAATGTAGAAAAGAAATTAACATGATTCTCTTTGATTATACATTAATAAGTTGATTCATAAATACCTGTTTTACTGTTGAAATTTAAAAAAATATTTTTTTTAAATCTAAATCAAATTTATTATTTATGAAGTCATTATCAATACATGCCACTTGTTCCCATTTAGAAGACAATTTATATTTCCTTCTTCGAAGAATTCTGGAGGTTTTAATATGAAAAAAATATTGACTGTGTAATAAACTTGTGCGTCGTCTTGAAAAGTTTTCCCATTCAATGAATCTTTCAGTGACCTTAACAGGTAGAAATCTTTCGGAGCATGAGGTGTATGAGTTTGAAAAGGGTGTGGTAAAATCAACTATGAAAGTCTCGAGAAAATTTATTGGGTTTCTCAATTCGTCGGTTACGTGGCGATGAAGCACGTTTAAATCGTCAATTTTGAGTTTATCTGTATGTATGTCTTTGTAATTGGTGCATTTAATTTGTATTAAAATGTCATATTTATGTTTCTACAAAGAATGTGTGTAGAATGCTCTTCGTCCCGCAACTAATGTTCCAAACCATTCTCCTATATGTAAACTTTATTTCATGTCTATTCATTTACTGGTCTGTGGTAGATGCCATAACATTTTTCGGAAGTAATATAAGTGAACATTCACGGATCAACCAATGGTTGAGATTATGCCGCAATAGAAATTGTCTCTCAGTCTTGTGAAAGATTCAATATTTAACATGGGAGTGAATGCAGACCTTAGGTGGTTTGATCGCACAGTTAGTGTGGAGGGATATATAAGAAAGATATACGATGCGAGTGTAGATGACACCATATGTACTCTCCATTTGCGAAAGACTTGACACAACCAGGCATGAATGTGGAGAGCAAGTGGCGAGAGTTGTGCGCATCAGAACGGCAATATGCGGTGTTCTAACCTCTCTACCTATCCCTACGGGGAAATGGCGTAACGGTAAGTCTAATTTGCAGTTTGAGAAATTAAAATGTATAACTTTATTTATATTTTTTATTTATCGAATATTGGTTATTTTGGAACACAATTTTTTAATATATTTTTTATATAAATATTTAATATATTTTTTGCATTGTAAAATTATTTAATAATATAAAATGAAGACAACAAAGAAATATGTAAAATAAACATACACATGGTATCTTATTTATAATTAACTATCATTTAAACGGTCAGCCTAATATTAAAGTCCGACCGAAGCTTCGGCTGCACATTCGACTTCGGCTAATATCTGCCGAAGGTTTGGCCGAAGCTGAAGTTTTGTATTTAAACGCCAAAAAGTGACGAAAACGCACGAACTATTACGAATGAATTAAAATTCAGTTTACCATTTATGGAAAACTGCAATTTATTTATTGAATGGTTGTGTTTATAATTATTACCAACACCATAACGCAGAAAAGTAAGTATGGGTGTAGAATTACCATTATTATGTATACTTTTTATTCGGTGTTCTAAGATTTCTAAGTACAATTAAACCTTCGGCTTCGGCCGAAGGTTATGTCAAAAGCCAAACAATCGGCATTGGCTTCGGCTTCGGCCAAAACTGACCTTCAGTCGGATACTACGTATTATTAATGTTTTGATCAGCTCTAAAATGGTTTCTGCTGTCAAATATAGTCGGTTTAGCTGCCACTTGTGGTCAGCAAATACTACAAGATTGATCGGCAAATAATGTCGTATTAGGCATTATTAAGTTATTTATATAGCTAATTAAATACATTTGCAGCAATATACGGGCAAATCGTAAGTCAGATTATATAAAACATAATCTGTAAATTTTATTTTATTCTGATAAACCTAACCTAACCTAAACTTTTTGTTGCTGATCAATTGTATAATCTTGCTGACCAAATAATAAATAACATGACTATTTATTTTGAATATGAAGCTGGCTAAAGATTAGTGATGAGCTCAAAATCACGAACCCCGAGTCAATCACTGATATTTTGAGTAACATTCACTAACAGTGATTAAATATCTGAGAATATCGTAATTCGTGATTCATTTTTTTAATTTTATTTATATTTGGTTGTGAACCGTTATTCGGCACCTGTGCATCTGAAACCAAAATATTATTGAAATAATGACGTTATAATTCGTGATAAGCGCTATCTAGTAGATTCTGCCAAAACGTTTTACGCATTTGACCTGAAATGCTGAGAATTTGACCCGAAAAATAATCTCACATTTTTAAAGGATTTTCATTTAAGTAAATGAAAATCCAATTTAATATCATCACAAAGTTGTGATGATATTAAATTATATATATGCTAGAATATACTTTTTACGAAAAAGAAATTTGAATAATATGAGTTAAATACGCTCAAAATGATGTTTTTTTTTTTATTTATTTCGTGTATTGTGATATCGTGCGGCGCATGCGTGCTAGTAAAGCAACTATGATCACAGTTTTCAATCACTGATATTATCGAATATCAATCACAATCACACCGGTGAGTCGAGAGTAACATTTTTTCTCATCACTACTAAAGATGTGTTTACCTACTGGCAAAATTTATTTTGTTTACTAACCACGTATTGAGCCTGATATTTTTTCACCGCCGACAAAACATAGTATCGTGTCCAAATGATTTAATAGCTGCTTTTTCTTGCTAATCCAATATTTAAATTGCGAATCATTTTATTACTTTTCCCTTAGAATTTACAAAGACAAAATTGTTCTAAAATATAAGAGAGAAAACGAAATTCATTGAAGTATTACCATTTTATTTGACGTGCAAAATTTATTATCTTGTTATCAGAACTATGTATATAAGTGATTTGTGGGAGGAAGCACACAATGTGATTCATGAACCTCGTCGTAAAATTGTACAAATCATTATTGTCTATCCGTAGAGCAGCGAAATATCTTATTCCTTACCAGATATTCGGAAGATGCGAATATTATTTGACTGCGAATTTATATTCATTCCCGGCACAAAGTCTATGGAATCATGGACGAAATGTGTTCTTTCAATTTTTTCGTCCATTTAATACCGGAGACAAATTACTTTACTTTTGTCAGTGTGTTTTTTTTTTTTCAGTATTTGCCTAAATTTTTTTTGTATATTGTGAATATATTGTGTTGAATGTAACTGCTTCTACAATCTTTTAACTTTTTAAAAAATGACATTATTTAGCTGACACGGGTGTTGAATTAAATTCTACCAACTTATAGACGCACTTTTTATATATGAGTATAATTCGAGATAGTGATGAGCTCAAAATCACGAACCGTGAGTCAGTATATCATCGCTGATATCTTTGAGTCACACTCACTATCAGTGATTGAATATTTGGGAATATCGTGATTCGTGATTCATTTTTTTATTCTATTTATATTTGGTTGTTAACCGTGTTTCGGCGCATATTTACTGGTCTGTGCTATTTATTCTCTATAATCAATCCAACACACTTTGACAGATCTAAACCAAACATTGAATAGTTACTCCTTCGGATCCTGCGCAAACATAGACATCCTCCCCTTTCCCACAATATAACTGTTATTATATTGAATGCCATTCATTACAAATTTTTCTTAGCTGCACTCTAGGACCCTGAGAAAATATAATTACCTCTCCTGAGCAAACTGTACATACAATGTTACTCTTTGAAGCACTACCCACCAATGTTCCCTCTAAGGTGTGCACATGCACTCTACTTGGCATTATAGCGCGTGCACAATTCAAAACATAACTCTTTTTTTTTGCATATTTTGATTTATCGTGTTTAAAATCACCAACATTTTGGATATTGAACCACTTTTTGAGGTTACACAGCCAAGATAATCTTTTTCTATGTACGACTCTGCTACCTTCTATCTTCCCCTACATAATGAGTAGTGAAATATGATACTTTTCATTACGGAGAACGAGTTCGAACTATGCAGCTTTCTTTAATAGTTGTTAGGTTTCTTCACTTATTTGTGCATCTTTATACATCTACGGTATTGTTTTTCATATTTTCTCCCACAGAGCACAAATAATAGCATTGCTCCTTAAAATTACATAATTATCCATAATTAGAGGGTACATTGCCCCCACCCCTCCAACCCTCTGTTTTTAATTGTAATAATAATTTAAATCGGGCACGGAATGGTAGTATAAAATAATCTCAAAATAAAATCAAAGCGCTCCGTGCGGTATGCGTTTAAGTTCGTTTGTAATTGTTTTGGAGGTTTGTAGCGTGTCACTGTCCCGTATATTTTAGCAAAATGCCGCAGGGTTAAATAGTATTTATTTGAAAGGATCTAAAGTGTATATTGTATTGTTGTAAGAATGCTGCGGAAAGGCGAAGTCGTCTTAACTATAAATCTTGATTTCTCAGAACATGTTCTGGCGCCTTTAACGAGTTAGACATACCACCTCCTAAATATCTCACGCTAATTTATATACTCCTTATTGTAACAGAGAGAACAACCAAACTGACAAATTACGCAATATTAAAAATCGCTACAAATTATTTAAATAATTTAAAGTGTTAAAAATTTGGTTTCTATATATTATACAGGTGAATATTATGTTCCCGGCCGATGTTGTTTCATTCATCAAAATTTGTGTGTGAGGTGGCACCGTCGTGTTGAAACCACATGTTTTGCAGACACAATCGACCCGATTCGGCCACCAATAAGTTTTTACAGTATTGCCTTTTGCATCCTGAAAGAAATAAGGCCAGATGATTCCGCCGGCCCACATGCACATGCACCATACAGTAACTCTGCGCGGGTGTCGTTGGTGGATCAATTGAGCATTTTCAGTGCCCCAATAATGGCTGTTTTGTTTATTAACAAAACCCGCCAAGTCGAAATGAGCTTCCGTCGCTCATGACTTTTTTCCAAAAGTCTAGTTTGTGTTTGTTTTAATGTTTCAATGACTTGTTGAGACTTTAGGTACTCCATGATGAACTGTAATCAACTGCTCTCTACGACTATCAAATGCCGAACTGACAAAATCACCTGGAACAATAATAATATTTGCAGTCTATAATTTATATATGTGATATTGTATACACAATAAGGCTCATTTTTTACCGTTGTTCCAGTAATAGCATTTTTCTCGATCAAATTACAAACCATCTCCGTGACTGTCAAACTAATGGCTTCATACGATGTATCTTATTATAATATAATTCTTTAATCCGGTCTAGGGGCTTTAGAGCCGGCGGGCGCCTCGATAAGGCCGCGCAGGTTTTATTGTTCGCGCACAGTAAACACGGCTGCGCAGGTACCTACCCCCTTCTAATACACTAATGCCTCCCTCCCATCAGGCAGAGCGCCCTTGGCTCCGCAGTTTGACCTATCCGACGCGGGGTTGTGTTATATTGTTTACTTTGTTTACTAGTGCGTATGTAGGATCCTCGGTACGTATATTTTCTTAGTCAGGATGATTTATGTATTTTTCAAGTAAAATACTTAAAAAGCGATATATTTAAGCTCTTCTCAATCGTAACAAAAAAATCGCAACCCCCCACCTAACAATATATCGATCTTTTCATAACAACAATTCGTTTAATTTCTTCTCGGATCACTATTTTTATAGATTAAATAAAACACAATCACTATCAGGGAGTTTGAGCTGAACGAAACCGGTTGGCGTGTAATAAAATTCATGGTTTCATACAAAGTGATTGCTTTCTACGAAAACAAAAATCTTTATTTATATTTCTCTATTTGGTTATTAGATACGACCCACGTCAAATTAATAAGTTTCGTAGTCTTAATTTATTTAAAATAATGCAAGTACAAAAACAAAATTATTGTTTATTAATTTTTCTTCCATATATGAATTTTGATAATTATTTATTATGTAAATACCTACTTACTTAGTGCGATGTCGATCGTTTCACGTAAAAATAAATATTGTGACTCATTGAAGAAGTCTGCTTTGTTTAAATAAAACTATTTATTAAAATATTGTTTTTGCGCTACCGGGATTCGAACCTGGATCTCTATTTCCAATCCGGGGAAGTACACCACCAATTGTGTTATAACGCCAGTATTTTTCATGACAAATTTTCGAACCTATATGTTACACTTTTTCAAATTAATACAAACATTGAAAAAGTGTAACAAATAGGTTCGAAAATTTGTCACTAAAAATTCTGGCGTTATAACACAATTGGTAGTGTACTTCCCGGATTGGAAATAGAGATCCAGGTTCGAATCCCGGTAGCGCAAAAACGATATTTTTCGACAAAATTGATTTTATATGTATATCCTTCTAATTAATACATTAAATTAGTATTAAAACATCACAGACCTATGTTCTGAATAATTTCGTTGAAAAAATACGGTTCAGGTTACAACAACCATTACTACCGCAATAGTTAAAATTGTGTTAAATTACATCTTGGTAGGCAATAAAGTAGCTTTTTGGGTTGGTAAAATAGTCTTACAGTACTGGCCTTAAGAATCATGAAGATTTCTCTGTGTATACACATGTATTGTATTTTTATATTTGAAAAGGAAAGTTTGATCAAAATCTAACAAGAACTAAGGACGTTATCGTGTCAACAACATCCGTTATACACGTGTAGGTACATTTTTTTAACGGAGGGTGGTTTCGATGTCTCACGGTCACGAACTAAAAAGTGCTTTGAAGTTTTCCGGTGTCGAAATCAGATACCATCAGCAAAAAAAATAACATTTTTTTCGAAATCTACTTAAGATGTACAAAGGGTAATAATCATTGTATGTGCTCCAAATTAATATCGCAAGATTTTCTTAATCTTTTCTAAACTAACTTGCCATCACGTCGTTTCTTCTCGGGGGTATGTAGAAAGAAAAGAGCGCCACATTCTTCTGTCTTATCACACAATTCTCACCTCATCCACCATCATCCAATATCTGGTTTAGCTGGTCGTGTCAAGTCTTCCGCGGACGTCCTCTACCTTTGGTTCCATCGACACTCGCGTCATATCCTAAATGATCATTTTTTAATCTTGCTTACTATACTAAGATCAGCTTTACATTATTTCCTTATCCTTCATTCTTAACTCTGTCATACGTGGATCTGCCGCATATACGTCGGATCGATATCCTTTCCACTGCATTCAGTCTACTTTCCTTCCTCTTCTGCCAGCATCAGGCCTCAATTCCATACATCAGTGTCCGTACCAGGACTCCACTGTGTACCGCTAGTTTTGTCTCGATTGACGAGTTCCCGTTAGATATAATTCCAATTTTGCATATAAACGGTGTTGGTCACAAATTAAATAATTTGGAATCGTTGGAGATAAATAAAGCGTGTAAAACTAATCAAAAAATTATAAACAACCAACTAAATTTAACTACGAGTCCCATTCTAAAATTTTTTCCTAAAAATTATTCGAGTAAATTTGTATTAAGTAATGATTTGAGTTAGGTACTAAAAAAAAAAAAAAAATTTTTTTTAAAAATAGATTTTTTTAAATAGATTCTGTCAAAGAAACAATATATGTTTTAGTTAGTTATGACATCCTGAAGAAAAAAATGGTATTTTTCGAAACCGGTAGATGTATTTAAACTCATTTTAGTGGTTAATAAAACAAAGAAAATAAATAAAAATATGAATCTTAACCACAAAGATAACATTGCTGATTTTAAAAGTATATAATTCCATTCAATGCGCTGTTCACTTTATTTCCTGCAGTCACCCTCTTTTCAATATCTTTCTCAGCCTTTATGTTTCTATCACAAACTCGTATACTTGTTCCAACCATTCATTACACGGTGTCTTTCTTTCTTGCTTCTCGAATACCAACACTTTTGACTTGTCGACGTTCATAATAAGATCGCTTTCCTTACATATATCGTACACTCTACTCACTACACTCTGTACCAGCATCCACATAATCATTATTCGGCCTGATAAGTGACGAGCTAGATCCTTCATATTGTTATCCGAGTCCATTTACCTTTGTCAGTATAAATCAGATAGTTTCCACATATTTGAGGGATCGTATTGTAAACCGCAAATAACAATCTGCGTATGCTAGTTAGGTAGTCGCAAAATATATTCATGGTTCATCGATACGTTCACCACAAATCTACGAATTATGCAATCAGCTGCAATGGAACAATCGTCTCGTTAGGTCGTGCAGTCTTCTTGACAAGTGGGAGGAATCTGTGGTACCAGAGATTGATGCTAACACCGAGGCACACTGAACAAAAATTACTATTTACAACAAGGACCTGCACGGAAGTATAGCTTTCCGCTCGGAAAATAGAAATGAATGAAAACTGAATCCATAGCAAATTCATTTTCGATAGAGTAAAGATCGAGCAAATTAGGAGTGCATGTAAAGTTTATTTTAGCGTAGTGGACAAGATTAAAAAAGGGTCGTTTGGTTTGGTCACGTGGAATGAATGAGTGAGGAGACAATAATAAGAAAGATATGTATGACATGCACCAGGCAAACAGATCGTCTGTAGATGATTTGGCACGAACAGAGAAAATGTATGAATGTGGACAATTTGAGAGTCGTTTTAAAACAGAAGAGTGTGGCACCCTGCCCTATCTATGCCTATCACCATAGAAAACGACGTGAATTAGTTATATTTATGTATGTACACAGGAAGTGACTAGCCCAATCCACAATATTTTATGGATAGATACTTGACTAAATACGGAAAATATTATTGGATCAGATTTTTACAAAATCATGTTAATCTCTAAGTCTACGTACTTCGAAGCAAATATTTGCGAAATTGACCCATTATTACTTTATATATTTTCTTCAGACCCTAAACCATCTAACAAGAAATAGTCTGGCCGCTATATATATATATATATATATGTATGTGCAACTGACGTTTCTTTTTGATTAGATCGCGCTCTTTGTGTATCATTTCCTTTGTGAAATCTAGGCCGACGTTTCGGTACGGTAGCGCGTCTCATTGTCAAGGCGTCTCAAAAAATTACGCTACAACCATACACAAAGAGCGCGATCTAACCAAGAAGAGACGCCAGCTACATACACTAGTGCTCGCGGAAACCTCAAACTAAACATATATATAAAATTGACCTGGTAAATATCTCAAATGGTCAACGGGCTATAATATATATAGTCCGTTGACCAACTTCATCCGCTATCTTGTTTTAAAACGTCAGCCTAGGTTTCCCCAAGGAAAAGGTCAATTTTTCAGAAAAGTTTGATAGATATAATTACGGGAGTTATCGTGTCATATATATGATACGATAACTCCCGTTCATATTTCGATCAAACTTTTCTGAAATATTGGCCTGGTAAATATCTCGGCTAAGTCCGTTGACCAACTTTATCCGCTATCTTGTTTTAAAATGGCAGCTGTTCGAAAACTTCATAATTTTATTAATGCTAATAAAGTAAAAAAAACTGGCGTCTGCTATCAGTTTACTCAAAGGTGTTTGAGATTCTGTAAAAATAAGGTAGATGGCTCTGTCAAAATGATGGAACGATTAAATGTATTAATATCAAAAAGGTAACATATAGCGTCGAAAATTGTCGCTAAAAATAATGTCGCTGTAGCTTAGTTGGATAAAGCACCTTCCCCGGTTAGGAAAGAGATCCAGGTTCGAATCCCGGTGGCGCAACAACAATATTTTTCGATAAAATTGATTTTATATGTATATCTTTATAATTAATATATTTATTCATATTTAAAGTAAAAAAACACACACAGACTACTAAAATCTACCTGAATCGTCCGGCCAGTGCCGGAAGTGATTTTTTTTTTTAGATCAATTCGGTACCGCGCTATTCATCTGAATGCGTGTTGCGCACCGCTTAATAACACTAGTATAATTAATGATGTGGGAGTAATAAAGAATGAAGAATAGATGTGTGGGGTTGAACGGCAGTGAATTGAGATTTTTTTAGGTGGTGGTTGTAACGTGTTATTTATGACGAAGTTATTTTGCTATCTCTGTGTTTTTCTATGTATTCTATTAATCAATATTTGAAAAGTAAGTTTCTCAGTTGAAGAGCTTGTTGGTCGAAGGCGCCACGTTACGATAAATATATTCCGAGATATTGAGAACTTTTTAAATATCTTACATCTCTGCGAGGAAGCCCTCGTGCCGGGAGATCACGAAGTTAGTCCTAAAATGTTTACAAGATTTTTCCGACCGTTCATAATTTTTCATGTCGAGTTTTCTCAGCTGTTTTGATCGAAGACGCTTAAAATATAGCTAAGAAAATTTAACACGAAAAAGTTTTTTTTCCCAATTTTCCGTGTACGGATTCTCTCTTTTGAAATATTAATATTTAATTACTTCTAACAGATTTAACGCGAGTCATATCACTGAACGTAGATGAAGGTGTATTTACACGATCGTGATGTATAATTACTCTATTGAGCAATTTTTACCAAAAAATTTATTCACAATTTGGCTTGTTTTTAGTAGATCTATATCAAAAATGTTATCAATTGTGTGACCATTCCTATTTTAGTGCATTATTTGAATTGAATAATATATTTTTATTTTCACCGTAGCTTTTTTGTGATGACCAAACAGGTCAGAAACCGCAGAGAACAAACAATGACGTCGGTCAGACACCAGTGAACCCGGGATTTGGCTAGATGTCTCTAGGCTGGTGTATCTTGGCTCGGTGTGATGTCGCCATTGAGGTCATATCGTCGCGAATTATTATTTTTTTAAATAATTAGACAAAATACTTTGTTTAAACCACTATTTATTGATTAATCAACATGTTCCGATACATATGGTATCTTCTTCAGGAAACAATGTATACTGTAATTAAAAATGCAATCATAGATAAAGACAAAACTCTAAAGTGATGAGTAAGTAAGAATTCTTCCTATTTCTAAAATATCTAAATATCTAACTGTAAACCCCTAGTATTTAATTAATTTGCAATGATTGCAATTATTTATATATATATATTTTAAATTTTGATATTAGAATTAAGGAACACTTGAAATGCCTAAATAGCAACAATTATTCAGAATTTCCATCACCTTTTGAAAACAAATCATTATTTTGATATTAACAATGGTTTTGAAATTATACATACAAATACTAGGGGTTTACAGTTAGATAAATTTGAAATTTTAAAAATAAGGAAAAATGTTAATAGCAAGCTAAATATTATGTGGTGCCGAGGAAACCCTTGACCATGTCTTTTTTGCCTGTCCATTGCGGATCACAGGTTTTTTTTACAATAATCTTGTCAATGGTAATTTTTAACTCCCGGTTAACTTGTGTCATCTTCTTTCCCTTAACTCGCCACATTTAAGATATATAATAGCAAATTTCTTGAACGTCAATTGTATTAACTTGTAACGCAATATTCCCTATTCTATAATACTGTTGTACTGCTTTCTATGAAATAATGTTTTAACTTGTTTAATGGCACAAATCACTCTTGAAGGGTGGATTGCCTGTTTAAAAGAAGAAATATTATAAATAACCAAATCCTCTTTGTAAATACTTCTTACTTATTCACCACTTTATAGTTTTGTTTTTATCTGAGCTTATATTTTTAATTTCAGTATACATTGTGTCCTGAAAAAGATACCATAGGTATCAAATCAATAAATAGTGGTTTAAACAAAATATTTTGTCTAATTATTTATATAAAATAAGGCCACAAAGTAATTTTGCTAGTATTGAAGAAGTAAAACATATTTATCACAGTTTTCTCGACCTCGCCGTATATACTCGAGTACACGTCGAGAGTTGTAAAATCTACAGCGTGTCATGTTATACCGTAGTTTTTAAAAATATTTTAATATCACAATGTCGTAAGGTTCATAGAAATTCAATCGCGGGAGTTCAACATCAACGAAAAGCTTGTTCGTTACCTACTGACAAAAGAAAAAGCTGTCATCGTGAAAACACATGTTAATTATTTGAAATGTAATATTAATTATATATATACCTAATGTAATCATAATAATAAACTGTAAATACGTCATTAAGTAGAACACATTCTTATTGTGAAGTTGTAATTATTCAGGACATACGTCTGTGATATTTTAAATACTAATTAAGTGTATTAATTAGAAAGATGTACATATAAAATCAATTTGATTTGTTAATTATGACGTCTGCTATCGGTTTACTCAAAAGATATTTAAGTTTCCGTAAAAAAAAAGTTGATGGATTTCAATTAATGGAACAGTAGACATTAATTTGAAAAGTGTAACATATAGGTTCGAAAATTTGTCGTCAAAAGTACTTTCGCTGTAGCATAGTTGGTTAATGGAGATCCAGGTTTAAATCCCAATAACGCAATAACAATATTTTTCCATAAAATTTATTTTATATGTATGTATTTCTAATTAATACATTTAATTAGTATTTATAAAAACATCATTTTAAAAAAGCTTTGACTTCGACTTACACTCGTGTCGTTAATTTCTGATGGTTGGAAAACACTAAAATTTTGCCTTCAATTTATACTCGGATCGCCCAACATTCAAATGTATGCGGTAGTAGTAGGCCCTGAATTTCACTTTTCTCTTTTTCTTCTGTCTGAGCTGCTCTGTGTCACCTCTGTGACACGGCAAAGTGACCCCAGAAGAATAGTTACTTTTAATTGATTTCCGTGAAAACGTATGCAAAT
Source organism: Eubasilissa splendida (assembly GCA_031772225.1). Lineage (NCBI taxonomy): Eukaryota > Metazoa > Arthropoda > Insecta > Trichoptera > Phryganeidae > Eubasilissa > Eubasilissa splendida. The sequence continues at coordinate 21,951,515 of CM062863.1, forward strand.
ATTATTTACGACCTCTCCGATAAATGAAAATAATCAACTATTGGGCGATGACGTACAATTTTGCTGTACACGTTTTGCCTAATATATATTAATCAACCCACGATCACGGAAGGTTAAATTATCGAGATTATTTTGACCTATTGAAATGGGGTAAAAAAAAAAACATGAGCTTCGACCTACCCTCTGACGGCCAGCAATTTAGCTGACGGTCGGGTAGCTTACATTTATTAGTTTAAAAATATATATTTTTAAAACGCCGCAACGACACGTGATATTGTGTATAATGTGAACTCGCAACATGTTATGTTTTAGAAAGTTGGGTAACCGAAATAAACTAACGTTTTCCGCCTGGTACTGTTAGTGTGGAGTAACTTTTATTATTAAAACTCAAAGTTTAGCGAATTGTTCGTGCATGACGGGCACACATTTTTTTTTAATAAGAGATTTATTTAATATAAATTTTTTTATTCTACTCGTTTAATTTGCTTGAGACGCTTTTCAATTAAATTAAACGAGTAAAATAAAAAAAACGAGTGTTTTATTTTCACATGTGTGATTTATAATTTATTATTTTCATTCGGTGTAACTAAATTAGTAGATATACCATACCCTTCTATTCTTGCATACCAACCACCACTCTTGTTAATATCTTCTTATAGCTTTTCATGTGCATGTTCTTTTGTCATTTTTATTTATATACACCCTATACCCGAATCGTTTTGAGAGTTGTTTACTCTCGTTTAGATTCGTCAATATATTTTTTTTTTTTTAATAAAATAACAATCACTTTGTATGAAACTACGAAATATATTATGCGTCAACCGGTTTCGCTTATCTCAAGCTCCATCAGGACGTATTTAAATCTGATCATAAATACAAAGATGGAGATAGAATATAAAATTACATTTGAAAAAGAGAGACAGAATATATATATATATTGTTAAATAGAACATAAAAAGAGACAGAATACATATACAGATAGACGGAACATTAAGGGAGGGGAAAATACAGTGTTGATGGATACTAAATTTTTAAAGGAAACATACTTAATATGGGGCTAATGGATAAGTGATTGCTTTCTAGGAAAATAAACTTATTTTTTTTTACATTCAGTTATTACCACCTTAATATCATCATAGGTTGGCTCCGATATCATCGTACCAGAGCCATACCAGTACAATTTGACGTGAAACTCGTTATCATATTAAATTCAGAGAGAAGCTATAGAAATCATAAACCTCTAAAAGGGGAGTGTAGACGTCACATTTATGTGTTGCAGTCGCAGAACTCGGGTCACAGTCGGGCAGAAATTCACCCTGTCCAGGTCGCGAGAGGTGCGAGATAGAGGCAGTGGAATGCTCCGTTAGGTCTCTAGCCACTGCTCTTCCCGGTATCGTCTATCCGAGCAACCCCCAGCGGGAGACCCACACCCTAATAAATTCCGGAAATGTCCGAGATTCCTTTAATTTCTTAATAGGTCATCGTTCCGGGGGATCCGATGACCTATTCCTTCAAATCCCGCAATCATGATTTCACGTGCGTCTGCCTCACCTGAACGCAAACACGCCAAGGTTCAAGGACAAGTCCTAAGTCGAATATTTTATCATTTGTAAATAATTGGTTTATCGGAATTTACTTTGGAATTTACAAAACTATCTAGCCTCCTGGTAGTAACATCGTTATATAAACATTCTGTGCGGTACAAATTCCGCTTATAAAAATGGGATCCTGGCGCCATCTAGCTATTTTAGTTTAAATTTAATTTTCAAAAAAATCGTGGAATCAATTTGAGAAAAAATGCAAAGAATAATTTTGACGCTTTCACAACTCGAATTTGACCTTTTGAAACTCCTCAGTGGCGGTTGGACATGCCCTATCTTGATACAGGTCACCTCATCTGGTTTCCCGATTATTATTTTCTGTCACTTAAAAAATAACCACCTCGTGAAAAGGTCACGGTCGCTAATATATTCGGTCGTCAATTAATTTATAATATTAATGTTACGGTGCGGCGCCATATCGTAGGTCCACAATTTTTTTAATATACATAATCAATTTACTGTACACCAATTTTAAATAAATTATTATATGCAAAAATATATTTGAGTTACTTACTGTACATGATGTTGGGAAACTCGTGGTCCTCCCAAGTTTCAACGGTAGAAATGTAAATTCAACACGTAATTTATCACTATTCAAAATACATTAAAAAATGCTAAAAATAAAATTGTATTTGTTTCGTTTTTTTTTTGTAATATTGTAGACGTTAATTTATATTTTCGTTATTTCAACTAGTATTAAAGTTATACTTTTAATTCGATGTATTAGACTCACTATGAAGACGAATCCAATATTTTAAATTTTTGCCGCCATTTTGAAACAAGATTGTGGATCAGGCTGGTTAATGAACTTATACGAGATATCTACCAGATCAATTTTTCAGAAAAGTTTGATTGAAATCAAATAAGAACTTGTAGAGTTTTCGTGTCCACAAGACCGTTATATCCCATGTATACAATTTTTTTTTTAACGGTATGTAGTTTTTCTAAAAAATCTGTTTTAATATTTTCAATTACACTAGTAGTCACGAGTTTCCGGTCATCGTATGCATAAGAATATATTTTTTTATTATTTTTACTTCACTCGAGGTGCGTCTTGGCTGAACAATATTGACTAGACTTCAACCAAAATGTAGGTTCGGATAAACGTAATAGTATTATCATTTCAACATCAACAGATGCTGATTTTTCTTTTAAATGTGGAACACGTTTCCTTTGGCGTTCTCACGATTTTTATTTAAAAATAAATAAGGGTTTTTTTTCGGGCATAGCTAAGTTATCACAAACGTGTTTACTTGATGCGCGAGGGTCGCTCTGGTGGTTTGCTAGAATGTGAGCTAAGGCTTGTGAATACTAACGACCCAAATTTAAAATATGACAAAAAACGAGGCCCGACATATAATAAGATAATCCAGATTCGTAATCTCATTTTTCCTTACTTGTGTAAATTTATTCACTTGATTTAAATTATAATGTCTTCGAAATTTTTAAATGTTCCGTGACGGACTTTGCTGTGACAAATAGTTAAACAAAATATATTAAATATATTTTTGTAGTTTAAAGATACGGTGCTTTTAATATGGCTATGGTTAAGTACTCGAACCTTCTGTTAGTGCATATATACGATTCTTCACCTAATTATACTTTATTTTCTTATTTCTATTGGTTATCTTAAATGTCTTATTATTTTATAAACCTAACCTTAAAGAATACTAGATGCACAAAAATATGAGTCGAAAATGTTCAAGCTGCGTGTGCCTAAATCTTATGTCAGAGATATAAGAATTTTAAAATATCATGCTTATTATTTTGATTCCAAATAATAAAAGATTTTATTTAGGATAATACCTTATTTCGAAGTATGTAGTTTAACATGATTTTACAAAAAATCTCTTAAAATAATATTTTCCGTTACAGAATTTGTACATACTCCTTGAACATTTTCGATTCGTAATGTAGTCAGGTCATAAAATATTGTGGATACACTGTTATATTACATTTCAAAATTCAGTAACGCATTTGTCTCGGCGAATATTAATAAATTCCACTGTAAATAACGGAATGTCTGTCCTAAATTTTATGTAAATTATCATGAATAATTGTTAAGTTTTGCAGGCTATTTAGTATGTTGTGGCCACCGCACTAGTAACTACGCCACTGATTTCTACCAATTTTCTTCTTTATTCTCATGTTATTATTGACAGACTTTCAACTAGTGTGACTTTACTTACTTAAGATATTTCAATTTATGATATTGATTCATTTAATTATTTACGACATTTCAATAGGGTTATTTTCTTTATAATTTTTTTGAAAAATTCAGAAAAATAATACCAGCAAATAGTGTGCCTTGAGTACTAAATCTTTTATAACGCATATTATAAAAGTCGCCTAAAACCAAAACCCCTTGATTATTTAATTGATTTGTTTTGTACGGAAAAATTACGACACCTCAAATCATGTCCATCGAAATCGTACTTTGATTTAGTTCGTAAATCTACGAGAGTGTTAATGATACACTAGACGATTAACACGTTATATGAAGAAAAAAAACAAAAAAAATGTACGTATTCTCAGAAAGAATTTCAATTTTATAAATCAATTGTTACAGTGCGCGCCTCATTTTATTCGTTTATTAAATTAAATAAAGCGAAAATTATTGAGCGACGCGTGTTTTCAGAATTTCGTGATTTTGCATTTTATTTTTTTAACAGTTTGAACGAAATTCAGACAATTTTTTGTGTTAATTTGATCCATTATATTGGTTGAAACGCTTAAAATTTACCATAAACGAAAATAAATAATACGATTCATTTTCATTTATTTCTCAATTATTAGGAACATTTTTTTTATTCATTCCGTCATCGCTCAGTAGAAAATGAAGAAAAGAGTACAGTCGGTCTTCGCCCGATAGTATAGGTGGTGTTTTCAGTTTCAATCTCGTTCAGAAAGTATTATTGAGTATAGAATTCCCCGCGCGGCTGACATTTTGACAGTTTGACAGCTTAATGGATATAAAATGGCCGGCACCCATACTAACGAGCAAAAATTACTATGTATATTTATATCTATATCTAATTCTTAATTATTTAACCACGATTTCAATCTCTCTACTAATTTTTATATTTGATTATAATTGACAACAATTATTGTTGAATTTTTTTTGTTTCGGTAGCCGTAAGTCAGTTTTATTAACAATGTTAATATCGTACTATTATTATATTGTCTCGACGACACGTGTTATTATATTGTTATTGAAGATTTAAACTTGTCCTTCCTTCTATCGGATTATTGAAAAGTATAAATAAAACATAAAACTAATGTTTCTGCATAAAAACATTTTTTTTAATATATTGAAAACTAAGATTACGAAACACTGGCCGTGGCCGCAAACCGCCCAGTATCTAGCAATATATTTATTTATGACAGAGTAAAGAATGAATGTAAAGCTGATGTTAGTATAGTGAGTAAGATTAAGAAAGGATCACTAAGATGGTTTGGTCTAATGGAGCGGATATATGAGGATAGAATGGTAAGAAAGATATATGATGCAAGTGTTGATGGCACCAGAAATAGAGGACGTCAGCGGAAGACTTGACACGACCAGGTAAACCAGATAATGGAGGATGGTTCAGTTAGAAGCCTCAACAATCGGCGAGCTTGTATGAGAAGATGTATGAATGTGAATGAGGCGAGAATTATATGTCAGGACAGAGGAGTGTGGCGCTCTATCCTCTCTGGCTACCGCCGCGGAGAAACGGCGTGATGATAAGTAAGTAAGTAAGTAGACATTCATGATAATAGTAATGCGATGTGAAGAAACGGGGCGAAACAGAAATCAATGGCGAAGAAGAGTGCTTGAGCTCTTGAAAAACTCTTGGGGGAGACCGAGGCTCACGAGGAGTTGTAGAACCAATACTTTTAATGTTAATTAATTTTTTAAACTACTGGCAACATCAAAACGATGACAAATATCTAAGATGCAATTCATGTTGTTTGATTGTATCGACTCGAATATTTATATATATATATACTCACAATTTCATGTCACAATAACCAATGATAGCTGGTTATAATATGTATAGAATAATAACGTAGCAGTGTAGAATAAATGAATTAGAAGTAATTTAGTTTTGTAGCTAATGCCATAAACCAAAAGAAAAAAATAGATCTATTACCTTAGTACTATGATAGATGTAAACAAATTGTTCAAAATTAATTAAAATTAAACACGGTTAATATTTTATATATATATATACATCATCAGCAACATTAGAACTCTGGGTGAGAAACCTCCCTGCAGTATTTGCCTTTCTCCATCCATTTTCAGTTTACCTAAGCACAAAATCTACTACCACGCCATCAAGCCATCTCGACTTCGACCTACCAACCTCTCTCATGCAATGCACCCTCGCGGATGACTAAACAAAACCCTATTTGCGGGATCCTGGTCTTCCATGTGACCCAAGTACCTCAACCAACTGAAGCTATCTTTCAATTTTAATCGTAGAGTTTCGCATTATATCATTGTCTCCAGAGACCACTATCATTTAAGCGCAGGGCGTAAATTCTAAGGAAAAAATTTCTTTCAAAGATATTGCAATTCCTTTCATATTTTTTTGTCTTGTTTATTTTTACTTATTAATAATTCTACTCTTATAATAACCGTATTGTTATGTGAGCAATAATGAAATTTTTCTTAAAATTGTAACCAACACAAAAATATTCATCTTTTAAATTTAACTTTTAAAATTCTCGTGTTATCCATTATTTTGTCCTATCTGCTGTCGTATTAGGCGAACACTTACATATCCGAATCGCCGATTACATCGATCACTGCTTCCACGCCCAACGTCTATACAAGGTTCAGCCGGCCGAGCAAGTGGTCGTCCCGGCCCCGTTTTCCGATGAAAAGCCGACATTTAGATCCGACGAAATGTCAGATTGAAGAAGGGCTCGGTATTTGCCGAATACGCTTATAGCGAAGCCAATCGCTATAATTGGGAGCTATTTTTAAACGGCTTTATGTGAAGTCTTGGCGGGTTTTAGACGCTAACTAGATATTAATTATCAAGCGTAAACATGGAACGATTTCTTGTATTTTTTTAACTGACTGAAAAATTTACATTATTTTTAAACATTTAAAATTTGATAATAATTAAAATTATGAAATACATATACGTGTACGTGTATATTTTATGGGTGAATACCTGACTAAATTACGAGTCGCAAATGTTCAAGGAATATGTTCCTAATCTCAATCATATAAGATATGTAAGCATTTAAAAAAAATCATTAATATACGATTATTTTGATTAATTGAAATATTTTATTAATTCCTAATTTTATAGTGAATACAAAAAATTAAACGCTAGACTATTTTTTTTAGGTGACTTAGGGCTTGAAGCTAAGATATAGCTTAATAATGGATACATTTCGTTAATATTTTCCGTAACGGTGCAGAATTTGCGCATATTCCTTGAATATTTTCGACTCGTAATTTAGTCAGGTATCCATAAAATATTGTGGAATAGGTCGGTTACAACCTGTATAACTGTGTATATATATATAATAATTGATAGAAAGATACATAGAAAAAAATTATATTCACCACCGGGACCCAGTTCTTAAATAACAATTAAGCTACAATGACCCAATTTAAAGTGTCATCGAATTTCATCTACACACGTTTGTAAGTAAGATATATTTATTTCTTATAAAAGTGTGAGACGCCACCAAACAGGTTCTCTTCTATTCTAACGGGTTCCTTTGGACGCTTCCAACAGAAAAAATAAGTACTATATTTATTAACAGGTGTAAATGATTCAATGACATTCTACAGGCTCATCATATCTTTAATTGATAAAAGTTATCTATCGGCAATAGAAAATATATAGTTGACTAAATTTTTTTTGGTATACCTCTCTAAGTTATTCATCAAATTTATTTTTATTATTTATGTATCATACGACGTTCTGTAAAATCGTAATTTCATAAATAAAATGTGATTTCATTCATTAATATTTTTTTTATTGATTTATTTTATTTTAACAATAAACATAGTGTAACATATTACAATTCAATTGTAATGTAAAATGTTACAAATTCTATCTATGATACACGCTTACTCGTATTAACGGATAATACCTTATTTAAAAAATTAAATTATTTGTAAATTGGGAATTCCCCCATCATATTAAAAAAAAAAAAAAAAAAACGCTTTTCGCTACGTAATGTTTTTTTCCCATCTACATTAAAAATTGTTAACAAACATTAAGCGCTTTATAGAATGGATTAAGACTCACGACTATATGACTCCATATTATTATTCGATGTATATTATTATTATTTCTGTACCATAACCTCTTATGACGTCGCTGGGAGTACTAATACAAAAAAAAGTTAAATTACTCATCTGTTCCACTCTACGGTTCGTTTACCATCGCGGTGGTATTTGGCACAGGTATATTTCATTTTTATTTTCCTCTCGATGTTATATTCCGTTAAATATATATTTTTTATAGTACTCACAGTCGAACTTGTGTAGTACAATGTACACGGATTTAACGAGATTTATATATTATATTTACAGCAGAAAACAACAATAATTACACTTTTGAATGTTCAACACGTGTTTGATAACGTATTTTCGGGCCATAAAACGCGCCCCAAATTTATGAGACCATTTTTATATATGTATAAAAGAGAGAGAGCCGATTTATCTGCGATTTTTGTAGTTAGTGGTACATTTTTTTTTAGTTTATTATTAAAATATATTACCTCTGCATTGTATACTTCTATACTTTTTGCTGGCAAAGGTATAAAAAGAAATACGTGTATAAAGCCGGCCATACACGCAACGGTATACCTCTTCGGGTAAACATGACAAGTTCAACTTTAGCCATACACGTGGCGGCCACCGTGGCATCGGTAGAACACAACTACGACGGTGCGCTAGCGCTGATTGGTCGTCATCCTCTAAAGAAAGAAAGATAACCGCTATAAAAGTGATGTATAGAATGGTTGTTGAAAAGAAGCCAATACAGTCACGTCAATTTGATAATAAATTAATTAAATGTGGAGCCTCAAGATGACTCATTATTTAAGAATGTACGGCTCAGATTTTTATACAATTCAATCAAATCTTCCACAATTACGCTGCGTTTGCGAGATGCCATTTTTTTCGAACTACTCAACGCGACCTTTCCCTTCGCGGTGGACGGAACAACTAATGCCAGAAGTCCACTCTCGCCGATCTTACATCGCCTATTCTCGTGTCGACTCGGGTCGTGTCGTGCCCTCGCCGCGAGTGTACAGACTGTCCTCGGTTTCTCTCGCTTCGCCTCGCACGCGTCGCCTCACCTCGTCCACGCTCCGTTCCGGTCGGAGCGTGGACGAGGCGAGGCGAAGTGAGTAGCCTCAGCAAGAGTGTACTTTGTACCGCTCGGGTCTCGGCACATTGGCAAACGCCTCGCCTGAAGTGTAACGATAATAATTTATGAAAAAATTCAAAGTTTTAATTTGGATTCTCAGTTCGATAACGCGGTATCGGTGTGGTGTGTCAGTGTAGATACGCTCTTGTGACAGCTGTTACGGTGTATATCTAAACTGTCATGAGTGAAAATGAGGAGGACAAGACGGGGCTGAAGAGGAGACGCAGCGTGAGGCGGCTGCTGAGAAGCTTCACGGCGGATCGTCTCACCTCAGGTATCTATCTATCCAGATCTGTAGAAGTAGTCACCCTTTACTTGTTGATTTTAACCTTTCATCCGTGTAGGATTTATAAATGATGGTGAAATCTGAGTTACAGGAATGCACTCATCATGTTGAAATGAGTTTTTCGGTGACAACTTGTGCAACACTGCAAATGTCATCCGTTTTCACAGCTTATTTTTTAAAAGTTTTTGTGTTATTCTGCTGCCCGCCTCCGACCTCTTTGATTGCTGTTTGGGATAGCATTGCAGAGTCCATCATCAGGCCTGATACAAAATGATAAGTATCGCATTACATCAACGTCAGTCCTGTTATGGACCCCTAAACTGAAATTCATCTGCCATAGAGGCTGAGTGTGCAACACAGACACACAGATCTGCCCTGTGAAAGGAATAAATTGTCGAATTAAGAATCGAAAACTATTGACGACCTGACACGTAAGTTGTGATGCACATAGTTTTGAAAAAATTAACAAACTTCCAATTAAAATTGGAATCAAAAAGTGTATTATTTAATTTGATGGCTACAACATAACAATAATTCTAATAAATATGAATTAAATATATTAATTCGAAAGATATACATATAAAATCAATTTTATCGTAAAATATTGTTGTTGCGCCACCGGGATACGAACTTACATCACAGACCGTCTGTTCTGAATAATTACAACTTCACAATAAGAATGTGTTCTCCTAATAATAATTCTAGTGCTGGCTTAAGACATGGACATACTATAATAGTTTTTCCCTTTTATTAACAATAAATCATTCATATGCAATATCAGTTTTTAAATTAAATTAATTATTATTATTGCAATATCCTCCCCCTCCCTCCCTAGAATCTCACACACCCACGTCCAGTCGTATTTTGCCAGCCCATCGGCTGTTTATGTTTTCTCTAGTATAAATGGACACGAAGCATACTGAACGCACACTTCGCGGTTGACAGATGACATATCCCGCTAGTGTAACCTTTCGTTTGTAACATGTGAGTTGTGTTGTGTTCGTGAAGAACGTTATGGACCAGCCCACAACTCGTTTTTGATCAGCCTGAGACCACCTCCTGACATTCTTCGTAGCGAATTCCAAAGATCTGATTGGGCGGCTGACGCATCGTTTCGGCGAAGCTATCGAGTGAGCTGAGCGTTCCTCACATTCCTGTCCCCTTTGACTTTGATCATTCCAATTCCTATCGCTTTCCATATCGTGTCTCCCAAATTCTTCTCATTTCCCTGCTTTCATTTTAATATCAAATTGTTTAATGGAAACATCGTTTTGCATGTCTCGGCCTTACATGAAATCAGCCAAATATTTTATTTTTTTATTTAAATTTTCATAACTACACACATGTTGGGTTATTATCACTACTAGTTTCTAGAGGTACAGTCCCTCTCATCATCAGGTGATATCTAAACTACATACAATATTGTAGTATATTCGGGTAATAGGGCGGTGTTTTATATATAAAATAACAACTCCTCGGAATTTTCTAACCACATAACTGAAACAAACCACTCGTTCAATAGTAATACACTAAAACTTCTCCACTCGGATTAATAATGAACAATTTAGAAACCGTTGAAATACAAAAAAAATTAATTCGGAGAAAACACTAATTAACAACATAACATTCCCTAACACTTCTCCTTTACTGTCCATATTCCCGTTAACGATCGAAAACACCCCCCTCTTCTGAAGCCTCGCCCTATTGCTCGAATACACTGCAATATTGTATTTAGTTTAGTTATCACTATGAGAGTGACTACACTTCTCGAAACTAGTAGTGATAATAACCCAACGTGTGTGTTGTACAAAGTATAGTTATAAAAAGTAGTTAGTACATTATATAATAAGCAATATATTGTGGTGTGTTTACAAACTGGTCAACTGTAATTACGCTGTACTGTATATATGTTCGTTAATTACGAATGCACGTAGGGGCGTCGTAAGGTGTACATTATAAATTCACAAATTAACATTTCGTCGTTTTTCTGTATTATACGTCTTAAATAATTGCATATACAAGTAAAACTTGTCTTGCTTTTGTTGAGAGGAACCGATACATGAATGAAAACTCATTAAAGTGTGTAAGCAATATATTTCAATAAATCTGATTGATTATAAACCTTCATCCCTTTGTTGAATTACATAACATTACGAACACAAAAGGACCGCCCGATCTTTTCGTTTTCTAATCGGTGGCTACGGTCTTCGTCATCATCCCGCATCCCAATCCACTAGATAAAGGGATAATTTAGTGCATCTGAACCTCTTCATACCCCGAGGCCATTGGCTACATCCCTTCCTACCTAGCTCGTGCTTTATTACACTAGCGTGTACAAACGGAGACATCTAGCGGCAGACGGCTCTACTACGAGCTGTTCTCATCACATACAAGGTAATATAACTACCTACTTTTTTATATTTTAGATATTATGAAATAAACACTTGATAATTGAAATCTGACAGTCTTGGAAATGTTTTTTAAATAATTATTGTTAAAAATATTTATTTCCTAAAGATGCGTACGCGAAATACACGTCGCATAAATTTTCTTATTTTCAAACTAAGCTGGGCGCTTGTATTATGAAAATAGATATAACCCTAAATCACTTGATCACTAGGTGAGTGTCTTACCGCTAGACCAGTATTTTGTTGATAGAACGACTCAAATCCTAGCACACATTTTTTATACATATTTAATTAGTTAATTGTACAAAATTTTGCTCGTCTTCAATAAACCTTATAGTGCGTGTGCACAAATGAGACTTGTCTCTTGAAATCGGATAAGATCTAGATATTATTTACGGAAAAGTGACAATACAAAATATAAAAATGTTATCGATTTTAACGAATAAGCTATATTTTAGAAAAATAATTTCAGTAATCTATTATCTTATCGTGTAGGGTACATTATTTTTGACGACCCTGGAATTCAAAAGAGATGAGCGTTTTTCGCTGAAAGTATGTTGGTGGAAATAATGGAAGATAAGAAGGCACTTACTTTTTCGGTCTGCCTGATGTTGGATGCTGATTCAATTGTTATTCTCCTCTTCCACCAATAGCACAAGCGACGCAGAATATGTAACAAGCACTGTTGACACTCGGGTAAAGGATTGTTTGTATATTTTAGCGAAATTAAATATTATTTATTAATCAACATTAGCGTAGTGAAGCGACGGCAGATTAGCCCGTATACAGTTCTAAGCACACACTGGGCTCGTGCAGGAGTGTTGATTGCAGCGAACTCTTCTTTTCTTCCTCGTGCTTAGAGATAGGTTAGGAAAAAGAATAGGAAGGAGATACGCATGTTCAATTTTGATAATCGCGAATATAGAATATATACTTGTGAATATGCATGTGAGTGAGTACGTTAAACGGCACTAAAATATGTCATCAAGGAGTCAATAGACAGTAGTCGTTAACTTCTAAAGTTTTTTTTTTTACATAAATAACAACATTATTTTGAAATATTTTTCATAATTAATACAATTCTGCATTTTTTTTAATAGTGTAACTTTTTTTATCGACAAAGCGATATAAATTATATTTGCAGTAGTCTTTATCAGATTTCTATATTATCAATGTTTATTTACATTTTTCTGAAAAATATGTCTGCTGTGTCCGTTAGCTAATCTATTCCGCCATCTTGATACGAAATGGCGTCTGTTATTTTTTTATTTTACACATGATTCTCATTTTTATTACAATAAAAAATTCGAAATGCGTTCCATAATTTTCCAAAACCACATAACTCTAAAGCAGTGAGTTAAAAAATATACCCTGAATCGCATTAGAAAAGTTTATGAAAAATCAGGAAAATAATTATAATTTAATTTTTTCTTCGAAAATATTTATTAATTTAATTTTATTTAAAATTAAATATTATTAATCAGAATTATCTTCGCTATTTGACATCGCTCGGCACAATTTGTGATTTGTTTAGATATCACTTTCATCTCTAGAAGTGATAGTATAGATAGTATAGATCTATTACATGTTAAAGACAATGCTTCTTCACAATTAGAATTAGCGTTGTTTTTTTCCTTTAACAATGTAATCAATGATTTAACTTTATGATGACTTTCTCAATTCGATGACTAATTTTTATGCAGTTCGTGATATCCAGACATACCATTCTCAAGTTGCACGTTCCTCGGATTGGAAGAGATCCGGGTTCGAATCCCGGTAGCAGCAACAATATTTTTCGACAAAATTGATTTTGTATGTATATCTTTCTAATAAATACATTTAATTTGTACTTATATAATATGTGGCCACAAAGTAATTTTGCTAGTATTGAAGAAGCAAAATATTTTTTCCGCATTAAAAGAGTACCGAGTGTATACAAAATCCATATATAGATAAAGTTTTTTTCGGTGGGTGGTTTCGATGTCTCCTAAAAATTATAATTCACATAATATATAACTCTGTTATTCGGTAACTTAAAAGATCGCGGCTTGAGCGGACAAATTATTAGAACGACGCTAATGTCGTATGACTCCGTTTGGCGCGTGGTCAAGTGATGCATGTTTTGGTGGCCAGCAGAATACACCACCATCGTCGGCATCGCAATCTATTCGCAATGTGTTATTCATCAGTGTTTACATCGCCATCGATGGTTCCGCGGGGCTCGGTCTCCGCCGGCGGCTCCTCGCAAATAAACAGCGCGGGTGCCGTGACTTATATCACCACGGCGAACAGCTGTTCGGATGACGTAACTCGAGCGCGATTAAAAAACGTGAACAGACGTCTCGGCGGACGTACGCCGGCCGAGTTTTTACGAGTGAGCAGGATCGCTTCGGTGATTCTGTCAGGATCGCACCGGTGCAAGTCCCCATTCGGTACTACCCCAACACGTGTATAATTTCACGAAGCACTCTTACTCATTATTCTTGTCTTGCACGAATCAGCACTATCATGTATTGTCATCGTGCATTCATTCATCACCAATCCATTCTCCCTCCCTCTCTTTGATTCTCAGACAATCTTTGCTGTGTCACCCTCACTACTTCCATAATTTCGTATACAAATTGATGTTGGACGTCCTCTAGGTCTAAGTCTCACGTTAAGTATTGTAAGTAACAAATGTGTCATTTTTAGCATTTCGATATTTCATATTCGAAATATTTGTCATATTAATATTCTTACTATTTTCAAGTTAAATTAAATGCTTGTTCTATGAAATAGAACTAACTTGCCGATCTCCCGAGACGACGCTTGAACCCTCAACCATTTGATCTCTAATAGAATAACTTACCATTAGACGCCATCACTAAACACGTAAATTCTTGTTTTAAGTGGTAGCATTGTTATATATATTGTATTTAACACAATATATTTTCAAAAAATACATGCATTTAAAAAAGTATGTACCATCTACGTGCGAAAAACTAGAACAACTAAAAATGATCAATTTGTTAGTTGCAATAGATAGGGGTCGATATGTCCGTTGATTTTTGGAAATTAGCTTTTTTTATTAGTTAAGTCCAAGTAGATGTTCGGCGTCTCCTTACACCAAAGTCTATGCTATTGCAGACGAACTCATGCGTTATATCCAACAGTGAAATCAATCAAAACAATGACAATTTTCATCATTATGATATGTTAATTGTTACACACTCAATTAATATTATGTTAATTAAGTGTGTAACATTTAACATATCGTAATGGTGTCCTCGTTTGTCTTGAAATGTGGCCGCCCTTTGCCGTTTACGGTGACAATAACAGCTTCTTAGCAGACGACAATGACATCCTTCACATGATCCCCAACGGCATAAGACAGATGAAATGTGTATGGTTGTGGAAGAACTCTGAAAAATATGTATGTACATGGGTACATAGCAGTGGCGTACAGTAGGTATATACTTTGGTTATGCTGTTACGATGATATTATATAATTCTACATGATATACTAAATGCTACATTGTACATAGGTTTATGAACTTTCGTTTAACCGACGTCTTTAGGCAAAATTGATCCAGCATAATACAAATGCATTATTCATCAAAACAACACGTTTAGTGAGGTAGTAAAATTTGCGAATTAGTAAATGAGAAAGTAGAAGCTGATCCAAAGCTCTAAGCCAAGTTCAAAACCTTTCAAATGTCATTTAGTTAGGATACAGCATAAGTGAAGACTCCGTACAACATGGATTAGCTAATCCATTTCTGACTGACAGTGGAATTTTCAATTCAGTAGGTAGCAATTATATGGCTTGAATAGAACGATAGATTAAAACAGTGTAGCATCCAGAACTACGCTACTAATGATTCTACTGATACAGGGTGGACGCTAGCGTAATTATAACATATGGATTATTTCATTTATATTTGTTCCCCAGAATTTTTGTATTGCACAGCTTTTTTACTTGTATACAGTGCACGCCCCTAGTACGTAGCTCTTGACTCGACTCTGCATACGCCTTCGGAAATGTGTAGCGGTGTTTTATTTCCGTGATAGTAAATAATTCCATCTCGACAAAGTCAATGTTCGATTTGCTAATGTCCATTTGGAATGAATTCAAGGTCGCAACACGGCGTCACGGTCAAGTGTAGTTGGTACCAGTTGATGAGTCAACGGATTCGCGGAGAAGAGGTGCGCTACGATGCATTAGTCTACCTTCGATAATCATTACCTTTCCATTCTTCAAAATGGCTCTTTGAATGGAACCAAACTGAACATTAATCAAGTAATCGTCACTCTTGTACTCATCACCCATCTGTAGTATAGAGTATGGCCACTGTAAGAATGCGGTTGAGATTTCTGCCACGCGAATCCGACTGATAAGATTGAATATATTAAAAAACGATCTGATACAACAAAATAGTCGAGATTCGTTTGCAAGCCAAGCGCTGAATAATTTAAATTAATGCTGATTGGCGTCATATTGGGCTAAGCGACACCCTTTCTTCAAATGTGTTACTGCTCATATAATTTCAGCCGCATTCTTACACCGGCCATACTCTTACCATTGATCGATGGTCTTTTTTTTAAATTTTAACTAATACGTAGACCGTACCGCCAGTAATCTGAAAAATTTCACCTTCTAAATGTAGGATATCAAAAATAACCACATATATTATATTATTGAATTTGGAATTGACAGCGAGATAATATCGATATTAGGATGATGTAATACTGACTGTGTGATCACTGAATATTTTTTTAGTTTACGTACAGCCGTTTTCATGGTTCATTTGTTGCTTATGAAGAGATCTAAAATATTAAATTAGGAACGCGTGGTTTTCATGGATTAGATATAATGGAGTTTTATTTTTTATTATTGTATTTGTTAACATATTAAGCGCACATCAATATCGTCGTATTTCTGATAGGGAATATTATATTATTATAATAATAATGAAAACACATTTTGATTTAAAAAGTATATAATTTTTATATTGACTTTGTTACTACGCACATACACAATTTTTGAGTTAATATCACTACTAGTTTCGGGTAGAGCAGTCCTTCCAATCTGCAGGTGTAAATTAAACTAAATTAAATGCAGTTGGCTATGTGGGCAGTAAAAGTGGAAGTGGCTTTATTGTTTCTTGGAAACATCGGTAATAGCGATTAAGTGTTTGAAAATGTGATATTGTTCATTAATGTTTTTTCCGGATTTCTATCGTTTCAAGATTATTCATTATTATTCCCCTATACGCTACCGAGTGGAGTAATTTTAGACCGTAGATGTCAAAAGAATGGATGGTTTCAATAATATGATTAGAGAATTCGGAAATATTATTATTTTTCAGACAGCGTCGATGTTCTTTAATTCGCGATTTGGCCAATATATTTTTTGTTTCAATCTCCGCAAGTTATTTGATAAATCCCGCTTTTTTCTAAAATACCTAATTTTCCAATATTGGTGTAAAATGCGGAATATTATATTTTTTTGAAGACTGAACGTCGTCGTGTATTTGTATCCTAAACGCACATCTATCGTGCATTCCATATCCATACATAACCCTGCTTGTCCTGGTATCGGACTCCTACAAATATTTATTTTGATTGATCATCTCGATAAATTGTAAATCAATTTTTCGTTTTGATTGATTACATCTCCATAAATCTCACACTTGTTAAATATTCACGTGAGCCATTCTTGAATCGTATTAATCACTTTCTTTTTTAAAAATTATTTTTATTCATTATTTTTTCATTCTGGAAGGTCCACTTTTTTATGCCGCCTGGGCACAGAACGCGGCCCAGTTGGATAGGCAACATAGGCTGGAATAGTCGATGTTATAATATAAACAATTCCTTATGCAGGTTGAGCCTTTTCCGATATGTTCGTCGACCTGGAGACAGATTTTAGATTTTCTTCTATTTTTTCGCCTCGTTTGGCCCCATTTCGTATACGTATATTTTTGCATACAGACAACATGTCGTAAAAAATATTTAAACAGTTAATAGTTTTATAATTGCGCCTAGTTTAATGCCGGTCTTGTTTTGATTTCGTGGGTACCGGTCGTAATTCCAACAGCCAAAATTCTAGGGAGCCAAAATGCCGACCGACATCATAAAAAAAAAATATTTCCTTCTTCAATATTCGCATAATTACTCTGCGGTAACATGTTATATAAATAATTATAAAAAAAACTTTGTTTATATCTTTTTTAATATTATAAATAACCATATCCTTTTTTCAAATAGTTACCTTTTAATTTTGTTTTCACAGTAGTTTCCTACTTAGTTACCCACCACCTATACTTTTATAGTTTTATTTGTATATTTTGTTTCCTAAAGAAGATACCATAGGTACATATGAATTAAATATATTAATTAGAAAGATATACATATAAAAATTGTTGGTGCCCCATCGGGATCTCTTTCCTAACCGGGGAAGGTGCATTATCCAACTATACTACAGCGACGATATTTTTAAATATACATATAAAATTGATTTTATTTGTATATCTTTCTAATTAATATATTTAATATATCACAGACCGTCTGTTCTGAATAATTACAACTTCACAATAAGAATGTGTTCTAACCATAGGTATCGAAACATGTTGATGTATCAATAAATAGTGTTTTTTTATTATTTAATTTCTGACTTCAATCCTATAATTACTCCACAAACGTCGTACATTTCCTCTGGATGCTCGAGTTAGAATCCTAGATTTTCTGGTATATTTAGCCAAGACATGAACCGCTTCGAACTAGTAGTCTATATACAGAGTGTAACAGACCTAGTCTACATTTTTTATAGGTGGATACCTGACTAAATTATGAGTCGAAAATGTCCATGGAATATGTGCTTAATCTCAACCATGTCAGATATATAAACATTTAAAAAAAATCGTTAATGCGCGATTGTTTCGATTAATTGAAATGTTTTATTGATTCCAAATTATATATAGAATAAATTTATAGGATATATTTTTCAAATATTTATTTCGTATTAGTAGCTTAACGTGATTTTGTAAATATTTCAAAGAGAAATATTTTCCGTAAGAGTGCATAATTTGCACACATTCCTTGAACATTTTTGACTCGTCATTTAGTCAGGTATACGCCCATGAAATATTGTGCACTCGGTGTGCTACAACCTATATAGTTAAATGTAAATAGAAATAAATGATAATTTATTTAACACCGAGCGTTTTAAAATGTCGGTCGTAACTTTGGCGTTTCAAAATGTATATTTTTCTTAGATTTTTTTTTTTTTACTATTCTTGTTTATTGGATTACCAATTTTGAAAGTCCTGATTTCATGCGTCTTTCTGTTATTAAATGACTTGAAGTACTTTTTTTTATTCATCGTAATAAATTTGATTTATCGAATCCCTTCGGCTGTGAACCTCGGTTCCCCCCCAGTTGAAATGCATCTGCGTGTGGTCCATAATGAGCGTGCGCCTAGTGCATTCATGTTCTGAGTACCGAATTATTTCTGTGCTCGGTACATCATAGTCGTGAAAAATATTTGTACAAGTGAGCACATATCGCACGTCGGGGACAAATATAAACACTCGGGCCGATTTACGAGAGAAACTTCTCTACCGGCACCTACGTATAATACATACAATTCTCACGCGACTAAAAACTTGGAAACAAAAAAAGGCCAAGGATGTTGTTAGTTTATCCACATGTGCTGCTGGCGCGTTCTGGTAAACAGATTTTGAAAATGCAAACTCTTTTCTTTTTCTGCGTCGTAAAAAAAAGTATTCTCCACAAATATTAGTACGTATTTCAATCTATTTATCGTAAGTTATTTTATTATATAATATATTCTTACTGAAATTTGTGCTTTAACCTTGCCTTCTCGAAGTGGGGTATTCTCATTCCCCATAGATCGCTTTAAACTCGATAACTCAATAATTATGAAAACGATTTCATTCTTATTTTTTGTTATCTTCACGGAAATAGTGACGAAAATTTTGTCATATTTTGTCAGCGTATAATATTTAAAAATATTGTTTTCGGTCCAGTGATCTTCGCGCGGTACATACATCTGCGCATGTTGATACCATACCCCTGTGTCTTATCTTTAAGTTATTGTGCTTATTATTTGTTTCACTCTAACTAATGCACTGGGTATCCCCACACCACAGATGCGAACGAGGTAGACAGCTATATTGCGACTCGCGGCATTCGGTCAAGAGCGAGACGGTGGGACCACGTCGCTCGTCATGAACTTTTTATTATCGTTTGTATGAATATGATCTGGGGTGTTTCTATACCCCGCATCGGACCACACGGATGTTTTGGGTGCTTAGTGACGAAAAGGTTAAAGATACCACTAGAAATAATCAACACGTCAAATCCTCATTCAATCAAAATCATTAATAATTTAATGTCAAAATTTCAAGTAAATGTTAAAATATATATTAAAAAAATTAATTGGCATGGAGATTTCACATTAAATGCGCTAACTTAGCATACACCCTGTTTTATTTGTTCTTAAAACTCCCGTATCTCTTATATTGCATCTTTTTGTGAAAAACTGTCGGGAATTTTTTTGTTGTTGTCTAGCTTGTTGGTGTGGTGTTAAGACGCTGGCTTAGTGATCTAGTAGTAGGGGGTACGCGCCATGTTCCAGGACATTTTAATAGTATAAGCGTTTAGCTGTTTGAAAATAGTAAGAATATTGATGTGACATAATATTCCGGGACATATATCTCCTTTTTTTTTTAATAAGAAAATGACCATTAGTATTGTATACAAAATATACGTATTTGATATTTTTTTTAAAAAATCACTGATCCTTATTTATTATTTTTTATCTCTGTCAAACTTATTAGATTTACCTATTCAAAAGGAAAGAAAGACGCAACTCCTATCGAACTCATTCATCATTTTGCTATACAATTTCTTTTTATCTTTTACGTTACGCTGCTAAAATAAAAACGCGCATTTCAGTGCTGTAAATATCAGTGTACATGTAGACTTCTTTGTAGACACTTCTAACTCGGCCAGCGCACGCTCTGCTACTAAAGTGACGATCGTAATCCGGCGCCCCGCTCACTGCGCCGTCCGCACCTCTGCACGTACACATCGTGTTGACAAATTCACGTCAGGTTCTTCGAGAAAACATTTTTTATTCGTACGTCTGAAAAATAATTATTTTATCCAATACATAAATATATTAAGAAGGATACCTAAAATATGAACTTTGTATTTAGTATATTTACAGAGGCATTCTCATAATTAGAGGCAATGTCAACTCAGTTTACATCATTGGTGAGGAAAGTTTAAGTTATTTTAAAAACAATCTACATTCAGAACATCCAACAAAAAAAAAATTTTAAGAACACATTTTTGTTGTGAATTCCCGGTAGCGACTAATATTTTTTCGATAAATAGATTTTATCTATATATCTTTCTAGTTGATTAATTTAATTTGTATTAAAAATGAGATTCATTTGTCTCACAATCTAAACGGCCCTTCTATCTTCACCCATGTGCCAAATAACCTTGGTTTATGCGATGCAGTCTATTTTAATCTCACCAATTCTGCGTCTACAAGACACGCATTTCTGTCAGTGATACGTGCATACAAGGCCTAATAATGCGCTTATGTAACTTTTTGTAATTTGGACGTTTTATTTTTCCTTTGCGTTGTTAATTTTTTTATTACAATTACACGAACCGTGGGATATGTTTAGTTTATTTTTTATTATTTATAAATATAAATTTTGACACGAAAATTGGATTGACTTATGACCGACTCCCTGGACGGGGCGGGGCGAACCCTCGACCGTTGGGTCCGTAGGCGAGCCACTTTTTTCGGTAACATTACCGAATTCTTCGGTTCAGTTTTAAAAATATAAAGACTTATTATAAAATGTTTACACCTTATTATTATAATAATTCCTTTCTACACGTAGCAGCGATCTGTAAACCTGTTTTCATTCATATTACCTTTTTAAAATGATCAACAAAAAAAATACGTATCATTCGGTTTTTGCGTTTTATATGGTGCGCCATAATTGCACCTTTTTGTGTGTGGCTTTAATTACTTAACCGGATGAAGGTAGTCAACGGCTGGCAACATATTCAAAAGTATAAAAAGATTAATTAATTATACCGCATGCATCGTTGTGTATGTAGGTAATTCTGTCCCTTTTTACTTATTGCTGCATTCGCTTTTGAGTGTTTTAGTCGGTGTCTAGTTTGAAAGTTTATATCAAAGTTTAGTTTTATAGCGGACTCTGCGCGTCGCGGTAGTGCGCGCCTGGTGCCAATCTTGCGTGCGCGTCATAACATCGTTTCGACCGAGGCGCCCCTTTCTTGATCCGTTTCGTTATCGATCGTTCTAGTGTGTGTTTAAAAAGTGGGGGGGGGGGAAATGTTATAATTTTTTTGTGCATTTTTGTGGTAAAAAATTGTGTTGTTTTATTCTTCAGTTTGCGTGTCGTCAAGAGGATTTTGAAAGCAGTCATCGATTATTAACGTTTTGATTATTTTTTTATTTTAATATGTATATATAAATAATGTATTGATAATTTGATATATATTGTCTTTTGTTCCATTTTTACATTATATTCCAAAGATTATTTAAACAAGTCCTTTGGATGTTTAAATGAACTTTTTACTATAATCCTGTCAAATCCAGAAATAACTTAAAATAATACTTTATCTAGTATATATGTTTATTTATCTTATTTTATCTCAAGAATATATTACTTCGTCCTGATTGTAAATACTCCATGTATGTCCAAAAATTTTAATTTGAGTTAAAACGTTTTTTTATGCCATGTTTGTATTTAAAAGTTCTAAATTAAAAACATGTTTGTGAAAATACTGTACCTACGAGGTTTTGCAATTAGGACGTACATTAATTTATTTATTGCCGTCATTATTTATTTTTTAATCAACGGTCTTATCTGATAATTGGTGTTGTTTTGATGTGTTTTATAATTTACAAGGGTGATAAATTGTTCAATTTATGTGTTTTTTTTTCTACATTTACACGAAATGTTATCTGTTATTTTATATTTATTACAAATTAATGTTTTCGAATGTGATTCATGTACGAAACGATTATCTTTCTATATCGCTACAATTTTTAATTACGTATGATCGATAGAATGCATATAACGCAACGTCTTTCGCTTTTTCCGCGTCCATCATATAAACCTGCCATTTCTTTCTTGGAATTCATTTTGTTTAATGATTCCGGTTTTTTTTTTATTTTTTGAACCATCCACATTCCCTTTGTATATTTGTCAGACTGTCGTTCATCCGTGCACTCAACGTGCACCATATTTGTAAACCTTGCTTTATTCCATATATTACACTCTACTTGGATATATATTTTTTCCTTCTATGATCTTTATTTTTCTCTTGATGATCATTCATTTCAAGTATTTCCATGAACTGTAAGTTGAATATGATTATGTGCATAAAATACTGCGAATTAAATTTGCATTAATAACTTATAAGTGCATATTAATAAGACGGTCCTTCACTGTTATTAGAACTTTTTTTTAATATTATTTTTATCGGTCAGGTGGTCCTAATGGGATTTCAAGCCCACCGATCCAATTTAGGGTCTCGGGTGATTGCTTTTTATACCTTCACGCGGACATACATCAACAATGTGATTCTTTATATGTATGGTAACATACTCTACTCGCTCGTCGAGCATGCACATCGGCTGCGGGTGTGTTTGATTAGAAGCCCGACTCTACTTTCGATTCTCCACCTGTCTACCATTAGGCCCGCTTCGATCCAAAGGGTTTCGACATTTTTGAAGGCACCGAGTAACTCGCGCACGGATGAAGTATCATTTTGTACCTTTTCACATTTCTCCTTTTGCGTATATAACCGGTTCCCGAAATTCCGCCAACTTTTTAGTGCAAGTATTTATTTGCTTAGCACGGTGTGCGGTGCTTGCGTGCGTTGGCTTTGAAAATAATTATTTGCCTTATTCAAACACAAATCTCGAGCCACGCTAGTTTTCAAATAAATGAAGTCGAAATGTCACAATGACGTAAGCGTTGAATATGTAGATGTGTTATAATTCTTTTTCTTCTTCAATTGCGTTGCATTCCAAATCGAGCATTGGCCTGGAAATGTATGTCTCAGTTGCATGTATCGTACAACACAATACGTTCTACTGATTAGAAAAGATAAATTATTAAATATTACCGGTACCGGTAAATGTGAAAACAAAACAATATATAAATGTTTAGAAATTTTCTAACGCTGTTTTCATGACATATTTTAGCCACTGGATAAAATTATTCTATTTGAAAATATTTGAATTTTTTGGTACTTAATTATGATACGCTTTGATGAAAAACGGCAAATAATATTTGCAATATTACTTTATGACAACGTATTATATAAAACCACTATATATTGATAAATCAACATGTTTCGATACCTATGGTATCTTCTTCAGGAAACAATGTATACTTACTAAAATTAAAAATACAAACATAGATAAACACAAAACTATAAGTGGTAGCTAACTAATGTTAATGGCAAATTAAATATTATAAATGACCAGATCCTTATTGCTAATAGTCACTTGTTTTCATACTAGTTCCTGATTAGTTACCCGCCACTTACACTTTTATAGTTTTAGTATACATTGTTTCCTGAAGAATGTACCGTAGGTAATTGAAACATGTCGATGTGTCAATAAATAGTGGTTTTGAACAAACTATTATAACTTGTTATAATATTTAATAAGATAATATTTATTTATCGTGAAAACGACATTTAGTATTTCAAAAATGTAAATGTAAATGGGTACATTGGATCATCATATTACTAATTAATTTAGCAGGTCCGAGGCGAACTTACGGCGTCTAAGGGGAATTATACACGAGTAAATGAATATTATACACGAGTAAGTGAATATTATACACGAGTAAGTGAATATTATACACGAGTAAGTGAATATTATACACGAGTAAGAAATTATATACATAGTGATTAATTCCGGTCTTGTTATTTGGATTAGTATTGACTAAGTGTTCCAAAAGAAAATTGAATTGAAAATTGACAAGTTCATAGTTTTAATTGCTTTATTATCTACAGTGTCTGATGTAATGTTTTTAAAAAGGGTTTAAAAATGCTGCAAATAAATTTGTTGTTTACCTATGACTAAAATTATTACTATACGTTGATAAAAATGTTCCGTTTTATTTATGTTTTATTTTTTTGTTTCAAAATCTAGTATAGTGAATTAAATAACGCTGCAATAAATACTATTAAACTCCCCATAAAATTACAAACTCGTTTGTTGGACAAATCACATGGAGCCATAAAGTTTGTCGACCCTATTAGCATTTTGTGTGTTTCATTCATGAATATTGCGTGGGTTCAAAGAAAACGTGAAAATAATTCATCAAACACATTTCAGATATTTGGGACCGGGGCTGTCGATCGACTACCTCACGATCGACTACCTCACACACATGAATAGTGACAAAAAATATTCTTTACGATAAGTGTACGTAACTGGTTGTTTGAAATTTGATGCGATAGATACTCCGAAAACATACCATTATTATAGTTATTTAGTTTCATGAACATATCTAATATCCAGTATGTGCTAACAATCTTGCATATAACTAAACGCTTATATTTTTTTATAAAACCTATTAAGGATCGAGTTCTTTTACAACGAACGCTGAAATTTCCAGAATAGCGAATTATTTTCGTGGTGTCATACGAAATATTGTGATTTTTTTTTTACATGTTCAGAATACGAAAAATATTTTACGCTCCCATGAAATTCTTTATTATAATATTTATATAATTCCACTTTGCTTCTTCTCCCCCATGTATATGTCAAATTCCATGTCCCTTAGCTTCGTCGAGTACAATCTGTGTATAGTCGTTACATAACACGTACGGCACGCCGGGTTCATATTGGTATGTATGAAAGACACGCTCGGTTCTGGCCTCCCGCAAGCATCCGCGAAACGTGTCCCAGTCATGCGAGTCTCTTCTTAATTACAACTGTGATAAGGTTTAATAATTAATATATTCACTGATTATTGAAATGGTATTATATTTTTGGTTGTGAAGATACATTTTTAAAATAGATAAAGTACATTTGTATCTAAATAAATTGGAAAATTGTAATGTTACTGTACGCAGATAATTCTACGTGTGTTCTATGAACGTCTTTCATGCCCGCTGTAGGACTGGCTTTAAACACTAGTTTAAAAAAAATAATTACCTAATTAGTACCTATAAATAATAGATTCTGCAGGAGTTTTCAAGCGAAGACTCGCATTAGAAATTCTCGCTAATTAGGTTAACGTTTATGTTCCCGTTTCCGTATATTATTTTTTACTATTTCTAATGACAACCGCATAATAAATTGACTAATTAAAATGAACTCGCATACCGCCGAGGACGCGCTCGTTGTCTTTTGTTCCGGTAATAAAGTGTCGGTTATTCCCTTTCCCACGAATTCCCCGACGGGGACAGCTCCCGGTACAGCGGGGAATTAATCATCTTTGCGTTTGTTGAAACACGTTCCGGCTCCTTTGTCTCCGGGGCCGAAATTTTTTCGACACTGGTCCTTTGCCAGGTAGACCGGAGCTAGATGACACACTTTTTACTTTTAATTATGTTATTATTTTAAAAAAATAAAAATTTTTGTATAAACCGTCTTCCGTCCTGACTAAGACACAGCAGTATTGAAACTGATGAAAGTTAAAATAATCAAAGTGGTTAAATGAAATAAATATTATTATTTTTGACTAACTAACTGTTCAATGTGTTATTTTGTGGTGCGGGGATCTTCATAGAAATAACACATCTTCGGGTTCGTCAAGACTTCATTATAAACACAACGCCACAAAAACGGGCAACCTAACTAGCTCTCTCTCGGAAGCCAACATTGTTCGTTCTACCGCGCGTATCCCCGCGCTGTAATGCCGTCGTCTGCCGATGCAACTCGTGGCGCACCGAGCGACACCGGCGCGCGCACCTGACACGAGTGGGTGAGCCTGCCTCGCGTCTCGATTACACTCTACACTGACTATCTTACCATCATGACATTTCCTCTCGGGGGTAGGCAGAGAGGATGAAGCGCTAAACTCTTATGTCATGATGCACAATTCTCGTCTCATCCACATTCATGTAGCTCGTCGATTATTGAGGCTTCTAAAAGGACCATCTTCCAGTGCATGGTTCACCTGGTCGTACCAAGTCTTTCGCGGACGTCTTCTATTTCTGATGCCAACTAAGATAACGCTATAAACATCAAAAATATTTCGTTATGTTATTTTGAATTCTTTTATACATAGTATATTGGATAATTTTTATAGCGCCATTATCGTAAAAAATTTCACCTTAACGGCGCTTTACAGATAAACTGTTTATAGACATACATTATCTTTGTAGAACTAATTGTTCACAACTGGCCTTCGCAAGACTTGTCCCAGCCACATTAATTCTGTATGTAGATTAAAGAACTTCGAACACCGAGGGTTCCCTTATTGTTCATATTTCACTCCTGTTACTCTCAAAGAAATCTCATTTTGACATCCTGGATTCTTGATCTCACTCTCTCCTTGAGAATCCATATTCGGTGACCATATGCCTAATTAAACTGCACACCTACACATCTTTATAAAACAGTCAATTTTGTTATTCCTTATTTGTCAATTGTTACAGTTTATAATAACTCTGATTTTTTTTTGTCACTAAATAAATATTATTTATTAGCAAAGGAGACAACAAAGTGTGTTTATGTACGTGTGTGTAAAGGAGTTAATGTAGGTGAAAAATAGTTTTTAGTTTATTTGTATCTCATTGCAATTGCGTACATCAACTGGTAATGTATTTCAAAAATGGTCAGTTGACTTTTGTATGAATTTGTATCCCTTATGTCACATCGTGTACAATAACCCCTGCCTCCTCTACTGTCGTCATCCGAGATGTCAGAAGTGTCCTTGCAGCTGGACCAGGCTGAAGATCTGCCGCCGCGGATCTCGTCGGATTCTGTGCACCTATTGAACGGATGATCCATCCGACATGTTGTGAACATGTGTCGCGGGACGGGCCGCTGTAGACAATATTCCGTATCGGCGAATAATTATTGTGTTACGTTCTCGGAACGGAGACGGATAAATCTCGCCACGCTTTTATCCGTCGAGAGTTTCATTGCCGTGTCCGTCCAGACATCTGCGATGGCTGAACCCGAATTAAATAAGATCTGGGGAATATAATAAAATGTATGGTTTTTATGTCGATGCTTGATTTATTAACAACATTAATGTGATGTGATATGTGCAGGTGTTACGGACATAATCATCAACACTCGCTTGTCCCCCGGACGCACATAGCCGGTGTTTCCGCAAAATAAATAGAGGGTCGTGATACCAAGAGAAACAGAGTAAGAATTATAAAATAAAGAATAAATAAAATACAATCACTTTGTACGAAATCACGAATTTTATTACACGCCAACCGGTTTCACTTAGCTCAAGATTCGTCAGGACGTATTCAAAACTAACAATAAATACACATAATATTTATTGTTAGTTTCAAATACGTCCTGACGAAGCTTGAGCTAAGCGAAACCAGTTGGCATGTAATAATATTCGTGGTTTCATACAAAGTGATTGCTTTCTACGAAAATAAAGCTTCGAATGGCAGAATCAATTGTGCTCCGCTGTCAAAGTAGGGTGTTCAGGGCTTCGTGTATGCTCGGTTTTTGTCCGCTCGGGAGCTCTGTTATTATTAATAGTTTAACCTAAACATTGTTTCTATTTCTGTGTTGCTTTTCGTAATTATCGTTGTTTCATGGAACCATTTTGGGGGCCCCCTGTCACGGGACATGGGACCATTAATTATTGACATTAATTAATGAACACAATTAACTGTCAAATGTAGGTACTCTACCATCTTGCAATGTTATCTTCGTTAAGTGCCTTATCACCTGACTAGCTAAACATGATAAACCACGTTTTACAACACCTTGTAATGTTCGAGGTTATGTCGTTATCTCAACACAATACCGAATACCTACCTGGACAAGATTATTACAACACGCACACCTGTTGACACCGTGCCACACTGTTGACACGTTCGGACTACAGGACATCCAAATATTTGTCGGTGTAAAGCTTGGATATGATGATGCATATCGTATCAGGAATCGTAAATCATCTTATCAATGATAAGAACCGCTTTACAAGTGACATGATACCGTCATGATTGAAAAATACGTCTAGTTCAGTGGAGCTTAACAAAATATTGGATTTATATCGTTATATATGAGAAGATTACATATATTACATACACATGACAACACACAGTATATAACTTGAAGCCGTAAGCTCTCTTCAAGCAACAAAGGCCTACTGTATATTAATATAAGCTTGTACTATAAACTAATGATGAACAACTACAACTAATGTTGCAGCCCTAAACTTTACTTAAAGACATCGATTACCAGCGATACTTTCATTCATATATTAAAAAATTGTGTTATAATTTTGTATATAATATTAACTGTCACCATCATCATACCCATTGGATCTACATCCCCTGATGAGTCTTAGCTTCCTCAAGAGAAATTATCTGTCAATACCAATCGACCTTTTTTATATTGATCGATATTTTTTTAAGACAACTACTGAAATACTGAAAGTACTACGACACGAAAAGTAGCCTTCGCTACGACAAGCTGATTTATTTAAAATATTTTTTGTAAATTTAGAAAGTGTGTTAACAAGTAGGTATAAATAAAACCAAGTAAATATATAAAGTAAACTATTTACAAAAAGCAGCCCATTTTGAATCATCTGTGAATCTCTATTTGACACGAAAAATAAATTATATTCTTAGACCAAATTTTATATTCATGTTGTGAAGGCTTTTTATGCCATTACGAACCACTGAATTCCTGAACCGATTTCATTGACAATTTCGAAAGCGTTCTACGTCGCTGGGTGAATTTAAAAATATTTTACATTCCTTAGGGATAGTCATAAAAATGTTCGTTTAACAGTTGCATTATAAGCGAGGCTCGATGCCGGCAAGTTTGTGAAACTTTCTATTTACGTCTACCAAAATCGAGTAAGCAAAGGTGTTTTTTCAATAAACACATGCAATTTATGAAAAACATTTCCACACTTAACTAAAATAATCACAGATTTTTAATTTGATCGCGATTCCAAGTATTTTCTCCGTAGTACTTAACCTACCTAATGAAAATAAGTAAAGTGCTTCTTCTTTTTACGGAATCCAGGTACTCGAATGTCTTGATTTGCAGTCACCACAGAGATATCCCTTGACATCGCCCATCTATCCATCCATTCCTCCATCTACGTCTCGGCCATCTCCTCATTCTTGATGACTCATCTCACTCATCTGTTCTCGTTATACGTCCCGCCTACTGCAGCTTCCTTGCTTTCCTTTTCTCATGATGTATGAAAATAGGTTTTAATCAAATATTATTTATTTATTTATAACATGTAAATTTTACTTGCGTGCGTATGAAAACAATTTAAAACAAGTAGAACAAAAAATTATGTAAAATAAAATATGTTAATTGTTAGCCTGGGAAGTTCTCAAGTTAATTTGGGTCAAACTGTGAAGAAATGAAAATAGCATTTTTATACGGTATACGAACCAGTAGGTGTGTTGTGTGTTTACTGTAGTGGAACAGTAAGAGACCGTCAGCATCGGATGCGGTATGATTGAGATATACTGTGGGTTTTTCTACCACGGAAACACTACATTATTTATGATTAATTGATGAATGATTAGCAAAAGAATATACAAAATGTTTGCTAGGGGGTCATCAATAGGGTAAGCTATCGCAGGAAATAATGCATACGGTATTAATTATTGATGAGCCGTGCTTTCAGTGTCACATAATTTAAATGTCTTCGTTACCCTATTTTTCACCCAAGTTAACTTGTATCGTCTGCAGACACCAAGCGCAGAATTCAATATATTTGCTTTCTTTCGTTCATTAATCATGCTTGAGATGACACGTTTTATATTTCAAATGTTCAAAGGTAGTCGTTAAAGTTGGTTCATATGCCAAACATTTTTATACCCGCATCCTTTGAAAATAGGCTCGGGAGCTCAAATTTCAGTATTCCATCACTAAAGCGAGGCCTCTCTCTCTCTCTCTCCGAAGTTACCAAGATGATACATCTGGATTTTCCTAGCTCTGGCATTCGCATGACGTCCAAACCACTTCAATTGAGATCTTTCTGCGTGTAAAAGAATTTGGACTCCATGCCTAGTAAATTTTCGCATTTGGCGACCATAGATTAAAGCGATACTGAACACAGCTTTAAAAAGTTATTTTGGTCTAGACACGTAACTTTTCTATCATCCATTAGCACCTCTTCTCTCAGTGTCTTGTATGCTGTTCGAGCACTGTTCCTGGTGATTTCTTCAACCCAGACCAGTGCTACTGCTCTTCATCCCTACTCCTGTACACTCTTCACTAATGGAATTTATCCACTCTTCTAGGTCTTCTGACCTAATATGCCAAATAGAAACGATGAGCAATTTAAAGTCTCAACATGTCTTAATCTGGCCGACAAC
Source organism: Eubasilissa splendida (assembly GCA_031772225.1). Taxonomy (NCBI): domain Eukaryota; kingdom Metazoa; phylum Arthropoda; class Insecta; order Trichoptera; family Phryganeidae; genus Eubasilissa; species Eubasilissa splendida. Next base: position 21,982,791 of record CM062863.1, read on the forward strand.
ACGCTGATCGCTTAAGTAGAGCTTAACGCAAGTATCAAATCGTTATGGAAGCATGAAACATTCAGACTAGATGCCTGTCACAGCTATATTGTGTTATTTAATCCGATTTTACAAATGTTTATATTGTACAATGACATTGACACAATAAATAAGTTAGACATATTCTCCACTTGGCTACAAAAAACTTACACAACACATTTTCTTGATATTATGTTTGTATATGTTGGTTCTAAATATTATTTTTATTTTCCTGTATTTTACTATGTAATATATTATGCTTTCATGTATTTTACATTGTAATATGTTCAGATACGTACTGTAACATCTCATTTTAATATAGAAGAAAGTGACTCTAATGAAATATTTGAGAGTTATAATAGATTCAAAATTAAATTAATCGTAAAATACAAGATACGTGACTAAAATATTGCTAAGAAAATCTCACTTCTGGGAAGGATCAGAAGATTTATTAGTACAAAATAGTATACAACACTCTGTTATTATTCCTCACATCAACTACTGCAGCAGCATTTTGTTTTTGGCTAATGAAGAAGAAATGCAACAATTGTCAGTGCTGCAAAATAAAGCTTTGAGTATAATACTCAGAAAAAATAGATATACTCGGATCAGTGCAATGCTGAAACTTCTGAATATATTGACCTTTAAGCAGAAAATATATTTAATTGTATTTATTTATAAAATCCTCACTAGGAAAAAATATCGGCGGAATTTATCCGAAAAATTGATGCAAATCAACATGAGCACGAACATCATGCGAAAGGAAAAGATAGACTGAGACTGCTATTCAGGAAAAAAGCTAAATTTCAGAAATCTATGATGCACAGTGAGTGCGATTAAGATTTTTTATGAAATGCCAGAAGACATAAGAAAAGAGGAGAAACTGCATAAGTTCTAGTAAAAAGAAACGATTTTGATTTTGTTAATATTAGAGCATATATAAATACTTTTATATGCATTATCCAACTATGCTACAGCAGACAATACCTTTGTCGACAAATTTTCGAACCCGTATGTTATTATTTTTTTTTTCAAATTAATACATCTACCGTTCCATTATTTGAAATCTATCTACTTTATTTTATTTTTATGGAGAACACATTCTCATTGTCAAGTTGCAATTTTTCAAAACATAGGTCTGTGATATTAAATGTATCAATATAATAATACAGATGAAATCAATTAATCGAAAAAATATTTTTGCTGCTACAGGCATGTAAAATATCTTTGTCATTGATAACATTTAATTTGTATTACATTCTATTTCATTGTTAATACACACTGGGTATGCCTAGTGTAATTTCTTTAGGCTACGGTGAATAGTCACATTACAGTAAACGCATGTGATTACCATATTTATATTGCATTTATTTTAACCTGTGTTATATCATTAAACCTGTTAATATAAAATAAAATACGCGCACCCTCGACATGTATCTTTTGACCGCGTTAATTTTTAACCGCGCGACCAAATTGATTTTTATACGGTATCAAGCTTGTTGTCATTATATCGATTCGAATTGGGAATGTTTTCCGCGCGTAATTTCGCCTTTGGAAGTCCTACCGATGCGCGTCCAATATAAATATGCCGGTGTCGATAAACAAACACCCGGAGCTCTGCCGGCCGTCAATCGTCCGCTCGGAACTGTGGTTCATTTCTGGGATGCTACTTCCGCGACCGATCGTTGCTGGACGTTTGGACACTCGGTATTCCAGAAGACTGCCATTAACTTCAGAGCTTCGATTGGCTCAAACCGATTTTGTTAGTTGATGGATATCGAGACGGTTGAATGGGCAAATCGGACGTCATATGAGAATGCTAGTTACAAAGTCAGCAACCTATATTATTTATTAGGAGAACACATTCTTATTGTGATTAATTATGTAATTATGTTGTGAATAATTACAACTTCACAGAAGAATGTGTTCTCCCAATAATAAAGTTGTATCGATGTGTTCAAAATATAATAAAAATGAATTGATAATTCTGGCGTCTGCTATCAGATTACTCAAATGTATTTGAGATTCCGTAAAAATAAGGTAGATGGCTCTTTCAAATAATGGAACGATTAAATGTATTAATATCAAAAAGGTGACAACATATAGGTTCGAAAATTTGTCGCTAAAATTATCGTCGCTTGTAGTATAGTTGGATAATACCACCATCTCCGGTTTGGAAAGAGATCCAGGTTCGAATCTCGGCGGTGCAACAACAATATTTTTCGATAAAATTAATTTTATATGTATATCTTTCTAATTAATATATTTACTATATTGTTTATTTTTTCTACCTTTTACTGCGGTGTCATCTCTATAGTTTTTGCACATTGTGTTAATTTATGAACAGTCATACTTAGTAATGGTTAAATCGTTATTTAAACCGTTACCGATTGTGTTATATTATAACTGTTAAGTCCTTGCACCGGCTTATTACGGCTGCAAAGGATGATGTCTTCTTGTGTGCGGGAATTTACGTAAGTCAAGATGACTCGATGTAACAACAGTACAGTTTATTGCAAATCTCACAATTATAAGTACAAATATATTAGATCTGTTCTGATCTACGATTCCGATGCGAGAGAGCGCGCGCGCCCAATCGCGACGCTCTTTTACCCCTTCCACACTTCCATTCTTACCAACATGCGCATGTCACACATTCGCTACATCGTGATACATTACAGTTACCATTATGATTGGTAACTGATTGTTCGTAATTCTTCGCGCGATGACTGCTACACTAGAAAATAAACCTTGAGCAGTTAAATCTCATTTACCAATAATCGTCAAAATTATAATAACCTAATCATCATTTACCAAAATCTTAAAAAGCTTTTTTTGGACTATATTTAAAAGTTAGAGCAGTTAGTTACTAAAACCTTATGGCGCCCCTTCATAGTTAACTTTATTTTACGGCACAATTATTAGTTGGTCATTATTACATTTGTTTTTTTTATTACATTGTCATTAACATTATCATCATAATACCATCGTACTAGACTCATACCTGTACAATTTGACGTGAGACTCGTTATCATATTAAATTCGAAAGGCGGTCAAAGAGAAGCAGAAGCTGTAAAAGACATGCACCCCCAAAAGGGGTGGGCGAACGTCACATTTATGTGTTGAAGTCGCAGAACTCACAGTCCGGCAGAAATTCACCTGGTCCAGGTCGCAAGAGGCGCGAGGGAGAGCCAGTGGAATGCTCCGTTAGGTCTCCGGTTTATCATTACTATGAATTGTTCATTCATAATCGGTGATAATTGCAAAAATTATATTAGAATTCAACCAACAGCTTCTAAGGTATTTAAATGGCTGCCAGTACTGGAACTAAAGCTTGTTTTTGGAAAAAGAGTTTTGTATTTATTTTATATTTTAAACCCGATTATCGGGACTATCATTCATAATAAGTATGTTAATAAATATATTATTCTTCAAACCCCGTCTCAGTTTTTCACGTTTATCTCCAAATTTAAAAACATGACGGTTGCCCACTTTCCAACTAAAGAAAGATTTCCAATTACATTTTAAAAAGTCTAAAACTCGTTCATGGAGACCAAAATGCCTGTATTAGAATCTATGTATCTGTATGAATCTGGTAGCGACTGGAGCGTACAAATTATGTTCTACTGTGCTATACTGACGGATTTTGAAAAATTTATCCATAGCTAATACAAAATGATAAAACGCAAAGAATTTTTTTACTAAGAACTTCTAATTAACCGCTAATTTTTGTTTTTATACTCGTTTCACCGCGAACCAGAGAAATCTGTTCTATGTGCATTTTTATTTTGTGTGAAATCATATATATTTATTCAATTAGAATTTGAATCTTCCTTGCCTTATTGTACTCGCTACATTAATAGTTGTCCTTTGTTGGATGATATTTCACCCAGAATGACGTAGTTCCAGTGTTTTGTCGCACGGTGCTAAAGCCTCGTCGGTACTCGCACTTCGCAGATTAGCCGGAACGCTTCAATCTTATCTCCAGTCAAACACTTGCCAACCCTATTCCGCATCGTGTAGATAGTCTCCATGTTAGAGTTACCGTCAAACCGTGCAGTTCACTGTTTCATTAAATACCTACTTGTTATGCAAATTAAAGGAATTTAACTGGCAAGGCTTCAATATTATCGTTCAAGGCTTCAATATTATCGTTCGAAGACAAAATTGAAGCCTTATTTCGCATAGATTTCTCTGGCCTATTTTGTCTCCTGTCTCTCCGATCGATGTTTAGGATCCCATTGCAGGGTCCATCATCAGAGCTGATATCGCTGGTCACCGGCGACACATGCAAATAGAAAATTCTCAAAAACCGTGAAAGATAAGATACTTTTTAAGCTGATAGATTTTCGTCGGGATCCTGTGTTCTTAACTCAACGTAACATCACATTTATCAAAGATAACGAGCTTCGCACTTATCGCCTCATCTTTTCAACTGACAATATGTGAATACAATAGCCCAAATCGATGAAGTTTTAACGAATATTTCCGATACTTAAAGATTTTGTGTCAGTGGCCTTAACAATCATCAACCGCGCTTCTAAGAATGTGAATGAGCCAACACTTTTAACTGGTTATTACATAACATTTGAAATAAAATGATGATCCTAGAAAGAGATGGAAGGCACACCAGATCTCGTGGAAGATCTCGACTTACCGACCTGATTAAAACTTCAGTGCCGAGACCACTCCTAGAATGCGCAAGAAATACCACGGACCGAATTAGGTGGCAACAGATCATCTGTGCCGTCACACGCAATCAACCGCAGTTCCATATTCATGACCGCTGTCATTGAGAGTAAAGCGAAGATGAATTCTATAATACAAGGAACTGATCCCAGCCAGTACAGAATATTTTGCAGCAATAGGTAGATTTCTATAGAAATACTTGTTAATCTGTACAGTATCCTTGCAATTTTATATTTTTGATTACAATGTAATCTAACTGATTTAAAACTGTGAGGCTGGGCCCGCCGCTTACCCAGAACTCTTTATAAGCAAAAGCTTATATATGGTCCTACTCATTCGCCGCCTGGTTGACGTTTTTTTCTTCTTTTATGTATGACAAGACGGAGCCGAACAGCTGCCATCTCAAACCTTCATTTATTATGATTTACATTACAATTGACGTTAATGAAATAAAATAAACAAATAAATTGAAAATTACGGTAAACAGATATTTGAGAAATGAACATTAATAAGATGAGAAAATGACACAAAGTAAGACACGTAATAATATAAGAGTTGCAATGCAGTGTCAGTAATTTACTTTGGTCAGGGAGCCGAGGGGGAGAAGGAACACGCCCCTGAGAAAGGGAAAAGGACAAACAAAAAGAAAAACCATCTTACCAGTCTTCGGAGCACCGCTACCGGCAGTTCTCATTTTAAATAAACACTAAAACTTTAGGGGTCCCAGTTAGAGCTCCTTAACAGTTTCCATCCTGAACAACTCAGAATTCTTTTTGCATCTGTGCAAATCGGGATTTCGAATGGAAGTCCGATCCACTCCCACCAAACCATCGATCGTATCTTCTCTTGCGTTGATTTAAAACTAAAGCCAGTTAATCTTTAGATTAACCGAGTATTTAACGTTCACGCTTTAACAGTAACATGTGCAGTACCTGTTCACACCGCCCGCCTACACGGTTGACTCACCGCGGGCACAATTGATAAGATTAATAATATTATTGTCAGTGTACAATGTTATAATGGACAACCTACAACATTGTGTACATTAAAAATAACAATAATAAAAAATCAATAATGTATAAAAATGTTTTTATTTAATTAAAATCGGTTCAGATCAAAATATTTATGTTATATACATTTGGGGGAAACGATGATTGGTTTTTCTCACACATGATTTTTGCAAAAAACTAGCTATAATTATATGTAGATAACTTATAAATAATAAAATTAATAAATTAGTTAAAACACGTGTCATAGTTGGGTGGCGCCATTATCTGTCAGATCTGTGTCTTGCGTATTTAGCATTGAACATTTATATAATATGTAACTATTGGTCAGAGAAACTAACTTTAAAAATGTTTTTTTTTTTTATAAATTAATGATTTACAAATCATTACATCAAATTATAGTTTCCACGTCTAATTTATAAAGCGCTTAATGTATTCATGCATATGTAAAAGCTTTTCTTCTGTTTAGTAATTCATAATGAACCTTGATTCACAACGCACATCTCTTTTATAATGTATATATTTTTTTTATAAATAGCGATGAAACAATTTTTTTCATTTATAAAATAGATTAATTCCATACCGGAAGACAGATACCTGAAAATATGATTCCAAATATAATTCTTTACAAATCATGAGATGATATTTTAAATTAATTGACTTTTAAAAAAACTTTTCAATTTTTCGAAAAACTTAATTAATTTTAAAAAATAAAACACAGCGTTGTTTACTTCATATAACACTTTAATAATATATTAATTGAAACGTTTTCGACGCTTACTGCGTCATCGTCAGTAATAAACTGAAGCTTAAACTATCGACTACATAGTGAGAGGGGAGTTTCAATGAAAAGTGAAAGTGGTTGTGACGGGGCTAATATGGATAGGAGAGGAGATGTATAATAATAGGAGGTGTTTGTATGTTAAGTACATTTTTATTGTTAATTTTAATCTCTATATTTTATATAATGTCTAATTTTCTCTATTATAATTAATTAATTTTTTTATAAGGTTAAAAATTTTGTAAAAAGATTTTTAAAAGTTAATAACAACGGACTTCCACAAAGTCAATCACGAAAATTTTTAAATATTAAATTAATGTTTAGATTATTTATTCTTCAGATACAGCTTGGTCTACTTTTATCGTTTAAAGTGGGTGATCCATGTAGTGACAATATGAATCACAGCCAATTATTAAATATTTACAGTGGTTAAGATACGTAACACGATAAATATTATATTTGGTGAAGATTGTATTGTTCGATATGATATCGTATTGTGAGGGGTGTAACAGTAGTTAAACATCCCCAAGATTAGTAGGAGGTCAGCATTCCCCCAGGCACGTCGCTAGACTCTCGTTTGCTTCTCGCAATCTCTGGAACAGGTCGTTTTGTCTCTTTCATTTCGATGAGAAGTGAGATTCCTTGCGCTTCTCGGTACGGAGACGCATCGTAGGTATCAGTATACGATGACGTCAAAAGAGTTAAGAATGGAAGGTTTCTCCATACCGATCGTTTTCCTTTAAACGACGGTGTGTATGTAAAATATAACCTATGTTATTCTGTTATTCACTGTGCCCTTACAACCTTTCATCTCCGCCAGGCGTCGCGTGCCTCAACATAGAGACAGACAACGATCATCTTAAAAGAATAACTGCTTTGTCATCATGCGAAGGCAGTGACGCCATCGAGGTACTCAATGAACGAGTAAATAAAGTATGATCGTTCACACCCGGCGAGTGTGCACAGGTGGGTTGCACATTGTGGTTGTAGACCAAGCCCCGCTGTTAATCTCATTATTGGCGCGATTCGTGTAAAAATATTCAAAAAGAAAACAAACACGCCGAGTTTATACAGGAAATTCCGGCCACTTACGGTGGAATCGCAACACGTCGCCGGTGTCTGAGCTCGCCGCTCGGCCGGCTTGAACCAGTCAATCAAAACATTTATAATCATCATCTGTAGTTAGCTCTAGGACGCAAATAAAATCATGATTTCCGTATCCCGCACATGAAAAGGTATAAAATCAATATCAGCGAACAATGACGGATGACTCGACAATCAAATCAATCGGGCGAATAATTATTAGGTTGTTAAAAAGCAATTACACTGGTTGACTTGACCGTTAAATACCTAAATTCTTAATCGCCCGACACTTCCAGCTGGGGTATGACCACCATAAAACTAGACTACGGTCCGCCAACACCTCTAGCGCGTCACCTGTATTGTCATTTTTAATATTTATATGTACCTTGTATTGTATCTGAGAGTAAATAAAGCCAGCACTTGACAAGGCGCAGGGAGTTCTAAATTCAAATCTTTGTTCGTTTTGCTTATACATTGTCTCAAACTAAAATATAAATTTTAATTCTTGTATCACATACTCTGCGGCGGTGGGTCAGATTTGACCCGGGTGTTTGCAAAAATATGAATTACGCTACAAATATTCGTTTAATGCTGTTTTCCTTCTAGGCTAATCTTTTATTAAATATTTCCAAATAATTTGAGATACATATAAATGTTATCGGACGAGATTCAAATGAGTTATTGATAAAAATGTGAAAAAAACGCTCAAAATCAGTCGCTTTTACGGGATTGAAACTCAGCGCTTACACCGAAATATATATTGTCAACATTTTAAGCGGGTAGACAAAGAATACCAAGTATGGGTCAATGTATTTGTTTTGACTTATTTTCGTCTGGCGGCCCCTAGACAATACCAGTAATATAACTATTTGAGGGGCGTTACGCCTACCTGTAAGTTTTATGACACTACCTGTTCGGATTCCGACGAGAAGATTACATGCTCAGTGGAGGTTTATATTTTGGCTGTGTAGGGCGTCTGTTGTTGCATGAGAATATGTACATTATTCTTAATATTTTTTAATTTTTATGTATAATTTTTTAGCAGAAACATTTCGGCACATTATGTCATTTCATCAAATCATATTTAAAATGAAATATCTATAAAAAAAAACTCCCACAAAACGCTTGAATAACTGAATAATTGAGGTGGGTCAAAAATGACCCACCACCGCCGAACATGTTTTGTTTTGACCCACCGGGCAGTAAGAGTTAATTGTAGAAATCGCGTTGTGTGTGAAACCGATAAAGGGAATTGCAAACTTCTACAACGGTTCTGGGAAAGGGTGGTCCTCCCCCCTTCTGACAACCCTTTAATAACATATGTGTTAAAAATATTATCTTCTGTCGTGTGTCTTAGATGTTTCTGGTTTTAGACACATGGCAGAGTAGCCCAGAAAACTCAACAGAGAACCTATGTGTAGTTGCTGCGAGACATCTGGCACGTCGGGATCATACTGGTGTTTTTTTAGGAGAGGCACATTCGATTAAAGCTACATTACATGGAATCTGGACTTACGAGATTCTTCTATAATACACTCTAATATTGGTATCCTTAATTATTAAGTGATCACTTTATACAATGTAACGTTCACCATTCCACTCAATCAACCTCCATATCTATCAAATTTTTTAAAGTTGTAAATATGTTACTATGTAAAAACACTTCATGTATTAACTACAACTTCACTGACGCCATTTATGGTCTGAAAATTTGATATTCATTTCCTTGAAACATGATGTTGAGAATCTTGAAGATAAAAATCCAGTAATTTTGTGTTCTTGGACATATTCAAATAATGTTAATTATAATACGCTACAAATGTCGGCTGTAGCGTATACTCCAGCGAAGCAGGGCTGCACGGCAGTTGCCCTTTGGATATGAAACATGGCGATGTCATCACCGGAACGGTACACGGCGTATTTAATAATACGTCTAATTTGGTATTTGTTCATACATATATTATACAATAAATTTTATTAACAACATTGAAAAATAGGTTTTGCTGAAACACTGACCGTGGCCGCGTAGGTGAGGACAACCGATTGCTTTCTGCTGATTTTACACTATTAAGAATCAGATGTCAAAGTAGCCAAGTGTTATAAAACGATTCACATTTTTTTAAAGCGTTTAACCGACCGACTTGCGTTCTCATAATTAATTTAATACTTCTCCCACATTCATTTTCCACCTTTGTTATCAGACCCAATTAAAAGTGTTTACCTGTCGACAACATCACACAGACTATATTCATATAATACGCCAAGTTCCGCGCCGATAACTTTATACAAATCTTTTCAATCAACCGCGCTTTCTCACGGCATTTTTCCATATTTTCGCTAGCTTTGTTTCCGTGAACTTTTCAAGAACGCGGCTAATAATAAAACGGACTAATTTTTCCGTTTACGTTGGAGGTCACGTACACGGAAACCATCATCGAAAGCAGCTTAACTGCCTGTGAAAAACATATTTTTCCACATTTTATTGTAATTAGGGATAAGAAATTATATAACCCTTTTTAATTGTCTCACCCCTAATACAGTTGCCATGGCCGCGGTGCGGTATTATTACTCCCATTGCTGGCTGTTTGCATGCGTCGTCTCCGTCTCGCACGGTTGGTAGCATTCGTGGAGAAGTCTCGGATAGTTCTGGACCTGGTCCACTCTTGCGTGTTGGGAAACGATCGTCTGCCCTGAAATATCTCTTAGACGACAAGCTTCTCGAACAAATCTTCGCTTTGAGTTTTGTTGTCGAGTTACTTACACCAAATTAACAAACCACAATTGTAAATGTGAATAGATAGACATTTGGACGTAGACAGCAATCGGATAGATGACATCGTATTTTCCGCGAACGAACTTTGTATTTCATGTCTTCCGCCATTTATATTATTAGTGATAAGATCTGATCGGCAAATTCTTGCATCTTTTCATCACCTCTTCTCTCATCCAGTATCTCGGTAGATACAGTAGATAGTTTATTAGTATAACACAGTCTCCAAAACATAAATACTACACTTCTTTTTTTGTGTGACGTTCAGCTTTATAAGACGGCATGGACAAGCTTCGTATTTTCATATCCTAATGATCCTCAGGAAACCGTAAATAGGTTTCCATTGTTTTAAAACCCCATCCTCTGTAACAGCTATGGATACGATTCATCCTTTTTCATAGGCTACCTGGGCAGGTTGCTGTATCGTCAGTTTTTTTTTATTTTTGACGTTTGCGTACTCGGGTCTGAGCGTGGGATAAGTCAATTCATCTCCTTGTGACCAGAAACGTCTGCGGGATTCGATGCGAAATCGTATTACATACTGAGTTCGTCGTTTTTATTTTCGACCTGTCATTTCAAGGTTTACAATCGCACGGAGATTGATCTGCTAGAAACTCATGTTTTGACCATGACAATTATCCACGCCGTTTTTTGTATGATTGTATTTTCTCACGATCCCGTCACGTACACTCCCATTGTTTAGTTCACATCATCACAATCATTCGGACGATACCTCACATTCTTCTTCACCGTGCCACATTTCAATTGGATAAATGCAATCTAAAAATGTGATAAAACGTTTGTATGTGATAAACATACTTAACTCATAAACGAAAGCAGACTAAATTAAATAAACATCATTTAGGGGTATTATTATTTTATGTATCAACTATGCACGATTACTGAACACACATTGTATTACATATGTGAAAATAAAACACTTGTTTTTTTTTTGTTGTTATTACTCGTTTAATTTTCTTGACGCGTTTCGCTTTGTAAGGGTATTATCAAACTAACATTTTAATTCAACAACTTGTATTTATATCTGTGGTGGTGGGGGACAGCTATACGGTAAAGTAAATTAAATGAATAGAATCAAAAAAACAAGTGTTTTATTTTCACACATGTGATTATGGAGTTCTACAAACTTACCTCGGAAACAGTGAACACATTGTATTCCCTGTTATGCGAAGCGAAATGGGACACAAATCCTTAAGGAAAGTCATATATAAAATAACCACCTTTAAAAGCTACCTCTAAAATATGCGAGGGACAATGGCTGTCTTCAAATACATGCGAAAAACGGGTTATGCTCGTGAGGCAATCCAGACTCTCAAAGTCCGTCCCGATCAAAAGTTATACAAAGCCTGCGGACTGCCGAAACATGCCACAGGCGAACAAGTACACTTTTGTAGATAAATTCGCTAAAATATTCATAATTTTTGTGCGCCGATTCAGTCATACGCGCAATCCGCGAGTTTGTACCCACCGCACCGGGAGACACGTTTGTTCATAATTTATTATTTTTGTTTAATTAGTTTTAAGTACGTCTTGTTAAATTTTAACCACAATTTCTAATTGGCATTTGGCTTAATTCACAATACACAACAGATCACTTCTTGATTAATAAAGTTGTCCCAACAAGAGCTGAAAATTTAAATTTAGCGCCATTTTTTCTGTTGTGCTTTTATAGTTAAACCATTATGACAGTCCGCCATTATTAAAAATTGATTCGACTCCAACGCATTCTTCTTGTTAAACATTATTTTTAAAATTGTGAAAGTTTTCACTGCTACGATTCGCAAATTGCGTCCAGTTTTCGGTAATCAAAATGTTCCAAGTGCACCAAGACAATAATTGAAAAATTTGAGGAGACTGGGTCTCATTCGGCATCGTGTTCAAGAAGCACTGTGCAACGAAGGATTTATCCCTTCATGCCTACAGAATCCAACTGACTCTACAACTCAAGCCTACAGACCGTACACAGCGATGAGGCCAGTTTTCATGTTAATGGTTTTGTTTGGCTGGTGTTTCATGATATGGAAATACATCCCAAACATGTCACTGTTTGGCGTGGATTTTGAGTTGAAGGCGTCATTGGACCATTTTTCTTCGACGATGCTGCCGAGAATACACAGTTAATGGCGAACGGTATCGGGACATGATAACCCACTTTGCTGTGCGTCAAGTGGATAGTATTGAACTCGAAGACATGCGGTTCCAACAGGACGATGCCATTTGCCACACATCGAGTAAAACAATGGTATTATTGCACGAGACATTCCCTGGTCGTGTAATCTCCTGTTAACGCCTTTGGACTTCTTTCTCTGGAGTTTTTTGAAGTCGAAAGTAAAAAGCCCACGACCACCCGAGCCTCGAACGAGGAGATTAGACGCTCTATCACTGAAATCCAACCACATTTAAACCTTGATTGAAAATTTCGTCAAAAGAACCCAAATGTGCCAGCAAAGTCGAGGAGGTCATTTATCAGATGTGTTGGTTCCATACATAATTCCCACATGTCTACTTTATGATTAAATCAAAATTTCGTTAGTTTCTCGAAAAAACTTTTATTTAAAACTTAAATATTCCGCTCTTGTTGCGACATGCTTTATATATTAATTAATTTTAATGAAATCACATTTCATTAGTGAATTAACGATTTTTCTGATTGATAGTTCCAGTATAGCATTAAGGTGCAATGTAAAATCATTTTAAGACAGGACAATGACATATTACAGAATACACTGTTTTATGGTTGAGAAATTATTATCACTGTGAAGAAATTATAGTTGTATTATAAATTGACAATTGAGGGAGGTTACATAAAATATTGAAAATTACCGCGAAAATATGTGGCCTCCAAGGTCAACGAAGTTTAACCACGTAACACGCGACAGTGGAAGAATCGATCTATCGAAAATATATAATGTTCCAGGTTCGAATCCCTGCGGTGACTGTATTTCTATGTATATATATTGTATTTATAAATTATTGAAATAAATATAAGACAAAGTGAATTACGTTTTTTCGTAAATGTATGTTTAAATTAATATATTATATCATTTCTAAAAATTAGTCACCCATGTGCGAGGCCATCCAATACGATATTTTTTATTAATGCATTGTCTTGCTGAATAATACGTCATTCTTTCATTTATTGCTTGAACTACATTCCACCTCCTCGGTCGTGGATAATCCCAACATTCATTTGAAGTACGAGTTATTCGAGGGTATTGGGGAAATCTGACATTAAATATTTGTAAGAAATCGCAAACGAATCTTTTTTTTAAATTTTTTTTTTATTGTGATCTGTGGTTTTCTGCGAACGCGAGCCGCTAAATACGGAACGGCGTCAGAATTGGTTAGTCGCTAAAACTTAAACTTTTTTTTTTAAATAATACTATACACAACTTGAGTTATATTTTTGACACGACTGTGTCACGAGGGACTCGTTCATGTAGCAACACAAAGGAACGGCAATGTCCATCCATTAATGACATCATTTAATCAGTGATTATGCTGATTCCTAATATCGTATTAAAAATCGTAAAAAAAAAATGTTAGGACGGCAAATATTTAGTTTAATATTACAAAAAAATCTTTTATTTTCCGCTTTTTTCGTTGAAGGAGGGGGTTGTAGAACCGACCAACCGTTGCCAGAAGTCTAAATTTAGCGAACGGCCATTTGCGGTGGCAGAGATACACAAGCGTGGAACTCTGCCCTCCGCCGTAAGGTACAATGAATGCATCAGAGACTTTATTTAAGAAGAAACTAAAAACGCACCTATTCAAAAAGTCATTTCCGTAAATGTTTATAACAATTTTTAATCTTAAAAATAAAGATATTAGTAGAACTATAAACAGTTGATGTGTAAAGCGCCCTTGAGGTGAAAGTTTTTACGAAAATGACTCTATACAAATTATCCATTATTATTATTATTAAGGGTGCCGCGCGTGAAGAGAACTTGTTTACATAAAAAGGGCAAGAAAAACATAATTTAGATTGATGTAGATTGAGTAAAGGGTTCAACAACTTATTTGAAAATGGAATAATAACGGGAATTTGTTTTTACGCCCAGGTTTTCCTTAATTTCATTATTTTTTCAATATAACACTTCAAATAATATTTAAGTATCCGCCAATATAAACGATGAACAACAGTAAATAATACGAATAAAAAAGATATGAATATTTACCTTCTTGGTATACGATGACTGTTGTATGGCGTCATTCTTAGTTCCGTTGTTTTTCACAGACAGAGCCTTATTATCCGTGGCAGTTTCACCCGTGTTGTCAATACGGGTCATCCCAGTGATGTGAAAAATCAAAAATAATAATACTGATTCATGGATACGTCGATACGTAAACAATAGAATTTGTTCACCTTAGCAATTTATTTGGTACCTAATATTCTATTCTAGATATCGTGTTAATGAACATGTACATAATACGTAATTTAGTAACATTGTTGCTGCAAGTTTTGTAGGAAAATAAATACTTCATCGGTTACCGCTACACTAGTTGTCTGCTGTTCCTACTGTAGGAGACTGCTTTTCCGTTCGGTTTAGAAAGGATATGAAAAATGTTTTGCTCAAGTGACGCGTATGTATGAGGTGTGACAATTTAATTTCCGGAGTGCGTCTATACAACTGACACTTTTTTCATTTCTGGAAACAGGCCTGGAACTCATTTTCCGGATACTATTGAATACCTGCCTCACGTGCTGTTGTATGTATACCAGTTATATTAGAAAATCTTCGTCCCTGCGCTGAAGGGAATATTTTATTTCTAATATATTTTATTTTGGAAGTAGCCAGAAATCGCAGGGAGCTAAGTTAGATGAATAGGCAGGGTGATCTAATCGGATAATCACTTTTTTTGGCCAGAAAATCTCTTATGGTGAACATGTTCATGTTTACGCACGTATTAGTTCAAATATGAATACTCGCGTAATTTAGATACAATTACGTCACGGGCGACTACGCGGCCATTCGGGGAATTATACTATCACACCTCGTACTAAACTACATAATATTATATATGTTGAAAATAAAATTAATTAAGTAACAATAAAATTCAAATTAATATTGAGAATCAAAATAGTAATAGGTGGTGGTAGTGCATAAACTTTATTTATTTATTAATAATGAAAAGACACTTTTTTTTTACACCACTGTTTATTGATTACTCAACACGTTTCGGGACCAATGGTCCCTTCTTCAGAAAACAATGTATACTAAAATTTGTTCACTAATCAATAAACAGTGATAAAAACAAAGTGTGTTTTAATATCATTGATTGATTTTGTAGTTACGTCTTGGTGTAACATTTAAATTTTAAAAATATATATTTTTTTTATTGTATACATTATTATATATACTCTACACGCACAATCTTTGAGTTAATATCACTACTAGTTTCGGGATGAGCAGTCCTTTCCATCAATTAATGGTGAAAATTAATAAACAGCCAACTTTAATTTAACTTTCACATTTAATTTAGTTCAATTTACACCTGTAGATTGGAAGGACTGCTCTTCCCGTAACTCAAAAATTGTGTATGTGTGTGTGTGTAGTACAAATTTAATATAAAAATCATATATTTTTTAAAATTAAAATGTGTTTTCATTATTACTATAAAATTTTGCCACAAAATAAATTTGTTGTAAAATTATTTAAAAAATTATCGCACTCCCAGTAGTAGCTATCGCCCAGTGACTCATATTCATCTCCACGAAGACATATTTATTTTTAAATATTTTTTGATAAATCTTCATAATTTATAACGCTTAAACAGTGACGTAGGTACACACACATATTGTGTGCAGTGCCGGCGGATAATAATTTAGCACGGTGTGGCGTGAGGATAAGGCGAACTTGTATGAGATCATCGCCTTTAAAATAATCGTGCGACATTGAAATAGAGAACATGTGTTCGTTTCGTCGCGTCTTATCACACTTTATTTATAAAAGTTTTCAAGTGTCACGGCTAGTAGTGTACAATATCATTTGTCGGCAACGTTCAATAGTACTTGCAACATTTGCATACTAAAATTAATAATTTTTCGCCACTTGAAGCGAGCCGAATCAAAATATCGCATGATGATCTGTTTGAACAGTTTTTTTTATTGTGTAGTGCAGAATAAAGTTTGAAGAATTTAGTAAGAAATGCTGACATATTCAGTGTATGTAAAGAAACGTAATTCACAGTACCCAGATTGCATTCTTTGGGGAATGAATATTAGTGATGAGCTCAAAATCGCGAACCGTGAGTCAATCACTGATATCTTTCAATCACACTAACTATCGGTGATATCTGGAAATATCGTGATTCAAATTTTTTTTGTTACAAATGTTATTGATTTTCTGACGCCGCCGTTTAAATCGATTGTCACTTGAATCAGCGCCATCAACCGGATTTTCCGTAAATTGATTAGAGCCATCTATTGGAATCTGTTTTTTTGATTATGTGTATGCTAGCTTGTCGGTAACCTCATTCTGTTCGGTTTTTTTTTTACATTTTTTGATATGTACAATAATTTTCTACTAATTATTCTAATTAGTTATGCTAGAATATGTTTTTTACGCAAATTAAGTTTTAATAATATAAATAAATACGCTCAAAATTATGTTTTTATATTTATTTCGTGTATTATGATATCAGAAACTGTGATCACAGTCACAGTTTTCAATCACTGATATTGTCGAATACCAATCACAATCACACCTGTGAGTCAAGAGTAGCATTTTTTCTCATCACTAATAAATATACGGAGGTAGTCGACATTTTTGCTATTAGTTTAACTGTTTATAGAACTAAATTGTCCAAATTTTCTGTGTCTCAACTCAATGGGACGGATGGCAATTGATGTTTATGATGTTATTCTTGTCCACTAGTGTGTAATTTGCAACTTTCTACTACACTCCATGTATTTTTGTATAATTTTAATTTTGTTCTGTTCATTTTATATAATTTCCTATTTTAAATATGAATTAAATATATTAATTAGAAAGATATACATATAAAATCAATTTTATCGAAAAATACTGTTGTTGCGTCACCGGGATTCGAACCTGGATCTCTTTCCAAACCGGAGAAGGTGCATTATCCAACTATGCCACAACGACGATATTTTAGCAACAAATTTTCGAACCTATATGTTACCTTTTTGATATTAATACATTTAATCGTTCCATTATTTGAAAGAACCATCTATGTTCTGAATAATTACAACTTAACAATAATAATGTATTCTCCTAAATAATTTCCAATTAGTTTTACATTTTTTTTTTAATAAGGATTATGAAAAACGTGCAGATTTAATATAATTTTTATCGTTGTATTGCGCTTCTGATATGATTCTCTATTATGTAAAATAATTATTTTGACGCCTGAATAGGGCGTGTACAATAAATAAATAAATAATAGATAAAAGAAATGTCCACTTTAATGGTTCGAGCATTTAAAGCCTGCGACTGCTAAAGGAAGTATTGATGGTAATTATGTGAAGCGGGACGACCAAATGAAACAAATTTTTTTAGGGGAATAACAGAAACCCAACAAAGTGATGATGTTGTGTAAGATTGTCAGATATATTATAATCGGATCGAGAACTGTGAATTGAGTGTAAATATGTCACATAATTTCCACATTCCCTATATCTGCATAAATGATTATTTCAAATGAAATTCGAAAATTATTACTATTAACTATTAGTTTGAATGCGATTGAACCGTCCATATAGATTTCACTATATTTAAATAAAAAATATATAAATTAATCTCAATTTTCAAACGAATCTTTGCACTTTAATGGACATTTAAATTAAACATCTATATGTAATATAATATTAATAATTGTTCCTTTTAAAATCAGAGGGTATTGAAACTAAACGAAATACAAAAATCAAAAAAAAAAAAAAAAAAATTGCGGACCCCGAAATTTTTAATGAAAATAAAAATAAGTCTACCTTTTAAAATTATTCTGAAATATCAGTAATGAAAAATTCGCTACTAAAAATAACCAATTCCACGAAAAGAGAAAATAACTATGTGATTCCAAGAAAATTTAATTAAGTAAAAAAACATTTTTAATTAATTATTGAACTCACCCGTTGCCTGTGAAATGTTCTTCAATAGGCTTTATATATTAAATAATGATAATAAAATTTGTTAACAAAATATCTTACGGCCGTGAAAGCTACGAGTGTATTTGAAATAAATCCCTCCTTATCCGCGATTATGTTCCGCCATCATACTGCAAGATAAGAAAACCACGGATAATCAGATTAGACGCCTGTACATATATTATTTGTGAAGATTACCACGACTTACCTTTAAATACAAGAAAATTTTGTGTAATTTTATCGGTTAGATTAAATTTGAATCAACCATGTTAAACTATTATATCAATATAAGAAATACACATGGATATGTAAATTGTGATGTGCGAAAGAATATTTAAAAATGGATAATGTTGCATTCGTAACTCATTTTAGCCAAATCTTAGACATATCACATTTGTTCTGTATATTTATTTTCTTGACCAGTTTCTTTCATGTAAGCTTTTTTGATCTTTTTTCAATTTAATTTTTCGATAATACCGTCTAAATCTGAAAACCTTATCAATCATTCGCGCTCGAAGAGCTAGATCAGCCCTAAAGCATTAATCTATCTCTGTCTCTCTTGCAGAAGACAAAGAATTAAAAATTAGAATAATTATGCGAGTTATTTTTCATAACGAATATTACTGAAATCGCATGGAAAATAACGCAGATGACGAGGAATTAAATATATCGAACCATACGTCCTTTTTAGCCGTCGTCAATCAAAAACAGTCGGTCACCGTTGACTCGGGTATTCAGGTTGCCGATCGCTGACGCCTTTAAGATGGCTAAACTTTTGCGTGGGTAATTGTAATCAATGTTGACGATTTAATTTGAAAATAAATTTGCGTTAATAAGCCAAGACAAGTTTTTTCCCCTAAGCGTACCTTTATTTTAAACTTTTTTTTGTTTCGATTCCTCTCTCCCACTGGGACATTCCCGTATCGGGAATGTCCCGGAGTAGCGAATTTCAACCAATTTTGTCTCGTCTATTTTGACGGTCAACGACCGATGCTGAATAATAATATTTTATAATAAAGTGATGGGATAAATAAAATTATAATTACTTTTTTTTTACTACTGCTTATCATTCGCTTTATTTTGTTAATTACTAAATTAATTAATTTAGTAGAAACACGTAATATAACATCATTAATTTTTAATGACGTCACATTTTGTTACGAAGTAGTAATTTTAAAACTCGAGAAGGGCTGAACCGAATTTGTTTTTTTTATTTTTTTAGCTTGCTACAAATTTATTTTTGAAATGTTTTAAGCTCACGGTGCTGTATCAAAAAGTCTTATGTGGTGAAGAAATACGTTGCTCGAGTCAGAAAAATCGTGAGCGGGCAGCACATTAGATTCGGAACGGGGTCTATAAACTGTGAACTGAATCATTCAATACAAACCTAAAGTAATATTAAATTATTCAATTCAAATTTTTTATTAAATGAAAAAAAAATATGTAGAAAAATATCACAATTTAACGGATTTCAAAAAATCGTGTAAAGTAAATGTATTTTTTAATAATGAAATATTTACTATGTTTTCTTAGTTTCGTATTAACGAGTAATTCACTATCATCACTATATTAATAAACGCCTAGAAATGTGTCATGTGACGATATACCTGGGTGTGTCCGCCATATAAACATATGTCACATCTGCTCCCTACGCTTGTCTCTGTGAAATTAGAGCGTTTTTTGTTTTTAACATTTCTAAATTTTCTTCTATTGCCATATTTGATCACTTGCCTGGCCGTGATAATATGTTGGTATATAATAGAGTATATCAAGAACAGGACAACTCCCAGCAACTCGTAACTCCGCTTGCCTACTTGATTTAAGTTATTTAAAATTTATTAAATATGTATGTCATGAACAAATTATATGGAGACAGACGGTTGAAGATCCAGAAATACGCGATGTCATCAAAAAACGTACGTGACGATAATCCTGGCTCGAGCATAGCAGTGTCGATGCAAGCCATACATAAATACCCACCCTCGCCAATACCCTGATCTAAATACTTTGTCCTGTTTAATAAAAAATATATTTTATTTGGTCGTATACTAATTTTAAACCGCGCTGATGCCCGATTCGCTTTGGCGTTCTTGTTTCTTTGGCGGTCGAGCGGTCCGACACCCATCTTCGGCAACAAAGGTCGTGGGTTTGCCCTCGCTGGCGGCCATGCATGTTTGTTAGTCCTGATTTAATAGCCTAAGCGTCGGTCTTACATTAGTCTTTACGTACTGTATTACTTTGTTAGTATTGGCATTGAATATTTTACTAATATGAATAAATAACCATCTCGCCATGTTCGTGTAAGTTATTATCGTTTTATTAATTAAACCCATCATAAACATTCTTTTTTTTGCCTCCTTCAAAGTATTTATTCTTAACATATCTGTACACTTCACACTCCGTCTCGCTGCATTCGTATAGGGGTAACCTATAAATCAAATTTGACACATTTTATTACACACTCGTCGGTTCTTTAGGTTGATATTCAGACCTATTCTCAAAATTGCAATATTGAAATGAAGGTGATTGTTACACCAACCCTCAAAAATAGTGTTATATTTGAATGAGAGAGGGAGAGAGAGTGAGGGAGATAAACGTACCATAATCTGTCAAAACTATCTGTCTATTTTTGAGGGTTGGTGTAACAATCACCTTCATTTCAATATTGCAATTTTGAGAATAGGTCTGATTACCATACTTCGGGAATTCGCGCCCCGTTCCAGGAGACCAGCAAGTTAGTCCTATTTTCATAGTACAAGTGTTTAGCTTAGTTTGAAAATAGTGATAATATTTATGTGACATGTATTCCGTGTACACATCTCTTTTTATTTTAGAATCATAAAAATGTTGAATTATGTCATGATGCTCTTCTGTCCTCTGTAATCGTTTTTATGTTGTCACTTTAGCGAATTTGCTGATTTTCTCGCTTAGGCTTAGTCCAACCAATTATTGTTCCTTCTATAGAGGCAATCTATTGTTACTCAGTTATCCTGCTGACAATATTTTCTACTTTAATGCCGTAGTTTTTCGTATCTGATTGTATCCCGCAAAGATAACTATAAACATAGACCTTTCCGTGGATCGTTGCTTCAGTTTACACGGTCCCAAGTTTCGCCACCGTGGATTATGAGTACCCTCCTTCAGAATTGTTATATTACATCCCGTCTATTCATAAATGCATTTGTGGTGTCACGCGTGGACTACTGTAAATAGCATTTCAGCCGGTTAGATTACAATCTATTCTAAATGCGGTAGCACGGATAATATATGGAATTTCTAAATTCTCACATAATACACCTTTTGCGTGGCTCCGTTTCCCTCAAAGAGTTTAATTTAAATTGTGCCGGTTGATGTACAAGACGACACGTAACATGGCGCCTCTGTATCTTCAAAATCTCTACATTCCGGACAACTTGAGTGGTAGATGTCAAACTCTCAGGTCACCCTCCACTTTAGTCACAGAAAGGGTTGTAGAACCAACGAGAAGTCTTGTGTTTATGTGGCAGGTAGGTCCAAAAGTGTGGAACTATTTCCCCTCCGTCATGAGGCATCAGAGACTTTATTTAAAAAGAAACTAAAAACGCACCTTTTCAAAAATCGTATTAAATCAGTTCATGTGGAAAGCGCCTTTGTGGTGAATTTATTTACAAAAATGGCGCTATAAAAATTATCTAATGTTATTATTTGATTATGTCGGAGTGTATATTACCCATCTTGCGACTTCTTGTACTCTTCACGCTCACCGTATAAGTCTACTCGCTATGTCAATCTTTCTTCCATTCTTTTTATTGCGTCTTAGTTTCTTTCTGTACCGCACGTTCGTCTAAATTTCCTCATTCATTCTAATTTCAGATTTATTTTCTGTGATTTTAGAGTTCTGCTGGCGCGGGCCGGTATTAATCATCGTCGATCGCTTTTCTTACGAACATTTGCAATCTTCCTTTTTTGCTTCAGAGCGAGATTCAACAATGGCGTCAATGCCAACTTCGCGATACAGCTCCGCTGGTAAGTTTCACGTTCTAAATATTTATGCTACGCTGCCCGTTTGGGTCGAAAACTTTGCAGTTCTAAATCTTCACATTATGCTACGGTCTTGTTTAACACACACTCGCCTAAAATGGGACGATCGTGTCGCGTCCCTTTTCCATGGCCTCTGTAAACAAAATAGCAATTTATAATAGCTTGAACAGCAGTTTCGTAATTTATTATTACACCGTAAGTGAGTGGAGGGTTCCGCTGACGCTGGTCGGGGATTAACTTTTCGATTAGGCGAAACACTTAATTGGTTTACTAATAGCGTATTGTAAACTAGTTAATTGCTAGCCTTTAATAGACATTAACGTTATTTGTTTTCAATTGCAAAAAATACGGCGAAATAGTGACGCAGTTCGTGCTTCATAAGGAATACGACTAGTTGAATTATTTCCTGTTCCATTAGCAGTGTTACTGTGCTGTGGATGTATGTACACTGACATTGAATGGATAATTGCAGTAAATATTAATTTATGAAGGGTGCGCCGTACGCAGCACACGCTGGAAGAGAACGTATGTGAAACTAGCAACATTGGGGAGCCGTAAAGCCTATTTTTCAATGTTTAAATATAATTTATAATCAAAAAAATAGAGGAAGCAGTCTACCGCAGTACAACTTACCACAATCGATTAAGACCCAATAAGGCATATTTTTAAAACGATTTAAATCTACAATGTTCCGTTTCGGCGATTATGCGACACACGTGCGCTACTTTTCAAATCTGTTAGCCAACTGCCGAAAGTTGCGAGCGAGCCACTACCGGCGTTTGTATCATGATGTAATTACAATACTAGCATATAGCAATCAGATTTATCCATAACCTTTCGTAGATAGTGGCTGCTTAACGGCCACGCCCAGTATTTTCCGTAAATCCTATTTTTTAATGTACATAATTCATCGTTTTTTAATTTTTTTTATTACAACTTTTTTTTGTACATATTAGGTAATCTTTTTTTTTTGCCAAACTGTTATACAGTTTTACGGCAAGATTGCCCTTCAATTAAAGTAAAGTAAAATTTTAACAGCAATAATTTTATTTAAATGTATTACAATAGAGAAATCAAATAATTAGATGTGAATGTGTTTGACTTTATATTTGAGTGTGTTCACTGATTCTCTTATTTTCTATCTTTAATAATTCTTTACTGAGTTGCGGTTATACACGCGCAGACTTTTTAATAATCAAATTGAAGAACAAAAAATTTTGTGACTTTACTAGTAACATTACACGCGTTTTTGAAATATAATAAATAGAGATGATGGAGAATTGCTGATGTTTGGATTAAAGTTAATTAGTTGATATGTGAATAAATTTTACTGTGTGTGTACTCAAAACACAGACCCAGTCCACAATACTTTATGGGTAGATAGATACCTGACTAAATTACTAGTCAAAAATGTTCAAGGGATATGTGCCTAATCTCAATCATGTCAGGGATATACGCATTTTAAAAATATCTTAATAATGCGGTTATTTCGATTTATTGAAATATTTTATAGATTAATAATACGTAGACTTCAAGCTTTTAATTATATTTTCCGTAACAGTGCAGAATTTGCACACATTCGTTGAACATTTTCAACTCGTAATTTAGTCTGGTATCCACCCATAAAATACACCCTGTATACCGTGTGTTAAAAAGAATTTCTACCGTCGATGTATGGACTGAAAAATTAATTGTATGTAAATATGATATGTTTTGCACTGGGGTATAGATTATCTTGGAAGCTTACCGTGACCTTGCTTTACCTAGATCGTGGCCGCACATCGATCTAATTCGAATTCAGCCGACCAATATCGATAAAGAGTATTTTTTCCGCGTTAGATAATCAAAAAGTTCCTCTGAATACCGTCGAGAAGATTTGGTCCAGAGATCAGTAACAAAGGGGTAATCTCCGAGTATTGATGAGGCCGTTCGCCCCGCCCAGGCTCCGCTCCTGCCGCATCTGTGAGCCGCGTGAACCGAATCACACAACGGCTCTCTGATGCGTCTCACTTCCATCTAATGCTGGTTCAAGCATTATAAGTTCATCGTTATATTAATGAATATTTATTAAAAATTTTGTGTAATTCCATGATTATTTTGTAAATTTAGTTGAAACACTGTTTTATTCCACTATATTTTATTATATTAAATGTCAGAACGTGTTCATGCATCCAGCACTGCAAAAGCTGATGATAAACATAATAAATTCGAATTATGGTTTCCGTATATTGAACGTAGAAGTGGTGAAAGGCATCTGAAAGACGATGATATATGGGGCGACGATACAAGAAGTTCTAGCTTGGCATTGTCAAATGTTGTAGAATAAATTTTAAAGAAAGACATTGATAAACATCTAAAATACCGAAGGACGAGTGTGAGAATATATACGGATGTGGTGTAAAAAATACTTAATAATTAAATACTCATTAAATGTATTAATTAGAAGGATATATATATAAAATCAATTTTATCGAAAAATATTGTTGTTGCGCTACCGGGATTCGAACCTGGATCGCTTTCCAAACCGGGGAAGATGCCACAGTACTTTTGACGATAAATTTTCGAACCCATATATTGCCCTTTTTTTCAAATTAATACACCTATCGTAACATTATTTGAAAGCCATCTATTTTATTTTTACGGAATTTCAAATACCTTTTGAGTAAAC
Source organism: Eubasilissa splendida (assembly GCA_031772225.1). NCBI lineage: Eukaryota > Metazoa > Arthropoda > Insecta > Trichoptera > Phryganeidae > Eubasilissa > Eubasilissa splendida. The sequence goes on from CM062863.1 coordinate 22,007,955, forward strand.
CGATAGCAGACGCTTAACAATTCATTTTTCGACACATTGATACAACTTATATATTATTTATTATGGAGAACACATTCTTATTGTGAATTTGTAATTATTAGAACACAGACCTATGTTCCTACTAAATATAATACCTACTACTGAATTTTAAAAAATATCAACCCCCGAACTGCTCATCTCGTTTCTTTAACATCGTTCCATTCTGTAACACCGGCATAATATATTTAACCATATTTTTTATTTTATTCGCTGTATGATTTACTGCCATCCTCAATTCTGACCTCTGGCGATGTTTAGAGGTGACTGACTTCCTTTTTTTTTTTTTTTTTACCTCTTTTTGACGAATTTCTTAAAACCTTTATACAAAAGACCCGACGCCCTAAAGCTGGCGTCAAATTTGAACAGCGATAGTAGGTACTGGCCGAATGTTAATTTTTTTTCATCATCACTCGCGTTTTCCAAAAAGGTATACTGCTGATTGAGAATCTCGTTCGTTAACCTCTAAGTGACCCGCTGCGATTTTGTGACTCGACAGAACGATGTGTACAGGTTTTGAAGTAGATCATTGTCGGGAGCTTCCATTCTAACAATATCGAATCAAACAAATAGATATGACAGAATGATCATAGAAACAATATCAGGAATGGAAAGGCTGAGAAATATTTCGAAACGAGAACAATGATTTGTGGAGGGCTACCGACTCCATCGTCGCCGTCCAGTGATAACAAAACAGAACGAATATGAACGCACCCAGCAAGGCGATATTTATAACTCAACTTCCACCAGCTGTAGAATAAATAGTAGACCTCCACGGTATCACTCGGTATCAGGTAAAATGTGCATTTAAAAAGAATCTTGTTAATAGCTTAAACAATCGATATCGTATTTAAATTTGAAGATGGGATGAATTTGTCTAGGGCCAGAAGTGTGTCAAGACTGTTAAGTGTGACCGTCTACTCTATCTGCTTTAACGCGAAGAATGACGGCGTAATAGTAAATAATATATCCTCTAGAGAACTTATAGAGTGGGAAGATCTCGGCTACACTTTTTGGACAGGGTAAAAGACACAGTAGAATTGCTGCAAATTCCTAATTCCTAGGAGACACGACGCTGAGAACAGGAGCGCATGGAGGCGAATGATTCAGGAGGCCAAGGCTCGATATGGATTGTAGCACCATTGAAGAAGAAGTAACTAGAGTGTATGACCGCCACAAAACACCTCCATCGACTGCGGTCAGTCGCCAGGCTCTTACGCGACGTCCTTTAGTACCGCCGAGTACAACCTGCGTATAGATGTTGCGGTACGTCTGGGGTGCCGGATTTCTACCGGTATGGGTCCTAGAAAATAAGTATTTCGTATGCTATTAAACAAAATAGATTTTGTTCTTCTTTCTTCTTCACCCCGTTTATCCTAATCGGGTCGGGGGCCTAACGCTTGAACAACACTCTTCCACCGCTCTCTGTCCTGCGCTGTGTCGATTACATGGTAATACCATCTTTCTTCGCAGACTCCATTTGCTATTTCCATCTTCTCCTGGATCGTCCTACAGGTATTCTACCCTCTGGCACTGAAAAGAAAGTCTGTTTAGTCAGTCTTTCGTTTCCCATGCTGAGAATATGTCCAAGCCAATTTAACCGAGATTTTTTTTTTTTTTTTATCTCTTAACATCACCCCCGCTACTCTTTCAGGCACACACTGTTTCATAATTCATACAAAACCCATCGCTATAAAATAATTTACCTTGGGCATGGGGAATTCCCAATCGTATCACTGCAGGAAGAAGCTGCGGCAAATTGTGACTTGGCAATATCATGGAGTAGCCCTCGTCTTACATGTTGTTCCCGGGAAGCGTGGGAGCGGTCACACCGTTTCAGAGAATCGGACCGAGATTAAAATTATCGGTGATGCATCTCGTTACGATCCGCGAAAGGCTTCGACCAAGAATTATTACCTGGTGTTTCTATTCGGCAGACTTGGACAGCCCGTGGGCGTGACAATCGCTATAATCTACATATCTTGAGGATGCACACGTTGAGTTTATCATTTGAGTCCTTGACCTCAAGTTGGTCATTTGAATACTTACTGTTTTTTTTATGTAGATGGCTTGTAGAACTAAATAATAAATAAAAATAAATGAAGGAGAACATATTATTTTTGCAATTTTTTCACAACATAGTTCTGTGATATTTTAATACAATTTAAATTTATCAATGGAACGACAGATGTATCAATTTGAAAGGGCAACATTTAAGTTCGAAAATATTTGTCGTCAACTTACTATGTTGGTGTGGTGTAATCTGTTAACGCATTTCCCTGAATATTTTATCTTTTTTTTTTAAATTTTATTTTATTTAATTTAGCGAAAATACAATGGCAAAATAAATTCAATTTTTAAATATATGGTTACATACATACATGGTTTTTCTTTCGCTTACCTCTCCAAAAAAGAGACCAGCTCTTGTGCTTGGACAGGGAGTTACACTACAATAATTTTATATAATACCTTACATATTCTATTCATTGTCCATCTATATATCTATTGTATATTATTTTATTGATACATTTAATCAGACATTTCTTCTTATACGAACATTATCAATATAAATAATATTAGAATTTGTGAATTAAATAATATTAGTTGTTATTATACAAATATTTAATTATAGGTATTATGATTTTCACATATAGTCTCGTAATGATATATATATATATATATATATATATACCCCCATTGTTTGCTAAGCATTCATACGTACATTTTTTTAAAATAAATAAAGATGCGTACTCAGAATACATGTCACATCAATATTCTAACTCTTATCAAATGAATATAAACATTTGTTCTATAAAAATAGGACTAACTTGGTGATGTCTTTTGACAAGACTCAAATATTTTACCTATAAGCCATATAAGCCTAATATTTTTAGATTTCTACTTGGTGTCGTCACTAGTAGTGCCTATCCATTTTTATCAATATATATATATTCCTTTACCGTGCTATACAACGAGTTTTGTGTAGGGCTTTAACACCCGCACTTAGCGCGACACGGTATCTTGAAAACGGCAAAAGAAAGATGGCTTCGTTAAGTTAAATATCTGGTAAGACATTTTTTGATCGCTTTTAAGATACAAGGAAAGAATTTAAGGTGTACGGTTAGAACAGAAGAAGTGACTCAAAATTGGAAACGCGATACATATATAATTGTGGCGTTGGAATCGATTGAAATTTCATATTTATTTCTCTGAAGTATTGTAATTTCGTCTCGCCACCATATGCGGAACAACCTCGCCACTGAGGCAGCATATGTACGACGATGAATTGCCAATTTTATACGCATGAAATTTTCTTATGAAATATTATTTCATGCTTATTAAAAGTATCTTTAAACCTAGCACAAGAAGGTTAGGATATTATAATTACGTAACCATTTTTTTTTTTAGTATTATAAAAATAAATCAACAATCTTCAGTATTAAACTAAACACCGTTTTTTTGGTATATAATCAATAACACCTGACATCCTACCGATTTTAATATCGTGTGGCTGAACTACAAACTACATTTATTATATTTTAATAATAAATACTTTAGCGAATAACTTGCTATCGCGCTCTTTCCCCGCAGAGGTAGGCAGACAAGATAGACCGCCACATGCTTCTGCCAATCTTCGCATGCAAGCTTGTATATTTTTGAGACTTTTAACAGGAACATCTTCAAGTACCTGGTCGTGCCAAGTCTTCCGCAGACGTCCTCTATTTCTGGTGCCATCAACACTCGCGTCATGTATCTTTCTAGCCATTTGTTCTATATGACAAAACCACCTAAATGACCTTTTTTTTGATCTTACTCACTGTGGTACGATCATTTTTACATTCTTTCTTAATTTGTTCATTCATTTCATAATCATCACTTGTTCATCCTATCGTCAACTTTAGTGACAGTAATTTTTGTCTAGAAGAGACGTGCTGCTGAAATCTAATCAAAGCAATCCTGGTCGTATGACAAAAATTGTTAAAGATATTAACAAACACTTGACTTCCACTTATTAGTTCTTTGTGCTTCTAATATTTAGTCTTCTACTTTTTTAAAAATATTTTTTGATCACAGTTTGAGATCTCCGTCTCATGTTCTACTCTCTCCATATACCTATAGGTATATAGGTAGGTTCTAACTCCATTATATCTATTTTGCTATTATATATATCTTCATTTCTTATTCCATAATTTATAGTCTTCCCACACATCCAGTTTTAATTCCGAATGATTAGGTGACTATCTGTCATGCCGTCACCAGTCTGAGAGATCTGGCCCGGTTTGCGTGCCACATTTTTGCACATACACGACAGCCTATTAACAACCATTATTTGTAAATGAAATCAGATATTACGAAGATAAGTGATTTGGAAATCTGCATTCAATGGTTAATCACCCGTAGAAGGTAATTGCCGGCGGCCAATCTGACTGATGTGTTTCATACATATATGGATCAAACAATTAACCATTCATAGCTCTGATAGACTAGTTCACTGTTTAACGTTCAACCCTTCAACATGAAAAACACTGAAGTTATCGAAAAAAATGTTTGGTCTATTTTTACTGTAATGCATGCTGACCGTACCATAGTGTAGGAAATATGATTTATTCATAATCCTAAAAGAAAAACAACACAGGGTTTCTGTTTTTAGCAAAAAAATCCAAAATGTCTATAGTTTAGTTCTTTTTTTTACTGGCAATGTCTATCGTACTTTTCTTAAATCATTTCATACGTCAATTAATTTCTTATCGACAGTTTCTCAATATTTCATGTCGAGTGTCAGAATATTTTTGGGAGAAATACGAATATGTTCAAATACTGGGCTTAACCCTGGTGCACAACATTTTAGGTGTAGATACATATTAAAAATATGAGTCGCAAATGTTTATGTTGCATATGCCTTAATCTCAATCATGTCAGAGATGTAAGCATTTAAAAAAAATCGTAGTTATTCAATAATTTCGATTCATTGAAATATTTTATTGGTTCCAAATTATGTATTAAATACAAAAAATAAATAGTTCATCGAACTTGATAAAATACAATAGTGGCCACTTTTTGCTGATTTTGTGCTGTAAAGGGTTAGCCATTTTGCAGAATATCTAAACGCGAACGGAACACGATCGCCTGTCACAATGTCGACACATTCATCTTGATTCTGCATAATTGTATAAATGGACACACACCTGTAATTATTACTATCCGTACGGTACCTGAGATCTGCGCCTCCGGCCGGATATAAATATTGCTCGCACGGACAGGTCCGACCGGAGTCAGCGCCTATTCGAAAAAAGTAATTATACGACCTTTTATTGGAAAAGGCCTCGTCATTACGGAGGGTCAGCACATTATTGATTAATACAAATTAAATTAATCAACTAGAAAGATGTACAGAAATACTGTATTTATCGAAAAAATATTTTAGTTGCTACCGAAATTCGAATCTGGTCCTTTATGTATCGATGTTTTTACAAATTTAATAAAATACATTGATTTAAGTGTTTCCTAACATTTTCAATACAATTAGTTGTGCCATACATTGAATAATAAAATATAATAATTACTAACTCGTACTGAGGCATTGAATTTTTTTTTTTCTCCAAAAGGAAAGTCTCCAACAGAGCAATATCAAATATCTCTAGAATGAGAATTGGGCATTGCCAGTTAGCCTCAAATTTATTCATATTGAACTTAATAGATTCCCAAATGTGTGAGTGTGGTGCCGAGGAGGAAACCCTTGACCATACATTTTTTGCCTGTCCATTGCGGATCACAGGTTTCTTTTACAATAATCTCGTCAATGGTAATTTTCAACTCCCGGTCTACTTGTGTCATCTTCTTTCCCTTAACTCACCACATTTAATCTATACAATAGCATTTTTTTTGAGCTACAATGGTGTTGGCTTGTAATATAGTATTTCCTATTCTATAGTGCTGTACTTTTTTCTGTAAAATGGAGTTTTGATTTGATTAATGACACAAATCACTCTTGAAGGGTCGATTGCCTATTTAAAAGAAGAATGTATATTTTGATTAGCCTATTTGTATATAATAATAATATACAACTGCTTCTGGCGTTTTAAATTAATAATGTCTTGTGAATTTTCTTTTTTAAGTAATTAATTGATAATGTTTTTGCGAAACCCTGTATTTATAATATAAAGTTATAGACATGCCCTTCTAACGTACTTCAGTACATGCCGTGTCGGTTTTTTATACTTAAAGGACGTTTCTGTGCCCTCAGCCAACTCGCCTACGCTATTCGTCGTGGATCTCTTCTTTTTTTATACAGCCGACAAGATGTTTTTTTTTTTTTTAATTAAACTTATGTAATATATATCTTTTTTAATGTTTGTGTAGTAGTGTTTTTTTTTGGTACTTTAGTAATGCCCTTTTATTAATCGAAGCGAGTAACTTTATTTCGACCACTTAGACGTCGACCGGTTTCGATACCACTGTTTTTTTGTCAGGACAAACGTACAATATTCCATAAAATACGAATATAAATTAAATATATTAATTAGGAAGATATACATATAAAATCAATTTTATCGAAAAATATTGTTGTTGCCTCTTTCTCTCTTAATGCACCTTCCCCGGTTTGGAAAGAGATCCAGGTTCGAATTCCGGTGGCGCAACAACAATATTTTTCGATAAAATCATATTTAAAATATCACAGACCGTCTGTTCTGAATAATTACAACTTCACAATAAGAATGTGTTCTAAGAATATAAATTATCTTTTGAAAGGTAGTGAGGAAATAAACATGTTGAAATGGGTGGTTTTTGCACCAGTAATATTATACAATGGCGTATGAACTCTAAATTCGCGTAAAGAACAGTACAGAGTTAAGCGCGTAGTTAGCTGTCATTCGTTGTCATGTATGCAAGATAGAATAACCAACTGATACACATTGATCTTTACCGAGTCTCACTGAAGGTACATCGCATCATATCGTTTTTCAATATTACCCATATTATTATTTTAATCTGAAATCAATTTTATTATGATAAATTAAAATTAATACTTTCGATACTGATCGAAGATTTTGAATCGAGGCGCGACTCGGACTATGGCAATCGGACGGCGGATATGTGACATGGCGGCCGTTTTCTTCCTTTAAATCTATTTTATTTTACGATGTACGTGACACATTAACTTGAGACACATTTTGCCTTGTATCAATCTAACAATTTAACTAAATAACTTATATTTATATTATTTTTGAAATTAACAAAATTAACTTTGTGGTTAAAATTAATATTTTAAATTCATATTTAACTCAATAAGTGGTTAACAAAACAAAGTTAACAAATACAAATATGTATGTATATCTATAGTGGGGGAGTGGGCAAGTAAATTGAACGAGTGGAATCAAAAAACAAATGTTCTAGTTTTACATATGCGATTATTGTGTTCTACAAACTTACCTCGGAATCAGTAAATATACATTCTCTTATTAATTTTACTATAAACTGTTGCGAATCGAGAGATATAATCTTAAATATGTATTAGATTGAACATTCGGACGTAAAAGTAATGATTAAACAGCGGTGAAATATTTGATAAGTCCAACTGACACAGCGCTGGACAGAATTGAAATTTGATTAATCTAATCTAATCTGCAATTCTTTTTTTCGTAGATATTGTTTGTTTTATTTATCGCACGCCTTTCACGGGACCTTGTACAAAGGGAAAAGGGCAACAGCAGTATTGATGCTGTAAATTGTGCGAGTACTTTATACCCGCGTATCGGGAAATAAGTAAGTATATCTAACCACAAAGTAAACGCTCTAATCATTAAAAATATACCCTTGGGAATTCTCGATTTCGAAGAGTTCATGTTTTTGTCGCTCCTCCCTATCCAATCCACCCTATTGACAAATAATGGAATTCAACAAATGGCAAAGAACGAAATATACATTGAATGTGCACATCGCTGCATTTTTTTTTACATTATTTATTTATCTTATATATATTTTAGGGTGTTCTATGTCACTATACGTGAGATAAACACGCGTACGATACCTGGCGATATGAAATGTTCTAAGAGGCTTACTAAATGTATTTTTTCTTGAGGTGAGGAAATTCTTAACAAAGAAAAATGTTTGTTAATGTTTGAAACTATCATATATAACCAGGAACTTAATGTCACAAAAATCACGAAATTGAGATGCTTCTATGGCTAGGCCATGCTGAGCGTATGAACGATAAGCAACCCCCGAAAAGCCTGTTTAATGATAAAACTTAAGGAATACTTTGGTATACGAACAATAGATAAAACCAAAACATAGTGGCAGGGCAATATAAATGAAGGCCTATCGATCTATTATTGACGTTAGTAGTCAGTGAAGATCTATTCTTGGGGAATAGGATTCAGACGGAGCCAGGAATGATGTTGATAATGTATTATATTAGCGCCGTACGCTTGAATAAATTTTATTTAACATTATTTTAGCCATTTACAAATATCAATGAATTTTCATTAGAATTTCAATTAAGACACAAAGAATATCCGCGCAAACGATGTCACATTGGGCACAAATAAACTTCAGTCCTACTCGGAATTCAGACTTGACTGCACGTTGTGTGAGATATTTCTTCGTTATTCAAAATCAGTTCAAAATATACCGCTTCTTCCGCACATCGACGCCGCTCGCCCGACATTGACCTCTTTCCCGGCGAATATCGGTCGAGTAATATTTAGAAATCGTCAAAGAACAATTTTAAACATCACTCTATAATTATGACTTGTTTCTTAACGCATTTCTTTCTGGTCGTTTACAACTGTTGAGGATTTTTTTCGCAATTCAATTATCTCGTTAAACCTGTTATCCAATCTGGGCCAGAGTAACTTCTAAAAAAAAAAAAATTTGTTTGTTTTTCCCGCGCGGTTTTATTAACGTCGCCGCCTTAAATTACAGATTCTTACGTGACTTGTGTTATTTGCGAAAACACCGGTTTTAACGAAATTGTTTTATTGCAAATTTCACGGTGTTTCAGCTAGGAATTTACTTGTAAATCGATAGTTAGCTAAATATTTAAGAGTCATTAGTTAATGGACATAATGACAAGACTTGATGTTGATATTGTAAAGAAATATGCGTGGTGTATAATAATTAACGTAACGCCATTTTCACCTGAAGGGCGCTTAAATAATTATTATACATTAAAAATAATACATGTTGCATAATATGTATAAATTTTAAAAGTTGCGTGAAATGTATAATTTTGTTTATATACTATTTCTGCGGTATTGTTGCAGTAGTTATCAGGAGGATAACGGTTACAAAGTGATATTGCATAAAACAAGGAGCGGAATGTAATCATAGATAACAGTTATCAGGGTTTTCTCTCAGTCGATGTGCTCATGATTGAGCATAGTGGTTTTTTTTATTCTGCTTTTACATCTCTAACTGCCCCCACTACATTCACTCTTCGCGTTCTTGAAAGAATACTTTTCTTGCACGTTGCAGAGAGCCTCTCTTTAGTGCGGAGTTCCTGAAAAATTAAGACATTCGTTCATTCTATATAACCCTCAAAATATATGACGGTGACAGGTTAACACGAACATGTAAGAAAATAATTTTAAAAAACTCGTTACATGTCAAACATATCTACCTACCATACCACCGCTGCATAGAATATGCTTTTTCCTACATATTTCTTCCTCGTTGGTGTTTACAAAGATGCTAAATACTAGCGGCGTGTTAGGTTATGCTGCTAATATCGATGGTGTAAAAACGAAGGTATCATTAGAGGTTGTATTCACCATTTTTTTGTGTCAGGATACCTGTGTGAGTGTGTACTATTACTGTTATTCTTGGAAATTATTTCTTGTTATTAACTAATGGAGCAAAATATTTCAAAATATAGTCAAGGACACACTTGTGGCGTTTTGCAACACGTCTGTTAAAACGAAGACGTCTATTCAAACCACCACGTGGTGCGAGACTTGCGTTTAGCTAATATACGTCTGGAACAGATTATGCGAAAAACACATGCTCAGCTTTATTTGTCATTTCTAAATCTTTCGCTAGTTAACGGTTAACATGAGAACTGAATTATTTTCGATTTACTTACTCAAAACGTAACTTATCAAATAAATAATTAATTTACATTTATTTTATAAAGATTATAGTTATGCACAGCTTTTTTGATTGTATATAGTGCACGCCCTTACATTAACATTATTATATATTACATTTTACCAACGAACCTTCTACAAAATGTAATTTTCTAACGTTCTGGAGGACAGTCGATAATAATACATGTTAATGAGTTTAATAGAAACACAATATATGTAACATGCTCATGGAACAAATAATATCGATATGAATATCTGTCTAGTGTACTCACATCGATGAGTTCCAAAACTACGATAATTATTTTGAACAGTTTTGTCGCAGTGAAAGCGACCCGACGCGGCGGGTCGCGAGCGCCGCCGCCGCAACAGTTCGAGTAAACGAATCGGCGAACGACTCTCGAATAACATAGCGAAGTGCCCACGAATTGGACACAGTGTTGGACAAACGGAACGAACCCAATTGCCGCAATTAATTTCTGCAATTTCGCTCGTGCGCGGAGACAATTACTTAACTGGACGGGGACCGTTCGGTCGCACGATCATTGCCCATCAGAATGGAAATATTAAACCGTGCCATTGGAAGTACGAACGCGAAGAGAAACGTCATGTTATTTTTTTTTTATTTCAGTTGTATCATTCGTACAGTCTTGTTGCCTTCGCGCGCCCCGCCCCGCCCACCCGCTGTTCTCGGCGAGGTTGAAACAGTAATTTCGATGAAATGCCACCACTGTTATTTTTGAAATTATATTTAATTCCACATACAACTTCCCCGTGACAGAGACCTTTTGCCCTTGCCCTCCCCCCTTCTCCGCCATATAAGGAGCCCACTTGTTACTCGGTTACCTTGTTCCCTTATTATAATATACTAATCCCACTGAGCAACTTTATTATATTACTCTCCGCTGACGTCAGTAGCGTCCTAACGTACAGGGTGAATATTATGTTCCAGGCCGATGTTGTTTTTGAATAACTAGGAATTTATAATTTAGTTTTTATTCGTAGATTATTGGGTTTTTTACAATTATGTGTGGAATATGACATCGGCCAAGTGGCCGCCTCTGGCAGCGGCACAAATGCGTGCTCTTTTAATCATATTTTCCATAACATTCTCGCACACTTGGCGTATTATTTCAGCAATTTCATTTGGAATATTGTCCTGTAGCATCGGAATTGTTATTTCTTTCAAGTATATCCCCGTAGTAAAAATAGTCAGGAGCCATCAAATCAAGTGATCGAGGTGGTGTCAATCGCAACTTTTTGACACTGCGGCCGGGAAAAAGTTCTCGCAAAATTTCAAGCGTAGCTCGGGCTGTGTGTGAGGTGGCACCGTTCTGTTGAAACCACATGTGTTGCAGGCCCAATCGACCCATTTCGGTCACCAAAAAGTTTTCCAACATGTGACGATAACGATCACCATTATTATTTAGATTAAATGTTTTAATTAATTCAATACGTTATTGATGCGTTAGATGATCCATAATAAATTTTGATTAACTATTTTCTATGACTACCAAATTCGAACTAACAAATATCAGCCAAACTGAAATGGCGGCCAACCAAAATCGGCCTGTATTCACCTTGTATTATGGCGCACAAACCGCTTTGTATTGCTATTATCTGTCACTAGACTTCACTTTACTGCATGACTTGTACTCGAAGGAGTTTTGCCTGTCTATGAACAATATTATTGACCATATTAACATTCGTGCAATGTAGGGGCCAGTGAAACAAGCCCAATATGTTATATGTTTATGTTTACCTGAAAATGAAATGTTCTATGGGCAAAGTAATGAGCTTACTAGTTGATTGATAGATGTTATTTTTAGATTGTCATCGAGAATTCTAGAAGTAAAAACTTTCTACTATTATATAATATGTAGTGTCCGATCGAAGGTCAGTTTTTGGCCGAAGCCGAAGCCGAAGGTTCAAACTTACTTAGTAATCTTAGAATACCGACTAGAAATTATACATAACAAAGCAAATTCTACACCCATACTTATTTTTCTGCTTTATGGTGTTGATAATAATTGTAAATATATCCATTCAATAAACAAATTGCAGTTTTCCAGAAATGATAAACTGAATTTTATTTCGTGCGTTTTCGGCACTTATCAGCGGCTAAATACAAAGCTTCGGCTTCAGCCAAACCTTCGGCAGATTTTAGCCGAAGCCGAACGTATAGCCGAAGGTGGCCGAAGCCGAAGCTTCAGTCGAACTTTAATAATATGTAGAATATCCGTAATGATGAACATTTTTGACCGAAAAAATTCTAGACTGTGTGATTATAAACCATTTATTTGATTAAAAAATATCTAAAATGTCATTATCTATTATTTTTGTCAACTCGCTGATTTAGATTGCTTAACATAAGGCACTTTGGAAATTCTACAATATATTGTTTTATACAAAAATTTGGAAAACGTATATTAAAAAGCATATATTTTTGACGGCCACAATAGGTTATAAATAAACACAAGATATTTTGTTATTTTTATTAATCGATTCTCCGGTATTGGTTTAATCGAGACCGAGGCCAAACTATGTACTTGAACCAGATTTTAATTATTTTTAGAAATTTATATTTTATATAAAAATTAATTGCGTTACGTAGTTTATTTTAATACTTGTATAATGTGCATAGTTCTTAAACATCGCGTACAAAATGTTATTTTTAATATTTCTGTAATCGCATAGGTATAATCATATTGTATAGAGAGATATTCAAAGAAAAATATTCAAATGTTTTGTCTTGTTTAGTCAAGTGATGGTCTGCAGTTCATATCATAGTGATATTTTTAACATTCCAAGTGCTTAGTAGTTTACTTTAAAGATATGAATTTAAATTGTGCTGATTGATGTACAAGGCGACACATAACATGGCGTCTCTGTGTCTTCAAGAGCTTTGTATCCCTGACAATTTGAATGGTAGACCTCAAACACTCAAGTCAGCTTTTACTTCAGCCGCGGGAAGGGTTGTAGAACCGACCAACCGTTGCCAGAAGTCTAAATTTAGTGAACGGGCATTTGCGGTGGCAAGTCCAAACTCTTTGTTCTCCGTCATAAGAAACAGTGTATCGGAGACTTTATTTAAAAAGAGACTAAAAACGCACCTTTTAATATATTTCCGTAAATTAAAATAATAATTTTTAATTTTAAAAACAAAGATAATGTAGGACTATAAACAGTTGATGTGTAAAGCGCTCTTGAAGTGAAAGTTTTTACGAAAATGGCGCTGTACAAATTATCCAATATTTTTATCATGTACTTTGAAAAATAATGGGGATATTTCACGTATGCATATCCATTATTTATTTTTATGTATATGATGATATACGTTATAGAGAAAATAATTAACCAATTCGGAGGGAATGTAAAATTAAACTGATATTATTAACACAGTAATTTGTATTAAAAAGAAATGATGATAAAATGGTAATAAAGATTATACGGGCAACAGAAATAGATAAAATCAAAGTAAAACTTTTAGTGTATTTTTTAAATGGAATAATTGAAATAATTTATATTATATAAATGCAAATCAACATTGTTTTTATCTGTCTATGCTATTAGAATCGGTAGATTTGTAATTGAATAAATCTAAAATTATCTGTAATGATCGTCTAGGATTACTTTATTTAATGACAAATTTTCAAGGGATATAGGACACAAAATCACTGTTCGTGATCGTGTGGCTGCCACCATATGGGTTCCACAATGGCGACAACGTAACTGCCCGTAGGGCCTAGCAACATCGATCGGCGATAGTCGATTGCTTTCTGCTAGTTTTGAATAAAATCTCAACAAACCTGCGATTCTAAAGGAATATAAGAATAAGAGATGCTTCGATAAATTATAACTTTAACATGTACAAAATATTAACGAGATATCGTGATCTTGGAATAAAGTATCACGTGATCAAAATTAATTTTTCTATTGACTACAATTTTCTCATTGAAACTGCGTTACAAACATGACGAATTTTTTTAGTACATAGTTTAGACGACACAAGAAAACAATGCTATATTTTAGTAGCATTTGGAATATTCTTTAGAACCGCAGACCACCAGATATATAGACATGAAATAACGCAAATTAATTGTTTCAATATTTTCATTTTGGTATTACCCACGTGATCATTTTGGTACCACTTATGTAATCAAATAGCTCCGCGACTTTTTTTTTAAATGTGACTCGATTGGAACGAAAATTTAAACGCTGACAATATAACGTGCATTCATGTAAAAAATACGTCTTGTTTACATAAAGATTTAATTTTCGAAGAGTCATGCCTAATCTATCGGATTTATGTTTCCACCAAGAATGTATGTAGAATACCCCTCGTCCCGCAACTAATGCTCCGAACCCCTCTCCTTGATATCATGTATATTAATTTACTAGTCTGTGTTTAGAAAAGTATTCATTGATTTGAAACACAAATAAAATTGCATCATATAACGTCATTTATGCAAGAATTTCACCTCACGAGCGATGGATCAAACACCGCTTCGAAACCTCGAAGCTCAATTTTTCAGTTTGATGTAAATGTCAGATGATAACTTTGTTGTTCCAAGGGCACAAAACATCAAACATCCGATTTTTCTTTCCTCTCCACATAATAAATTGCGATATCTCATTACCTCGCTGTTGCACTCGCCACTGCTGCCCGAACTACTTAACATCTGCACCACGATCGCGGTAAAGATGCAACGCGCATTTGTGGCCACGTTATTGCATTTCGGCCGAAAGGTCACTTTATTAAGAAATGGCCCTGTGCCAGCCTCTAATCGGCGATTCGTGATTTTCAATTCTGCGCAAGAAGAAGGACGTATGTAAATTACTGAGAAACGGATTAGCCAAGCAATAATTCGCAATACTTGTCATGTGTATTGAGTGTCAATCCGATATTTTATATTTTCAAAACGCTTTTGAACGAGAGCGATTATTATTTTATCTTCTTCTTCATCAAAAACTGTAATGCTAGCTTCACTAAATATATAAATATGATTTTCCATGACGTATGTCAGAGAGTTATACCAAATTACCTACATACTTGTTCATATATAAATATGATTTTCCATGACATAAGTCAGAGAGTTATACCAAATAACCTACATACTTGTAAATATATAAATATGATTTTCCATGACGTAAGTCAGAGAGTTATACCAAATTACCTACATACTTGTAAATATATATATATATGATTTTCCATGACGTAAGTCAGAGAGTTAAACTAAATTACCGACATACTTGTAAATGACCTACGTAATGTTGAATCTGACCAAAAACTGTATTTTATCAGAAATGACAACTTTTGACCCTTCCAGTTGTTTTATAACAATCTTTAATGCGGATTTTTGTTATTTATTTATTTGTTATGAATTTTACGATGCACGTGCCTTACAAAGAAAATGATTTTATTATGAGATAGAGTATTGAATTTAAATATGGATTATTATGATTCAAACATCTGATGCCATCGAGCCTTAACATACGTTATACATTTTTTTAGCCTACACATTTATCAATGTATAATCAAAGAAATAATAGATATATCATAGACACGAAGCTATTTTCCATTAAAAATATAATAAAAAATAGCTTCGTCTATATGAAATATCTATTATTTCTTTAATAACAGTTTCCTTTGTAGGTGAAAATTCAGTAATTGTGTGTTCTTGGACATATTCAAATACTGCCAATATATAATTGTTTAAATTAAATTGATGCTTTCAAGTACAAATGCGATTTCAATTTAATTCATTCATTTGATACTAAATCTACATCTAATTCAGCTAAAAAAGTTCGATAATTAAATAATGTAACAAACAATGTATGTATAAACGTTATTTGATATTATATTTGAAGACATTTCAACTGGATCATTTTCCAAGTCAAAATAATGAATTAATTCCAGATTCTCGTTGTAGTTCGATTTTTGCCAAGCCAACTAAGCAATAAATACAACTTGTGTGATGTCTCTATCGCTTCTCTTGGCGTGTCTCGAGGATCCGTGGACACGCTACTTCAGATACACTACATTTTTTTGTAATTCTTGCCCACCTCTATTCGCTGTTTGCGTCCATACTATCTAAGCTACCATTTATTTAACGTTATCAATTACGGTCATCTCCATTTTGCATTGCTTCTGCGCGCTCTCTCGTTTTCCCGCCACACAGCACTCCAGCGCGTTGGCCCCTTCATTTATTTATCTTATGAAAATGAAATTATCGTTTGTTTTATTTATGCGAGAATTATAATATTTCTAACTAACGGTTCTGGCAATCTAGTACCGTGAAATTTGAATTTATTATTTTAATTAATTTGTACGGAACGTGAACTGCCAGTGAATACGGCCATTGGTCGCATTTAGCGATCCGTAACGGGTCACAGTGGCAACTACATCTGTGTCCACCGGAACTGTGAACACAAATGTGTAAAATGAAAGACAGCAGTGTGAAGACAAGTGAACACAGTAACAAGAATGCACAACACTAATACATTGACCATATCACCCCTCGTATGTAAAGTATTGTAACTAACAAATCGGTCATTTTTAGTTGTTCTCACAGACCAGTAAATGAATAGACATGAAATAAAGTGTACATATAAAAGAGGGATTTGGAACATTAGTTGCGGTACGAGAAGCATTCTACACACATTATTTGTGGAAACATAAATCCTATAGTTTATGACACATTTATGTAACAGTAAAAGAATTTACTCTTCGAAAATTAAATCTTTGTGTAAACAAGACGTATTTTTTACATTAATGCATATTATATTCTCGGCGTTTAAATTTTCGTTCCAATCGAGACATATGTATTTTTAAAAAAAAGTCGCCGAGCTATTTGATTGCGTAAGTGGTACCAAAGTGATCACGTGGGTGATAATAAAATATATATAATAAATACCAAAATAAAAATTGTTTTTATTAACATCGTGATTAAGGAAAATGTATAACTAAAAGTGGTTAAAGACAAAGTTAATAAATAATTCAATATTAATATGAATAACCACAACGTTAAGTTTGTGTTAAATATTAAAAATATATTTTTATTAAAGACAATATTAAAAAAATATTACTACAACCTAAAAATCTACGAAATACATGCAAAATACTAGACATTTTTTTAGTTACGATATTTTTCGTGGGAGGGGTCTATATACATATTTTATGTACACGTCATGTTTTTGATTTGTTCGTGTCTTGGTTTCGTTGTTCTCTGATCTGCTTCTAATACGCATACTTCTTGCTTTCACTGTAAGGATTACTTCTGGGTGTGGTAAAATTGCAAAATTTGAGGTTATGAACAATTTAAAGGGTATCTCCTTTGGTCTAGCTCAAGTAATAGAGAGATATCTTATCCAACTTGGGCTGTGGGTCGATGTCATTCAATCGGGAACATTCCAATAAAAGAGGTGCTTTAGTTTAAACACAATTTATTCAAACAGGTTATATAAAATACAATAATCAAACTATAGAAGAAATGACATTAAAAGAATGCGGGACAACATATATGCAGATGAACAATAGCACGAACAAATGTGTGTGCCTTGCGCGAGGCTGGCGAGTTTAAATTCTCTAATATAATAGTTCACAGTATCAACCGATCACCGTGCCAGTATGGCGGTGACGCATAGGACGCCTCGTAGGCAATATCACTCACTGAATTTAACCTGATTAACTGTTCAATAAATACCTTAGGTTTATTTAATAAACCTGCAGGAGAAAGCCTGCACAGAAGCTGTAGGGTACAGGTGGCTGTGAAAAGACTCCTAGTCGGACGATGCCAATTGGAAGACATGAATGATGAGGCAGGCATCAGCAGAAGCGGCTAGCATGGTTTTGAAGTGGATCCCGAAGAATTATGCGGAATGATTAGACGGATTTCCCCTGTAGTACAACGCCATCACCGCATCTCGAAGGTGTCGAGAATTGTGTACCGTACTCTATATTAAACCCGAATAATATTATTCCAAACAAAGTTATTAAGGTGAATCGAGGTAAGTGCGACATATAAATCATCGACATAAACTTTAAACTGTTCTCAAACTTCATAAGATACTATGACTTTGAAGCTTTGATAGAAGGATCATCAGCCATTTCTTAATTTAAGTCTTTAAAAATCGGAATGTAACCTTTTAGGATGACGGATATTTATAGCATTTTATAAAAATTTAACGAGTAGATGCACTTACTCCAAATTTGGGGTAAGAGCATCTAGTTGTATTATTTCTGACATATTGTCAAAATAATGAAAATGTCTTCACTGATCTGCTTAATGACAACATGAAATAGTTATTTTAGTCCTTAATGACAGATAAAACGAGCTGAGTTCCAAAAAAAAAAAAAATTGCTTAGATGAGGGAAGTGTGACAGTTTTTAAATTGGTTAATTATTTAAAAAAAAAAAGATATTTTCCATACAAAAATATATGGGGGTACCATACCAATCACTGAGTAGATGCATTACTACTAACCCCACTATGTAAAATCCATAGGGCAAGTGTATCTGGTCTTATAAATCATAATCCGCGGAAATAATCACAAAACTGATATATACATCACAAACTACAATTCGAAATAAAGCTATTTACCTAATATCAGCATCCTGACGTAAAAGATTATCGGGATATAGGAAAGATTGAAAAGGCATACACAACTCGCAAGTTGACATCAAATAACTGTCATAATTTGAAATAGTATTATAAGCAAACGAATGTTTGGATTTGCACCATTTCTACAAATATCGATTTATAACATTTCTTAATAGATTGCGCCGCTGAAATCTATTTTCTAACGTAATTAGGAGACGTAGATGCACTTAACTCGACGCATCTTTTTTTTTTTCCTTTTTCCCTGTTGCTTCAGGTTTTTCCCCTTCCCAGTGATTTGGAGCACACGGAGGTTGCGACTTGCGTGACTATAAATCCGATACTATATTATAATGCGCATAGTTTTTCTTCAGTTTCTCGAGACGGATGTACTGCGAGACAGTCCAAGGTGTGCGCAGCATGTGGTGCATTTTTTACACGACATTAAATATTTTGACATTCTATATTTTAATCTGCTAATTGACTTGTGACCAAACCCTTGACCTTTCCGCCCGCGATGTAATGTTCAGTTAAACTTTACCGCTTAATCTTTCAGATTCGACAGGACAGCGATTAACTTGGGGTGCGGTTAACCGAAGCGGTCGTAAGGTGATACGCTACGGAGGATTATCGCTACGTATACAAGTACGCACGTCTCGTGTACATTACTTGGAAATGGATGCATGACGTAATCTTGTCGTCCTCAGTCCTCACCGTGGAGAGGTGACGCCATCTCTGTGACCGAGACACAATTAAACCTGACGCGCGCGCACACACACACCCGTCCACACACTCGCACACATGGGTGATTCCCAAAATAGATTTGTTGTCGTTTTCTGGGACTCGAGCCCGATGCCCTCGTATGACTCTATTTGTTTTTGACGACATCTGTCGTCGAAGTTGCACATTTTTAAAGATTAGTTTTATTTAACGCTTTATGGAAGTATCTTCACAAATCCTACTAATCGAACAGAAATTGTTACAGAGGTTCGTGCGTAGAATAGATTTATTATACCGTAGTCATTTATTTGATTCGAACATTCTATTGTGACGACAAGGTCAAGAAAATGTTTCTAGAATGGTCTGAGGTTTGAACATACAGAAAGAAACTTACATACGAGAAATTTAATTAGTTCACAAATTTATGATAGCCCAACGAGCCACGTGACGGATTATGCTCGGATCCTTGCGTGATAGACTAAGAAATTAAGATTTTTGCAGTAGGACCAAAGTAGAAGATGTAGTTCGCCGAATAACAGTAGGCTGGGCACCTCAATCGAAGAAATGAAAACATTACTAGAGTGAAGGTTTCGTACTTGAAGCCGAAACAGATTATCTCCCGGGTCGCTCAAATCAGAGGAATCGTGGTCATTAATAACAGTAGATGGACGTAGACTGTAGAAGAAGAAGAAGAAATAATTTGTATAATCTCGCAGATTTATAATATATCTAATGAAACCTAAATTGGATTCATCTCCAGATACAAATGAGAGAAAAGCGTATTTATTTCGTTCGAAAATTAGTCATTTAATGTAATTTTTTAATACGGCTACAAAATTATCAGAACTAATTCACATTGCCTATTGCAATTCCGACCCTCGGCCTTTGTTGGCAAAGGTATCTGCCCTTCACCAGTCGATTTAAAAATTCTATATGATGAAGATGTAAAATTAGTTAGCCAATTACTAAATTTACGTAATAATTAATAATACAATAATAATTTATTAAAATATTGCACAATCCCTCATATCATCATCATCGGCTGTCCCTGGTTGCTCTTCACTATCTGGTAGATTGTCCTTCGCTATTCGGGTACACAACTAGCTGAAGAGTCAAATCCTGGATCCACAAGTTCTGGGGCATCTTTAACTTGGGAAGACTGGAAAAATGTGGAAAATCTGTTATTTTTTTTTCTTTTTAAAACCCTAAAAATTTCACGAGTTTCTTGAAACTACTTCAAGAACCATTTATTTTCATAACGTATTACTAAGTTGAAACAATTAATACAAATATAATACACCTAACTTTGTCCGAAACCCTCTAAAATTTGTTCGAATTGAAAACTAAATAAAATAACAATATAACCTGTAAACGTATGTGGCCTCAATAGAACATTAATTGCGATAATAATTTAGATAGTTTTGGTTTATAATAATAATAGGATAACACATTATTTTCACTTCTGTAAATAAATTGAGGCGCGCGCTGTAATAACTATTTTATAATTTAACACGTTTAAACAGTTAAAAGGGTTATTAAAAAAATACTCTGAAACCATGTACGAGTTAATTTCTAGTTTAATAATAATCTTTCCAATCGGTTCCTTTATTACTGTGGATCGTGACCCCCAGGACAATTTTCCTTCACCTTTCTCCACGGTAGTAGCGCCGTTGATCTGGTCGGTAAGTCGAGTTGGAAATCGCCCTCTTCCTCTATGCTTCACCAGCTTCTACAGGTTATCATCCTATCTACACACGACGTGTCCAAAAATTGGAAGATGCATCTCAGACAGATTGTGGACAATGTTTATCGATTCTTTCACTGCTGTCCAAGGAATTCTAAACATTCGCCTCAAGCACCGCATTTCAAAGGCGTTTCTTTCTCTCATTAGCTCTCAATGTCCGTGTTTTCACGGGGATCTATTGATAATAATTACAGATCATCTAAACATTACCATAAACATGTTTTGAAAATGAAGTACAAATAATAAATTTAAGCCCGGTAATTAGAATATTTCGGTCGTATATGAGACATTCAGAAAAATATCAAATCCTGCAAGGCATTAAAATTGCTAGCCGAGTTCCTGGAAAATGGAGAACATCTCGGTTGATGAATCGGGAAATCTACACTCCCAACTATTTCGAGGTGCTGTAAATAAAATATTGATCGATAACCGCACAAATACTAGAAGAAGAAGAATAAATACACTAGGGGTGGGTGGGGGGGGGCAGTCACGAGTCACGGCGCTTTGTACTTACGGAATGCCATCAAATTCTGTCCGAAAAATAATTACCGAACCGTGTTCTAATTCAGTTACCTCGCATTCATGGAACGCCACCAAGTGGTATCGCCTATCGCCTATCGCCTGTCATAAAATACGTTTTTTTCGAGTTTTAGCATTTTTCTTCCTTTTGAAATTCACCGCACGCGAGGTAGCCTAAATTGGTTCCCGGCTCGAGGTTCGCGCCACTTTCCGCCGGGTATTCGACGATTTTCAATTTATACTTGAAACGCAAAATAACGCCCGTTCACGCAGACGAAAATGCGTCACGAATGCTATTATTAGGTCATTCACATCTGCCGGCGTGCATCTATCCCGCCCAACCTTTCATCGAGTCGAGCGAAGCTCTTGCCTAGGCGGTAGCTACTGGAGCGCGTGACGCGTAATCGTCTCGCTACTTTGTTTTTATATATTTTTTTTTATGTCAACATTTTTACATGCAATGTACATTATAATTTTTAATATTTGCCAAACTTGCGGAACAGTGTTACGGCAAGGATTAAAGTGTTTTTATCAACTTTTTTTAAATAAATGAAATACAATAAGGGAAACAAAAATTAATTGAGAATGTGTTCTTTCACTTTATATTTTAGGGGGGTGGTCACTGGGGTTTCATTATTTTTCATAATGTTTAATTAGTCTTTATTGATTTTATTAAATATTCGCGGCACATCACGTATCGTGGTTTTCTTCTTCTTCTTCTTTGGGTGTACGATATTCATTATTGTGCTTTTTCGGGTGAGAGTCTTTCATTCAATCGACAAAATCAAAATCAATTGGATTGAATTACTTTTGAGAAATGTTTTTAAGTGTGCAAATAGACACTGGACCATTTCTTTATTTTAAGTAGATTTCGGTACAAATACTACTGTTTGTGTAAATGCCTTCGATAGCTGGTTTCTAGGTTTCCGATTAACAATAAGCACACATATGATATATGAACTGCACTAACCTTTTATTTTTACTGTCTTTCTGGTCCGATGTTGTTGTTCTTTTAGCTGAGTTGTCTTCTTTAGATTTCGACCGACCGAAGCGCGCACTGGTGGTTTATTTGGACGGCTGGACTGGTCGAAGCACGAGATGTAATTGAATGACGCATGTCGGTTACCGTATTATTAGCTTTCCGAAAAAAAGGGCAGTAATACACACACACACACACATGTTCATTATTATAAACCAGGAAACCTAGCAGTGCCAATCGAAGTAATAAGGCGCGTAAACAAGTACTCATAATATTGTTCTAATATTTCTATGTACTTTCTTTGAAAACGACCAGAAGACATCTAAATCACTCTCTTAATTTTTACCAGATATCTGAAAAATTGACCTGATGAAATGGCGGCTGTTCAAAATATTAACAGAAACAAAAAAAAAAGAAACGTCAGACGCGGTCCCTGTGACGGTACATTGATCGAGATGGATGTGAGAAGGGGCGCGTCCGCCGCCAAAGTTTGAGCAACCGCGGAGCCGGTATCCTCGCTCCAGCACCGCCGACGTGATAGAATGTAAACATCTCACTCCGCTGGCGGCGCACGAGTGCGACGGAAGCGACATCAATCACTCTTTGATCTTCCCCGGATGGGACTCGCAAATTTCGCTACGCGAACCAACCTCGACCTCTAGTTCTGGTCAGTGCTGAAGAAACACCCAGTAGCTCTTGTATCCATTTAATAAGTCTTATTAACATTATTGTCTTGCACTGTATCTAGTCTATCTATTGTTCATTAAGAGAAAACATGTCATTGGTTCCATTTTTTGTTACACTTTTATATACGATTAACTGTTTGATTTCCAAAAAATTAAGCTTACTCTCACATAATTACTTTTGGATAAATACAGTATCATAAACAATTGAAAAAATCGAGCTTAGTAGGATAGTTTTTTAATATTTGTTTACATGATTTGTGAAGTTTATATTTAATGACCCAAATATGTACAATAAATTTATTCTTAATATAGTGCATACATTAGTATATTTATATATGCTCTAATATAAACAAGATCAAAATATTTTCTTTTACAACAACTTATCTTACACATATTTGCTTAGTTTAATTTTGAATCTATATAGTTTTTCCTCCTTTCTTCTATCTTCTGGCATTTATCGCGGATCTTTATCGCGCTGTACATCATCGATTTCTCAGATTTAGCCTTCTTCCTTAATGGCAGTCTCAGTCTATCTTTTCCTCTTGTATGATATTTGTGTTTGAGTTGATTTGCAACAATTTTTCTTATAAATTCTGCCGATAATTTCTTAGTGAGGATTTTAAAAATAAATACCATAACATTGAAATATCATGTCATAGTATTAAGATCTTTCAGCATTGCACTGATCTGAGTATATCTATTTTTTAAAGCTTTATTTTATGGTACTTATAATTGTTGCATTTCTTCTTCATTAGCTAAGAATAAAATGCAGCTGCGCATAATAACAAGAGTTGTATACTATTTTACAAAACATCGTTTGGTCGGACTGCTTTCCGTACAAAACGCAATTAACAGCGTTCAAATGAATAATAATAAAATCATAATTCTGCATCATAGCAAAATTTCATTCATGGACACGTTCCACAACAAGATCTTTTTTAATAATATATTTTTTATTTCGACTTTATTACATTATTAAATTAAATTAAAGTTAAAGTACGTACAAAAAACATAAAAATTAAGGTAATTAAGTAAGTAACATAGTAAAAATAAACTAAAATTTGATCAACAATTTTTTTTTAAAATGAAATACAACCGAAAAAACTAATAATTATATAAGAATGTTTTCTTTTACTTTATATTTTAAAATGTTCACTGGGGGGGTCTTTTTATTTTTCATAATGTTTAATGATAAGTCTCGATTTTATTAAATATTCGTGGCACAACACGGTTCGACCCGACGATCTGGTAGAATAGCTATGGTGTAGCTATGGTCAGTATTCATATTTACTTACATTATTTATCATATCTTCTAAAATTATACCATATGTTACTTTTTTGTCAACTGGTAAAATTTTGCGTATCGTAAATAATTTGTAATAATCATATTTATACAAACACTTCGTTCTGTTATCTACTGTAAGTTTTAAAAATCGTAATTGTAACTGTTAAATTTTATCAGTATATGTTTTATATGTTAGTCCATAGCTACTCACTCCATAACTGATAACCGAGTCGACCATCGCGGTACAGTGTGGCCCGAGAGGTGCATATAAACCTTTACATATAAAATGCACTTAACATGGATCTCAGTTTCTTACATATTAATATATCAATTATTAAACCTATACTATTCCATGGCTTCACAGCCTTTTAAGCGTCTGATCTAAAACGTCCTGGGCCAACACACTCTATTCGGAGACAAAAACGTGGATCTCTACTCACATCTGAATCTGGATACGCCAATAGACTCACAACGCGTTCCTTATTCATGCGCTCTATGTATTCTGCCCATCTAATCCTTGCCCGCGATTTGACCGCACCCAATTGAATCAGGATTTCGACAACAATCTTTTATCTATGATTATCTCTCCCCGGTCCATATATTTTTCGGAGAATTTTCTTTTCGTAAACATTCAGTTTTTTTTCTTCTTCAATACTTTCGTTTTAGCTTTTTTTTTTTTTATAGAATACATAATTTTGTTGATAATTCCTTACCGTGGAACAGCAGAGTAGCGCCGGATATGTATCACATAATATCGTCATTAATGTGCAGTCATTGTTTTCGTTGTATCAAGGAGGAAATGTTAAAATAGAACAACGTAAAGTGATAAATTAAATAATGAATTTCGCAACAAACTTTATTTTCTCTATGCACAGATAATGCAACCGATAGATTTGCTTAAAATAATGCAGAATTACACATTATTAGTTTAATGTATGAATTGGAGTTAGAGCTGGACATTTCGCTGCTCTTAGTTATTTTAAGGGATGCTGCCATTGTCGCTAAAGTCCTCTCCTGGTAGCATTTCCAGTTCATTTTCAACTCAGTCCACCGGCCTCTCACTTTCTTTTTCATCTATATCCAACATGTCCAACGTTCTTACTAAAACATTTTAAAACTAAACAAAAAAATAAAATTTTAGATTGTTAATTTTGTTTTATTAAGCACTTAATGAATTAAATTTATCTACCGGTTTCATTAGACCGGCATTTTATACAAATAATAATATAGGAAATTTATTCATAAATTACAAAGATGATATATTGAATAATTCCAGTGTCTATAAACTTAGTTGTAAATTTTGTACTGCTTTCTGTATTGGTAAAACAGGTCGAAATTTTAACATAAGAGTCAAGGAGCATTTGAGATGTTTGAATAGTAATGGTTTTCAGAATTTTTGTTAAAAAATGATCATACTTTTGATACAAATTTGGGATTGTCTATTTTACATATAAACAGTGTTGGTCTTAATTTGAATAATTTAGAATCATTATTTATAAATAAAGTACGTAAAACTATCCAAAATATTATAAACAACCAACTAAATTAAACCACAGATCCCATTCTAAAAAATTTTCCTAAAAATCATTCTAATAATTTTGTGTCATCAAGTAACAATTTAAGTTAAGTACTAAATTTATTTTGAAATAATTATTGTCTTTTAAAAAAAAAAATCAACAATAGATTCTGTTAACAGAATATAACATATGTTTATGATTAGCTGATGACATCCTGAAGAAGAAAATGATATTTTTTCGAAACCGCTAGATGTATTTAATTCATTAAGTGGTTAATAAAACAATGTTAATAATCTAAAAAATTGGTATTAACCACAAAGTTGATTTTGCAAATCTTATCAATACTTAACTAAACGCCTGAAAATATATAAATGATGAAAATAGTAGTAACTTAGTTGTCTCCCGGGATGTGTTTATCTTCGTCTACTAATGTTATATTCCCATCATATCATATATTAATGTCAGTTTATCATGATTATTGATAGTGTTAAAATCCCCTCAATTAATTAAATAAATCTAGGTTTTGTCTCTTATTATCAGGATCAAGAAATTGTAATTGCCTTAAAAGCTTTTCTCGTCTAAATGGTTTAGAAAAACATTATGTGCTAAACTACCATGAAACTAAGAGTTGTAGTAGTTTATTTGTCGAATTATTTTAGCGCATACATATTTTGAAAACATTATCAGCCGTTTTCTGTCGACTGATGGATGTAGGTCTTCCCAAGTGTCTCTCATTCTTCTCATTGTTATTCGCTGCTACGTTTCTCCGCGGGATTAGATTGTTTCGTCAGTCCAGCGGGTTTTAGTGTGGCCTATCAACCTCTTGATTCCCATCTGGTACTACTGGATGACTGCGTTCATCCAACGATTGTCCGTCCTCCGAACGATGTGGCCTGCCATTTCATTTTCTTAAACTATTCAATTATATTAAATACTCTTGTCTGTTCTCTTATCTACACATTTCTTTCCCTGTATCTTTATGTGATGCCAGACTTATTGGGTCATCCCATAAAAAAATCATTTTGTATACTTCTTTTATTTTTCAAAATTTATATAAACATAGTTCTTTTTTAGTCTAAAATATACTCCTTCATTTTCTACAATGCTCTTCCATCTTTCTAGTAACTTGCAAGGCCCCTCTTCCAAAATTCACTTGTCCATTACGAAAAATACTCCTCCAGTACTATTCTGACCTCGTCTATAGAATTCATATTTTTTCCGTCCACACGATTTTGAAGACTACTGAATAAATAATAATCAGATGGGCCAATGTCCGGCGAATATGGTGGGTAGGGCATCATTTCCAAAAAGGTTAATTCCTGAGACGTGACAGCGAAAAAGAGCACACATTCACTCACAGCACACGATTAGACTCTGAAAGTCTGTGAGGAACCCGTTGACCCAATTTGCTGACTTTTCCGATGGCGCACGCAGGTGTCGATAAATGGTTGAATGACTAAATCCAAACTTCTCTACTAGTTCCTCAACAGTTACGACGGGATTTTGTTCCGCCAGGATTTGCTGGACGTCCTCGTCGAACTCTACGACGAGGCTGTATTTTCCGGCTTGGAATTTCTAGAACCATCGTTGATACTGGCTCACGCTTATTGTCCGATCCCCATATACTGCATTAATATTCCTTGCACTTTCCGTTGCGTTGTTGCCTTTATTGAACTCTTCTTCTTCAATCCACCCTTCAAGAGTGATTTGTGCCATTAAACAAATCAAAACATTATTTCATAGAAAGCAGTACAATAATATTATAGAATAGGGAATATTGCGTTACAAGTTAATACTATTAACGTTCAAGAAATTTGCTATTACATAGCTTAAATGTGGCGAGTTAAGGGAAAGAAGATGACACAAGTTAACCGGGAGTTGAAAATTACCATTGACAAGATTATTGTTAAAAAAACCTGTGATCCGCAATGGACAGGCAAAAAAGACATGGTCAAGGGTTTCCTCCTCGGCACCCCACACTCACACATTGGGGAGTATATTATGTTCAATCTGAATAAATGTGACGCTACCTGGCAATGCCCAATTCTCATTGTAGAGATATTTGATATTGTTCTTTTAGAACTCATAACGCAAAATATGCCGAATATGCTCCTTTGTCACTTCTATTATAGCTAACTGTTAAAATCGAACAGAGTACTCTTCAAAACTTGCACTAAGAATAAGTAACTACCTGCTTTTACAGCAGGTTGTAATTAAACCTGATGCAGGTAGTTTATCCCGCCCCCCTCCGACCGTTCATGTAATTGAAAAAAAACCGCATTATTTATGGGATGACTAACATCTTTCCGCGTCATGCCTCTTTGACTTAATCTAAACTTTTGTACCCCTCTTTTGTTGAGAGTCCATGTTTTGCAGCCATAGCGCTGAAAGTATACATTAATTGAAGACTTTCGTTTTAATCACTTTAGAAAATCATATTCAAACGTCCGAACGCACTATTTACTAATTGTATTTATTTGCTGATGTTGATTAGTTTTTATAAATTCTTCTGTATGTGTTACTTCATTAACAACACAAACTTGATAAGGATTCGAGTTGTGCTGTAATAATGCTATTTTAGGATTCGTGTCACCGCAATAATGAGTATTATTTACACGGGTACATTTTTTTTTTTTTGTATACATTGCGGTGTTTTATTTACATTCATACATTTCATGGATAATCAGGCCTATTCTCCAAATTGCAATATTGAAATGAAGGTGATTGTTACACCAACCTTCAAAAATAGACAGATAGTTTTGACAGATTATGGTACGTTTATCTCCCTCACTCCCTCACTCTCTCTCCCTCTCTCTCATTCAAATATAACACTATTTTTGAGGGTTGGTGTAACAATCACCTTCATTTCAATATTGCAATTTTGAGAATAGGCCTGATAAACAGGATCTTTGAAATCTTACATGGAGAATTCTTTAGGTTTGGAATCTCTGTTAATGGTTAAACAACTTGTATAGATAGTTACTTAATTGCAACCATCTTCTAGGTCGGTTATGGAATTATATTCACTATTACAGCTGGCAATGTTATTTCATGAGGATTTCGGTGGGAACGTCAGCCACATTCCCACCATCATAACTACTCACGTCTTGGCGCTCGTTCCGGGCGGTATCGTTTGGAGCGAGTGACGTGATATCACATTGAGTTTTTATTACCTAACTGATTTTGAATGGCCAAACTCAAACGCAGTTCGTTTTCTTTCGTCAAACTGAACAAGAAATCACACTTTTATTTATCATTAGAAAATGTATTTGTAAGATAATACACCGTCAAATATATTCCATTTAATCAAAATATAAAATGATAATATTTATAATTGCGTTGTTTTGGGCGCGCGAATCGTTAAATTTTGTTCTCTAAATATAAATTAAAGTATTTAATCGCAACAAAAAAACAATAGCATTATATTTTTATACGTCAATTTGACACGGTAACCAAGATGGTAAGGAGCGCGCTTAGCTCGTGAGAAGCGAAAATGAAACAACGGTAAAAATGTTTTCTTACAAATTATTTCGCTTCCTATGAATAAAAGCATCGCGGACTTTTCTTATTAAAACATACCCCAATTAAAAAAACCTTCGTATTACCGATTATTACCATATATTTGTCCAAATACGTGAAAGCTTTTAAAAGCGCACTCGAGTTGCGCCGCGAGATCAACATCATCCTTAATTGAATGTCTCCTCGGGCCGCCGCCAGGGGCGCGGGGCTGACGGAAGCGGCCCGCTGTCACGACACGAGACAGCGTCTACTTCCGCTCCGGCCGCTTGTCGGGAATAGTAATCACTAAATATATTATCGCGTAGAGTGGACAGCGGACACGTTCTGTCGCGTCCGTGTCACGGCCACATCGAGATATTAAATAAAATGTCCCTTTTTATATAAAATATGTTTTTCAGAAGTTCCAATTTGTCACGATAATATTTTTACACGCCAGGTGTTGTATTTTTAAAGAAATATTTTTGAGGCATCGAATATCGATCCCGGTACCTTTCGCGCGCTGTACCATCTGAGCTACGCATGCAGTTCTCAAATTGTCGTATAATAATATAATACACGATTGCGTGCACCTCGCGACGCACCTCATCCACCGATAATCTTGACTGACCGTATGATCTTGTTTATTACGTAATAACGTTAATAAGTTTATTTAATTCTCGACGTGACCTGGTTGTGTAATCAGTAGTCAATTTTGACCATAATAAGTTTTTACTATCTTTCGTGGTAAAAATCGTTTCCTTTGTTGTTGGTACGACAAATTTACTATTGTCAAAGCGTAGACAAGAAATCTCGCCTCACAGTGTGGCGAGACAAATAATCATGAAATATGCTTTGTTTATGGCTGTATTCGCCTCTGCGTTCGAAACCTGTCACTGTGCTAATGTATAATATAACAACGAGATCATCGGACGAACTCTCATCACTAAAATAGCGGGATATTGAATGATTTTTGTCTCGTGTACTGCAACTTTCAAAGTATCGATGTGACACATGACTTTTGAAACAGTTGTGAAGAGTCCGCCATATTGAACCGACGATTTTCGATTCTTACCATCCGATATTCAAGAGTAAAATTAGTCAACCGTTGCATTTTTTACCACAATCAAATGACCCGTATCCGCAAAAAAAAATTCTTTAGTATTTTTTTTTTTTATACCGATCACACAACCGGTCCTTAGAGACCAATGTCGCGCGACTATATGTAAAATGAGAAACAAAGATTCCTGGCTAATATCTCGAATCAGTATTTTTTCAACCAGTGGCCATAAATACATACGGGTCACATGAAGACCTTTGTCGCGCGCACAATACTGCATCGAAAATAACGCGAATCTTCCGCCATTGCGAACATAAAAGATGAAGCTCTTCCCCTAGGTATAAACAGACTCACCGGCGCCAAGGTATAGAAGTACATATATCCGATACCGATGTGAGCAGTGTCTATTTTTGAATTATGTTTACCTATTGTATCGTTAGAAAAAGATTTACTCGCAACTGTTGAGTACTTTAGGGCCGTTTCACGAATACACCGCTATTTTATCATTCGGATAAATATATATATATATATTTTTTTAATATAATGTGTTTTAAAATTTTTATTGTGTTTATTTCCGTCGTTGCCTTAGATATATAAAAACTTAACATAATATAATATATTTAAAATGTTTTCTTTTGTGATTTTCTGCTGTCATAATTTTACGTAAATTAGCGACATCTGTCGATTATCGAGGAATCTATTTTTCTTTTCGTTTTCCATTTTTCCGTAAAATTTATTTTTCACAGCGCCATCTCTCGTCGATCCGATTATTAGATATAGCCGAGACGCACGCAAATATATGAAGAAA
Organism: Eubasilissa splendida; assembly: GCA_031772225.1. NCBI lineage: Eukaryota > Metazoa > Arthropoda > Insecta > Trichoptera > Phryganeidae > Eubasilissa > Eubasilissa splendida. The sequence goes on from CM062863.1 coordinate 22,039,489, forward strand.
AATCGCGTTTTCACACAGGAGGTGTTTTCCATTCCTGGTTCATGTCTTTGTTGATTTTTTTTGGTATCTGCATTATTATGTCTACTTTAATTATGATAAATAAAATTGTTTTGTTAATCCATCGCCCGTTTCAAATGTGGCTTAATTGGTTTTCCCTCGTAATGTAATGTAATGTAATCTGAAAAATAATGTATTTTTTTCACCAATTATCAGATATCAGACTGCGCGGACAACAATTATTTTGTTTATTTGATTATTACATTATTTATCTTTGATGAGCAAATTACTATATTATATTTATTTATACATTATGTATTTATGAAACTGTATCGTAATCTTGTAATTTTATATCTTATTTCATATGATAAGGTTGCGATATAAGCTAGCCCAATGTACAATATATCGACCTGAATCGTTGTGGCGGATGGAATTTATCAAAGTATATTTTTGTGTCATGATAATAGAGATCACTCCGAAAGCTGACTCGCACAATGTGGTTCAGAAAAGATAGTAGACCGTCTTCTGGGGAAAAGTCCAAAATCAAAAGGAAGAAAGCCTTGGTGTTGAGATCGAGCAGGACTGAGATCAAAGCGCAAGACAGCGGCGAAGAACAGAAAGAAGATATCAAGAATACAGTGGAAGATATTAAAAATGTCACAGATGGAATCAAAAGTGCTACAACAGAAGTTATCACGAACGTTCCAGAACCGGCGAAAAGTGTTGAAGAAGACGTCCAAAGTTGCGTAGAAGAACACAGTGAAATAAAAGACAGTGTTGAAGAAACCGATTCGATTAAAGTGAACGGTGATATTGTTAAACCTACTGACGACGTAACAGATAAAGAAAATCCCATTGAAGAAAGAGCTACTGATCATAAAGAAGAGGAATTAGATTTGGTTAGTCAAGATGGAGAAGATAATGAAAAGATCCTAGAAAATGGAGCGGTTGATGAAGAAGTTACACCGATTTGTGATAAAATAGAAGAGGATTCGATACAGGAAGGGGATAGCGAATCTCCAGAATGTGGTCAGTTATGGATATTGAATATTTTTACTCAGAACTATGGTTTGGTCTTTTAATTCATTTCCGTATAATGTTATTTTCTTAGTTTAAATTGATTTATCCTCTTCCCATCCAGATATGTATATATCGATAAAATTATATTTTAGTCAAGTTTCAATGTATCGTAGTTACTGCTGGTCAAAATAGTTTTTATTTTGCCTTTAATTAAAAGTTATATTTTTTATTAAAACCATTCACCAGCTGTTAATAGGGTGAGCGTTATTTTGAGCTGGTGGTAACATCTGTAGAATTGATATACGTTAATTTGAGTAGGTGGTGGTCTTTAAGTGGGATAAGTATTATTTTGCATTGATGGTAACATCTCGACTGCCTAGAGTCAATTCGGTGTACCTCCAAAAATATACAATTATTATAAATTGAAAAAATAGTACACAATAGTCTAGAAATTCATACACTCAGCGAGCATTCTTTGTACGAATTAATACAGAATAATGTTTTGTAAACGATTTTTTCGTTTTTATAGTAGATCGAATTGACTCTAAAACAGTCGATCTGTAGATTGGATAAGCATTATTTTGAGTAGGTGCTATCATTTATTTTTTTGGCTTTAGTTGTTATTGCGGGTAGTACATAAACTTTTTTGTTTACAAGTGTATTGAGGTTTTTATCTAACTTATTATTGAGTCTTTTTTTTGTATCTAACTTTACTTTATTACTCCATCACGTACAACGTACACGACATCGTGTATAAATTAAATATTGTTAAACTGAACCAAAAAATAATAATTTAAATTGGCACTGCATTTCATTTGCATTTCGCTATAGCTTCGTCATTAATTGTTTATTTATTTTTTTAGTAAAAATTCTTCCGTAATATCTTTCGAAGATTCGCGAACATTTCTTCACACAATGAAATGATAAAAAGATTTTATTGATGTGTATCGATTGTGAATCATTCAGGGTTACCAAAAGACTGCTAAAAGAGGACCTTTCATTTTTTTTCGTCTTGTTTTCATACATGATGTTTGATTAGCTCAGTAAATCCAAGGATAGAGTCAGTCGTAAATCACCTTGTTTTAACAATAAAAAATTTAAATAAACGTATTTTAAATTTTTTATTTTCACATCTTATTTTCATGGAAATTCTTAAAACCGTTTAAAAACGTATTCGGATTTCATAATGCTGAAACTAATCTCACCATCGTATTAATAGAAATATTAATATAAGATTAACAATTATAAAAATGCCTAAATTTCGCTTAGAAATTTTAATAATTTATTTATAATAACTTTATAAAGCCACTTCATTTTTCTTATTTGGAAGCAACCGGTTTCGGAATAACATTTGTTCCTAGTTCTTCTTTTATGATACCCTGAGTAAGAAGATGTTCCGAAATCTGTCGGTTTTAAGAATATTATCATTTGACATATACGACTGTTTTTTTTTTTTTTTTTAATATTCTGTATTTATTTTACGTAATCAATTTTGTTACAGTTATACCTACGTAACTTAATTGTTCGATTTTAAAAAATGTTTAGTGCTACCTCTCCATAAGCGAAAAAAATCTCGAATTTAAAGAGAGAGGTCGATTGCATAACGGACGTGTAATATATAATATTATTAAGGAGAACACATTCTTATTGTGAAGTTGTAATTATTCAGAACAGACGGTCTGTGATGTTTTAAATACTAATTTAATGTATTAATTATAAATATATACATATAAAATCATTTTTTTCGAAAAATATTGTTTTTGCGCTACCGGGATTCGAATCTGGATCTCTATTTCCAATCCGGGGAAGTACACTACCAATTGTTGTTATAGCGCAAGTATTTTTCATGACAAATTTTCGAACCTATATGTTACACTTTTTCAAATTAATACACATGTCGTTCCATTATTTGAAAGACGTCTACATTGTTTTAACGGAATCTCAAATACTTTATTTGAGATTCTATTTTTTTTTAATAATAATTACATCCTAAGTATATTTATTTTTTTCTTACTTGAAAACCTTCCAGTCCTGCTCGCGTTTTATTCGTCCGTAATCCCACATTCATGTCACAACCATCGTGGAATTTTATTATGTTTTCATATTTAAATTTATGTCGCCGTTAAAATACGAATTTACAGCAGTATTGTGATTTTATGAGCCTTGCGATCATTCCGATAACGTCGTGGTTTCGTTATTACCTCCCTGTGCATTTAATACATATCAAAATCACCATACGTGCCACGCACCGCTTTCAAAATGCTGAAACATTGCACATGTGATTATTTTAATGTCTCATCCATTGTATGTGATTTCAGGTCTAAAGATGGCTTTAGTGTAGAATTTTGTCTCAAGTCTTACAAATTTTTACGATTACCATAATTTAATTCATAATATTACAAATTTCGCAAACATAATATATGAGCACAGTTAATTATTGTGTTTTAAATACTAATTTAATGTATTAATTATAAAATCAATTTTGTCGAATAATATTGTTTTTGCGCTACCGGGATTCGAACCTGGATGTATATTTCCAATCATGACAAATTTTCGAACCTATATGTTGCACTTTTTCAAATTAATACATCTGTCGCTTCATTATTTGAAAGCCATCTACAATGTTTTTACGGAATCTCAAATACCTTTGAGTAAACCGACTGCAGACGCCAGAATTATTGGAATTTTGGACACATTGATACAACTTATATTATTAAGGAGAACACATACTTATTGTGAAATTGTTGTTGCGCAAAAACAATATTTTTCGACAAAATTGATTTTATATGTATATATTAATAATTAATACATTTAAAACATCACAGACCGTATGTTCTGAATAATTACAACTTCACAATAAGAATGTGTTCTCCTTAATAATTATTGTGTTATCGCGTGTTTGTCTTTCTGATTATCATCAACCTGTTGGAAAAATTATGCGCGAGTCCTTTGTGGTGTAGGGTTCTATTCAAGATAGGTTGAAGAGCCATTAGCTTTGTCATGTACAAAATTTCTGGTTTTGATTATCGTGGTTATCGTCGTCCTCACGGGGACCGATATGCGGTGCTCGCTGATGAAGCATTTCTGATTACACTGATTAAAAGCATATTCAGTTTATCCTCTACACGCACAATTTGTCACACTCGAGTGATGTCAGAGCGTAACGTGATGTGACGTAACGATACCGTAGAATAAATAATACCGAGTTTGGAATCGGGAAAGTTAAGGAATGAAAAAATATTATTTTTCAAATATCAAAAAATACAGTTTGACAAAGGTTTGCTTGATTTAGTAGTTATATTCCTTAAGGATCGTCTCATTGAATGATTTTTTTTTAAAAAACATTTGAGGCAAATCGGCGAAATTGAGACGCCGTTTAGGAAGAAAGGGGTAAATCTCGTAAATCGATGATTGCGTGCGATTAAGATTTTTTAAAGATATGTCAGGCGGTGTAAAAAGGAGAAGAAAGAAGATAACCTTATCGGTACTTGTTACAACTATTGTTAACATATATTTTTTAAATAATGGTTGTACTACACCATGTTGTTGTTATGCGTTTACTGCCCTCAGAGAGTGCGAAGTGACCGGCACTTACCCAGGACCCGTTGTACGAATGAATGCTTTCATAGCATGTCCCATGTTACACGGCCACCAAACAAAATACACCCCTCAATGTCTATTTTCTTTATTATTTTTAAGATCACATTATTATTGCGAAGTTGCATTTTAATACAAATTAAATGCATTAATAATAAAAGATATACAGAAAAAATAAATCCCGGTAGCAGCCAAAATATTTTTTCGATAAATTGAATTTTCCCCAGACCAGTAAATGAATAGACATGAAATAAAGTGTGTATACAAACAGTAAAAGTATTTCTTCTTCAAAAATTTAATTTTTGTGTAAACAAGACGTATTTTTTACATTAATGCATATTATATTCAAGGCGTATGTATTTTTTTTAAAGCTGCGGAGCTATTTGATTGCGTAAATGGTACCAAAGTGATCACGTGGGCGACACCAAATTGAAAATATTGAAACAATTAATTTGCGTTACTTCATGTCTATATATTTGGTGGTTTGTGATTTTTTTCTATATATCTAATTTATACATTTAATTTGTATTAAAATCTATTTATTATTAATTCAATATGTTATACATGACGCAGGGTCAAATATTCAAAAGCCAAAATAATAGCATAATTTCATGGTCATCCTCTCGAAGAAACATTTGGTAGTGGAGTAACGCCACCGCCATGAGCCAGGGACATTACTACATCAACCGAGTGACCTATTTTCATTCGGAATATTCAGTTTCGCTCTCTGCCCACGTCATCTCGATCGCCCGACGTTCCGGAAATCCTCGCTCAAGTATTGGCAACGATTCTACTCTGCTCGATGGAACTCTACCAGTAGCTAGAACCACCCACCCTACCCAGAAGTTTGCTCATGTAAACAAATAGTTTGCGTAAAAATGATTAAAATATTTCTGCTCTCGTCGGAATACGGCTCTAATCGAATTAACTGCAAGCTTAAAAGAAATGTGTGTCTAATAATTTGTTACAACTCTCTATACAGATTGTAACAATTGTAGTGAAGACAGATTTCTCAGTATTTCAGAAGGAATCTACCTACAATAACAATATTTTTCTTGTATGGGATGCAGTAGAATGGGACAAGGGTCCCCTAAATAAGTATTGTATACATATATATATATATATATATATATCCTTTTAAATATCCATCAAATCTTCTATTTAAGGAGTAATGTTCTTGACGTAGGTCTAATTTATATATTGAGACTCGTACAGTATTTCCATTCAAACATTAACTCACCCTTGGCAATAAATTATGGTTACAATACAAGACAACGAATGAACATCTACACACCTATCCCGAGAGCAACAACGACATTCTTTCAATGTTTCCATTATATATGTTTTAGCTCCGAAACTATACAACACACGCAAATATGGACTCAATACATGATTCAATTGGGTTGAGATCATTCGGAAGCATCTCTGTTCAACATTCCAGCTTAACACTAATGATTCACTTCAGATTTACAACATTCACTACATTTTTTATTGTCTATTTTTTTTTTATATCTGTCAAACGATTATATTATTGTATGTTCATTTGTGGTGTTAAAAAAATTTATATCAAGTAAATAAATATTAAGATACATGAATATGAGTACAGCGTGGTTTATGCATTTAAATAAGAACAAAATTAGTCTCTCATATAATTATACTTTCATGAAATTAACATTACGTGTTCTTAGGCATTTATATTCATTCAATTGCAATTTAAAAATTGCTCGCTTCGCTTTAAGGCGATCACTTTACATCGATAATGTTTTCGTAATACTCGTGAATTTTTTAAATTTTGTAATTTCATTTCTTGCCGTGGATTACTATTAACGCTGGGAAAGGTATCGACACTCACAAAAATATCAATGCTAAATGGATTGTAGGGCGCTTTTTAGTCCCCTATCTAACTGCATTGACATAGTTACGCCACTGGCAGTGGGTTTCACTTCTGTTAGTGATTCAGCCTTGTCCTGGCAACTTTGCTAGACTCTCATCTAGGGGGAGCGGGTCTCTCGCCGGGGGTTGCTGGGATGGACGATGTCGGGAAGAGCAGTGGCTAGTGAGACCTGACGGAGCATTCTACTGGCTTTCCATCGCGCCTCTTGCGACCTGGACAGGGTGAATTTCTGCCGGACTGTGACCGAGTTCTGCGACTGCAATATATGAATGTGACGTCTACCCTCCCATTTTGGGGATGCATGATTTCTATAGCTTCTCTCTGAATTTAATATGATAACGAGTCTCACATCAAAGTGATACCGTAGCCAACCTATGATGGTATTAAGATGTTAATAACTGAATATAATAAAATAAAAATGTAATTTGGACGAATCAAAACGAGAGTAAACAACTCTCAAAACGATTCGGGATAGGGTGTAAATAATAAAAAATAAAAAATAAGCTCTCCTCCCTCTTAAAGTAGTCAGTTCTTTTTCATTCTTTTAGTGGTATTTTTTTGTCTAAATCGATAATATTTATACGCAATATATAATTTAGTTATATAACACAATAAAAATAAGGCTAAACATGTTGGATCTGTCAAATGATTATTGATGTGTTTAAAGTGTTGTGTTGGATTTAATTAAGAATGTTATACAGCGTAGCTTCCAACTAATCTTCGCCCATTTGTATCGTATGCCGGGTCCATATTACAACAGATTAATTTTTCTGTTACGGAACGATTTCCAATTAGTGTCGAGTGTACTCTGTGTAGTTTCGAAGCTGAGAAGCGTTGATACATAGTAGTTGTTGCTGTCGGTATTGGTTTGCAGATGTTCACTCATTGCCTTGCGTTTTAACTGTGATTTATTACTGTGCACTATTTGATGCGGGTGGCAACATTAATCAAATCTCAGCGTACAGATATGTCTTACATTTAGAACATTGTATTATTTAAAAAGGAGATCCTATGAAGCGCCAGTCGATAATATAGAGGATGGCTATGTATCAAAAAGATATGCAAAACTAATGATAATCCGCCTTCATAATTCATATCTTCATTCGCGTTCAGATGTTTATGTATTTGACTTGGCTTACAGTAAGAAATAAAAGCTTAAGAAAATGGTGCTTGGAGAAAAAAAAACACGGTTTGATCACAGATATCCTGAATACAGATCACTTTGCGAGAGATGCTGTCGCCTGGATGAAACACGGTAGAGAATTGAAGCGCCGCCGAAACGCCCTGTCTACCTACTCTGGATCGCGGTCTGACGGCGCGCGAATCACCGATAAGTGTCCACAATAATTTATTGGCAGATACCAGTCGAAAATGCTCAAACTGTGTCTGAAAACTAAGTTGTTTGACAACTACAGCTAGAATTGCTGAAACGCGCAATTATTTCAAAGACTCAATTCATCGATGATCTGCATTGACGTAATGAAAAAGTATAATGACCTCTATTGAGTGAAAGATATCTGGTTGGTGTAGATCAAATTGGAATCCCCCACAAACGAGTAAAAATAATCTCATTAATAGGAACACGGTGCAAAAATGTTTCCTTTAATCAAAGCGTACTCTGGAAATAGCTATTTTTAATTTGTTCCGTATAAACAAAACGTAAAACCAATCACAGCGTAAACATAAACAATCTTCTTAATGAACACGGTCTGCGTTACACAGTCCACTTTCCTACCGGGTATTAAATTTTACGATCTCCGTAAAATTCCAGCTAAATGTTCGGAATTATTTTTTCCCGTAAAGTTTAAGGTATTTCGTATTATTTATATTTTGTTTGTAATGAATTTACTCTATTTTATTTTAAACGCAAGTGAGTCGATTTAACGAGAAATATATTACCCCTTGGTCCAGAGCCCATAACAACTTAAAAACTTGTTTCGATATTTGTTTTATTTTATTATCTGCACTATTGTCTTCTGTTAGATACACGTCTATGAAAAATTATGATAAAATTGTAGCACATTTTTCTGTTTCCTGATCCCAATTGCAATGTTCTCGTAGCATGCTTCTCTTCTGTTGCATTCTACCTCCTGATGCATGAGACATTATCACAGAACACTTGTACCTCCAAGGTGGCTTGTAGCATATTTCACTTATATTGTACTCTGTTTAGTAAAACTAACGTAAATGAACGGTGAAATCAGTGCTTATAGATAGATATCTCGGTAGATAGTTAAATGATGAAATGGATCCAGATGAGATCAAAATGAAGTGGCCGGAAATGCTTCTGCAGTATATACTGATGAACGGGCACTTGGACATTAAAATGCGATTAAATTCTAATATGATTGTACCGATGCAAAACATGGATTCTAATACTAGCCACAATGGATAGGATCGAAACGAAGAGATGCGGCTGTACGTACGTGTGCATTCTGAAGATTTCCTGAACCAACACCACAGATCTAGAAGTGGTCGACAATTCGGCACACCTTCTAAATACTATTAAGCGGCGCAAGCTTGAGTATCTAGGCCGCATTATAGAAGAACTCAGTATCCTCAATTATTTTAGCCAGACATGAGGACTCTATGGAAAAATTGGTAATCCAATGGAGGATTGAAGAAATCAGATTACCAACACGATGAACCGACCTGGTTAGAACTTCGATGCAGAGTTCACACCTGGAATGCACAAGAAATGCCACGGAATGAAATAGGTAGCAACAGATCATTCATCAAACTCCGGAAAACATCTTGTGGCATTGCGTGATAATGAGGGATGCTTGTGATAGCGAAAGGAAAACGCGGACCTGATCAGAATGGGGTATATTAGGCAGATGATAACAAGAACGCGGACACTTCACTTTTCACAAGTCAAATTCTTAAAACAAAATCGTGCGTAACTCCGTTGGCCTGTACCGTGTATACTGTACATCGTTGTGTTTCTTCCAAGTCCCTTCATGGGAGAGTGTATTTGATAGTTACTCCTTTAATGGCTGTCTTGTACCCACTGTTCTCTTTACTTCCGTACATAACACTCGATTATCTGTTTGTTTGTAATGTTGTTATATACCTGTATCTAAGAATAAATATAGGTCTAAATTAAAATCTCTATTCGTTTTGCTTATCAAACTAAAATAGAAATTTCTTACATTAGCTTTTGTTTTTCTTGTTTTTTTCTTTTGTGTTTATTAATTGTAGATTTCACGTTTCTGTAGTGTGTGGAACCGATAAGAGAAGTTCCAAACTTCTACAACGGTTCCGGGAAAGCGTGGGGTCGCGCCCTTTTAAAAGATCATTCGCAATTAACCGCCGTTTCATTGACGACTCCTCTCTTTGAAACTGAAAATGAAAAAATACAATTATTAATGTTGGGGAAAAGACGTAAGCTGAGAAATATATATATATCTGTGAATACCCGACTAAATTCTGAACAATTGCTCCAACTCCGACTGAGTGCGGTACCAGGAGTTGATTGGAGAAGTAAGCGTGACATTACTCCTTATTTCATAGTATCTAATTTTATACCTTTCTTGAATTTTGTTGCATTCTTCTCAGATGTAATACATTATCCTACATGCGCCGCGTATTTTTTAAATATTTTTTATTAATATTAAAAATATAATACAATTTCAATAATCAGTGGATATATATAACTTTAAAATCCCTAAATGTAACACCAAACACTATCAGCAAAATTCTGTATATTTAGGGATAAAAAATTTCAATAGCCTCCCTACACAAATTAAAGAAATAAAGGATATAAAAGAGTTTAAAAAGAAACTAAATGAACACTTCAAAAACACATAATTGGACAATAAACAGTATTACAGAATACTTCAGAAGCACACAAATGGACAATGAATAGAATATGTAAGGTATTATATAAAATTATTGTAGTGTAACTCCCTCTCCAAGCACAAGAGCTGGTCTCTTTTTTGGAGAGGTAAGCGAAAGAAAAACCATGTATGTATGTAACCATATATTTAGAAATTGAATTTATTTTACCATTGTATTTTCGCTAAATTAAATACTATACTAAATATTTTAACGTTTGTTTCTTCTCTATGAGAGTAAGACTCGTGTATAGAGAAGGTGTATATTCGAGTTAATTTATGTTTCAGTTAGTCTGTGTACATATTTTTTTATCTTCAGTTACAAATTTATGATAGTCTGTAATTTTTCTAATTGTGATGGGGAGATTGTTAAAAAATTTGATACCTTCATAAATATATTGATTTTATCTATTTATTATATTATTATTGTATCTATTTTTAGATGTATTCGTGCTAATCGTGTAATTATTCGTAGTATAAACGAAATACTAAACTATCAAAGCAAATTGTAGTTTCAATGTGTTACCGCGTGTTCACGTGCGTGGTGGGAGGCTACGGGTGTTTTATCGCGGGCGGCCGCCAAGTCACTTCTCGGAGGTATCACACCGGAATCATTAATGACAAACTTTATTGCGGTCGGACTTTTATCAACATTTCTTATATGCCACGTTTATTATCAGCAAACCGCACGGCCAAAGATGATATCAGAATAGACGTTTACCATCGGCTTCCGTAATCAAAAAATGACCAACAATTCTGTCGGCGAGAGAAAAAACGCCTACATCATTGGTGATTTAGTTCATCTTATGGGTTGCATTGCAGATATTTCTCCCTCAATAATTATTTGACTGATCTGATTCACAATACGCATTCTGAAGTACATTCGTGGCTTCTTTCCCATTCACGGCGCTTTTTGCAAGTCTATTTTTATGCCTGATCAATAATTTGTCTGTCATGACGTATCTCTTAGGTTAACTTCGTAATCTAAATGTCTACTTTCGTCACTCCTAACCTTCCCAAATTCAAGGTCAATTTTCAAATATGTCTTCTTATCACCACCCCGATCGTCCTATCTTTCTTCTCCGCGAAATTTATGCCACATTATATTAGTTTTAAGCCCACAGAGTATATTAAATTAAACAGTGGAATATTGATATGAAAAAATATTTTAGTCCCTACAAATCACTAAATGAGTTCGTACATTTAGTTTCCTTTAACGCGAAACAGTATTCCGACCACCAAATTGTTTACTGTTTATGACTTTATAACTCAACTTTCTTACTAGGACGATATCTGATAATAAAGTAGGATGCCCGCTTACCATTTTACACATTACTCGGGTTATCTATCGATTGCGTCATCGGCGAATTGCCTATTGTTTACGATTTTACAACTTAACTTTCTTTTGTAATAAAATTCCCTTTGTTTCACCTTGAACAATTTCTACCGCAATACTCATACAGATAGGTATATAAAAAAAATTCCTCGTGCCGGATTGTGAGTGTTTGCCTCTACTTACTTTTTACAGTACATCCCACTAACCTTGTATTCTTCTTATTTTCTCGCCTTATCCGCTCAATGGACGTTGGCTGTCATGTTGAATATCATCACTCTGTTTACCGCGCTGCCCGGAAAAGCTTCGCAGTAATCTGGCCAAACCATGTCTCGACTTACTGAGAAAATGTTTCATATTATTAAACAAATGTCCATCTTCCCAACACTAGAGCAATGTTCTTCTAGTAATTCGCAATGATTGCTAATTATAAATTAGTATGCGAACGCTCGTCGCACACGCGAGCAACACGATATTGCTTATTAGAAATATCGTTTTGTTTTGACAATATGTATTGCTAGCATCGTGGCATGGACGTCGCTTTACAATATTCATTGCTTATTGCTCTTATACTATCGTTTTCATTGCGTAAGCTGATACTTTCTAGTAACTGAAAGCTTCTGGTAATCCTGCAAACTGAAACAAAACATAATAGGAAAAACAAAAAATCAAAAACAGTGACCAGGTAACTTATAACCTACCACTCTGTTATAAAAAAATGAAAAAAAAAAATAATATGTACTTTATAAAAATATATTTTTATTAATACAAATTAAATAAATTGACAAAATATTTTATTTTCTACCTGGTATAAACTGAAATCTCTTTCTGTATTCATTTAATTTTTTTTTTAAATACCACAGAATTATGTTCTGAGAAACTGCAACTTCACAACAATAATGTGTTAAAAATTATATTTAATAGATTAATTATATTTATTTGTGTGCAGTTATCTAGGTTTGCACCTGTCTTGTGTGCAGTTGTCCCGTGTTCAGATATCTGTTCACTCCAGCTAGCAGATTGTAAACGATGACTTCTCATCACTTTCCTAACTCGCGTTGTATGTACGCTCGACCGTCCGACAGTCGGCCTTCCGCGCATGCTCGCAGTCCACAGTTTAGCCGCAACAATGCAACAGAATTAGCTGATCACATCATCTCCTGTAATTCTTGTAATAACTTGGCCCCTTTGTGTACACTCTAGAATTTCCTTTGCACATTGTGATATCGTCCGTCGCCTTCGTCACTTCCTCCGTGCGGAAACCGCAGCACCGTGAGTGTGCACCCTGGCTGGTTGGCTGGTTGGCTGGTTAGCTGGAATCTGACCATAATTCCAACTACACCGTTTCCGCCGAAAACCACCCAAGCAGCTGAATGTTCTCCGCTGCCAGCACCATGCATCGGGCGTCAGTGTACCTCGATTAGCCCGGCCGCGCGAACGTTCAATTTTTCTCCAACTTTTTAAAATTATTTTTGGTCCATCGCGAGATCATTTTGTGAATTCTAAATAAATTAATCGGTCCAGTTCCGAGTTTGTTTTTAGTTCGTGCGGTTTTGTGTTTACCGCGATGTATCCCGAGTGCGTAGTTAGTGTCCATTTATATATTTAAAAATCTGATTTTTTCGTTTCGATACGGTTTTTGTGGATGTGCGGCGCGTGTTTGTGTTTTTTTTCCTTCGCTCAGAAATACATGTGCGTTTTCTGATAAGCGATCATTTCTGAAATAATATAATTTTGTGTATTGTTAATTCATCAACTAACTGACTTTCCATCACGCCGTTTCCCGTTTCTAGCAACAGGTAGGCAGAGAGAATGTTGCGCCACATTCTTCTGTCCTGACCCATCTCTCGCCTAATCCACATTCATACAATATAAGTCGTTGAGGCCTTTAACAAGACTTCTTCTCGTGCCTTATCCGATTAACAGGTGTTGGTTATACCACTTTGTTCACAGCGGCCCGGAAAAGCTCTACAGTAGACTAGCTAAACCATTGACTCGGGTTCTTCAGCCATGTTGTTCTCCTTCCAGGGCCCTGACTTCCCGCAATATTTCCCCGCATTATGTAATGCAAGATCTCACACTTTTCTGGATGTCTCATCACATGTCCGAGATATTGGAGTTTTATTGTTTTAAATACTTATTTATCCGAACCATCCAGTTTATTTTTATTATTTTTCTGTCCACATCTCATATACTTCCTGTCGCCGTTGTCCATGCTTCCATGCCATAAAATAATAATATAAGCATATAACATCGGATTGAGACTGAGTTCATGACTGCAGAACATCTTTTCATGCGAATATCATGAAGGCATTTGATTTCATGAAAGAAGGATCACATATTTTAATTTTTAATACAAGTATAATATAGGACTATAAACAGTTAATGTGAGAAGTGCCCTCGACGTGAAATATTTTACGAAAATGGCGCTATGAAAATTATCCAATATTATTATTTCGTTTATATTGTAATCCTTTAACAGGACTACCTTCCAGTATTCCGTTAACTTTGATCATACGATATCTTTCACAGATATCCTCTGTTTCTGGTGCCATCATTACCTCGTCCTACATTTTTTTTAATCCTATTCACTTTACCAATTTAAACCTTATATTCCCCCGTTTCTTCCTCTTCGGCAGTTCGCAACCTTTTTGATCAATTCCGGAACTCCTATTATTATTTTTCAATTTATTAATGCCGAACTTATGCGACATTCTCTCGTTCTTATTCTTATAGTTATATAATATACCTCCAGATCTGATCTCAATAATCTGAAGACAAATGTCGCCCCAATAGGGCATCACTGTCTGATTTCTAGCAATAACAGATGTAACGCATTATTTACACTTGTAAATAAAATGAGAGGAGCGCGCTGTAATAATTACTTTATAACAGTTTGGAAAAGTTGTTGAAAAATAACGGTTCTGAATAGTTAATAAAAAAAACCCTGAAGGGTTAATCGTCTAGTTGGTATATAATGTAAAGATTTCATTATTTCGGTTGTGCCAATAAAGCATACCCCAACTATCTAACTAATCATTAGGCTGTAGCGGATATATTTTTACACCATTCATGCGTACTCGTTAATTATTCCGGCTTCTAGCTGGACAGTCTTCAAGTGAAATCTTTCGCAGACATCCTCTATCTCTAGTGTCATCAATCCTCGCGTCATATTTTTTCGTTCCATCTTCTCCTCATTTATCCATTTTACACATAACCAAACCATCTAAGTGATCCTCATTATGCTATGAGCATCTTTACAGTCACTCTTGATTTGTTCATTTGTTGCTCTATCGTAAACGGAATGACCACAATTCAGGTGTCAGATTTTGGATTGATCATTTCCACGTCCTAGGTATTGTCCGCTATAAATCATTTCTAATCAATTTACGATGTTGAATGAATCTCTTTGTTTCCTATATTCCGAGTACGCTTTCGTTCCCTATCAAAATAATGGCGAGTGTTCCTCGTTGAGAGATCTCCCGGTTTCTTGACCTTGACACGCAGTGCACTTGGCACAGTTCCAGACGTCAGTGCCGAGCTCCGGAGCCGTTCTACTTTATGGTTTGATTTAACTGCCAGGCTGATTTTATAAAGTTATCGTTTAATAGTGACCGTATCCTCACATCAAGGCACATTTGCACTTTAATGTCGACTACAGTATATAAAAGTAGAACCCGCGTGCAGCCGCATGCAGCTGCACGCGCTGCGCGTGACGGCTTGCGATTCCGTTTATTTACCAAACATTCCAGTTTATTCCTCCCGCAATTTTATTACGTGTTGTTTGCGTAATAAATTGTATGCATGTTCTTCCTCATCGTGTTATCTTTGCGTTATAGAAGCCGGCTTTATAAGACCAAACCACGGACTGAGTAGATTATGATTATAACACTTGAATATGTTCATTTTTTCGCAATTCTTATACAATTGATTATTTATTAGATACAATCCAAAAGGATAATACAGACCCAGCCATTCCAGAAATAGTGATCCAAGAAACAGGCAACGCTGAAGAAGAAACTCACGATGATTTCAAACAGAAGCAACTCCAATCGACGGCACTTGTTTTAACCGACTCGGAATGTGCCCCGAATAAAAAGAAATCTAAAACGAAGCACAGGAAGACTATGTCCATGTCCAGTACGATAGAACTAGTCAAGTGCCTGGGAGACGAGTGGATAGAAGCGGCTAAAAGAGAAATAGAAGAACATTCCAAAAAAAAGGAACAACCGAGAAAAAAAGATAGAGAACACCCGCACGCGGATAATCAGCTGGCAAAAATTGATATTGAAAAATCTGATAAACAAAAACTTAATGATATGGTGACCTTGATACTGTACGACGCCTCGGTCGGTGAGACTGATGCTTTCGAAGTATTAGAAGAAGGTGAACCAAATTCCAAAAAACACTTAAAGAAAAAAGATAGCAAAGACAAGGACGGAGGCAAGACCCGCAAAATCAGCGCCGTCAGCATGATGAACGCCCAGAAAAACACGGTCAAAAAAATTGCCAAAGCGGGATCGGTGTCGGCGTTGAATTTCATCAGGAGCAAAAAGAAACCTCTCTCAATAATGGGATCCATAGACAAAACCTCAACAGACCACGCAATCCTCATGACAGAACTTCTTTTAGAGCATGAAAGGAGGCACACAGACAATGTCCAAGATCCAACATTATTGAACTATCCTAAGAAAGTTGAAAGCGAAGCCGAACACGATGCAAAGTCGTCTTCTTGCGATGACGGAGAAGAGGAAGTGTACTACGATGCCAAGTCGGCACTGATCGATGAGCCAGTGGACGATGCTCTGTCGAAAGCGGATCAGAACAAGTTAGGACTTAAAACGTCGCGTGTCAGACGCACAGTCCCCGCGTCGCTGAAGAGATCCGGAGGAGGAAGAAGACGAGCCAGGAAGAGAAGCGCCGACGAAGCGCCGCCGTTGCCTCCGAGGGCCGTTCACACTAATTCGGCTCCCCCCGTTTTAGTGAGACAGCCCAATGTACATCAAAAGCATACGCATTGGCTCTTCGGGAACTCGTTCAAAGGTAAATATTTGCATTCAGGCTTTATGTAAATGTGTACCTGTTTGTTTTTGCACGATTCTTTATTCCATCTGTTTAATTTCGTACTCATTGACTTTATTTAGACCATTATGCATTGAACTTCGCCGTAATTTAATACTTGCTAAAATGTGTTAGTATTTAATTTATTTAAGTAAGTTTATTTATTTAAAATGGAAAAAATTCATGTATCTTTACATCTGTTGGGTATTGAAGTTGGTGCTGGTTTTCCTTACATATTTAATACATTTACATTGAAGTAGGCTAATAATGTGTAATTGGTATAAATTGCTTTTGTATTTCTTTGTTTTTTTATTGGCCTTTTTAATAAATACATTTTCCTGCATTTTTATTTCAGCTTTTCTGTACACGAAGCTGCTAAACGGATTAGGCTTGCCTGAGTCAGTGTGTCTTATGCGGCCCCGCATTAAAACCGACTCCTCGCAATTCCTGGATGGCAAAATACAGTAGTTGTCGGCAACCCTTACAACCTTCCTTCAAGACCAAACATCTAACAAACCATATCACTATAGCTGCAAAACTGATGGGCTGCTAAATTTGTATATCTGCAGACAACAGAATCTGAATTGTTGCCGAGCGACGCTAATTTTTTATTTTTTATTGTCTTCCACAGGAGAGAGCAAGCGAGATGAAGATGCTGGCGCAGACACGGTGTCACATATGACAGATTCATCACACTTCAACTCTGAGCACTCTGGTGATAGAACTGACAACTCCTCACAGTAAGTGTATTTGATTATTTATATCAGAAAACGAGACAACGTTATGCTTTTATCGTGACGTCAAGCTAGACCTTTCATGAAAACCTCTGACTTGTTCCATCATTATGATTCGCTTTGCATTAATTTTCCAATCATTGTTTGGATCTACTTTTCTTGGTATATACTTCTTTCCAAGCTGCTTCATTTACTACAAATGTATTTTCTGTTTTCTTCTAAAATGTGGGTGGCTGTTGGCCATGACGTGTATTTGTGTTTGTTATTGTTTTAGAATGCGTTACATTGTTTTTCTAAGAAAAATGTTTATGTGTTCCAAAACTTTATCTAATACAACACCAAAGACAGCACAAAATAATCCGATGAGCCTAAGGTCCTACTAGCATCTCGTGACTAACTATCATCACCATAACCATCGTTTATTAACTTTCATTAAACGTACCATCCGTACGGACAAACTTTTTAATATATATCCCTAGCCAGTACGTAACACCAACATGAACCAACACTAACCGTAATTGATTATCCATACCAGCTCTAATTTCCGAAAGATAAGCCAGCAGGAAGAAATCATTTGATCCCAATCCTTGTTTCTGAAGGGGTCTGATCCGATGCATCTTTATTGCAAACCATCAATTCCAGCAGAGTTTTTAACTATAGTATCGTCAGTTATTTTAGCAATGCAGTACTACGAGCTCAGGATACAAATATATATATATATATAACGTGAAAGTCGCATGGGAAGCATAGCAAAAAACCAGGCTAGCCGAAAACATTAAGAGTATGTCTCTATTGCGAACCATAGAGTGAATGATTTTTTTCAACGAATGTCCTCTACTCCTGAACGTAATCTGTCGTAGTATTGCATGGCTAAAAAAATACAGACTACATCTTTTCGTACGTCTCGTGCGAGCCGCATGCAATTGTTGAACCTTCGCCAATCGAGCATCATCTCCGTGTAGGTGGCGCGGCGGTCAGGGGATCGCGTCCCGCCCGGTCACCAGGGCCGAGAGCTACCGGGATCGGGCCGACAGGGTGAAGAGGACCAAGAGGAAGACCAGCGATCCGAACCAACTCACCTCGTCCAAGGATTACCAGTAAGTGTCTTCCGCCGCTTTTGCGTACCCTCCGCTTTGGTGTCGGTCTATACGTGTTGTATCTATTCTTCCTTATGTATCCTTACGAATCCTTTTACCTCTTTTGCTCTGATTCTGTTTTAATGGCGGTGCTCTGTTCGATGAGTTGCGCGATCCTTCTCACCATTCTTGTATGTATTGTGATACAAAATGTGAAACATTTTAGTTTAAAAAAACTAAACGGAATACGAAATCTAAACAAATTTGCCTAATACTCTCGATATCAGTGCGCTGCCTATGAGCACGACAAAGTTTGATTACACGTCGGCAAATGGACAAAATAATAATTTGTGTATTCACAAAAAAAATATATCTCTGGTGTGCCAAAATAAGTGATAAAATATGTATCGTAGCTTCGAAAATTGGCACATGGTTCGCACTCAATTTGTCTTGTTTACAATTCTTAATCGCGGATTTCTAAGATATTGTACAGATAATCAAATGTATGATTCATTTGAACTTGCCAGCATTCGGTACAGCTAAAGTTGAAGTAAAAAGCACTGTAAGCAAAGTAGTCTGACTAAAAAGCAGAGCTGGAATAACTTGTCGATACCTGAAGTTTGACATGAAAAAATATATATTTATAAAAGGATAAAAAAAAACCACAGCATTCTGGCGAAGAATTGGCCACAGGTCACAACTGTCCAGCCTTCACGATTATCAGTGTGATAACGGACAAGCAATCGTTATCGTTAATTATGTAAGTCGATGTTAGGCGTCATAAAATGGAAAAATGATATTGGGAAATTCATTTTAGTGGTTATTTATCAAATATATTAAAGTGTCCATTGTTTTTTTGTAATAATAAATAAAAAATTTGTAAACAGTCAATAATAATTCTACCAAGATTTTGATGAACGGTTCACATAATGAGAATGTCTGGAGTGACATTGAATCCAGATCGTCCAGATACAACATTTCTGCAATAATTGGATTATTTATTATCACTCTGGACCGGCAACCGCTGTCGGAAGGAATACTATTGGA
Organism: Eubasilissa splendida; assembly: GCA_031772225.1. Lineage (NCBI taxonomy): Eukaryota > Metazoa > Arthropoda > Insecta > Trichoptera > Phryganeidae > Eubasilissa > Eubasilissa splendida. Next base: position 22,059,084 of record CM062863.1, read on the forward strand.
AAAATTCAGTTCGGAAGATAAAAAAATTGGCGCCAGCTAGAAAGTTGCCCGGATGGATGTGCATGTCAGCGGGACTCCCACGCGTCACTTTAAAATAGAATCCCGCGCAATCACAGAATTCAAAATCCGTCACATCGGCGACGCTCTGCAGTATGACTGAATCGTAAGGCGGATAATTGACAAAATCACACTGCACGCTATCGGTATAATCTGTTAAATAACTGTACCAAATTTGTGATTTCGAAAATCGTTAATTGTATTATATTTTCGTCAGTCAAAACCAGTATGTTGGCCAATAATATCTGTCTTGAGTGGGCTCCGGTTTGAACGTTGTGGTCCTCTAATCGCCTACTATTGCGTGAACAGTTTCCGTGTGTAACGAGGCTCTGGTTCATTTCTCCAAATTCTTCAAGAATTGTAGCTAACAGAGACACAGGTTGGACGGTTAGTTGACCAAGCTGGCTTTAGTTCTACGAGATATGGTTGATAGACGACACAAGTTAGATTCTCTGTGACCACTAGCTCCTCCAGGCTCATCTCATCTGTGCTATATTCCTAAAATGTTAGATTTTTTTTTTGCATATCGTGGACTTTCTTCTTTTTCTCAAATTCGTGTCTGCAGGTGAACTACCGACATGGTAGCGGAAATGTATTGACCGTATTTAAATGGCATTTTGACCCTTTATCTTTGTGAGTCTTGATTCGATTTTCCCAGCATGTGGGTTAACTTTCGCGTCAGGGATATCCTTCCACGCTGTTTTCAACTTGTAATACCAATCTTTCCATATTAGTAGTTCCCGAAGAATGGAACCATTCGTTTTCCTGGCAGTCCAAGGTATACGGAACATGCAGAATGTTTCATCTCGAAAGCATTTCGCATATTAGTAAAACCAAAATAAAATACACTACCGAGGCAATGATTATGATTTATTTGTTTTTATTTTATTTTCCCATTTGTATCCTCAGAATATAATTTAATCTTTCTAGCCTATTAGTGTAACGTAATTGAAAAGCAAATGAAGTATAGATAACAACACGTTTTAAATCTAATTATTTTTAGGTCAAATTTCTTTCCCCGTGAAACACCGGACCAAATCATGTACTTAGACCAAAATAGATTTAGATGTAAATTGTTGAAAATCTTAACAACAGATAAGTCTGTGCTGAAATATAGTGAAAGTAAATAGTGCATATTTATAAGTGTACACATCTTAGACCCGACAAATGACATCACTGGCATTTCGCATCTCATCTGTGCACGGTCTTCTTGCATGGTCTCGTCCAACCTCATTATCTATTCAGCAAACATTCGCTCCGTGTTGACTGAGATGTTTCACTCGGCATTTTCTCCATCTTATCTTTCACGGTCATCTCTTCTGCCTCGCATTGTTTCACGTCTTCATTACTTTCATTGTATCGCCTTTTTTCTGCATCCAATGTGGTTCCCGTATACGAGTAGATGCGCGCATCTTTTAGAGAATTTTGTCTTCCAATCGTAGGAGACAGACCATGAACCTCTGTTCCAGTAGCCGTCCTCCCATCCCGAATAAACTTTCGGTCTAGTTTTAAAGAATCTTTTTTGATTAGTCTTTTTTTGTTTTTATTCCCTAGTGAACAAAATTATTTTTTTTTAAATTAATTTCGTAACTTTCTGACGTCAGGTGAGTTGTATTAGTTTTGTATCTTTTTCATTTAACCTTTGATTTATTATTGGCTCTACAACCCCCTGGTGGGTCTTGGTCTTCACAACAGTTTTATTCTAGAACGTTATCGTTAGCTAAAGTTATTATTGTCGTAGCACGTTATTGAAGTTTCTAATGTAATCCTAATTAAGTGATCACAACACGTTTGATCAAACAATCGCCCCCGTTAAACAAACAAACACTAAACATGGAAATAATTTGTTTTTTTTATTTTTACTACTCTTGCCGTTTTCATATCCTTAGCTGTCCGTCCCTACTATGACGAATAGTTATTTTTGACAGTCAGTTACTTTATTACAAATTCAAATACTATTTAAAGTTTATATTGAATGACCGCTATATGATCTTTCAATTAGAATCGAGTGTTACCCTGCAAAGTGATCAATACTTGGTCCTCGAGCAACGCAATATGTGCATATGGATAGTGTTCAAGAAAGGCGCACTTTTCTAATTATAATGAAACAGGAGCGAAGTTTGCAAACAGTCACACCCCTTGTTTTCATCATCATTACATCTTTGTCGTGCCTACTTTTCCGATACGTCATTCTCTGTGACCCCACATTGTGTAACGGAATAACGTACGCCTTACGAACGTGGATCACAAGGCCGGTCACCGTCCCGAGATGGTAAATAGTCATAATTTCTGTTGCGATATTGCTATTGCAATCCACGAGAATATATTTAAAAAATGTATTTACATATTTGAATTCTCATAAATTTAAACCATTTAAGTTCTGTGAACATTATAAATTAATATTATTTTCTTCAAATTGATATACACAGTCCATTACTGTAATTTGACAAATGTATTAATTATTTGAAACCTCCAAAATTTGATAGTTGTATCATATTTCCACATTATTATTTTTACGAATCATGTGTTTATTTTATATATAATGAAACACTCAACAATTATTGTTTACTGTGTAAAGTGCTGGATGGGGGGGGGGGGACAATAGGAAATCTGTGCGAAACAAACGAAGATTTGATTGCGTTGATCGCGCGGCGCATCTATTAAGATTGTTTTGGGAAATGTTCCAAATTGTCGACGGGAAATGTAAATAAATGTGAGAATGTTATGCTCCTCTGCAAACCAACGACGTCTCAGTATTATTGTTACCGAGACGATGCCGAATCATATATGTGGATTATTGGGGATGATAGGGCTTAAGCCGGCTCCCCAGGGTTTGTTCTCCTCGGGTAATATTGAAGTTAGAGCCAGGGCTCTTTAAGGCCAGGCCACTGAGGAAAATAAATTACGTGTATTTAAAGTGGCTGTGCCTAAAACATATTTAAAAAAAAAACTAAGGATCGGTTGCGTGATCAGTAGTCACTTTTTACTATAGTATTTTTTTACTAACGCCCGTAGTTAAAATCATTTGCGTGTTGTTGATACATAAAATTTACTACTGTCAAAGCATAGATGGCGGTGTCTATAGGTGTGACAAATAATCGTGAAATATGTTTTATTTGATGCATTATCTGTGGATTTTTCCGATATCTGTCACTTTGGTGGTGAAATTTTTTCGTATCATGTGTAATCGTGTATATATTAATCGTTATAATTATCTGACGAACTATCATCATTAAAATAGCGGGATTTTGAATGATTAATGGTCGTGTAGTGCAACTTTCAATGTGTGTCAGGATGACATTTGGAACAGCTGTGAAATGTCCACCATATTTAACTGTCGATTTTCGTTATTACTATTGGATATCGCAAAGTAAAATGAGTTTACTGCGGGATGTAATTTCGAGAAGTAAATATTTTTTACTAACCAAACAACCCGTTTTCACAAATAAATTTAGTTTAGTAACTTTTTTTACTATAGTAAAAAGTTACTAATGATCACACGGCCTATCTTCATATTTTTCCATTCATTTAGGGTTGACTCTCGCACGAAAGCGTCAGGATGCTCTGACCTAGACTTTCATCATCTGGTCTTATTGCATGACATGCATCTTCTCTGTGATGGATGCAGCCTTAAAGCATTTCCCAGTGTGCTCATTCCGAGCTCTATGCGGTCCCATCTAACCCATCTTAGAATTTTGAGTTCGTTGGTGCTCATTTTTTTTTTAAAGGTTTACTGAACGCCTGTACACTGTACACCATTCTTTAAAATTTTAATTCAAAAAGGTACGATCCTCATTTAAAATCCTTCTCAGAAAGGATTTATTAAATATGTACTTAACATGGTCAGGAGCAATAATTACCATTTCAGTTTAATTTAATGATCAATTCTCATCTTGCCAATACTATTTTAATTTCACTCCGTTTGATTTGTATCTAATGGTCCAGTCATCTTAATTCTGTGGGTTAAATACGAGTAGTTTAAGTTTAGGCCAGAAATTATACCTATTTCTTCATTGAAATTCATTTTATGCACTAGAACCCTGACTATCCGAGGTATTGTGGATCGAGCCTACCTCAGATAATCAACAAATATCTCGCTATTTTGGATGTGATTGAAAATAACTTTATAGTATACGAATAGTATAGTACACCATTTTACATACATTCATATATATAATATGGACATGACCAAGTTAATAAGAGGGCAGCGCGCGTAGTGCACTATCCTAAAAGTCCAGAAAAAAGCAGAGTGATAATTTAGCTAAGGCAATTTTACAAGAATATCGCAGATTCCTGAAGGCCAAGTTGGGTGTTATGAAAACATTTAATATTTTAAATTTGAAAATTACATTTTCCGAAGAGTGTGGCCATTATGCATCATACCCGGCCATCACTTTGCCCGACTTCTCTGGCCATTGTGAGTAATACCCGTGCACTATGTATAATTCACTTGGTTAAGATATATATCGACACGTATCTAAGAAAAAATACAATAACATTTTATTTCTTAAATAAGTCCTTCATATTATTTTGTTTCGGGGGGTTATTTCTCGCCCCCCTCTGCTGAAAAGATTCGTAGATATAATCGAGGTTCTACTTTATATATAATAGGATCTGATTGATTGTTTTTGTGAGATGAGAGGGTGTTTAAATGATCGTTTAGCAAAATCATTTCAACTGATTAATATTTTCATCGCGGGAATATCGCCGAGCGATGTGGTAGACAGATAAATGTATAAAAGGATCGAGAATGATGTGACATGACAGAACAGAACAGATTCTGAAGTAGGGTAGTGTCTGAAGTATGAAAAATCTACTGCGAGTGTCAGTATGTGTACATGTGTGAGTGAGTGATCCTCTCTCCCTCCCTCCCTTCCCTCCTTAGGGAAAACCAAGTTATGATATATACGTGTATGTACCATATAATATACTTGCGTCTTAATCGATACGTTTGATTGGCATGTACACAATATCTCCATGCGATCTATTAATTTGTAATTGACATATCCGAGTAGATAATAAATATTCTGTTTCATTGTATAATTTATTACCATAATACATTTTGAATTTATGATAGGATGTTATATTTATTACAATAGTCAAATCTGTTACCCCAAGATCTGTCTTTGAATCTTAAAATCTCCCTTAAATGGATATTAGGAATATCTACCCTAACTTAACACGGTAGCTATGAATAGTGTTCGGTTGATACGAAAGTGCGCATAATTTCGCTTGTAATGTAATGATAATCTTCTATACAAATGTAATTCTTGCCGTTTGTATGTACATCACACTTTTAATAATAACCTGCGCGCGTAAGCCGCGTGTATATTCTATTATCAACTTATCAGTTTACCAGTCTAGACAGCCGAAACGATCGTCCAATTATTTGGATAAATTAAATATAGAACCACAAAAATCGTGTTTGATTTTTTGTGTTGATTAACAATGGAGTTCTATAAAATGAATAGCCTATGTATTCAAAAAATTAAATAAACATTTAGAAACATGGGCACATGAGGTGGGATGTTCATTTAGATGGATTAGCCAAAAGATTGCGAAAATTAATTTATATATTTAGAATACTTAGAAATATTCTGAATGAAAAGAAGATGAATATTGTGTACTATGCTTTGTGCCAATCCATCTTGAGCTATGGTATTGATAGTTGGGGTGGTGCATCAAGTGTACGTATATATCAAGTAAGCATTGCTCATAAGGCTATATTTATATTTCGTATCCTTCAGAGTAGTGATGGTAAACCGTTACGTGACTGTGATTGTATCGATGATCGGTAATTGAGATTTAACGTTGATTGGTAACTAAGATTTAACTGTCGGAGGTTTACTTTCTAGTGTACCAGTCATTGCTCGAGGAATTACGTTAATCAGTTATCAATCGTCGTTACAATCGAACACAATCACAGTCACAATAACAGTCAAAATAACAATTTTACCATCACTACTTCAGAGCCACTTTTTAGGGAATTTCAGGTTTTGGATATAAAACAGTTATATGTGCTGAATATACTAATTAGCTTTCATAGGAAAATAAGCGCTCCATCTGTGAGGACTGACAAGAGCAAATAAGCTTTAAATAGTTCCAAGAATTAAAACTAGTCAAAATTATTCACCTTTCAAGCTCCCAGAATAATCAAATTAGAAATAATATTAAAACTTTAACTGACATTACGGCTTTTAAAGGGGATGTTTCAAATTGGATCTTGAAATTAGGAAGAGCAGATACTGAGAGTAAACTGTTTTATATAGTGAAATAATTCTTATAAATATTTTTGTGTGATTCGATCTTGCATTTACCTTATATGTGGTTACACTACATATTGTATTGCATATTGGTATTTTTCTCTCTCTCTTTTTATATATATATTTTTTTTAAATTTCATTATGTTACGTATTCGATTTTATTGTGTTTACCTTCAATAAGTTTTGGTTTTGTAAAATGTATTTGTTTACCAATTTGCCCTAAAACGGGCTTGCCTAATTGGGCAATGCATTTTTAAATGTATGTAAAATATATGTAACAAACTGTATTTTTTTATTGCGGCTGTACAAATGTTATACATGTTTAAATAAATAAAAATATAAATTTATAATTGACAATATTATTTACATTACAAAGTTTATTTCGTTACTTATGTTTACATCCCGCAACATCCATCCCCCGCGCGGTGTGCGGGGTGCGGGGTGCAGGGTGCAGGGCGGGTGGTAGGTACACAGGCCTGGAACAATATCTTAATTGTCGGAGAAACACGCCACTGTGCACACAGGCCTGGCGCTAATACCGATATTACAAGCGAGGGAAATTTCCTACTCCGTTTTCCTTTAAGAATTTTCCGATCAGCCCGGCCGATCTCCGAGTCCCCAGACTGTTATTCAAGACATAATATAATATTCCGGAAACTGCCGACTTACATTCTACACATATATTGAAACATAATATTTGAAATTACACTGTATACATAGTGTTCCAAACGAAACTTACGTATTTTGTAATATTGTTATGACATACAATTCCGAACAAATAATATTATACAAAACTTTAGTCTAAAATGCTCCTTGAATGTAAGAAAAAATATGAGATGTCCCGTTACTTAGGCGTGTTTTTTGCAGAGTTCAACAATTGAATTTTGTGATTGAAACGTTAAGAGTTTTTCTTCATCATTAATGAGCTATTTTCGTAAAAAATTTCACCTCAAGGGCGCTTTACACAAACTGTTTATAGTCCTGTACTATATTTGTATTTAAAATTAAAAATAGCTATTTGAACTTATGAAAATGTTTTTTTTTTTTTGAAAAGGTGGCGTTATTAGTATTTTTTTGATAAAGTCTGATGCACTGTTTCTTATGGCGAACGATAAAGAGTCCAATGCTTTAGCTAATGCCCGTTCACACTTCATCACACGCGATCTTAATCCTAATTTTTATTCCTCTTTTGTGATGTGTACCTTTTCGTAGATAAAAGTGTAATAATGTCAGGTGATACAGGAAACCGTGGAATCAGTATCTCAGGTCCAATCCAACTCAATAATGAAGCATTGTAGACCATTTTATTCCCGACGATCATTTTCACATTTTTTAATCATACATTAGTTATATATTTATTCCATGAAACATGCGTATAGAATAAAATGATACTTGGTGCGATGTAACATAATAGTCGATCACACAATTTATTAGACGCACCGCGTAAACACCAACACAGGCAGACGCGCGCGTGCTGGCTTTGTTGTGTGTGTGTATAGACACACCACTAACCCCACCCTTCACATTACCAACACATTCGAGTGTGAAATGGAAAATTCACAAGCAGGGGTCGCCAAGTAGAAAGTGTTTATAATTAATAGTGAAGGCGTGTTAGATGTTTGGGATAGAACTTAAAACAAACCAAACGCACATGATTGAGAGGTCGTCGAAGTGACGCCAATAAAATGATTAAATATATTTACGGTGAATTATCAGCCAGAAAACGTGAGACTGTCATTTTTTGATAAAATACGCCTTTCTGACGCCCATTGCTGCCTGCTCGCTGAAATGGTAGAACAAATATAAATGAATTGAATGTATTGTTTGTGGTGAAATAAAAGGAGGTATTCTGCGGGCGGGAATTCATTCTCGATTCTGTCGCCGCAATGTCCCCTAGAAAGAACATAGAAATAACCCCTAGATATTGGCGAACCACCCTTGTTTTCTTGTGACTGTACGCAACAGCTCATTAGCAAACAGAACACAGTCGAAAATGGCTTTCTTTATATAGCTGGAACATTACGAAGAGTCTGGATTTCAATATAGATTAAATATGGAATTCTTTTGTTGAAATCAAATGCCACATTAAGCAAACTCATGCAACGTTTATTCGCCTGAAAATGATGTTCTGCAGTATATTCCATAATCTATTTAATATAATAATCCATAATTGCAATTGATCAGATGCTATGTAGCCTCAATATTATTTTATGGATCGAGGGAATGGACACATGTTCAGAAAATGATAAAGCGACTTAAAACATTAGAGATGTGCAACATCAAGTAGATATGAAAATGCTGTGGTCCGGATTAATATAAATAATTATACTAAAAGTAATAAAAATCCGTAAATTTCAATTTTTCGCATATTTAGTGAGACGTATCACAGTGCAAGGAAAGATTTCTGAAAATCGAGGCTCTGGAAGAAGTAGAATGTCGGATTGATAGATAGACAAACAGAGGAACTCGTCCAACGAACGGTGTGGATGTTTGTGTAAATCAGCTAATTTAATGATAATATCAAGAAGATTATTTTTCCACTTTCTTAGATCCAAAAAATTAGCCAGTGAGGTCGGAATACACAACACAATAGCCCAGAAAACTCTGCATAAAAGATTTACTAAAAATATTTTTATGTATATACATACACACACCATCACCCGCGGGCCGCGCGCACCGCACCCCTGCCTCTCCAAAGCTCACAGACGTATCGAACGAACTTTTACTGTCATTCATTCGGCTCGGAGCTTTCGGTGCGGTCGGCTGTTTCCGCGCGCGCTCACCGCGACAATTAAACAAATGCACATCGCATTTATTCAAAATTTAAATCAATTCTAACCAAAATATTTGCAGTGTTATTTTTAATAATTATTATTTGATTTATAACAATTGTGTTGTTGTTATTATTTTTGGTGACTCGTGACAAATTATCTATTACCGGCGCGACTTGTCTACCTGAGATTTATATTGCAATATGTGTGTTGGACAGGTTTCATAATTTTGTGTTGTTTTTTTTTTAAATGTGAATATTTATTTGTTTACGTACAATTTTTTTTATTTTCTATGTTTTTTTTTTTTTCTACAACTTTTTAACGAATCTGAGTAAGTATTAATATAAGAATATATTTTGAAAAAAAAATTTAAGTATTCCTTTAAAACGATATTTATTGAATTTCATCATGTTTTTTTTTTCATTAAAATTTTTGAAGTACTATATATAATATTATATGAATTTACTTTTTTATATATATAATTTGGAGTTCATTTCTTACTTTACATATTAGTACTCATTTCAATCATGAACAATATTAAGCGAGATATATAAAATATATCAATTCAGGTGTAAATGCTGCCGCATCGATATTGAATTTTCGTCGCAATGCAGTGAGCTTATCAAAATTCTGTTTCAACCCTTTATATTTGGACCCCGGAGGGCGATTCTTGAATTTGGCATGATCGAATATTTCTAGAGCGCGCGCTCGGTACAAGCTAAAATCGAATTGTTTTTTTTAAATAATCTGATAATATTTTTCACATTTAATTAAAAATAATGAAAAACTTCGTTGTTTTGGTATATACGATTTAGCTTTCAAATACATATAGAATAATTAATTGAAATTAGATACAGAACACTTTAAAGTAAATTAAAACGTCAAAATTATAAAACCTTCATCCGCGACTATTTATTCAACACCACACATCCGAACGTAAATAAATAAAAAATTAATTGTATGGTTAAAGTAGTATAAAAAGTTATTTTATTTATATTCGTGAAAATAATGCGACATCTGTTATTATTAGAAATCGGAACTATCTAAATTATTGTCGATATCAATGCTGCTCTATCATCAGTTTTTTAAATTTTAGAGATTTTTTTTCAGCTCCCAGTGTTCCGGACGAACGTGGCAATTTACTAGTTGCCGCGTGGTATAGTATGGTTACATATAGCGTGTCTTAAATATTACCGCTGTTTCTTTTTAACTGAATTAACATAATACAATGTATATGAAATCGAACAGCTAAGTAAACAGCGATATTAATCGAAGCGTAAATCACCACAAAACACACCTTGTTCTGCCTCGATATGAAAAAATGTATAACAGCCATAACCTAGTCGTGCCGTGTTAGCATTTGTGGTTGATCGCTTTATTTATTTTTTTACCACATCCTGACCTGACGTTGACCACTTAGATGACCACAATTCAGAATAAACTTTATTATCATCTCTGATGACTGCGATTGTACTGTCAATTATTTGTTTCTTGAGTTTTAAAATTTTTTTTTCTCGAGAATTCTTTCAACTGTTTATTTTCCCTTTCTGGAATCCAATGATTAAACTTACTCACTGACTTATTCTACAGGGATTGAAAAAATAGAACACCATTATCTTCAGTCTTGGCATACTACACTTGCCTCTTCCGCTTTCGTACATCTTCTCATGCACGTTCTTCGGTTGGTCGAACCTTTTAACTGGGCCGTTCTGAAATATCAGATTCATCTAATCATGCCAGAACTTTCACGGATGCCGCCCTCTGTTCCATTTGTCTTCAACATTTGCATCATATATTATCTTTACCATCCTCGACTCGTACGGCTCGACTAAGCTATACAAACATATACAGGGTGTAACAGACCTAGTCCACAATATGTTAAGGGTAAATAGCTGACTAAATTACAAGTTGAAAATTTTCAAGGAATGTGTGCAATCTCTAAACAGTTACGGAAAAAATATTTTTGTAAATTTATACAAAATCATGTGAAGCATCTAACAAAAAATAGTCTGGTCACTCGAAATTCGATGACTTTAATTTTTTATATTCGATACATAATTTAAAATGCTTATATTTTTCATAAGGTTGATATTAGACACATGTTCCTTGAACATTTTCGACTCGTAATTTAGTGAGGAACTCACCCATAAAATATAGTGGACTAGGTATGTTACAGCCTGTATACATTTGTTCCTATTTTGTTTTTCATTTTTCACATTATCGTACAAATATTATCCACACATGCGCCTAAACGACTGGATTCAGTCTAATTTCGTTATTTTTTGCCAATTTTAGATTTCACTTCTATACGTTAGTTCAATTACTCAATTATGACTATTTTTGGTATTACATTCATATAAGGTTTTGCACTTAAAATTCAACCAAAATCCAAAACCAAATCCACCCTTTTGCGTTACACCTCCTGCGTCTTATGAAGACTCATTTTGTCCAAAATAAACCACATTTCCTCAACATTATCTTCCAATAATTTAAAGTAGTTTTTTGTATCGCAAAAGGTGTAATTTGATCTATAAAAGGAAGAATTAAGGTTGCAAAACCTATGTAAAAGAAGCATTTAAATCAGTACAAAAGTTTACTCACATCTTTATAACTAGGTATGTAGCGCAAGTCTTTTTGTTATTTAATTTAATTTAAAAAGTTTTTTTTCATTTAGTAGTTACACATTATTTTAGATTCGTTAGCCAAGAGATTGACTCGATGATAATCAACCCGACGGCTGTCGACACTGATTTGTTTAATTTATTTTATAATTTTCTCATAGAATCTATTTTTGTTTTTATTCAAACTCCCGTCAGTGGCGGCTCGTACATTACACCAACAATACGTAGTATTTAAAATTATGATAAATTGTATCTTTAATGATTCAATAATCAAAGAACATTCGGCATTAAAGTATCCAATGCAACGCAGATTATTCATTATCTGTTTTAAGAAAATATTGTGTAATAAAGATTGTTTATTTATTTCTGTTTTAAAAAATAATACATAATAAGGAAAGGGTCATAATGGAATGATAAAAGAAATGTGGCAACATTTTAGAAAAAAATTAAAACATGTGACAAATAAATGTAGCGCCTAATTCCAAATCCCCCTAAAACAGATTTGGAATAATTTGAGTTAAATATGCAGTTTTGTAGATTTTCTTGTGAACTACTTACGGAACACGTTGTTTCTCCCCAAAGCCAGGGATAGTTCCAAAATATCACAACGTTGATTGTTGATCACGTGATCAAAAATCCAGTGTGGCTGCCAGAACGATATATAAAGAAAATATATATATATGTATTGCAGAATTGTTGCTTTAAAAAATGCTGATGTAAAAACAAACATTTTGTAGATTTGTTTTCAAAATATATCCATATGCATAACTCAAAAACATAAAGTCGTTTTAGGGGGTTTTGTAACAAAGCGCTACAAATATACAATCTAATAATATCGAAAAACAAAAAGTCCTCTTATGCTTGAAAATGATCAAATATTTGGTTGTGAACTTACGTTGAATTTTAAATTTAATTGCCTTTTGAACTTTATTAAAAATTATACGAAATTAATACAATGATACATTTATTAGTAGTTTTTTTTATATCGCCCTAGGACAGGCACCTACCTACCTACAATGCAGTAGTAATAAAGCTTTCCAATATTTCGACAATATAAATGAGTTTGAGAGTTTTCTATTTGAAAAATATGCCCACACGTCCATCCGATTCGTGTATTTTATAACAAATTGACATTTCACATCAATGTTTCAGTTTACTTTCAAATGTGCCCTAATAATACAAGATTGTGTGTAAAAAGTAAGCGATACAGTCGAAGCATGCAACGGATATGCCTGTGAAATGTGTAAAAAATGCGTGTGAAAACGGATCCAAAGTCAAAAGTGACCCGTTTAATGAAATTCCTTCAGCATGGTTATTTCATTCAAAGCTATTATAAACTCGATTATACAGGTTGAATATTATGATCCAGGCCGATGTTGTTTTTGAATAACTAGGAAATGAAACACCATTTTTTTAATTTGGTTTTTATTTATTGATTATTTGGTTTATTACAAATATATATGGAATATGACATCGGCCAAGCGGCCGCCTCTGGCAGCGGCACAAATGCGTGCTCATATTTTTCCATAACATTCTCGCACACTTCGCGTATTATTTCACCAATTTCATTTCATATATTGTCCCGTAGCATCGGAATTGTTGTTGGCTTTTTGCCGTAGACCTTTCCTTTCGAGTGCCCCCACATAAAATAGTCGGAAGCCGTCAAATCAGGTTAAAAATTTTCGCAATATTTCAAGCGTGGTTCGAGCTTTGTGTGTGGTGGCACCGTGCGTTAAAACCACATGTGTTGCAGGCTCAATCGACCCAGTTCGGCCACTGAGAATTTTTCCAACATGTGACGATAGCGATCACCATCAATGGTTACAGCATTGCCATTATTATTTAGATAGAATGTATTAATGTCTTCAACGCGTTTTTGAGGCTTTCGATGCTCCACAATAAATTGTTATCAACTACTCTCTACGACTACCAAATGCGAACTGACAAATGTCTGCCAAACCAAAATTGCGGCCGAACAAAATCGACCTGGAACATAATATTCAACCTGTAAATAAGTTTTATTAAATATTTTTTTATAATATATTTTAAACTTTTTTATCGTCAGCCGCTACTGTGTCCGTACTGAGAATGTACAGTGATTTAGCCGTCGGATAGCGAGAAAATGTATTTTTTTTCGCGTGGGACTTTTAGACGGGAGTCGAGTCCGTGACCCCGGCGCTGAGAAGCCTGACCTCTGCGCTGACAGGACGGAATAGAAAACACTCGCTAATACCCTCGTAATTGGATCTTCGCTTGAAAAATAATAATTTCATTTAAAAGACAATACATAATTGTCGCACTTGACAGGACAGAATTTATTTTATTCACAAATTTTAGATATAGATATATTTTTCGAGGTTGAGCAAAAGACAATGATTATTTGAAACAACAACGATATGGTAATCAAATAAACCCACAGACCAGTAAATGAATAGACATGAAATAAAGTGGACATATATAGGAGAGGGGTTTGAAACATTAGTAGCCGCATTCTACAAAGATTCTTTGTGGAAACATAAATCCGATAGTTTATGACATATTTATGCAACAGTAAAAGTATTTACTTTTCGAAAATTAAATCTTCGTGTAAACATGACGTATTTTTTACATTAATGCATATTATATTATCAGCGTTCAAATTTTCGTTCCAATCGAGTCATATATTTAAAAAAAGTCTCGGAGCTATTCGATTGCGGAAGTGTTACCAAAATAATCACGTGGGTGACAACAAAATGTAAATATCGAAACAAGGAATTTACGTTAGTTCATGTTTAATATGTATTTGGTAGTCTGTGAATAAACCCAATTCTGAAGAAGAATCTTGAAGATGCCTTTATCCACCAAAACCATAATTTTGTTCCGTATTTGAACGTAAGGCGTGTGATGTTATCATCAGCAGCAACACCACTATCACCCAGAGTGAGTGCAGGATTCGTTGCTCACTGATGAAAACTTAATTTATGTTCTTCCATTTTCAACTGATCAGTTGATCTGCCTAGACAACCGAAACGATCGTCCAATTATTTGGAAAAATTAAATATAGAACCAAAAAAATCGTGTTTGATTTATTGTGTTGATTAACAACGAAGTTCTATAAAATGAATACTGTATGTATTCAAAAAATAAAAGAACCTAAATTAAGTTTTCATCAGTTGAAAATGTTCAGGGAAAATGTCTAATATCAGCCATGTTCGAGATATGATCACTATTTTTAAAAAATACGTAAATATGCGATTAATTTAAATATTTTATTGATTCCAAATTATATATTGAATACAAAAAAATAAAGGTCACTGAATTTCGAGTGGCTGGAATATTTTTTGTTATATGTTATAGGGCTTGTAGCAAAGATGTAGATTAATAATGGATATTTTTCGCAAATATTTATTTCTTAGTATGATTTTGTAAAAATTTCAACAATGCCTTTCATAATAGTGCAAAATTTGATTTTCGACTCGTAATTTCAGGCATCCACCCATAAAATATTGTGAACTAGGTCTGTTACATACATATATTAAGTGAGTTCATATTTATGTTACAAGGTTGCTCGATTTATAATAAAATGTCAAAGATTAATCTAATTTTAAAAATAATTAATCTTCGTTTAAAAATTCGTGCAAAAATTGCATTGGATCACACAATTCCGAATGCGTTTTTTTTTTATTCCAACTTACCATATATATATATATATATTATAATTTTCAATATTTTCCAAACTGCAGAACAGTTCTGCGTTTTTTCTGCTTTGTGTACTTTATAGATTTATGTGGTGTCACATTTGTAGATCATTTCAAAGGTATATCTAATCGGATTCAACAACGGGCAATGGTGGCTAATAAAATTAATAATTGATATGCAACATTAATTCCAGTTAATTAATGAGTATTTTCCCATTCAACCGTTCACGACTCCTGCTTGACGAGCCCTTCCCAAGGCCGTTCCGCCCGAGGAGTTTCCTTCATTGTGCGACACGTGGATTAAATAAAGACGCTTCTCGATTCATTAAAAAATAACACGTGCCTGAAATTTTACCAAAATAGACCGTAAAAACGCCCCCGTCTTACTTTGAAATTTTACGGCCTCTTCCATATTTGATGTTGGGATTAAATTATTAATTTTTTTTTTTTTTCAAGAATGTCGTTGTTCTTTTTTGTCTTGAGTATAATACTGCATTAGGTTTTGTTCACTGGAGAGAGTTGGATATTTTAATTTACATTATAACGGGTGTTACCACAAGGACGGGTAAGATTAGACGCTACCCTTATATGCCTTCTTCAAATTTCTCATCAGTTTATTGTTAATTATTTGGTAGTTACTTGTGTTATACGATTATTTTAATTTTTACAGTAGTATACTAAAATTTCTCCACTCGGTACCGTATTAATTAATATGATTTATAATGAAGAAGTTTAACATCGACAAAACATTAAATAAATACTCATTATTATCACGTACTCCTCCTACTTTTCATATTCCCGATAATGATAGAAAACACCCCTTTACCTGAATAGGTCGACACAAAACTGACATAGTTATAATTGACATCCGATGATGAGAGAGATTTCACCTCTCGAAACTACAGTACATAGTGACAAAACTATAACTCAACATATCGTCACCGTTAGCAGCAACAACGCATATCTCAATTTTTTGTCAAATTAAGATATCATTAGATTTGAATTTTCGCGGGGAATATATATATATATATATATATATTGATAGCGTCCGCTAGGGGCGTGCAAATCAAAAAAATGTAATCACCATATATCTGTAACCTCCCTGTGAAATACGCACAAGTCGAGGAAATTGTACCCAAGTTTAGTTCAGTTTCAGTTTAGAAAGAATCTGCTCCTCTTTACAATAGATAAGTGATGTTGCTGCTTAGGTGACGCTATATGAAGTACAAAGTTTAGTTAATTGAGAAAAATAATCAAATATCGTCAGGTCTTTGCTATATTTGGTTAACCCGAGTATTTTATGTTAGTCCTAAACCACATATACTATCCTTATAAGACTCTTCATTTTATGATCCTTGCTCATGGTCACATTATCTCGACTATCACGTTTCCACTTCGTGCATTCAGTCGCATCATCCTTCGTCTTCCGTTTCCATGTTTCGCTGACGTACAGAGTTTTGCAACATCCTTCTTTTGATTAACGGTTTCCCAACGTTACACTCACCTTCTAACAACGCGAATAAACTAACGTATTCAAGCACTGACGTATAATGTATATTTCTAACTGTATTATTTATGTTTACATTTAACTTTGACAGCTTTAAATTGTGTATACATATACTATTTCTCCAGAGTATGCGAGGACATCATTATGTTGTGTATTATTAAACATCATTTGTGTGTTATGTGACCAGATCACTGGAAAGGAAGAAATAAAAAATAAAAATATTTTAAAATTTATTTATTTATTTTTATGTAAGTTCCGTGTAAGTATTGAATTCACAATGAAGTATTTATCTAGGTACCTACACCGGGACGTGAAAAAAGGTGTCAAAATATAAGTTTGACGTTTATATGACGCGCTGAATAAAATGTATATGTTTACACGTCAAAAATAAAATGCACGTTATATATATCATACCCCTGCATATAATATGTTTACAAATATATTAAATACCCGTAACTAATACAGTTTTTATAGTATTAGATGTATCCGAAATGAATGTCGTTTTTTAATAATTTATGTTTCGATGGTCAGGTGAGTTTAACTCGTACCTGACAACGTATTTTGTTAAGTTTGTGTTGGTGCACAACTGGGCGCTACATTGCTATATTTTACAAAAAATATTTTTTCCCAAAAATAACTGAATTTATACCGAGTTAACAATTCATACGAAATTGCATGTTATATGAGTTTCTTAAAAAAAATCTAACTAACTACAAAAACTACAACCAGTAAAGACATTTGTGAAGTTGTAGGGTGATACGTTAAACAAAAAATTTCTTACGGGAAATTATGACATCAAGACAAACAAAGACGATGATGTCCTGGCTGCTGAAATGGAAGCAAATCCTACCGAAATTGAAACATTAAACTACTCCTATACAACAGTGAAAAGACACATGAAGAAGATTAGGAAGACCTGGAGACAAGGTGCATATGGGTTCCACACTAATTGAGCGAAGAAAATAAATCCCCACGTGGCGAAATTGACTCTGGATAAAATCAAGGAACTTGGCTGGAAGGTTTTATCTCATCCACCTTATTCTCCAGACCTTGCTCTTTCCGACTACCATGTATTTCTAGATGGAAAAATAAATCAAAATGCAGACGATGTGAAAAAAGACTTATATTGACATTAAAAAATTGACAGAGGTGGGAAAAGGTTATATCTTTCGATGGAAATTATATTTTGTATCTTTAAAATTAAAATAAACATAAACAAAAACGACATTCGTTTCGGATACACCTAATATAATACAGTTCACCCATGAACAACTTCTCCTTCAAGACATTTCGAAATTTTCTATCGCTATTTCAAACGCACCATTTCTACCGCTCCATTTTTAAACGTTCTCAAAACATTTTTTATATTAAATCAAATTCAAAAACAATCAGGCATTCAGATATAACAAATGCTCTTTTAATGTTCGCCGTGAACTGCTTACAACGTTTAATACTCGCACACGAACAGAGTTCATAATAATCGGAATGCGGTTCCAGCGTTCCATCGGGATCGTTTGTGAATAACGGAGCGGCCAATTATCAAATTTTATTCGCTTCAAACCGAGTCCAGTTCGGGTCAAAGAAATCGATATCGCAAATATTAATAATTTGAGATACCAGCCCCACCGACAGGACTGCTCGGAAATTTCTAGCAAATTTGCCCAAATAAACTTCGTATTTAGATTAGCGGGAAAATATTTGCGTGTATATATTTGAAAATAAAATACTTGTTTTTTTTTTCTCAAGTAAATTAAACGAGTAGAATTTTCGCTTTTAAGGACCATTATCAATTTAACTCTACCACTTGTGTTTATATTAATTTTGATCTATAGTATATCTTTATATAAGCTACGGCTATATAATTTTATTTACATGTGATGAAAGAGATAACATTATTTACTGGGATTCTGTGGGTTTATTTAATTTTTTTCACAATTCTTAGTTACAATTTTGTTTCAACATTATATTTTACGGTCATATATTAATGGTATCATATAATATAATATAAAATATTTAATTATTATTGGTATTAAATTAAGCTATCAAAAAAATATAATTAAATATATGTACTTCTATTGAGTGATGTAATGATATATCTACTGGACTCAATAGAAATTTCTCTGATAAGCTTGCGTTACCTTCTATTGCAATTTACAATAAAACGTGTATCGAGTTCTACTTTCATTATCTATCCATTTAAAACGGCTTAAAACAAAACAACAATATTGTGAATCATATTTGGCTTCAAAACGAAGCTCATGTGTTTTTTTTTAAATTCGTCGGAAGTCTGTAAATTCTGAAACGGGAAATACCCGCGTGACGTCACGATATAGCGCCGAGACGCTTCCGTCCCGACGCGACGCGAGCACCGATCCCTACACCCTGTTCGTAAAGTTTACCATGTCATGTTGTTCCGGAACATTTATTATCATTTGAATTTAAATAATGTTGTGCATTAGGTACATAACTTCTTTTTCTTCTTCATGTGTCGCCTTCTAACGAAGCTTGGCGACCAAGTTGCAGTATGCTGCTTTACCTTGTGCAAGATGTTTGAACAATGAGTCACTTTTGGAGGTAACGCAGCCAAGCTAACATAATTCTACCTATGCCTCTGCGGCTTTCATCTTCGTCTGTATAATGACCTGTAAGAGATCATTCTTGTCATTGCGGAGAATGTTTCCTAAGTATGCAACTTTCCTTCGTTTGACAGTTGTTATTAGTTCTTTTGACTTATTCGTGCGTTTTAGTACCTCTTCATTGGTAACGTGGTCATTACTAGGCAAATGCCTATATTCCAACAGCTTTAAAATTACATGCACATGTAAAACATAATAATTACATTGTTTTATCCGCTATTATCTGCGTGCAGCTTCGCCCTACTTTTTGACCATTTCACGACTAATAAATATACTGCGAATTTTGTTTCGTGAGATGAACGTAGGTTATTCAACATCGAGAGCGATCCAGTCTTTGGATATGTGATCCTCGAGCTGTGGAATCCAAATCTTTGTCTAAAGTGGACTTCGGTATCGCCCCGATGCAAGAACAGAACGTTGCTTAGTATCGGCATTGCCACGTTTAATGACCAGATCAAAGAATTAAAAGTTTCAATATTTACGAATAGAATTTATGATTTTGAAAACTATTCACGACATTGGTCACACCGTTGGCGGATGACGTCAGTTCCCTGTTTCAACTAATTAAAATCATTTATGAATCAGTGGAATGTATTTTTTCTTGTACCGCTGTGTTTTAAGATGTTTCTACAAAGTGAAGCTACCCTCCCCCCCTCCCTCCCGGACTGCGGTTACACAAACACTTCAAAGTCAGCGCTTGATTCGTTTTGAGATTAAAAAGCAACACTTACTAAATATAGAAACGTTAATTGAATCGTCCCACTTTACTCCCTGACGGACTCCGCGGGATGGTTTTTCAATATTGACCATCGTGGGTGCACCGACTATTGATCCATGGACAGTTCATCCCTCGGACAGTTGATCCCTCGGACAGTTCATCCCTCGGACAGTTGATCCCTCGGACAGTTGATCCCTCTGCCAATTGTTTCCTCGAAGCTTCTTCAAGTATTTATATTCGTAAATAGCGGCATCCGTGAATGTTATGAATAGAGTGGAAGCATATTTATAATGTATTATATATTTATAATTTATATTGTTCTCATACGATATTCCAGATAATTAAGAATGCCGTCATGTTATAGAATTAACACAAAATTGTATTTAATCGTTTATTTGAAATAAATTATGTTTTTTTTAAATTATTTACACTATATTTTAAGTTAATTATATTAAAATTAAAAACTGAACTAAAATGTTAAATCAATAAATTAAAAATGGTTTATCACAATTCGTAACGTAACAATATTTAACATTAAAACGATTTCACTATAATCTCTTATATTGATTAAATCAAGTGTTCTCAAGTAAGTGCTTTTTTTTCACGCCCTTATCTCGATTCCTTTCATTCTTCACCGTAGCTAAGGTGAAGTTCTGCACGCCCCCGGCTCGCTATGTGACGTCAGCCGCCTCGGTATACCGTTTCTAGCGGTGCGGGGCGGACTCATGGTGTTAGTTGGGAGTTTATCCAACAGGTGTAGCTCTTTGTCCAGTTCACCATAAATATAGTAACTTCTATATTTATATTACCCCACAAAGGTCATCAATATTGGTATTTTTATAAATACGATAATTGTGTCGCGTCATCGCCGGAATGGTACATTATATATTTAAATTATTTTAAGGGTATCTCTTTGTGTGCCTGTAAAACACGTTAGCGTTAAATCTTGGTGCAGGGTTTTCTATTTATGATATAATAAGACCGTGTCACTCTAGAAAGACAGATAACCACTAACATGGACAGTCGGCCGATCTCCCAGATACAATATTATACTGCTGGCTGATTCCTGTTCTCTGTCGGTCTCTTCGTAAATTTCCCACGTGCGCCGAAAACTTCCTAGAGCGTCTTTTAATAGCGAATCGATTCCGATGGCGGCTGGATAACTTCTGGTCAAGTTAAGTGGCGTCTCTGCTAATACAGCAAAACATGCATACCACCAACATAAAACCCAGGGCTACCAATAGAAGGATATAAAACATGCGCAAACAGTTTGAGTGTTTTTGCGTTAATTTGTTGAATTGTACTTTTATAGACCACTTGCCTTTTTTTATAATAAACTATTATTTCAAAAAAGGATTTTACTGAAACATTAGTTATGGCCGCGCAGCGGCCACCAGTGGCTAGCGTAGCGACCATTACCTAACTCCTCGAAAATTATCAACTTAAACTGTTTGCTTTTTGCTAGTAACATATTTATTCGGGAAACTAGATAACAAATTGGTATTTTTAATAGTAGATCAACTTATTATTCTTCAGTCCACGTCCGTCATTCAGCTGTTTACTGAAAACATCTTCAGCCTTTACTCTAGCTTTTTTTTTATCCAAATGGTTGTCATTGACTACAACTTTACGTTGCTTTTGTCAGTGAAAGTCTCAATTTCTTATTTTAAATCCCAAGGTCGTTATTACTCTACAAAGGCGACCAATTTATTTATTTACTACATTATATACATTGTTAGGTGTAAGACAGAGGGATCTCGGATCTTCGCCGACAGTTTCATCGGAGACATGAGAAATGTAGATTCTCAACATCAGAATTACTTACCTTTAAACAACAAATTTTCTCTCAACTTTTTAAAAATTTTTTTTTTAAATATTTTCACTATGCGGGTAGCAAATACTAAAAATTGAAAGAAATTTATTATCACAAAATTAATATATTATTACAACAAATAGATAATAATGAAATGAATGGATGACTTTCAGAGGAGATTGTTACATAATATACAACAATTTTTGAACTCATTATTAACTAAATTCTAAGTCTAAAAAAAATTATACATCTTCAATGTTCAAAATTACTAGTCACATAATACACTCGATTTCACATTATACTTACCCATCTTCGTTCGCGGATAGTGCGGAAACCATTCCCACATACAGACCAGGGCACAGTTACACATCAGGGCCAAATTAACTGGAGGAAAAATCGCGGAACCAAAACAGGTCCATATTGCAATCGGACGGGCACACTCCATGTCCCAGTCACTGCACTGCACTGCCAGGCGATGATCAAATTGCCTGATGCATCAGGGTCTTTTAAAATCTCCAAATTTGTCACATAAATACGGCGAACTCTAGGGATGTCAGACGTAAAATGTAGCACTCCTAACAAAATACAAGGGAGAGTATCTGCGTAACGTTACATTATACTTAGTATTTGATTGCCGGTCAAGCTGTTCATTTGATTGCCGGTCGAGCTGTGCATTTGATTGCCGGTCAAGCTGTGCATTTGATTGCTGGTCAAGCTGTTCATTTGATTGCCGGTCAAGCTGTGCATTTGATTGCCGGTCAAGCTGTGCATTTGTACACTTAAATAAATAAAACCTCGGTGGAGTTACGCGGACCCTCGGTTAGTTTACGCGCGGCGGCCGCGGCCAGGGATGGAAGTGTAGGTTCCAATTAAATAGTCTATTTACATCACACCGGCTCTGAGTGAGCTTTCGGCCCGCTCCAGCGCCTGGTGGGACTGGCTACCGGCTACCGATATAGAGACAAGATACCGGCGGATGCTGCCGCACATTCTGAAAATTAAAATACTTGCACTTACGACCAATATTATTCATTTATTCTGTCCTGAATTATGATATCGGTTTAAAATTGAAATAAAATGTATTTTCATTTATAATTATGATTTTTTTTATATTACATTAATACTGTAGAAATGAAAAAGCCACGTGATTCTTCAATGGGCGGCGCACCTACATTAAAATATTTTCGATCTCTGCAAAATGTAGTTCAACGTATTTATGAACATTTAATTTAATTTAATTTCACAAATGCACGAATGTCTCCATTCTGCAAGAATTAAACACCGAGGACAGACTCTCAACCGTTTGCCGGAGACGAATCTTTCAATTTTTTGGCCATCTTGCTAGAAGCGAAGACGCCGAAAGACGAAGAGGAAGAGGAAGATCCTCCACTCGTTGGGCCGGCCGAGTGGGAAAGGCAACAGGCACTTCTCTGGTGACACCATCTGCGGGATGCCGAAAAAAGTGAAGGAGTATAGTCAAAAGAGCGGGGAGTTCATGGAATTAAATTAATTATTTGAATTCGTACAGTAGAAATTGATCCAAATAATCTACGCCAAAAAATTTTGACAATTTGACGTGATCAAAAATAAACATTGAATCTAAGCGCTCCCAAATCATAACTAATGAAAACGATATTTACCCTGATTTACAGTCGACTTAGATGTTTATTTTCTGTTACATATTATAAATTTCACAATTTTATTTTTTTATTGTGGAGTGTAAAATTATTTTTACACTTTAAGTAACATTTTGAAATGCTATTTTTTTTTCTAAATGCTCCCCCGGTTAATGCGACCCCCGATAGTCGAGAGTCTACTGTGTACCGATTTTATGAATTGAATTATAATTTTGATAAATACAATCCCGTCACGGTAGACGAGGTCGGCACCCTACGAAAACACGTGTTTTAAATCAATAGACCGTTTTTACACAAGAGTTCAAATTTGCATAATTCTAATCGTTATAATAAAACATTTTAAAAGGTTTATTTACCAATATTTTTATGATATGAATCGTACGTTTTTTAATCATGGTTATTAAGGAGACAGTTTTTTCGAATAACGACAACCTTATATTTAACACGTTTTAAGATATAATTCATATTAGATTTTGGGAGTATTTATTTTAGGTAATATTAGTGTTTAAAATCTGTCCTAGGACGTCAAGCCTGCGCATGCGTGATAGAGAACATCAGATGCACGTCTAGTATGCACTTATTCCAATCTTTTTCATCATTTTCATTTCATCAAAATTATCCCTAGCAGTTACTTTGTCGAGCTCGCCATCTTTACCGTTTTTCTCTATTTAAGTGTCGTTTTTAGATGTATCAATTTCGAACAGGTTCGAAAATTTATCGTCAATGTACTGTATGCTGTAGTATAATCGGTTAATGCACGCTCCTCAGATTAGAAGAGATCCAGATTCGAATCCCGGTAGCAACAACAATATTTTTCGATAAAATTAATTTTATATATATATATATATATCTTTGTAATTAATACATTTAATTTGTATTCCTAAATTATTTGAATTAAGCTTATATGAACCCTGCGTAAAAATTCACGTTTGATTAAAAGCAGGCCCTTTTAGGGTGCTGACATCATCTATCGTGACCGGGTCGTATTTATCAAAAAACAGTCAGCTTATTCCTAGTTCATTCACTTAAGCCTTATCGGCGCGAGCAGTCCAAACGTTGCTTATCTAACACAACATTGGTTAGCGCGTTTTTCAAACATAAGCGACACCGCACGCGGGCCGCTGCTCGTCAAGCGCGATATCAAAGAACGTGGCGTTTTCGGTTTTTATGCAAGTTATTTACAAATATATATTTTTAGGAGAACACATTCTTATTGTGAAGTTGTAATTTTTCAGAACAGACGGTCTGTGATATTTTAAATATGAATTGAATATATTAATTTGAAAGATATACATATAAAATCAATTTTATCGAAAAATATTGTTGTTGCGCCACCGGGATTCGAACCTGGATCTCTTTCCAAACCGGGGAAGGGGTGCATTATCCAACTATGCTACAATGAAAATGAATTGATAATTCTGGCGTCTGCTATCAGATTACTCAAAGGTATTTGAGATTCCGTAAAAATAAGGTAGATGGTTCTTTCAAATAATGGAACGATTAAATGTATTATGTAATATCAAAAAGGTGACAACATATGGGTTCGAAAATTTATCGCTAAAAATTTCGTCGCCGTAGCATAGTTGGATAATGCACGTTCCCCGGTTTGGAAAGAGATCTAGGTTCGAATCCCGGTGGCGCAACAACAATATATTTCGATAAAATTGGTTTTATATATATATATCTTTCAAAATAATATATTTAATTCATATTTTAAAAAAATATTTTTTGTAATCAACACATGTTATTCATCGCATGTGCAACTATTCTGTTGCACATAATATATTCTAATTGTCAATTTTGTCTATGTTGTAAATATCCCTGAAAACACCGCGGAAGAATAAACTAACGAGTTCGTACATTGATAAACTAATTCGCTTTCATCCGTAGGAAATATCCATCAAATCTCTCGATGTGACATTTGAAAGGATGGCATTTAAATGAGCACCAAAATAATGCTAATTTTGTGCCCAAAATAAAACTATTCACTTTCTGTAAAAAATACATGAGCACTAAATAATGGACGATAGTTATTTATTGTACGGACACCGATGACAAAAAAATTGTTGGTCAATAAATATTTAAAAGGGGAACCAAAAAGAATACTTGAGCACCAAATCGGATGCCAATTATTTATTGGATAACAAAAAATATATATTTTAAATTGTTAACTTTGTTTTATTAACCGCTTAATGAATTAAAAATAAATTAACCACAAAGTTGATATTGTTAATTTCAAAAATAAAAAATATGTAACCTAATCTCACATTCATATTTTAATGTTTAATTCACTGACTTCATTTCGGTGCTGGTTTATCTAATTCTTTGGCAAAATCTAAATCATTACACAGATAGAATAAATCTTTGGTGCCATTAAATGCAATTTGGGCGATAGTGTCAGATTGTTATATTCGCTAAGTGCTCAGATATGGTGCCCAAAAGATGAATTAGCTATTATATTGAAGCGCATTTAAAATACGGTAAATCCCACTCGAGACGCGCGGCTTATTGCGCCTCGCGGGCACTCACCCCTCTTGACCTCGGATCGCAAAGAAACCCTCGCAAATATTGGACCCTGCCAGGGGCTTCTCGCCTGTCAAAGAGCGGCCCGGGGTACTCGCAGTAGCTACCAACAATCAGTTATGGATTGCCGATAGCTTCCGGCTGAGCTGTTTGTGTTTACTCCCTCATTATCTCGCCCGACTTACATTGTTCGAGGCTCGTTAAACCGAATATTCAACATTAGTGCGCTGTAAAATTTTCTTCGTTTTAATGTAGTAATTAAAATACAAGTTTTTTTTCTATCCTATTTCTACCTTCGTAATTAATGTTGTAACTTCTCCGTATAACCACGGAAATACTACAATTACCACTCCACGGATTGGCGGCCCAATCTGAGCCTTCGCCCGATGTACAACTAAGCGCCAGGCGTCTCTATCCTGGGCCGACACACTCCACTAACACGAAGCGCGTCCAGATTTTTTTTTTTTTTTTCACATTTCATTTTCATTTATTTATTTCATTTTTACATTCTCAGATATTATACATTATAAACAATTCTTAAAGTATCTAAAAAAAAAAAGGTGAACAATCTTCATAATGTAGTGATGTTCACTGTCTCCTTAACTAGACCGAAGTCTGTACTAAAGGAGACAGGTTCATCCGTTGTTAGTCATATAAATATGAAATTATTTTTTATTTTATTTTTATCTAAAACAAAAATACCCACGATTGAAACACTATGCAAAAGGAAAAATGAATATAAAGAAATTACGTTATGTTCATGTGATTATTTCCATGAATCTTTGCTCAGTTTCCTTTCTGCCAACACCCAATAACCAGCTCCTAAGATGGTGTTTGAGATTGTTCATCGAGAATTGTTTCGTACTGCCCGGCAAAATGTTATAGGCTTTGGGGGCCAGAAACATGTGGAAGGATTGACCAAAGCTTGTTTTCATTTTAGGCTTCACGGTGATCCTATTCTTTTTTGTTTTCGTAACATAACTATAAGATGGATATTGATGAAGTTCTTTGATGGAATGAAAATAAAGTATCAGCCTTTTTACATAGAGTTGTCGAATATCATGAAGCTGACATTCTTCAAACAGTGAGTCAGAGGGAAACCTATATGGTTTTTTGTAGATGTTTCTGAGAATGGATTTTTGTGTGATTACTAATTGGTTAAGAGCAGTTTTCCCAACTCCACCCCAGCCTAAGATCGCGTAGCTAAGAAGGGATTGGCAGAGAGCAATGTATATTTGTTTTTTTTTCATTGTCCATAATAATAGCGCCTATTTTGCGATTTTTCTCATCACCCCGTGATTATTCTTGAAACGTACCGCGTTCCAAGTTTGAGGTCATCGTCGAGAATGATTTCGTATCATCACCTTTAAACACTCGCCCTCCCCCTCCCCCGCCCAAAGTCTTGTCCGTCCGATCGACCTTTCGCTCTCTATTTTTCCGTACGTCATTCGTAAATGTCTAATTATTTTCGTACCGTTTTGTTTTACGATTCTTTTCTCTGTAACCTTCTGATTTTTGCAGGCTTGGTCGTCGAGCCTCTCACGGAAGGGTTTATAAATAGTAAGAATGGCAAATGCTTTTTGAGGGCGACGGTCCTTCCAACTGCCGTGCATACCTAGGGTAGTATGACTAAAATTTACACGAAAAACTTTGGGTGTGTCTCAACACAAGCCATTAAAATATTTTTCGAATATTTTACTTATATTTGTCACTTGTAAAAAAAATTCCTTCCGGCACTGGAATCAGGTAGATTTCATCTATGTGAAAGTGTTTTTTTTTAGAACCAATATCAACATTTTTTTTTATAGCTCCCACCTTGAAACAAGTTGGCGAATCAAGCCGGCTAACGAACTTAACCGAGATACTTATTTATTTAGGTCAATTTTCAAAAAGTTATGTCTATATCTGATGAGAATTCCGAGAGTCAAATAGATAAACTATTTTTTAATGAAGGTGGTTTTGGGGTCTTCTGATCGTATCCGAAGAAATTGCATTGAAATTCTCCAAAAGTTGTGTCGATAGACCTTCAGTATTTATGATTTCCCTAAAATCCATTTAAACTGCGTAATGAGTTAAGGGTTTATCTCGTTTGTGATGCAAAGCGCTCAGAGTGCTTTCCATTAAAATATCAGTAGAAAAGAAAGACAACATACCTTCTTTCTAGAAGACTAATTGTTTGCACGAGTCTAATAATGTAAAAAAAAAATTAATTCCTCGATGAAACTCATTTTATTTTTTAACCAGTAGAAAGCAGTTGACTGTTGCTGCCGTTAGGCCTTGCAGGTGGCTTTATAAATTAAAAATACCCGCAAATAAT
Organism: Eubasilissa splendida; assembly: GCA_031772225.1. Classification (NCBI taxonomy): domain Eukaryota; kingdom Metazoa; phylum Arthropoda; class Insecta; order Trichoptera; family Phryganeidae; genus Eubasilissa; species Eubasilissa splendida. The sequence continues at coordinate 22,087,624 of CM062863.1, forward strand.
AGCAGTTAAAATATTAATAAATTGTTATTTCAGAGCAGTTAAAAATTATGGTATTTTATAGAAAATTACAAATTTTCCTGTATAAATCTAAATGCAATTTAACTAAGAATGGGTGCAATATCGGTTTATAGGCATACAAATAAATGATTTTATTTTATGTATGATTTATGAATATTTTCCCACCTCGGGCAATGGATAGATGAAATACATAATAATTAATGAATACATTAAATAAATAAATCTTTATACTTTTAAAATTAACAATATTAACTTTGTGGCTAAAATTCATATTTTTATTTATTATCTTTGTTTTATGAACCACTTAATTGAATAAATTAAATAAATCTTTCACTCTTCACATTCAAGTATTCACCATTTTTGACAAAATGTTTTCCAAATCTTTTTATATAAGGGAGAGTTTCAGTGCATTGAATATACAATAAAATAGACATTATAAAAGTGGCATCTCTACTCTTGTCGAAACAAGTGTAATACTCTAATACTAAAGTGCGGTGTGTATAGTGTATTCACCATAACAAAATGTGTGACCCGTCACCGAAGGTATTTCGCAATGTCTCACTGCCAGCCGGCACTCACCCGCCAGAGATCACCAGGAGAACTTACTCTGAGAGGTTAATCAACTTATTGAATTGTTTCATTGATATTTCCATATTTTGAAATGTTGTGAAGTGTTATTTAGATTAGCATCAGTGTCGAGCTGTAAATTTTTGTATTCAAAAGCGTATCTGTATTGTTATTTTTATTTATTTGTAGTTTAATACATTTCTTTTTTTGTGTTCACTAAAAAAATTTTTTTTTTTAATAGTTGATAATCTTTTTTCTGAAATTTCATATTTAAAAGTGATGTCTTCTTTTTCTTTGTCAAACTATCCTTTCTTCAACAACACTTTATCTTAGAAGTCTTCCTTAATATTTATTTTGTAAATGCTTAAAAACTTAATAAGTTTATATTGAGCTTAACTAATGAAGAAAGAAAACTTTATTTAAACCTCATGAATTTTATTAGCTTCCATTGGCAATTTTGTGCTTGGATAAATCGATGGCACATTTCCATTTAACAAAGAAATATTCCATGAATTCATTGTTTCCGAAAAAAAAATATTTATAGAAATTCACTAAATGCAAGTTCTTCTATAATTCTTATAGATAGACAACTCCCGGGTAAAGTATCTAAAGTATTGTAACTAACAAACAGGGCAATTTTTATTTTATTTTGTTATTCAGTTGTATTAGATATATTTTTACGTTGCAGAATTTTTTCTTTTAACATTGTGTTCAATGGAACATTCTAGAATACAATATATAAAAAAATACAAAATACTTAAACAACTAAAAATAACCTATTTGTTAGTTACAATACATCGATATATAGACACTTGAATCTTCTTAAGCATTGTTTAAACATTACATGTTAGAGATTAAATGTGAATAGTAATACTAAATTGAGTTTTTTTGTGACTTTTCAGTGATGTAGAGGCATTGGGCGGACCAGCAGGTGGACCGGGGGCACCATCCGGGGGCTCCAGTAACTCTTCCCTCTCGTCCAAGAGCAATGACAGTACGCAGCCTGACAACCAAGGTTGTTCTTTATTATATTTGCTAAAGCTTTTTATCTATATGTGATACCACAGTTATGTGATATGAAAATAATAGACTAATGTTATCAAATACATTGTGATTTATGACATAATGCTGTTTATTGATAATGAATAAGGTTTGGTAACTACAAAATAATTGTTTGCTCAATTTTGATTTAAATTTAGCAAAAATTAATTTTACTTAATCCTCCCTGCACAAGTTATTTTAGAATAAATCATTCATAAATAATATTTTATATTTATAGATTAATTAATTAAAATTACTTACCAAAATTTGTAAATGAAGTTCACTTACTAAACATCACAAATAATAATGTAACATATTTTCTCCTTAGGTTCCCAGTCCGAATGGTCGGAAGAGGAAGACTGCGGTGGACCGTGGTCAGCCAGGGCACCTCCAGAGCTGATAGCCAACATGTCCGGGGTGGCCAGGAAGAGACAGGATCTTATCCACGGTTAGTTACCGCTCTTTTAGTCTGATTAATTTTGGAGATGACGTAGCACAGAAAAATAATTGAATAAATTATCATTAATCATTTGGATGATTCCAAAAAATTCTGATCTTAAATTTTTTCGCATTTTTCCATTTGTTCTCAACAGATAAAAGTATTTCTTGAGTTGCGGAGTTTTCCTAATTCTAATACAGACTTGCATTGGAGTAGGTTTGCCTCCAATTCAATTTTACCAATAGCATCCGAGAAATTTTAATTGTATTACCTGCAGACATCCCAATACAAATATTAGAATCATTCGTTTGCTAACGGTGTGTGTTTTGTCACCGGTGCCGGCCATATCGACAATAGGTTTTAAAACAATTTGGGTTTACGGTGACCATGAAATGTGCTCAAAAATAGATGTAAATTATATCAGACTCATTGAGAAGCTCGCTGCCAAATGCACCAAGTTTACATTTTAATATTTTGGGAAAATTCCAAAAAATAATTGTGTAACAATTTACAAAGTCGTTACGCCTTAATTTTTATAAAAACAATTTAAATTAGCAGAAAGCAATTGCTCGTGTTGCTAGGTTCTGCGAGCGATTGTGGTGGCGCAGCCATGGCCTGTGTTTCCATAAAACCTATTTTACAATATTGGAAACATCATTTTTTATTAATAATGGGAAGAGTTTTATGACAGAGTAATCTAACTTAACCAATGAACACAAGAAATGCCCGATCATACATATTCTTAAAAGTTTTTAAGTAACATGCAACGCATGTGGCATGTTACCATTGGAACAATATTATACATTGCCGAAAAGTGACTGTAAATGCAGCCTGGCGATAGATTATATGGTTGCGATTCGGTATTTTTAGGACCAAATTGAGAATTCACTATTGGTTAGCTTGATTTAGAATGTACTGTGAAAAGGACATATATAATTTTTTTTATTTTTAGATGAAAATAAGATACAAATAAAATTTTCATGGAATCAGTAATTCAAATAACATATCGCAACACATTGCTTTACATTCAATTTATTGTTATTATACAATGTTATCACGGATAGAGATATGACAAGACTTTAAATATTCAAAAATTTCAGGTTATCTCTGATTAAATGAACCCCAGCGTTTATTCAAATTTAATGAAATACCTTCCGCAGAATTGATATGGTCTGAGTCGTCGCACGTGCGCTGGCTGCGCGTGTTGCGCCGCGTGTACCTCTTGCCATTCCAACGCTCTGGGAGCACTCTACTTACCCCCAACGAGTTGCGTGCGCTCCTGCCTAATCTGCCCGATGTTCTGCAGCGTCACAGGCGGTTGGCGGGCGAGTTGAGGGCGCTGCAGCAGGCCGGGGCCAAGGTGCCCACGGGGCCCCTGGCAGATGCTCTCATCTCAATGGTTTGTGAAGTTTTTAGAGACATCGAACAGTGGGCTGATTTCTCAGCTTTGCTTTAAAGTTATCGAATAGGAGGCTCTGCTTAATATAAACCTCGCAGGCTATTTACTAATATTATAAACATATAGACAACACAAAATCAAAGCGATGTTCACTCAATTACAATCCTCACTTATTCACACTTGATACAATGGCCTCTAGAATTTTGGATTTGGCTGGTTTAAAAATGTTCCAAAGGACAGGTCATCGAGCAAATGTGCCTGTTGTGGTGACCTTCGGCTGTCTCCCCCATCACAATGTGGTCGGTGCACGCATGGTTCTCTCTTTTGTCTACTGTTACTTTAAGCATACAACACCTCACCTCCACCAGTGCTTTTTTACTTCTTTTACTGAATGATATCAAAAATATTGTGTAATAGAAATGCAGATTATAAAGTTGTGGTTAGTTGGCTACATTGAACAATGCTATGGATGTATTTATGAATTATTAAAAACTTGCATTTGGTTATAATTTTTTTTTTTTTCATATTTTAAATTAGTATTTAGAGAAATGTATTGTGTGTTTTTATGATCTTTTTAGCTTCATTTCTCAAACTTCGGTGACACCACAGGATTCCAACTGATATATTATTCAAAACACTATAAAATTATTTTTTCTAACTGTATCATCTTTGCAGTTATTCTTATGTAAATTACGATTTATTCAGCTTGGTGAAGGACGATACGCAGCCGCACTGGCCAGGTTTTGCGGTGGCCAGGGTCTTGCCCTGGATGCGCTGAAGGAGAGACGCAAGCGAAACAAGGAGCTGAACTCCTTCCTGGCCCGGAGTGAGCAGGACCCCCTTTGCGCCCGGCTCAGGTTGCAGGACCTTTTGGCTTGCGTCTGGCAGAGGTAGGATTATCTTTGTCAATAATGCAGAATTCATGTATAGGTGCCTGCGTACATTCATCAGACCTTGACACTGAATGTGACGACAGTTACTATCATGCTTACTTGCTATGCAGATAACCTAATGATCATACACCATTCCGATACAGACTTGTATACCTTATTATTTAACTCATAGAATACTTAATTATTAGTGAATTAAAAAATGTATTGTGGATTATTACAGTTCAGTTACAAGTTCAGGAGACAATAATTCTCTAGAATTCGATGATTCTTTGAAAATACAGAAAGAACACTCAAATCTTTTATCTCACGGTTAATACAACTTGTTCTCTCTGTTTCCACTCAGATTGACCAAGTATCAACTCCTCCTCGAAGGCATCATGAAAACTGCCCATGCGCTGGATGACGAATCAGCGGGGGCCGTGGTGACGACCAACGAGGAAGACTTTGTGAAGGTGTCTCACGCGCTAGAGCTGGCGAAGGATGTCCTTAACACAGTCAATACGGCCATCAAGACTATGGAGAATGAGCACAGGTATGTTTGTTTATATATTTGTAGAAATCAGTTCATATCTATTTATTCTGAGTACTATTGAGTTTCTACCATGATGAATTCATTTTTTTTTTATCAAAAGATAAAATTTCAGCTTATCGTAAAACCATAGTCAAATTCATCAGTATATAAATATTCAAGTTTTTTTTTATCGGTTACTATCTTATATATGAGGATTTATTCGTTTTCTGATGCACGGTCCCCATCAAAATAAAGTCTCCTCCTAAAGCAGTACAACATGCTCTAATGATTTTTCCATTTGAGAAAGCAGTATACAAAGTCAAATCAAATATAACAATAGTTGTGTTAATAAAATCTGAACTAATACAAAATAAATAATAATTTCCTAAACATTATGGCCTGGCAAGACTATAAACTTATATTTTTTTCATCTCAAAACTGTACGAAATCGCGGTCGATGAACACTTGTGATAAAATAGAAGTTCCATGTTTGTTTTTTTTAGTTATACCAACGTTTTCATGTTTTTTTCGTAAAAATAAAATTCGGAAAAAGGCTACTCTATGAGTTTTGAATTTAACAAATTTTAGTGCCAATCGGTGGTATGATGCTGTTTCACTTAGGATTTTTTCTGGGCAGCTAACAGGTTAATATTTTTCTTTATATTGTGGAATAGAAAAAAGTCAAAGAAGTCCAGATCGAGTGAGTGCTCTAACACGGTGATTGAATTGAAGTTTTTGCAAAAAGCTACTTGGATAACAATGCCTGTCTGCTGAAGTATTGTTTTGATGCAACATTCAGCTTTCGTTTGCAAATAGTTCAGGTCAAACACACGTCGTGTAACTATTTATGTTATTCCCAAATAGAATGGAGCATTCACAGTTTGTCCTTAGGGAACACTTTCCGCTCGTTGCCATGAAAACTATTCTCTGAACATTATTGTCAATCTTACACTCTTCACTAAAATGGTTTCTAAAAATAAAAAAAGTGGAACATTGCTTTCATCTGAAATTAAAATTTAATTATCGGTTTAGGATTTAAACATAGAAACAGCTGCATATTCGTTTCCTACTGACGTATCCATACATTAGTTTTATATTCACAATTCAATTATTTGTTTATATCTTGCAACATCCATCATCATTTGTACTGTACTCCGATAAAATAAAAATGTTTTATCTTTATAGAGACTTGTGTTTAAATGTCTTATGTTGTTTTCAGATTGAAGACCATCCAATCCAAGCTGGAGATTCGAGGGGTAGGCGGTACGGAAGCCAACGAATCGACTAACGAGCTGCTCCGCCGACTAGACCTGGCCCGGCACAACCTCATCCTGGAGGGATCGCTGAGTATACGGCAGGATTCCAACAAGAGGGTTAACTTGCTGGTGAGTCAGTTGTCTCAGCATTGAACACTTTAAATCGTATATTAATGTCTGCCAATATATCTGTGCTGAGACTTAAAAGTACCCACTGTCAGGTGCTCCACTGTGTTGTAATTTAAGCAAATGAATGTGAAATAAAACGCATTATACAAATTGGATTATTTTTCGGAGAACACATGTCGGCATGAAACGTGTTTAACTATATTAAGACTAGACTAGACAAGGTGCCCTGCATAAACATACATGGTGCAATTTATACAAGAGTTTCCCGCCAACATTTAAAAAATATTAAAAATAATTTTGCATTGATACAACCAAATTAATCACATATGGGAGAATGCCTTACTTTTATTGTGCATTTCCAGGCCCTGCTCTTGAAGGAGTGCTTGGTCCTCCTCCACACAGACGGCGAGAGGTACATCCTCAGACCTATACCTCAAACCACACACCAACCACCACTGAGCCCCGTCATTCAATGGTACATTCTTATTTTTAATATCCACCATGCTTTGTAAGCATATATTAATGCATTTATACTATGTAAATCAAGCCTGTTCAAATTGGATTACTAGCATCATCTTTTAATTTTACATAAAGTCTATAATCGAAATTGAAAATGAAGGAGTTTATCTAATTTATTATATATTTTAAAGCAACATGAAAAAGGCTTTTTACATAATCAACTGTATTGACAACATAATAACACCTCGCTTAATTCAACTTAATCCATTTAATTTCAATATTTATATTAATTCTTTTTAAACTCACCTTGCAGGAGCGCCGTGTTCTTCAGACCGAACGCAGCCGTGAAAAATGGATTCTTCTTAGTCAACATTAACGGTACGCAGATGTACGAGTTGTCGACCACATCTACGACGGAATACAACACGTAAGTGTATTTAATTTATTCCTTCCCCCTCTGTTAAATATTTTTAATAGCGATTTTGGGATGGCAATTTTTATTTATTAATGTTTGTATTATTTTTGAAATTACAGATGGACAAGGCACCTGTACGAAGCTGCCACTGCCCTGGAGCCCAGGCCTGGTGTCATGGAGGAGGGCACCACCCAACCTATTCCACCCTCGCAACCCCCAACAGGTATAGTCTGACTTGTTTCAATATTCACCACTTCCATCTTAACCTGTTAGCTGCCCAGAAAAAGCCCTAAGTGAAACAACATGATACCACCAATTGGTAGCAAAATTCATAGACTAGCTTTTTCCAGATTTTATTTTTACAAAAAAAACATGAAAACGTTGATATAATTAAAAAAACAACAAACATGGAGCTACTATTTTATTATAAGCATCCATCGACTACGATTTTGTACGATTTTGAGATGAAAAAAATGAATAAATAAAAGTTTATAGTGTTGCCAGGCCTCAATGTTCAGGATAGGAAATTATTGTCTATTTTGTATTTATTATTTGGAAGGCCTTCAGATTTTATGTATATTTGGAACGAAACAATTATCTATCTCAAAAGTTTTCAAAAATTCGATAACTGTAAACGAAAATATATATATATTAGCACTTCACATCACACATCGGACTTATGATACAGCATTAACACGCATGAAATACCGTTCGCATCAATGACCAATATGGTCACTCTATATTTTTATAGTAAAACGTGCGTAATAACTAAAAATATCTTATTCACTTTAATTACTTTCTTACAAACAAATAAGTATCACGAAATAAGGGTACAATTGTAAATATATGTGTATTGCAGGATAAATCCTGATAATACCCTGCACCGGCTAGAATCAAAATGTAACTGACAAGTACTTTCCATTTGGAAAGTTCTGGTATTTTAGAAGTGCATAATTAACACGTGCAATACGTTTGTCATCGATACGAGTGGCGTGTGTGTTCAAATATTATATTGAAAATCCAGTTACATATTTGAATAAAGAAGAAATTTAGCAACACAAAATTACCGGTATCTGCGCGTGCTGTCACGTGGTGCAACATTTCTTGTCTGGTATAGTGCAAAATATTTTGACGTTTATCGCGCTATCCCTCTCTCAGACGACGATAGTCATCCTGGGTGTTCTTGGTGTTAAATAAAATGAGCAGTCCACAAGACATTGCGGAGATGCAATTCTCATCAATTATTGAATTATTGAGGTTAAATTTCAGAAGAGCTTCAAAAATATATTTTTTTAACATTTCATTTTGAATTGATGAAACTGCTTTCATTAAGTAATTCTCTTAAATCTTCATTTAAACTCAAATTCCCCATCGCCTCTCCTCTAGATATCTTCTTCCATCCTTTCACTTATTTTCTAGGTATACAAATTTTCCAACTTGATCCAACCGTCTTGTCTTTACCAACGAAGGTTTGAAGAAGATGAAGTCGATTTAAATAAACATAATACATTAATATTATTACTAATTCAATTTCCAGCTAGCGCTGAGAGTGTTCCTAATGGTACACCAGATCCAGAACCCAATACTGAGGAAGAGCCCGTTGCGCCAAAACCACCAGAAAATGAGGAAGATGGAAACCAAGTCAAGTTAGTAATATTCCATTCTATTCTTATTTATTAACAAGATATGTGTCACTGAATTTCAAAATCTGCTATAACACTTTTTTTAACTAATTTGAGTTATGTACCATATATCATTGGATACGGAATTAATTTTTTTTTTTTTAAATTTATGTTTCATTTTAGAAATACGCTTTGAGGAAAACCCGGTATAATGCAAAATGACTTTCAAAACCTGCCATGTTTTTTTTTATCATACTGAAATACATATTTGGGTTCAAATTAATATGATAATTAACTTAAATATGTATGTAATAATTTTATTTTAGATGAAAGTAATTAATAATTTTTTTTTAAAGTATTGATGCCTATCATTAGTGTTGCCTATTGTCATGTAGTGGTTTTGCTTGATTTTCTCGATATTATGAAAATGTGTTATTTCGGGTATTGAAAGTCAGTGACTCATTTGATTTTTCTTACTATCGTAACCCAGTAAGTATGTAGAACAAGTCTTTCTATTTATTGTTGACTTCTTTATCTCCTAATAATTATTTCAGTGGAGCTCTGGCGACTGTTGTGAGTGAAGACGAGGCCGGTATATCCGGTGCAGAGAACAAGATGGACACCAGCCTACTAGAACCGGCCATTCTAACTATTACGCAGCCTCCTGTGACCCTGGTGGCCACCGTAGAAATTACTGCGGAAGGTAAAGTATAATAGTCTCAATAATCTAACAATAGTAGTCCCAACTGAGATCATTTATTACTTTAGAACTGTCAATTTGAATCATATTTTTACGAATTATCTTGCTTACAAAACAATGAATTTTCAAGATACTTACCATCTCACTATTATCAAAGTATTACTTAAATTATGTAGATGAAATCAATATTCATGTTTTCAAAAGAAAGGAATTTCATTCCACAAAGTTGGTTGATTGGAATTGATATTAAAATCAAATAACTTATGGATTATTTTTACAATATTCAATGCTGCATTTACAGAGCGCTTGCGACGTGCTGAAGATAAAGTGTCCTCAGCCATGCTAGAGGCGGTGGAAGCTGCTGCAGGGGTGTCGGGAAGCTCCTCTCTCATCAGGAATGTGGCACGTGGTCTGGTGGCCGCAAAACCAGCGGAAAACAGTATGGAGCAGCTGCTTCTATCCGCTCAGGATCATGGTAATATCAATTTTAATTTATAGAATTTATTTTATACGAGTAGGTTTAGCATTTGTTCACTATTGTCATCAATTATATTTATATGTTGTATGCCTTAGAAACTTATTTAGAAAGTCTTTTCTAAATCTAAAGTATATATTTTCTGCAGTCAACAAGTTGACAGAAGTACTCCTCCGCGCGCTCCGTGTGCCAATCACCGACTGCGCGATGACCAGGTGCTCCATCTATACGGATCACGGCCTGTGCGATACCTGCTCCGCACGACACTCCCTCTACTCCAACTGCTCGGATGACAGTCACCCCAAGACTGCTGACAAATTAGCCGACACTGGCGATTCCTCAGCGAAAGGTGCCCAAGGAGCAGAAGCCATCAGAGCAGAGGAGGGGAGTGGTGACGGAGACGGTGGACAGGATGAGGCGATGGATAGCATAGTTATATTGGAGGAGGTCGGGGAAACTAGCACTGACCCTAGTAATGGTAAGTTGTATTCCAAATTTTTATTTGATAGTCTTAGAGCAGAGTATTGACATTTTCTAAAATTATTAAATATTTTATGTTAAATGTAATAATTGTCATTGATATTAATTAACATGAGCATTAAAATATTATTTATCAAATAGAGGAGCAATGTTTGCAATCTTGCTTAGCGACTAAATTATGAAATCTTTTGGAAATCACATGTGCCTAAGCATTATTAAAAATTTAACACACAACTGACAATGTAAAAATATTTCTCTAGACTGGGACACTACAACGGTGGTGGAGTCATCAGGATTCGGTCTTCGCTCCATTATCACGGAGCTTCTCACCCGTTTGCCTGACATGGAGCGGGAACAAGAACTTCTGAGATCAAAGCTACAGCAGGCCGAAAACCGGATACACCTGTTACATCAGCTGCACAAAGGTACAGACACAGATCTTCACTGAACTAAATGAAATCTGAATCACATTCACAGACCCATGTATTCTGCCAATATTGTCTGACTCGGGATTTTGTTTTGCATAAATTCTATTCCTTGTCTGCATAAAATTAATTATAAATTATATTCTTGTACACAGATTGCAAGCACTCCGAAGATCCTGCCAAACAAGATTTGAGTGTGAATGTTGTGACTTCCAAATCTGCAGTAAGTACATTATTTTTTTAATACATTTTATGATAATAGTCTATTAAAACAATCACCAGTTACATATTTTGACCGCCAAAGGCAATATGACCAACAAATTCAACAACGGCTTTGGTTCTATGGGTATAACGCACATTATGTGCTAATAAAAATATGTTTTTTCCAACATGATTGGGTGATGCGTGTACACAAATTCAGCAGAAATATGTATTATCTTTAGGTTTATCCTTTGCTTAAAAAAACTTTATAAAGTACATAAATGTAGGGGGGTGGTGCCTATGTTTTGCACAGAGTTTTAAAAGGGATAACCTATTGAATACAGTTGATACGATATAATTTGGTTTTTGTACGCGGTTGTATCAATAGTTGATATGGCGACATTGGTCCGTGATCATATAGTGCACCTATTTCATACAATATTTTAACATACACTAAAAGATTCCTAATACTTCGACGGTACTGACATCTTCAGATATTTCTGGAAAATAAAAATGTACTTTGTTAAAAACATTGATAATCTGTCACGTGTTTCAAGCAGCAGCCGCATTGCTCTACCGCTATGTATGGAGTTTATGTTTATTAATTTATAATAATAATAATGTGTTTATTCCAGCATGATCAGCATATACACATAAAATATAAATATTACATATATAACTACTTCAGTCATGGCCATTGTTGTATTTATAAACATCCTATGGGTTTTTACAACCATGTTTTGGTTTCATATTGAACAAGATAACCTTGTATCTCTATCTGAGGTGATAGTAAGTCGTTTATTTTGATGATTTAATGCGTATTTGGATATTACTAAAAATGTGCTGCGTGTGAGTATTGGAATGTCAGGACTGGGAGTAGCATGCAAAAGATTAAACCTGCATATATAAATTTGATTTAGGTTGGTCAAAGGCAGTATAGAGAATAGATGGACAGATATACATTCAATTTTATATACATATATGTATATGTTATTAAAATCTTAAATCAGTTTGATGGTGTTTATTGCACTGCTTTTATAATTAATGTTTATTATTTGTTTTCAGGACCAAAGCAGTGGAAACGGTTGAAAACGACAACGGAATATTTTGGAAACTAAAATGTGAATGGGATATGAAATTCTTCTCTCTCTTTCGACTTGTCTTATCTATCTCTTCAACATCTTTCTTCTAACGTGCATCTGTCAAGATATAATATTACATTGAGCGATATACAGTATAAAACACTTGGAGAAATTGTCATCTAAAATATATCTACTTGAATCAATCTCCGTTAATTCGAAATTGAAATGATTGTAATTGTGAATTAACAAGAAGCGTTTACAAAAATAGCGACACTAGCGGGCAGTCGTTTTTGTGGGAGGTATGTCTGCAAATATTTTGAAAAAATAGGCTGATTTTATTTGGTCAACTCGCAAAGGGATTGTTATTGGAGTAAAATAATATTTAGGAGTAAGTTTATCACGGCATTATTAAATCAGGGGAACTAAATTTTTTTTAATTATCAAGTCATTTTACTGTGAAAGAAATCACAAAAGTATCATTAAATTATACTGATATTGGATTACGCCCATCTTGATTCACACCTCTGCAAATAGACAGAGAGAACAGAAAACCAAAGAAGTTTCTCTTGACGAGCAAATTTAAATATATGTAGCGTATTCTTTTGTCTCAATGATTTATAAAGTTGTAGCTACACTTAAAAAAAATATTACTTTAAGCTTACTTTCTACTGAAATCTATTTGTCTAAACTGTTCTTTTCACATTTTATAGTGTTCACGATCCGTTATGTTGTAAGTCAGTCGCAATTTCCAAAATTGTATAAAATGTATTAAATATTTTGTACTTGAAATGTCTCGATATTTTAAGGTATTAGAGAATATTTTTACAAAATTAATTATCATTTTTTGTTGTTGAATTTCATTTTGATGTAAAAATAAAGAGCTGGCTCTCTTTATGCTGTGTGTAGATAGTTTAATGAAAGTTTGATGTAAAATTGTCGCCTGTTGGTCCACTTGTCGTTCTGTCCAGCATCATAATGTTTTATTTTGAAATTTTTATTCTAAAGTTCGATTTTCTTCAGGGTTTTAAAATAATCTAAATAAAAACTGATGAAATATAATTTTATGATAAAGAACGTTTACAACTAAAATTTTCTTGGTAATAATATCTTGTAACAAATTAAATGGACGGCTGCTGATTTTGGCGATCCTTGGGCATATCTTAATACGACTGTATTAATCAACATTTCACATATTTTTCACAAGCGCATTTACTTCATGTAAACAGTATTTTTTACGACTGTATCTACGACCTTTTGCTACATTAAATTGTCCGTTGTAACTTTGTGTGGATTTATTTCATATGTTGTATTTTTTATTTGATTGCAAATTCTGACTGTGAATTTTCAATTTTGAACCGTACTAAACATTTCTTGATATTTTCAGTCTTCTGGTTTGATTTTTTTTCAATTGTCACATTGTTTTTAAATTGTATTAAACGCACTTTGACCCGTCCCCTAGCGTACTTGTGTAACTAAAATTTGACGCATTGAATATACAATTACAAAGGAGTCATTAGCTTTATTTTAATAAAACGCTTCTTGTATAGTTAAATAATTTTTTGCATTTCCAACTTAGTTTCCAAAATGAAACTTCCTATTTGATGGTGGTAATACACTATCAACGGATTTAATTAAAATTGTGTCGAAATAAATATTTTGTTTCACCGACGTGGTTGCATTTTAGTAATAGTTGATCCGTAGCTACAAATATTTATAATTCATAAAAATGTATCAAAAACATGCAAAATATTAGAACAACTAAAAATGACCTATTTGTTAGTTACAATACTTTATCTAGGATAGGTTGGTATATCAAAACTTATGCTGGCCTGTTGAATGTTAGTAGGCTTATATATTTATTATGTCTGCAGTCAATCAATGATCATTCTTTAAAATATTTGTTAGATAAATCGGACATCACAATATTTACTTAAATGGACCACGCCGTAGTGTTTGAAAAATATTTATACATTCTGCTTATTTTAATAAGTAGATCATTAATTTCATTTTATACATAGTTTAATTTTTATGTAGAGAAATGTAATAATATGATCAAGGAAAATGGATACCCCGTTTGGGAAAAATGTGAGGAATTGTAATAGTGTCTTGTAAAATAAATGTATAAATTATGTAAAAAAGAAACAAAACAAATTTTATAAATAGTATTTTTTAACCATCCCTGTAGTTGATAAAATATTAAGTATTTTTATTTGCGGGAATAGAATTTGTTTATCTTGTAAATTATTTTTAAAAGTATATCAGCAAGATTTATTTTTATGCATAATTAGCGAGTCGTGTCACAACCTTATCTTTACATAAAATTAATAAGACATTTCAATATTACAATGTTCGTTTTTTAAGTTTTCTTTTACTTTTTATTAAAAGGATTGACAATATAAAATTATATTATAATACCTTAAAAAGTCAATAAATGCAGTCTCTATTTTTTGCTTCATTTTTAATTTTTTTAAATTATATGATAAACAAATTCTTTTTTCATCTTTCCATTAAAGTTATTGTATTGTATGACGAGTCATTTAATTAAAGCATTAGCTTAATGAAAAATATGAATATAGGATCCTATTTTATATTATATTTATTTTTCAATTCTATGCCTGTCATGTTTCCCAGTTTCTCCACAGTCTTTAATTGGACCAGTCACAAGACTATCACGTCTCATAATACACCCAAGTAAGTGTTCTTGACCAAATAATTGTTATAAAAACACTGCACGTTTGCAAATATCGACAGATAATTCTGTCTTGTGCCAACTGCACACAAATCAGAGTGATGCAAAAGATAATTAATTTTCAAGGTTTTTACGAGAGAGTTATGATGTAATCTCTATTTTTGTGTATTCCTAAAATGATGCCAAGTCCAGATGTTAAACTAAAAATTAGTTTCCGTACTAAATATTTCATATTACAATCAATGTAAACATTAATGCTTACTCCATTATATTGGCAATCAATCACTAAATAACCTGGACACATTTTGTAAAAATTTAAGATGTTGTATATCATAAACCATGTGCAGTAATTTAATGCTTCTTGTGAAGTTCTATACTACAGAGCACCATTGTAGAAGTTGTGTAGATAATTCTATTTAGGGCTAATTCATTACTATGCTTCCAGCATTTTTTTTTTAATTCACTTGTAATGTTTGCGCTAGAGATGTTTATACGCGTTATACTATTTTTAGGTACTAACCCACCCGCGGTACCTACACTCTATTGGCCGGCGCCACGGGATTGGCCGTAGAGATTTGATATAGTATATGACAAGAAATTAGAAGTTGTTTTTTTAAATGATCGAGTTGAGTTTTGTGAAAATCACTTTTTTTTACGCAGTTATATTTAGATCAGAAAATTTTTATTTCTACTTTTATTTTTGTAGATTGACCAAAATTGGTAAATTTCTACTTGAAATTAACACTTTACTTTCACATTAATTTTACAAATAAATACGTGCCACTAACTATATAATAATTTAAAATATGTATTTTTCATATGCACTTTATTTTTATATTTATGTACATTTCCTACTTTTGAACAAAATGTATACATTATAATTAATTCAAATCGATGAAATAATAATAACATGAAAATTTACAGTGATCTAAGATTTTTACTTCAAGTATTTTATTGTCAAACTGCGCCGTTCAAAATCATTATAATCAAATAAAAGATGATTTTATAAAATAGTCTAACAAACGTATTACATGCATATATACATATTTCAATTTTCCTAAATATTACTCTGTCACTTTTTTATGATTTTTAATTTTGATTTATTTACTTTTACTATTTATACATTATTATTTAAAAAATTGCAAAACTTAGCAAATAAATTGGCTATTTAAAAAAAACAATCATGTGTCTTTCTTATTATTTAAAAAATTGTTATAATAATACCAGTTAAAATTTTGGCCTGTAACCCTCTGACAATTTATTGTATTTAACTTGCAAAGTAAGCAGTAAAAATATGCTATAGCCACTCGAATGTCAGACACTGCCGTAGTCAGCGACTTCTCAGGCGCCCATTCTCCTTTGTTGCCAGTTATCAGAGCTATTAATGGTCTGAATGCATAAATCTTATTTACATATACGATATATTGCGAGCTTAGCAATTCATTATCAAATTTATTTTTTTTAATCGTAACTGAATTCCATTGACCCGACTGACATATTTTCTAAAATAGTCGATAAGACGACACACTTCGCCTCCATTAAATGAATAAAGTAGATTGGTCAAATAATTAGCATTTAGACCATAGTTTTTCTGAGCTGTGCTACTCTAACAATATGCCAACCAGCAAGAGGCGAATGACACCGTGTACAAGTCTCAAATGCGACAAAAAAATACTAGCACATTATGTTAATTGATTTTTAATTTTATCTAAAATTGGGGCACTTTTTAAGCAATGTTAAGTTATAAACTTATTAACATTGTGAATTTTTTACACGCAAATATTAAAATTAGAAGCCTTTAAAAATAGGAAGTACTTGTTGCCATTTTTGTATTATTATTTAATTTTAATGCTTTAATATTAAGTAGGCGTACAGAAATAATTAAAATTATTATAACCACGCACATCCACAAGTGTCTATAAATAAAATATTATGTAGTTTATATAAATGTTTAAGGAATTATATTAGTATATTTGAAAATATTTCTTGACCATATTTTGTTATTGTAGAAATAATTATTGTTTCCTTTATTTGTTATGCGACATTATCCAACTGTACACTAATGTCCAATGAGCTTTTAAATTATTTAAGTAAATGAAAATAAATATATTATTGTTTTATTTAATCACCTTACCTTTATGACTATCTTAGATTTCTTTAAAGACATGCACCAATACACTTAGAGCAGTGACTCTAGACTCGACCGAGGTTGCATGTCAAAAAATGCAGCATATCAAAATCACGTGCATAACTAAAATATTCATTCACTGTGTAATTTATCAGATTCATTAAAAAAAAAACCTTATGTTAATTAATTAGTCACGCTGTGATGATGGTGTTAACTGCTACGTTCACATGCAAATGCTTACAGAACCTATCCAAGAAAAAACTTTTCCATTTTGATTATGGAACCACTTCAATGAAAGTTTTCTTTTAGTGAAACTTTTTTATCCACAGTAGTCATTTTAATCGGTCTTCAAGGGCAATGTCACATAATTCGAAATGAAAACAAACAACTGAATGTTGACATTTATCCCGCTGCTTAATTTAGAGTAATGTTAATGGAACGGAAGGACATGTTCTTTTCAAATATAATAAATATCTATCCTACGGCTCAGTTATATTCATTCCCTCGGAATAAAATTTTTACTTTACTTAACTAATTAATATCGATCCGATTGTAACTACAAAACTAGGAAATATTTTCGAGATGTGTAGGGAGATAACAATCAATGCTTATTATTAATTAGATATTTTAGTTAGCACAAACCCACATTTCATTTTTATATTGTGAAGAAATGGATATATCTGGAGAAATATTGTTGTTTTCAATCATCGTGTATATAGATAATGTTTTCATAATACAGTATACTGCACTCATAAGTATGTCATAGGGCAGGCAGTAATCACAATCTCTAAATGATAAATATATATGTTTATGTGATGGTATTTTTCTCGGCAACTAGAAGCAGACCTGAAACTTAGTAGAACCATGTCCATGTCATTTTTCTAAATATGTATTGCGAAATCGTTGAACTTACAAGTTTATCAGAGGACCATTGAATTTATTGTAAATCTTATATAGAATAAGTATGTAAATATTTATGCGGCCAATGACTTCCCCGTCCTCAGTCAGATTGGACTATTTACACTCATTGAAATATCCTTAACTTATCTAATCTAATCCATAACATTCATTGTTCATTGCGATTTTATCACAAAATAAGATAAAATTTACTTTCTTCAAAATCTGTCACTGCAGTGAATCCTGAAATGGTTTTGAATATGAACACATGAGTTTTTTATCAGTACCATCCTGTCTAGGGCTGACATGATGCAGTTTGGCATTATTTAACATATGAGACATATAACACTATACATATATCGGTTTGGGCAGATCTGAGTTATGAATGCCACAACAACCATACAAAATAAATAAAAAATATTATTAAACACAATTTCTAAGTGAATTTCCCTGTAACACTATATCATCCACTATTCAAATTATATATAAAAATTTTGCTCACTGCTGCAAAATACGTAAGTACAAACACGAGTACATCACTTTTTTTCAATCTCTTATATTAACATATTTCACATGAAATATTTTGTAATAAAGGTTTTTCGTAATAACATACCTAATGTAATATACAATAAAAAAAAACATAAGAATGTATGAAAACTGCAGGTCGTCAGGAGTACATATTATGGTAATAATGCTTTTAAACAAAATATTTTAGAAGTAATGAAAAGCATATTTTATGTAAATAGAGCAGAATAGTCTGCTTCACAGACTTGCTTATCTTGATAGATTTAGTGGCACACATGCTGATTGGGAACCACTGCTGTATGGCCATGAAGCCGTTTGCTGATCTAACAACAGTGATCTGTTAGGAATAAATAAACCATTTCTTCTACATTGATTTTATTGAATTAAGATTACAATTTACATTATTGCTTGGGTCAATCTACACCAAATCACTTCTTGATATAATAATATCTCACATTCACAAAAGACTCAGGTATTTTAGTAGTACATATTCACAATATTACATCCGAGAATAAATTATACAAATAACATCAAGGTACTCTTGTTTAAACCAAAGATAAATAGAAAGGAGAAAGAAAAAATACACTACACAACTTCTACAATCCAAACTGCGTTTTACCATCAAGTCTTATTAATAAATTAATCGGATGCTTAAATAACAATAACTTGTTTTTTAATAAATGATAGGTACATTCGATAATAATATTAATGCATATATAAGAACTAAACTATGATATTGGTAATCGAAAATTATCTTGAATCTTAAAAATACATTTCTTACTTACGACTTACTCATAATTTGCAAAATTAAAATTTATTGACTGCCAATGGAACAATTATGCCACTATAAAAACAGCGATTTTTTAAGACATGTTGATCCCTCCTACGCAAAGCATCATAACTGACAAATAGGTCATTTTTAGTTGTTTTAATATTTAGCACGCATTTGATCAATATTTTAAATGGTAATAATTCTATTGTGTTCAATTGAACAAAAAGTTACCGCCACTTTAAATACTCGTACATGAAAATTCTAGAACTATTCTTTAAAAATTACCTATTTGTTAGTTACAATACCAATACTTTAAGAGGGAGCGATATTTTGAAACATTTTTCACGGAGACCGGAAACCAACCAAATTTCATACACAAATTTTGAATATGGTAGTGACATTTAAAAATAATACATTATAATTGTTTTGTAATGGTCTATTGTGCAATACCACACAATAACGTATTAATGAATTATTAATTGAAAATAAATAAAAACCTTGATCAATCTGTAAACGAAATCTTATCTTCTTCGCAGCAGAGTAACATAATTCATTATCAAAAATTTGCTTGATGACGACTGCTAGAATTCCTGGATAAATATTAATAGCCAGGTTTTCTCCCAATTTTTTCAACTCTTCTTCTACTTAGTGTCAAATAGATTACATCTCAAGCTAGAAAATAACATAATTTTTTTTACTTAACGACAACTTTATGTATGGCACTTATATTGTGGTACTGCAAGCAGACCGAATGCGATAGTGAAAAAGTTAACTAATTCTCACAATCATAATATATAATGAAATCAACAACTGAACAAATTAATGAGAAATGTTTTGCGAAATTTAAAAGTATTTCTTAATATCTTCTGTCAATCTGGCAGTGATGCTGTTTCATTAGGGCACCAAATTTACTTCAATCTTTTTACTAATATCCAGCGCACACCTACCAGAAAGGCACTGTGCGGCATTGCAACTGGAATAATTACGCATTCCGAATGTGTTAACCGTCACGTGTGTGTATTTGTAATGCACCCCTCTCTTCGCATCAAAATGTTATATTATTTTGAACCAGGGAGAATTTTTTAATGGAATCTGAGAATCCTCATTCATCAGGCACATGAATTGTATTTTTCTTAAAATATATTGATATCATCGGTGACCAGGCCAACTGTTATGATCCTCGATATTTCAATTGTAAAAAGTTACTAATACAGCACACAGTCACTAATATAGTATTTAATGAAAAACATAATATATTATAAAAATACAATTTATCAGCTTTGTACCAAATACATAAATAATGTTTGCGGGTTCAGCCAACTGGCCCAGACAATGGCAATATTACATTAAGTGTTTAGAATATGCATATCTTGTTACAATATGAACACAACTTGTATAACACATTTTAATTATGTACGATGTTTAGCCTCTTTGTTTACTATATGTACAGTAATCATCATTATCATCTTTTGGTGCTATCCGAGTCCATGGCCAAATGTTCTCCAGGAATCTCGAGTCAAATTTCTCCAATCCGAAATTTTCAATCTATCTGCACATTTCTTCACTGTATTCACTCATCCCATTATCGAGTGGCCTAGTTCCAGCCGGGGTTCTCTCGAAGACCTTTTAGATGGTCCTCGAATTCTCACAATGTGGCCAACCATCTCTCTCCTCAATCTTATAACTTTCACTATTTTGGGTTGTTTGACGATCTCGTAAAGCTCTTGAGTTGGTGCGAATAAATTATGAATTGTTGGCTGGCCTAAGTATTCAGTAGAACATTTTATCTTCACATACTTTAACAACCTTTTCTCATTTCGCATGGACATCAAGTAAGCAAGTATCAAGGCAAGTTGTAGCTACGAAATTTGGTACATCTGGATAACTATTTGGACGTAATAGATTCTATAGCATTAAATAATATTTCCACTCTCCATACTCTGAGCGAGTTCTAAAGAAAGATTTCCAGATATATTGGTTTCCAAATATCAAATAAAGATCCATCTATTTGAACGTCTGATTATTCTGACTGTTTTGACATCTCAGATATTTGGTTCTCAATGTTCACCTTTAGATTAATGTGTACAGTAAGTATTTCATCTCAGACTGCAGTTCAGTTAACTGTACATTAGGTTGATCGCCACAAATTCATATTACAGACAAGCGCAGTTAGAAAAGGCTTATTTTTACTGTATAGTTGTATGCAAGTGTTTTGTTTAAACTAGGATGGTTTCAGTGTACTACGTTATAGGAAAGTCTATACCCAGAGAGCAATAAATTAACAACAATATTGTTATTTCAGTATTCGAAGTACAGGCCTACCTCGCTTAACGATGCATCGCTGATAATAGCAATTTGAACATTTTAATTCATCATTATTATTTTTGGAGTTGCAAAGCTCTTGTGGCACAGTGTTGATGCTGTGCCGCACTCCAATCGAGTCACGTGATTGTAACGCGTGTCAACCCTGCACAATTGTTTGGTTTACATACAGAATAATTACACACCTAATGTCTTGTACATGTGTTCAAACTACAACATTTATTTATTATTTTTCCTATATGTACATCTGTTTTTTAAACCTACAACTATTACATACGTAATAAATGATAGTGTAAATGTGTTTCTAGGCTTTTATATGCCCTGGCAAGTGAAAAAAAAGGCTGCGATTCGCTTTATGGTGGCAGTCTGGAACGTAAACCGCCGTATAAGCGAGATATGCCTATATGTATTTTTATTCAAATAAAAACATCTCACTTCAAAATCAGTATCTTAAATTTGAAATCATAATTATTTTACGATGAAGGCCTCAAATATTTAACTATTCAATACATTCTGAATAAATTGCGTTTAGATATTTTGTTTGATCGTTAATTAAAACAATAGTAAAAAATCACCATGTAGTAGTAAAAATTTGATTTTTTTACTACATCATTTATAGTAAAAGATTGTATTATCATAACAAATGTTTGTTTTTACTTTTGGTTAACAATTTAACTGTGGTTAAAAATACCAAACTTCGTAACTAGTCAATTTAACCACATACCAAATATTCAAGTTGCTAAAAAAAATCAAAAACAACTGTTGCATATCAATTCAAAAAATTCATTAATATTGCATTTTTTATAAATTAAACTTGTACATTTGAGGCCAGATGTGAACTTTCTCAGACCAAGATACAAACTACACATTGACCACTTTGTAATCTGATGTTCATTGATTAATTTATTAAAAACAATTATGGACCGGAATATTTTACTATTTTTTATCAGTTTATAATATTTAACATTCACAAATTTGCTATTGAGAAGATTGAAAATACAAATAAATAAGTAAGTAGGCACCTTTTAAAAAACAGTAAAATGTTGTCATGTGAACTTCAAGATTGGTAGATACAACATTTGGGAAGAAGTACCTCTTAGAAAACAGCAAAACGACTGAAATTAGTAGTTTTCATTGCAAATTTACATTGTATCACTGGCGTCTAACTTAAATCACAAATTAAGTTTCGTTGTAATGAGCTTGGAGTGTTCAACAAATGTTATTTTAACAGTCAAAATCACTGGTATGCAGGTAGGACTACAGTCCATTATAAGTCTATGATAATGTATATATGAGCTAAAATGATGACTTTGTTCAATAAACGGGGAACTTTAAAGTTAAAGTATCTTAATTCTATGTGGCATGCAACTTAAGGATACAAATCATAGGATTTGATTTTGAAATAATTAATGATTACTAAAATCAATAAAGAAACTATGTACATGATTATTGACAATATTGTGAAAAATTTCTTTGATTGACAAATTGATTGGCTGGCCGGCCTTAATTAAAATTATTTTTTTTACTACAGATTTTTTTGTAGTCTACATTTGCAGAAATTTTGCAACAATGTCACAGTAAAAAAAAAAAGTCAAAAGTCAAATCCTATCAGATATTTCACAATTTTACAGTGAAAAATGTTTACATTTTAAATGGGGTGAAATTTTAAAATCATAAAATAAAATTTATTAACTGACTCAATGTATTTTACAGATGCAAATATTTAAAACACAGTACACTACTTCTGCTTTTACACAACTACCAACGATTTAGACTCGGTGAGAAAAACAATGTACGCACGCACCATCAACAGTAAATGAGTCAATCAAAGGTTTGTATTAAACAGTACAAAATGTATTGCAGTCTCACAATTCTTTCTTCGACTCTTATAGAGTAGACTCTCAATTATTCAAAATCCTATGAACTGGATTTCTGATTAACCAGTTTGCAAAAATAAAAAAATGCCAGATTCTTTGATGGTGGCACGCCTAGCTGGAAAATTACGACTTCAATATATGATGATTTGCAAACCTTATCAAAGTATCATTTTTAACAGGATTTTATCATGCGGGATCCGTATAATTGAGAGTCTATCGTATTAAAAATAAATATTTTAATCCGCACGACACAGTTGCTAGTCCAAAAGCGTTCAATTAGCAACTAAACACTTTTTCTAACATTTATTATAATTATTTGTCTTATAAGATAATTGTTTATGTCAAATTACTACATTTCTAAATCTAGAAACTAACATCATTGGTTTCACTATCAAAATTTAGAGAATTCTCCCATTTAAACATCTACAAGAGAAAATGTCTAATCCATGATCCTCTCAAATGGGATTGAGAAATGGATTTGTCACGTTAGTCACGGAAAGAACTCACTCAAAGCTAAATTTGAGACAGTTCTGTCAATATTGTCACATTTAGATATCTAAGTGAAACACTAAGCAAACGACAGACGCACAATTCATCATACCTGACACTTCTTACCTCGCAACAACACGATAAATATAGTTGCAGAGCAATCAAAGTAATGCGAGTATTTATACAAGCTTTGAGTAATTCTTAACGGAGCATTACATAACTTTTAATATACGAACCGGTATCAAAAGATCACGGCCATGTCACAAATTACATTAAATATAGTTGCCTCCGTTCTAAAGACAGAAATAAAACAGATCGCATCTAATTTCCTACACATTAAATGACTTGTCTCAGTCATAATACAAAAATATTGCAGACATTGTATTTTGTCCTGCAAACCATTGCCTTCCAGCCCCTCTCTGTACACTTTGCATTAGCTATATAATATATTAAAACATTTGTCAATTAAAACTATTGTAGGACAATAAATAATAACAATACACATAACGGTGCCTGTGCGGCAAATGTTGGTGGATTTCAAAATGTTTAAAGAAACGTTGCTAAATAGTGAATATGACATTAAATTAAATCATGGCTAAAATTAGAGTTTAGATTCGAAACAAATTAGATAAATTACTTACACTTCTATTATCGAAAAAATATAGTCACCGCCAGGCCTCGAACCTAGAACTTTATATTGACGGTAACTCTTTTACCAATACACTACAGTGATCCTATAAATTATCATCAAATTTTGATCTATATACGTTACTTTTTAGTGAGGCATCTATTTATGTCCGTTGAAAGTTACCATATTTTTAATTGCAATGTTTCTCAAAAACTTTCAAGTAAAACCTGCTAGGTGGCGCCAGGACATTCAGTCCACATTATAAACAGAAAACATTAACACAACAAAAGATTAATTTTCAATGAAATCACATTTTGTTTGTGAAGTTGTGACTTTTGGAACGTACTTCCTTGATAATTAAAACAAATTAATGAATGAATCACTTAAAAAAATATGCAGAAAAATCAATCTATCGAGAAAATATAGTCACCAAAATATAGAATTGAACTCAACACAAGACAACTGCACACAAGACAGGTGCATACAGAGACAATTGCAAGTGAAAAGTGTACACAAAGTAATTTTAAGTAGATTAATGCAAGTTACCCCATAATAACTTACTCATTTATAATAGATTACATTAAGTTAGGTTATTTAACTTGTAAGTTACGGCAGCAGAGTAATAAACTGAATGTGTGCACATGTCACTGTATGCACTTGTCTTGTATACACTTACCTTATGTGCTGTTGTCGTGGAATCTAAAAATCATGTCCTTCTCCGGAATAACGAACCATCAAGTTTCTGATTGTTATTTCAATCCAGTTAAACACGAGTCACTCACAAAAATTGTAGTTTTTAATCTTGAACTTACCGTCTTCGGTTTCAATGGCCACTAATGCTTACAGCTAAACAGAATAATACATTAAAAACTACACATGTGTATTTCTAACTCTTGTTCAAACATTACGACTAACAAATAAATGCCGTTCATTTAAAGCAGCCAATTTTAAACTTTTGATGGATTCAAATACATTCTAAGCAAAGTAATGAATACAAACACAGAATTTCCGTATAATCCGTTTCATATGTAACATTATCTTAAACGCAATCAGTTCTAAAAACTATTCAATCTCAATGGAATCCAATTTAAAACAGCAGCGGTTGAATCTTATTAAACAGTCCGTACACCTATTTAATGTCAGCTCTCTCGAGAGAGAAGTAAAAATCAATAATGCAGACAACGGAGCCAAATTAAAACCAAATTTGAGAGCCTGTCAAAAAGTGTCAAATGTATGACTTGTATAATAGTGCATATACACAGATGAGACATTTATCTCTCATCTCAAAGCCTTAGATGTAAAGGTCGGTATGCATCCGTTGATTATTCTATTCTAATTCAATAGACAACGGATGACAGTTCACTTCACACTCAACTCTGTACTGCTTTTTATATGACTTTTGTGTGTATTAGATAAAACATTCTCTAGAGAGAGCACGGATACTGGGATATGACCATGTTCTGTATAAAACTGTATTGTGTCAGTAATACTGTAACATTAATTAAAAGCATTAAATGCACAATGCTTTCCGGAAATCATCATCAAATAATTAATAATCATAAAAATAAACAAAATACTTGAATAGGGTAGTAGTTGACTATCATTTAAAACACATGTATTTTGTATATATTGATAAGGATAAGGTAGTTGTACATATTAACCCCTCCTACACAAAATAATTGTATTAACCGATCTCCATAATAAAGTAATTGAATATATCGACCCATCCTAAATTAAGTATCCTGGTGACACGGTGGTGATCGGTTAAAATCTCCGATATACAAATATCAACCACTGCTATCTTCTATGTAAAGTATTGCATACATACATATACATAAATAATTTTAAATTGTTTTAGTATTTCACATGTATTTAAAAAAACAATTATGTATTGTGTGTCCAATAGAATGTAATAGAAAAAATACATAAAAAAATTACTACCACTTAAAATATGTATCAAATACATGTGAAATACTAGAACAACTAAAACTGAACTATTTGTTATATACAAAACGATATACGTAGGAAGGGTCGACACGGTTGATTCTGTTAATTTGTGATACCGTACTAAATAGTTGTAAAAAATATGATTTCATTTATAATTAAATACGTTTAGAATGACAAGATGAAAGGTTCTAAGAGCACAATAAAGGACTTACTAGGGATACCATAATATAGGCCTGTCAGGGGAGAGTACAAGTTTAAATTTTCTACACATGGAACGCCAGGAAATTTTTAATACTCGCCCATCCGTCTACCATTCATTTTAGAATTAGTGATTGTTTCGTTTATTTATTCAACTAACAAAAATTGATACTACTTTGCTAATATTTTTTAATCACATCACACTACAAACTCGGGTGCCCAATTTGGGCAGTAGATAGGCTGACTGATCAAAATGAACATTATCCTTTCAACAGCCAACCATATTTGACATGGAGATACCACATATGATACGGATAGGCTTTAAGGTGTCGACATAAATGTCTTAAAACTGAAAACTATCATCCACAAACAGCAGAATGATTTAAAGTATATGACTTTTAAAATCATATTTAATCATGTCTCTGCAAGGTGGAAAAGTGTGTGCAATCACGCTTATGGCTTGGTGTAATATGCTAAGTTTGATATGTTAACTCGCTCAAGGCATTTAAAAGGTTAAAAAACATTGAGTTATTATTTCCACATAATCATTTATCATTACAACTCGTTATATATTAAAATTTATGATTTTGGCCTGATCAACAGACGAGTGGGCCTGTGTCAGACCTATTGATTCACAGAATCGTGTGGTGCCAAAACCAGAAGGTGGGGGGTTCATTTTTATCATCAGTCCTTTTCAGCATTACACTTGCAATAAACGTAGATTTTAATGAAGAATTTAAAAAAAAACAAGAAGTCTTACGCGTTACATGATACTTTAAAAACACCAACAGACTAAGCGGTACTGGTTTCAATCTATCAAAACATGAATACTCATTTGTTGTTATTTAATGTTAGGATATCTATACGACATATATCGACCCCCTCTAAGTAAAATATGGAAACTAACCAACAGGTGTTCTAGTATTTGATTTTAAATGGGAGAAATTTTTTTATATATTGTATTCTACATATTACATTCTAATGAAAACAATATATAAAAAAATTAACTGCTATTTAAAAATATATCAAATACATCCAAAATACTAGAACAACTAAAAACGATACCATGGGATGTTATCATTTGTAGCAATCCAACTGTAATGTCAAAGCTAACTAAGATAGCCATGTGGGCAACAACCTACTGTATTTCTTGCTTGGTTGGTATTATTGAACTATGTTTCTGTTTGTTTTATGTATACACAATAAATACAACTCCCAGTTCACAATGAAATCAATAAATTAAATTCCTCTTTCATTATTAATACATTATGTTAGGCAGAAAAAATGGTGAGCAACATTCTGAAATGGGACGCTTTTTTTGTCAGCTTTGAAGTCTACCAAAGATATCAATATTTATATCATATCCTTTTATATAAATCATTGAAATAATATATGCACTAGTCAGTTGAGCAGAGAAAATTAATATCACTGAATATTCACTCGCCATGTGGTAAAGTTATCTAGAAAAATCCACTTGCGTTTGCAAACATTTTAAAAATGGTATATAAATATACTTGTTTCACGAGTCTGTGTGTGCGAAAAAAAAATAACAGTATCGTATAATAATAAAAACTGATTAACTCAAACAAATTGCTAAATCATAATTGTAATTTATATTTTTCTTCGGTTTATGTATTCGAGACAATTAAATTTTATCACGTAAAACTGCACGAAAGCATTAAGACAAGTACTGTTAACAAAATATTTATAATTTTTTTTAAATGAGTTGAATTACAACAGCATTAGTTAAAAAAATATTTCACGCGAACACCTTGTACGTTATTTATGTTCATTTGAAACAATTGCCACGTCTAGACTTTGTGTAAAATGTACATTTAGCTCGATTAGCACTCTACTCAATAGGAAAACAAAATTAACCAGCCATAAAACAGAATGACACGATCAACGTTCATGTGTCGTAATCTTCATCGAGCTGCATATCAAGTGACGAACCCTTCCGGAAAGTGTTTGATGTTAATGTCGCGGGTGCACTTTTAAGGACAGGATTTATCGGTAGCAAAGGAGGAGGCTCGTTTGAAACGTGACCTTTTCTCTTCTTAGCCACAATCGTGGACGGACTAGGCACATTACGATCTGACTCAAATTTGTAATTAGACAAATCCAAATGAAATTTTGGGTTCTGTCCATCAGTTGTAATATCTATTTTAATCTTCGGAACACTCAAGTCTTCTACTTCATTCAAATTTGAGGCAGCTGCTGTGGAATTTCTTAAATGCGGAGAGTGTGGACTGTCATACAGAGATGTTGTTCTTTTCAACGTCTGCAAGGCTGGAGGCGGTCCTTTCTTTGCAGATCCGAATTGATTCAAACTCTCCGATCTTTGTAGTCCCGTTTTAAAAATACCACTGTCTTTAAAAATTGGAGTGTGCGGTTGTCTGATCAATGTCGGTGTGAATGGTTGATTATTTCTTTCAGTTTGCGGAGTCATAGGCATTGATGACAAGTCTAAATGAAACATGGGAGTTGTTGGAGTTTTTGTTGTTGTCGTTTTGGTGTTATCTCTAAATCCTCTCGACAGATCGATGTGCAATCGTGGAACTGTTGGCTCTAAAATTTTAATTTCCGAGTGCACACCGATTGTATCTTTGAATCCTGCATTCAAATAGCTCGACCTTGTGACGTTAACTTCTTCCGTTTGCTTATAGAATCCGGCAGAACGGGAATACTCTGGATTTGGTTGAATGACAGAACTATAAACGGGAGTTTCTTTCTTGTCGCTGTCATCGTCTTCTTTCAATGTTTCCTGATAGAAATTTGGTAACCTACTCGGCCTCGGCGCGGCCGGTTGCGATACGGACGCTGCAGAAGTAATAATCAACGGTGCACTGGGTTGCACACTGGGTAAAATGATTTCCAGTTTTGGTATCGTCAACGGGACAGCATTCTGTTTATCTGTTTGTCTATTGGGGTATTGCCTGATGTTCCTCCCATTGCCGTGTAAGCTTTTTGTTCGCTTATTGACTGGTTCATAGTCGCTGCCTGAGTCACTTGATTGCCCGTTATTATGACTAGACGCAGTTGGCCGGGTCTGCCTGGGTTTGGACTCTGGAAACCTGGATGCGGTGGGAGAACTCTCGCCGCTTTTGTTATGCGCCGCTTCTTTTTCCTCTGCTTGTGAGACGTCCGGTATATTTTTTACCTGAAAATAAAATAATCTATTGAATAATAAGATGCTTTAAAATGATTAAATCTAGTATGCTAATGCTAGGGTCTCTACAATAGCGTGCACTAAAAGAAAATGGTTGTACATCAGGGTGTGTTTTACTATGGCTTCCAAGACAGTTTAATGGTGTAAAGGTTATATGAAGAGTAAAACTCCGTTAATTTGTAACCCTATATTTCGTATTTTTACAGAATTCATACTTTTTTCAAAAAAAATCGCCCCAAAAATAACATTTCATACTAATTTCTACCGATAATTCGTAAAATCTGATTATTCGTACTTCGTATGCGTTTTTGATACCCTTAAATAAATAATTTGTTCGTGTAATTTGCATATTTGCTAATCTTTTTAAATCCCTAAACTCGTGGGAAGGCATTTGACCTTCATCCCTTCGTAAACATCTGCAACTAGCCCTGCCTACCGGCTAATCACGACGCCGCGCACTGGCATAACAGGTGCAGAACTAAGTTTTGCCATATGACATATGGCAAAACTCACGTACATAATATGATATGTACATCAAATTTCATAGTGCATTTTATAAAATTTATTGTCGTTAAAATAATGTTTTCATTGAATCACTTTATTTAGTTTCTATGTTTATGAAACGTTGCGATTTGCATATGTAGGTACTAAAGAAACTACATAAATCTTTTGTATTTAAATACGTCGACATATTTTATTCATCTTTTTTTCACATTACGTTCTCTAAAATGGCATCAACATCTTGTAATTCGTACAAATCCTTGACCATTTGGATAAATGGAGCTTATTTTGAAAACTGACAAAAAATTGATATCAAAAATAAAATTGGTGGAAAAAATCAAATCCTGAAAACCTCTCTGGGTTCGAACTTGAAAATTCACGAGAAAATAATAAGCCTCAACCAACAAGACCAACGTGATATGAAGATTTAAAAGTTTTTAATTATTTTTCACGCGCATCTTAAATATTCTAATTCGGATGGAAAAGGTGAATTCAACCGCCAATCAAATTAATGTGTGTGATTTTGTTCCCTTGAGAAACTGCCGTATGAAAATCGCGATGTCAACAGTGGCAACGCGCACTAAATCGCAGACACAGTAAACCAACGCGTTTATATAAAAAAAAAATCTAATGTTGCCTTTAAAAACTCATTATTTGTAATTTGGATTTTTTTTTAAATTTCGGTCCCATGAGTTACGAATTAACAGAGTTTTACTGTATTAGAATGGAAATCCATTTTTTTCCCGGTTGGATAGTTTTATCAGATATTATGGAAGAGTTCAGATGATTAGATGAACACTTTATAAGAAAAATAGGCGAGTATATTCCAACACTTGTGTATAAAAAAAGTTAGTCCAATCATTGAATTTTATGTACTGTATAATGTACTGTGTAATGTACATTTACTGTAATTTGTTAATTTATCTCAATTGAGATTTGTCTCCGTAATCTTGGTTTCAAGATTATAAGAAAATATATTTTGTTTATGCGATAATTTACCAAAATTAAGATACTTTGTAGCACGCGGAAAATGCATCTAATGGTTGCGGTCTTTCTTATAATGCTTGTATTGTCTTAATTATGACAAATAACATTCAGTTTATTAATTTTAAATGAGTATAAGGTTCCTATATAAGTAATAGTTTAAAAACAGGCAAGTCTAGTGTATAACGTCTGATATAAATTAATAATAAAAATCCACATTTTCATAAATAACACGAAAATTGAAATTATTATTGAAGGCGCTGTCTTAAGCAATTTGGTAGAAAATACGACTATGTACAGATAAACAAAAGCAAATGTCTAATAATGTCTAATAAAATTCCAAAATTAAATTGAAGAAAATAATTTCCATACGGGATTTCCACACAAAGAATAGGATTTAGTGAAGGTTCAATGGGCAGACCATATTTTAAGATATAGAGACAGTAGAGAACAGAAGAGAATGGCAGAATCATGGGGAGGCCTGTATCTATCCAGCATTGGATCGATAATGACTGATAAAGACTTACAAATTCTGAAATTAGAGATCTCAGAGGTGATGGGCAGCAAACGACAATTGTTTAAGACTGACTGAAAATTTAAAACATTTATTATTGCAAAATGGCTTCAGATCTGCCACAGTCTAATCTGCCACGGAAAAGTTTTTGGCGAAAAATCAAAAACTTTTTGTGCCTTAGTAGATCTACAAAAGGATAGATTTATAAGATAAAGGTTATGGAAAGTACTCTCTGATTACAGGGTGAATAGTAAACTTATACACACAATCGCATCCCAATATGAAGGAAGTTCTGCGTGTGTAAGACTCAATGGAACAATCACACCATGGTTTTACATTACAAGGGTGTCAAGCAGGATTGTGTAATGTCTCCATGGCTATTCAACTTGTATATGGATAATTGTGTGAAAGAACTGGAATGTATGAATGTAGGAGCAAAAATGGGTGATTTGTTTGTATGCTGTTTATTGTACGCCAATGATGCAGTACTAAAGCGAATAATAAAAAAAAACTACAAAGTCTAGTGAGTAGAATGTATGATGTATGCAAGGAAAGCGACCTTATTATGAATGTCAACTAAACGAAATTGATGGTATTTGAGCAGGAGGAAAGCAAGACATCGTGCAAAATACTTGTAGGCAATGAATGTTTGGAACAAGTAGATGACTTTGTGTATTTGGGAAGTATGTTTGATAGAAACGGAAAAGCTGAGAATGATATCAAAAGGACGGTGACTGCAGGGAATAAAGTGAACGGCGCATTGAATGGAATTATATCTAACGGGAACTTGTCAACCGAGGCAAGACTAGCGGTACACAATGGAGTCCTGGTACCGACACTGATGTATTGAAGTGAGGCCTGGAGCTGGTAGAAGAGGAACGAAAGTAGACTGAATGCAGCGGAAATGAGATCACTTAGGTGTATATGTGGCAAATCTATTTAGGACAGAGTAAAGAATGAAGAAATAAGGAAAAAGTGTAAGGCTGATGTTAATATAATGAGTAGTATTACGAAAGGATCACTTAGGTGGTTTGGTCATATAGAATGGATGAATGAGAAGAGAACGATACGAAAGATATATGATGCAAGTATTGATGGCATCAAAAATAAAGGATGTCCGCGGAAGACTTGGCATGACCAGATAAACTGGATACTGGAGAACGATTATGTTAGAAGTAAACTTGTATGAGAAGATGTATGAATGTGGATGAGACGAGAATTGTGTGTCAAGACAGAAGAATGTGGCATTCTATCCTCTCTGCCTATCCCCGCGGAGAAACGGCACAATGGTAAGTTAGCTACCTTGTTAATTTGTTTTATTTACATAATGCTCGGCTTTATTACAAAGTTCAAAAATTCTGCAATATAGTCACTACTTGCAAATCTTAACTATGCGATTTATATTTAATGCAATTATTAATACAAATTAAATGTATTAATTAGAAAGATATACATACAGATAAACTCAATTTATCAAAAAAAATATTTTAGCTGCCACCAGGATTTGAACCAGGATCTCTTCCTATCCAGGAAAATGCGTGATAGTAAGTTGGTTACTTACCATTGCCTACCCGCTACAAACGTTTTTAATTTGCCGATAGCCAAAAATAAAATTAAAATCTAAACCTAAAATTATTTTTTATGAACATTTATGCCCTTACGCAATCAACTAATTGATAATAGAATAAGATAAAAAAAAAATTAAACAGACATTTATTATCTGGAAAATTTAAACAATTCTATAAATGTGGCATCAGCCGATTGCTTTCTGCTAGTGTATGTATTAAATAAATTGTGCAGTTATACTCTTTATTTTAATATTAAGATTTTTAAAAAGCCCACATTTCAAATGTCTTGTATTTCTGTATAATTTTCTAATTTGAATAATTCTTTACACTTTGACTGGCCTTCGGTACTTCCAGATTGTAAAAATAAAAAAGTGTAGCTCGTGATTTGTCACATCCTCCAGTGATTAAGAAATTACATATGCAGACAAATAAAAAGTACAGGTTTTTACTAATTACATCACAAATTATATTATCCTAAATAATGTGTTCGCTTCAAACTTACTCGTTAGCATTGATAATTTAAAAAAATTAAAAAGTAGTAATACAGAAAAAAAAATGCTACAAAAAATGTGCCTTAGGTATTTGAGAAGACCATAGTGATTTGAATTATGAATAGTATTTTAACCCCTGATAAAAAACTCTTGATTGATTAAAAAAAACACTCGATTGGCTGTACTAAGGTTGTCAGATTAGTCGATTCTGATGCCAATATTGACATAAGAAAAATATATTGTTTATTTGGGAATATTGAAATGGTTGCATATTAAATAAATGCCAATTCCGAACCTCTCAGTGCTTGACAACTCACATTAAGAATCACACAATGAAACAATAAAATGCATTAGTTATGAGGTACAGTCGGATATTCTAGAATTAACGTATTTGGCTGTAGAACCTCATTTGCTTTGTTCATTCTAGTATATATTGATATGTATTGTGAGGTAACCCGTATCAGGTCCACACAACCTAGAGCAAAAATACCTTTCAGCACAACTATTTTAATGGCCATGTTAAGAGACAATCTTTGAAATACAAATTTTATTCCCGTGGGATTCTTTGGAGACAGATCTCAACTATCATATTCCCTGTGTACATGTCACATCTCAAAAATTCACTGTCGCGTCTTATTTTATTTTATGCTCGTACTTCAAATGTCATTATCGTTATTTTATTGATTTTGAATCTCCCCAGCAGCAGTTAAAATGGAATAAATGTAGAATTTAGCGCCTTATGTTAATATTAATGTTCAACGACTTGTCTAATTTTCAGAATAGATAGTTGGAGGGATCTATGGTGGTTTTAAATAATTAAATAATAAAGTTTTTGCCTCTTTCTAAGAATCTCAAGCTGATATCTGAATTTATTTCCAGATCAAAATCTCAATACGTGTACATAGTATTGAGATATATCTCTGAGATTATCTCATTGTGTTTACTTCAATGGACACAGGCCACAACGGGGAAAATATAATACAAAATCAAAAATATTATATTTTTGACTTTAATAAAAAAAAACCTCTAATTAAAATCAAAATCCAGCGAGCAGTCCCTGACACATCGACAAGTCATTCACAAGACTAAACTAAAAAAAAAAGATAAATCACCAACGACGGAAAATGGTATTTTCCTACATGGCTCAGTCCAGTGTCTCTGTTTGTCATAGCTTCCCAATTTTATTGATAACAGCTGTCTGTTGCAACATTTTTCATTATAGCGTCATTCATTATAGCATACCCAACTGTACTTAGAATCAATGAATTAAAATCTCAGGCAAAACTATACACAAAAATATTTTTAATGAATATATGATAAATTTTTAAAAATCAGGAATAAATAACCGTAAAGTGAATATGTACACAAATATAGTAAAATTATACAACTTTGTTCCAAATTCAACATTTTATTCAAATCGACTTAATTAATTTGTAACAAATAATTGCATGCTCTCCAGTAATTATTTATAAAAATGGCGCCATTATAATATAAACAAATTACACTTTATCATTTGATTTAATGACCAAAGTTGATTTTTTGTATTATTATTCCTAATGGAATTTTACGCACGATTTGTGAACATCAGGCATAATAAACTCGGTCTTATAAATATTGTAATACACAAAATACCCAAAGATTTTACCTGCTTACCTCCTACCATCAAAGACAGTGTTGCAGTTTAAATATTGAGATATTGGAAAAGGAAAGAACCTAACTTAACTTTTTTCTATGTTTAGAGATAATTGAAGAGGAAAAAAGTAAATCTATGGTAATTTATTACATATGAAATAAGAATGTATTGCAATATATAGAAATTATTTAAAATATCTATTATATATTATTTTTATCAATATAATATATGCAATTTGATAAGTCATGATGTTTTTCATGAATGGTAATAAAATGTGTTGTTTCGGTCCCCTTTCACACTTATTAATTCTCATTGCATTAATAATTTAAAATATGTACTGGTTTAAAATCTGTCAGTCTAATAATAATGTCACTTAGAATTCTATGCCCAGCCTCAAAACTAATACGTAATCAATTTCAAAATGGACACAATTATTTTACCCGGTGGTTTCTTTCAAGTTTTCATAATTTTTACACATTACATACTCATATGTTTATCCTCTTTACTACTAAATAAAAGCTTTTATCCTATAATCGTAATATTCCGCTTATTACGCATTAATTATTATTATCTTATATTAAAATCTCACTGCCTCTTTTGTTTCTAAGAAATTATTATCATTATTGAATATTGCCTGTTGTACATATATTATTTAATACAAATAAATAAAAGTTAAAAAACCCGCTCAAATACAATTAATAAACAGAGAATTATAAAATGACAGTTACCATATCTCTCAGGAAGTCGAACCTAGACTCAGCTAAGATACATTGCTTCAGATGTGACGGACTTAGGGTCTTGGCGTTGCGGCTCTGCGTAACCTGCAAGGACTTGGTAAGCAAAGACTCCACAAACAGCTCCAGGGTCCGAGGTGTGACTCAGTTAAGGAAATACGTATTCACCACATAAAGAAATAATATAATCACTATATATCATCAAGCTTTGTTAATTAATTAATTCATTACCTTAATTTACTAAATTATCATTTTAACTTAATAATGAAGGAACGATTATATTCTGATGAACAACTTCACAAATAATTGAATTTATTATCACAAATTGTTTAAAAAGTTCTAGCAGGGTTCTTTTACTTTTTTCTTATAAATAAACTAAACTTTGTACTACACACATTTTGAGTTATATTTTGGTCATGATTTTAATTTCGAGAGGTGCAGTCCCTTATATCGACAGATAAAAATAACAACTAAATTAACACAGTTTGGGTGCTGACTTGTGACCAAGTATTCTATCAGAAATCTATTGTTTTCTATAAGAATAAAAACAATAACCAAATACTTAATTATTTGCATGAACTTTTAAAAGAATTATTATATGCACCTTAATTTTTTTTTCCAGAGACGTTTTTTAATACACTATCGGCTCGCTTGATACTATCGGCAGACTCAGCAGTTATCTGTTAGCCATGAAAGGTAGCGCAAACGCTGCGTCATTACCGGAATGGTACATTATGTATTTTATTACGTACAATTATTTTAAGAATATATCTGACTGGGTATTTGTTTGCTTTATTGGTTATAATAAATTGTTCTATGGTAGACTACTTCTTCATTTTTTTTTTAAATTAATTATATTTTCAATAATGAAATATAAATCTTACGACTACGTACTCACTGGCTGTACGGCCATTACTATCAATAAGGAATTAGCATAGCCAATTGCTTTCTATTAATTATTATTATGTATAGAAAAATGTTGTACTTTCACCATTTTACTTTAATAAATGTTGTAAAATGAATATTATCATTTTTATTGATAAAAAAATGTATAGTTCTTATAAAATATAATGAGAAACAATTTGACTAATTTATAATTGCAATAAATTAAGCTGATTATAGTTTATGGAAAATAAAACAAATCGAGCACACATAGCTAAAATGCGCAAGATGAAATTACTTCTAAAACAATTAGTTAAGTGAAATGCAAATGTATTATTTTAACAAAACAAAATGTACACATCTTTGGAGTGTGCTGAAATCAACAACATTCTCATTTCTGAATCAGCAGTATTTCATAGAAAAACACTATAGTAATCAATTATGAGATAAAACACACAAGTCCATTGTTTAAATATGGAATGAATAATCTCTGGCGCTGATAATTATAAATGAGTCAAATTGAAAACATTTGCAAGCAATGTATTTTTTAACTTTCATGATGACAAGCAAACTGTAAACGTAATCAATTCGATAGTAACTTCCAACAACAGCACGCAAAAGCGTCCCAACAATATTTGTAAACAAACCTACAACACATAATACCAATTGGAATATGAAACATGAAACGACCGCCCAACTGACAAAATAAAACCATGAAAAAGGATATAGATTATGACTGGAACCGCCTGCGCCACCTTTCCAACTTCCTCGTCCGTTTGCATTATTTTCTTGATCCGCCCCTGCAAAAAATGAAGGCTAGGTCATGTCAAAAGAACGCAAAAGCTCAACAATGGGGAAAATTCAACCCCAATGGTGGAAATTTACTCACCGCAGGAAAGCGCGCATTGTACTTTTTCTTCTTTGACGGCATTTTTGCCTGTCTGGAGATTATAACTTAAATTAAAACGTTTCAACAGCACCACTGACGGCGGACAAAAACATTTGCACAAAATTTTGAGGTTATTGAGAAGATTTTCTCGACCCACTTCATTTTTATATGAATCTGACAACTGTAAAAATGTCGACATTCACAAAGTGGTCAGTGAGAGTAGTTAATCAAGTACCTACTTTCAGTTTTATTTTTTACAAGAGAGATTTTTAGTTTTAACCTTCAACAATTTTAAACAATGTTATACATGTATAAATAAATGTATTTAATTTTAACTTAATAAATAGTTATTTCCCCATTTAAATTTACTGTACCAGAGTTGCTAGTTTTTTTGTTGTATGAACTAATTAATTTTTCATATTCAT
This sequence comes from Eubasilissa splendida, assembly GCA_031772225.1. Lineage (NCBI taxonomy): Eukaryota > Metazoa > Arthropoda > Insecta > Trichoptera > Phryganeidae > Eubasilissa > Eubasilissa splendida. The sequence goes on from CM062863.1 coordinate 22,125,998, forward strand.
TTCATTTAACGTGATTTTCTCAAAAACCTTTATGTTATTTATAAAATAATAGAGAGACCAATTCCCAATTAAATTATTTCAAAAGGCTTCCATTGTAGGTTTATTGTGAAAAGATGATTGTATATCAAAGAAAAATAACTGGGTAGTGTTTAGTTTATATTACGCATTTATAAATAATGCATCTATTAGATTAGAAGAGATTAATGCATAGATAAGGATTAATGTGCACTAATTTTATTGTCATACGAGAAACGGCTTCCGGCCTATGTTGCCTCTCTCTAACGTGTAATCAAACTTACGGTGGGCAGAGGTCATACATTGAGGGACAGGTTAAATGAAAAAATACATGAAAACAAATATCTGATTATGTATTCACTTCTACACGGATTATGGACAGGTGTAGGAGGATTTATAAGATTTATTCATATCACACGATCAAGCACCGGGATTGATAAGCGTGACATCCTTTCCTCCCTGCTTACCCCTGTAGGGAAATTTCGCTAGCTTTACTGACTTATTAAAAATAATGTTTACGGTAGCAATTACCCACGTATGGAAGGCCATTGTAAAATTACTTCGTTCTTTGACAAAAAAAATCTAGGAACAATGCCTTATTTATGACGATAGGAAAACGGCTCGACTCTTGTGGAATATGGTCCTTACAATGTCAATAAACACCCCGTGAATTCATCTTGTCGCCATTGTTTACACTTATTGGTTATTACGCAATCCACTGGACCCTGGAGGAATTACGTCTGTCACTCGGTAGTTTGTTCTGTCTTATGTCAAAACCAAAACCAAATGGCTTCTTTGCCGTTCGGACCACCGTGGACGGCATAACGACCAATGGCTCTAACGCGCTTTCGATCAATTATTTAAATTATTCCCATTAAATTTAGCGCGCCCGCATCATTATCAATTTTGGTTACATCAAGAAGAGTTACAAATTATTCTAATTTAACACACAATTCTTGCCTTTTCCATATTCGTACATCTTCTGTATGCATACTAGTCGATCGTTGAAAATCCTCCATCTTTTTTAATTTGATTTTCCTGGTCATGCCAAATTTATGTGCCTTTCACTAAAGCCCTTTATTTCTTCTACCTTTAACATTCATTGAATTCGCATATGTCTTTCTTACTATCCTCTTCTCATTCAATCCTTTCACGTGACCAAACTATTTATTCTGTTTACTATGTTTGAGCATGAGATTTCAGGATGAATTTTTAAATAGATAACACATTTAAAATTAATATTCTTACTATTTAAAATAAGATTTCCTTTAATTAAGATTTAATTAACCAATTTTCAAGTCATATGATCGAGTCAAATATAATGGGGACCAGAAAAATATTTTTGATACTTGACACTTCATTTTTATATTCCACATCGATATTATTATGTAGGTAAAATGTGACTCGAAAAATCATCCACAGCGAAACAAACTCACAACACAAGATATTTCATTATGATATTGAAAATCTTCGCTTCTATATGATACCAAGTTGTAAGAAAATGTTTTATTGGTACACTAATAATGGTATATTTTTATGGGTTATATTAGAAAGTCTAGTGTAATGTCACGTAAAATATTTTTGTAATGGTAGTATTATATTATTTTATCCATAGACTTTACTTAACAGAATGTAATTTTGACAAATTTGGTATTTTATTAAAACTTCATAAATAATTTATTTTTTATCTAAGACTTATTTATATTTATTATCTGTGATTATTTTTGCTCATTGCATATCTCATATCTATGCTTATCGTTTGACTGTTTCTGTTTCTGACTGTTTCGTCATGTCGCTCTCGAGGTGCGTATTTTGTGTCTTTTATATGTTTACATGAAAGTTTCGACAGAATTGAATATTAAAATTATTGAAACTTAATTTCTAACGTCTATTATACTATTACAATAGTTTTCATTTACTACTTTTGCAAGGATATTATCAGTTTTGACTGTGAAGTTGTCATGTGTCACATCTCCACACATTTACCGTTTTCTTATTTATTTTAGTGAATTTTATATGGGCTAATTAAGTTTTCGTTCGTTACAGCATTCTACCGGCTCCAACACAAAAAATCTGGGATAGAGATGACGAAAGAAGAAGCCAAGTTGGTCAGAGGATCGGTAGTGCGTTAGTCGTCACCCAGTCTAGCATTCCCCCCTATGGAAAGAGGAAAGGATGGGTGCCGAGATCGGAAGAAGATTTTGCAGGCAATTTTTTATTCTGTCTGATAAGCTGACTGCTTTCTATCATATTAACCTCGTATTCTATCTCTGGCAATCAGTTGCTACTCGAGAGTATTGTGTAGGATTGTAAATTTTCCGTATCCGCAAAAGTGCGATTTGGAGATATTCGTCAATTTGAAACTAAAGAAATCAGTTCTATACAATAGCAAAAATATGTTTTTTTGTATGTATTACATGGTTTTTTGTTCATTGCAGATGGAGGAGCGTTTCCAGAAATTCTGGTGGCGCAGCATCCTATGAGCATGGGACTGCGCAGCAAGGAAGTGAGTGGGGGCGGAAAGGTGTTGGCTGTGAGGCTGGACGATCAAGGCAGGGTCAAGTATGATGCCATCGCTAGGCAAGGACATGCTAAAGACAAGGTAATAAATTAACAACATAATCTTAAACCCACAGCATACTGTGCTAGAAAAATCCCTCACGCAGCCGTGATGACAACTCATGTAACCCAAATGGATTTTGCAATTTTTAAGTGTTTTAAATGAGAAAAAAGTGCTTTTACTAGTTTTAATGGCTGTAAGATAGTTAGTATCATATTTTTACTCCAAATATTGAGTATTTTAAGTGAAATATTGATAAATATCATCATAAAACGAAGGATTCATCATACGCAAATAAATGATGCGGACATTAGGACCGGCGACATGTGCCGAAATGAACCGTGCTTGTCGCGGCGCGGGGCGAGGGAATCCGATTTGTTTATACAGACATCTCGTAAATAATGTCTCGATATAAAAATCCACACAAAAAACTTGCATTGAACAAACAATACAGGCTAATGGCATAAACAATATAGTTTATTAATAGAATACAAACATTGGGACAGTAATAATATGATCCTCTCGTGTCTCCAAGAGCTCTCGGACAAATATTTGTTTATATCAAGTGATGAACAAAAGAGCGGCTTCATTAAAACGCGTCATTTTTGTTATAATAATTTCTAACAATTCTGGCTCTGATTCAAATACACCAACATCATTAAAATAAACAACGAAACACGAAAATAAAATTGATATTTGTTGACTTACCGAGTGTGTCATTAACGTGTATTTAGTGAGAATAATTCATCGCCTATCCAGGGTCATAACACGATAACACAAACAAAACTAACAAAAAACTATTAGAAAAAAGAATAGAAATGTTAATAAATCACATGGTACTATTTTTACAGTTTAGGCATATAATACTTTTGCTAGGAATTCAGTTGGGATTTCTCTTTTGTTTTTGCGAAGTGTACCCGTGAGAGTTAATTTTTTTGAAAACAAATGTTCTGCCAGCGGCACTGACATAAAAAAATTATCTGTGGTAACACCTCGATTCGTTCCATAATATTGTTGAACCAAGTTTGTCACTACCTGATGTCCCTGGTTTTTCTCCTTCTGGTTATCGGTCATTGCATATTTAATATGTAGGCGTTAGCCGAATCAGCAACGGTCCAAATCTTAATCCCATATTTTCCAGGCTTACTTTTCATGTAAACCCGGAATGGACAATTTCCTCTAAAGGTGGCTAAACGTTCATCCACTGTTATATTAAGCTGGGAGAATAAAGTGTTTTACAGGAGTTAGTGAATTTTTATACCTCTAATTTATTTCTAGAGTCCAGTATTCTCGCTTGCCTAGTTGACCGATTGTTAAAACGTATCGTACTAAATATACATTTAAACCTATTTCGAGACATTGCGGCGGTGACGAAAGGCTGTAGATAGAAATTCACTGGTCCACAACTCGTTCAGTTGTAATTTTCTTCCTCGATTTCTACCCGATGCCAGCAATATTGCGATGAACGTATACATCTCGTCGACAGTAATAAGACGAATGGTTTTATTTGGATCGTCTCTTTGCAAACTATCACAGTGACGATTTGTCTCTAAACAAATCTCCTCAACCATTTCCTTTTTTATAAATAGATAAAATATATTGCTAATAACTGTCACATTTTCACTTTCATTTCGTAATCCAGGATTTTCACATAAAATATTATGAGCTCGACGTTTAGACAGTGGAGGTGGTTGCGAGCTCCATTCAATGCCTGATTTTGATTTAAAAGTAAAGGTTTCACTGTTATTTTCAATGCGTTCAATATCGTCACTAATATCAGTTACACAGGTGTTTTCTTGAAAATTAATAGAACTTTCCGTGTCAAATTCACTTATTTCTTCATAATCACTTTCGATAACACTCGTATCTTCCTGAAATTCTATAAAGTCTTCGGTATCCGTAATATTATCACAATTTTCAAACTTCACATCAGAATCATAGTTCGGCAAGGATTTCAATTTCTTCCTCCGTTAAGTTGATGCCATGATGGATAAAAAACGCGTCAAACTATCGGCCTATGCTGTATTAGTGGTAAATCGTTTTCGCCCCGGCTAGCCGATAACAGACAATTGCTATTACGCGTGTGTTATAGCACGCTCTCATTTCAATCAATAAGTTAGAGAGAGACGCATTCATAATTATTTGCGTGTTATTTTTTTGTCATCTGTGGTATTATTGTGTGACTCTCTTTGTTCCATTAAAAAAAGTATTTTTTATCGCGGTCGACATCTACATTTTACGTTTTTCTTCGTATTGAAACGAAAAATGTTTTTTTTTTAGTAAGATTACGTATACATAATTAACTTTTGACTAATTATTTTTATGCGAAAATGATTTTTCTAGGAATAGCTAAAATATTAATTTTATATTGCTTGTAATTACGAAAATATAGCCGATTTAATGAGCTCGGTAGACCTGTGTTACTGCATGGCTACGGAAGGTTTAATCAGTTATTTTAGACCTTTTGAATGAAACTATTCTTAATCTACGATTCATTACATATCAATAACGGTTTACCATCACTATTCTCTTTATCAAAGCTCCCTGGAGTCTTGTGGATGATTCAATTCAGACCGCATTGTATGAACAAACAACTTTAAGTTTCAGTACAATTTTCATATTCCACGAATATGAGACTTAATATCCATCTAAATAAAATAGTACATTCTATTTCCAGATTATCTACAGTAAAGCTAAGGACCTGCTTCCATCTGAGGAGCTCGCTTCACTGGAGAGACCGGACGATGAAGAAATTCAGGACACCACTGAGCGGACCAGGCGCGCACTAGAGAAGTTGACCAGCACTAAGGTGTCAGCCGCCATGCCTGGGAGGTGCGCAGAGAAGAGTGTGAGTTTTGGTCTTTATTACTCAAATTCATTTAATCCATTTTCACCACTTATCTTATTGCATGTATAATTAATATATTACATAAATTATTCTTAACTAACTTACCATCACATTGTTTCCCCGCGGGGGTAGGCAGAGAGGATATAGTGCCACAATTCTCGCCTCATCTACATTCATACAAACTCGCCGATTGTGAAGGCTTCTAACAGAACCATCCTCCATTATCTGGTTTACCTGGTCATGTCAAGTCTTCCGCGGACGTCCTATATTTCTGGTGCCATCAACACTTGCGTCATATATCTTTCTTACCATTCTCTCCCCATTCATGATTTATATTACATTTGTAAAATTTACAATGACCTTCATTATAACAGAGAGCGTTAATTTAAAAAAAGGGATGTCAATTAGGATAGGTATTATGATTTTATTATTATACAGTAAAACCGCGATATAACGAAATCCAAGGGACCAAAAAATAAAAATTCGTAATAACGAATTCCCACATATAACGAAATAAATAGAAAAAATCCTACTATATGTTACGCGCCGTCGCAAAAAAATGTCGCGCGGCTTCAAAAAAGATCGCAAATTCTGCAAACAAAGAAGGAAAAAGCCATAGGGAACTGAATACCCTAATATTTTTAGTAGTTGTGTTATTAAAACAGATAAGCAAATGGATAATCAAAGAATTAAATTAAGAACAGGAACCTATTCAACTCTAATTGGAAGATTTTTTTTGTAAATTCCAGAAATATTTGCAAACACAAAAACAATATTTTATTGTGTTTAATGTAGAGCGCTTCAAACATAAAAATTAATTAAAAATAAAAATTTGACAGTTGAATCGCGTCATTTTTATAAAATGATTAGTATATAAATTACGATGTTACTTACCGGTAACGGCGGCAACCACTTCAAAATATGATACTATGAACACAAGAAGAAGTTTGAATTGTTTTACTACCTTGTCGGCAGACCGCCGCGCACCGCCGAAAAGGCCATAAAACCGTTCGCATACGGCAGATGCAGCGGCGCGGCTTTGTAAGTGCGAAATAATATTTTCATCTTTTAACATTTTTTTATTTCGTTATAAATTTACGTAAATGTATTGGCATTTTTTCGTACGGGACAAAAATGATTTTGTTATAAATATTAACGGGATTTCGTTATATAAATGCATTTTTGTATGAAAAATTGGTTTTAGGGACTAAATTTCGATTTTTTTTTCGATATACGTCATTTTTCGCTATATCGGGTTTCGTTATATCGCGGTTTTACTGTAGTTGTGTATTTATAATTAAAACTAATGAAATTGAAAGACAGTTGTTTTATCATTTTAGGGTCCAGCCCAGTACATCAGATATACTCCAGCACAGCAAGGTGCAGCATTTAATTCTGGTGCCAAACAAAGAGTTATCAGGTATACTTATCTCATAGTTAAAGAGTCAACTCTTTAAATCCAGGTCGCAAGAAAACATTTTCCTGAAATATTATTTTATCTCTCAGAATGGTAGAGGCCCAGGTGGACCCGATGGAGCCCCCACGCTTTGCAATCAACAAGAAGATTCCCCGCGGAGCCCCTTCACCCCCAGCGCCCGTACTCCATTCTCCGCCACGCAGGGTTTCCGTCCGGCAGCAGAGGGACTGGAAGGTGCCCCCCTGTGTTAGCCATTGGAAGAATGCCAAAGGTACGAATATTGTGATCCATATGTTAGGATGAACAAATCAACATTATGAGTATTTTATGTCTTGAATATGTTTTGATTAATTTTTATGACAGTGATATTTATTTTTTAAAGAAATAAGACAATATTTGAAAAATCAGTAGCAAAAAGGTTTATAATTTTTAATATTCCTTGAATTTTACCTTATATATATGTCTCTATTGTCAGGTTACACAATACCGCTGGACAAGCGTCTAGCTGCTGACGGTCGTGGCTTGCAACAAGTGCATATCAACGAGAACTTCAGCAAACTGGCAGAGGCTCTGTATATAGCAGACAGGAAGGCTCGTGAGGCCGTGGAGGCTCGTGCACAGCTGGAACGCAAGCTCGCCCAACGAGAAAAGGAAAAGAAGGAAGATCACTTGAGAATGATGGCCCAGAAGGCCAGGGATCACAGAAATGGTGAGGAACTTTGGAGAACTCCAATGAAACCAAATCTCACATTAATAATTTTAATTTATTCTAATATGACTAACTTACCTCCTAAAAATATGTCTTATTTTTAAGTATCCTTATGAAAATAATGTGTATCTGAAATGTATAATTCAGCCAGTTTTTAGAAACATATTTTTTGTTGATTTTTCAACTCGAGAGCGAAATTATACTCATCATCAAATTTACTTATTCAACAAAAAATGTATAAGTAATCATAGTACAATTGATTTTTTTAAGTAATCCTTGTCCACTTCAGGTATCAGGACCCTGGGAGATACAATCGGGGCCGGGGAGGATGGTATGGAGCTGGAGGTGCCCGAGGGGGGAGAGGAAGAGAGAGACAGGTTGAGACAGGACAGACACAGAGAGAGACAGCGGGATAGGAACATTGCCAGAGCAGCACCAGACAAAAGGTATTCATTCTTTTTTGACATTATCTTCACAAACGTAGAAGTTTATATTATTCTAAGAAAAATTAAAAATTGTAAATAAAATGTAATATTCTGTCAGCGTATGTAACGTTTTGTAAAAAACAAACATTTCTGCTATTAAAAAGAAGCTGTCCCATGAAGGTACCAAATATTAAATTTACTTAATTAACCGCTTAACATTTTATTTTAGAATATGTTTACTGTTTCCGAATTAAATTTGTAGAACTTCATTATCACGTTTAGAATATGTGTTTTATTATTCCTTTAAATTCATTCACAAAATATTATTGTTTCATCAGCATATTTTTTTTTTACGGGAGCATCTAGCAGTTGAAAATTGTGTTTTATAATATCATAGTTTAATTCTTAATTTCACCAAAGACCTATATTGTTTTGTCCATTTGCAGATCAAAATTGGTAAAGGATCGGGAAAGGGATATCTCAGAACAGATCGCTTTAGGCCTACCGGCCAAGTCCAACGCTGGTGGAGAAGGAATGTTTGACCAAAGATTGTTTAACACTTCCAAAGGAATGGACTCAGGTCAGATATTTCTCCTTTATACTAATTCCATTGATGATTTTCTATAGACTAACTTTTTATGTATACATGCTGTCAAATTATTAGTTGAACAAACCAAAAAAAGTGTATCTATTCTGATTATAAACATATTTTAAAAGATTACATATAAGCTTAGCATGTTGACTATTAGCTGTGTACATTACCTTGAAGAGTACCTTACTTGATGAGTGGAAGCATGATAGGATGACACTGGTTCAAAGAGGCTTAGAAAAATATTCTGTGTTACTGAAATATTTCAAACCGTAGCGAGAAATAAGTGTTTAATTTTTCACTTTGGCATTTTGACCCAACTTGATGTCATCAAAATTTTATTTAAAAAAAATAATATCATAATTTACTTTATCCTGCAGGATTTGGTGACGAAGAGGCTTATAACGTATATGACAAGCCGTGGCGTGAGCAGAACTCTCTGGGCAACCACCTGTACCGCCCCACCAAAAATATTGACAAGGATAATTATGGAGGGGACTTGGAAACCATTATTAAGACAAATCGGTGAGTTATTTATTGTATATTTTAATTTTGCAATTAGTTGATTATGCATCACAGAAATCTAATAAAGATTGCCATTATATAAGTAATTTTTCAAGTTTATAGTTTGTGTCAGTGGTGTAATTGTGCCATTGGGGCCCACATGAGATGGCGGCCCAACATGTTTGCATCTTACAATCTATTGAAATGAGATTGAAATTTTTCCGCTGATTTTATCTTTGACATTACTTTTTAAAATAAGTTCCATATTTTCAAATGGTCAAGGATTTACACTAATTACAAGATGTTCATGCCATTTTAGAAAACGAAACACTAAAAAAAAGGTTATCTATTTAAATACAAAGGTTTCAGATTCTTTATTACATTAAACAAATCGCAACATTTCGCAGAAAAAAAACCTGGATATAAAATCAATAGAACTGTTGCACACAATTAATTTATAAATTATGAGATTCAATGAAAATTGTTCAAATTATTTTAATTAGGGATCACAAAGGTGAGTAGAAATATATAAAACGCACTGCAGAATTTGGTATACATATGATATCACTCAATTCGGCTACAGTCTTGCGAGCTCTAGGCACGATGATCTATTGCAATAAAGAACAGCGCCGTAATTGGCTAGGGGTTGGAGCTAGGAGCTAGCTATAGATGTTTACAAAAGGATGATGAATGCGTAGTCGCGCGAGTTGGGATTTAAAAACACGTGAATTTGCAAATTAGGTGAACAAATTATTTACTTTGGGTATAAAAAAATGTATACGAACTATGAATAATAAGGTTTTACAAATTATCGGTAGAAATTAGTATGAAATGTTTTCCGGGCTAAATTTTTTGAAAAAAGTGCGAATTACATGAATATACAAAATATGGGTATACGAATTATCGGAGTTATACTGCATATGTTTTTACCATGTAGAAACCTTTCAAGTATTTTCTTACAACTACGCTGTCGCCATCTATAGTGTGAAATTTAATATTCATTCCCTGAAACAGCATAGATGTCTCTAATGATAATCTTTTTGATAGAAGTATGAGAGCTATTAAAGTTATTATTTTGTATTGCAGTTTTGTGCCAGACAAGGAGTTCTCTGGGGCGGAAAAGTGGACCAGCCAGGCCCAGAGGGGGGGTCCCGTGCAGTTTGAGAAGGATGGAGGTCACAGAGAGCCTGAACAGGTAAGGACATATTTGTTCTCGGACCGTACTTATCTTAATGTCATTTGCTGTTTCTGATTGCTTAAATGCTGATTTGTGATCTTTTCTAAAATGTCAATAGCAAAGATGCTCGATATAATAAATTCTCAGATTATCTCGCACATTAATAAAGGAGAATGTGCATTTTATCCCATGTGTTGTGATATCTCAAATACAGTTGATGGAATATTGAGTGACAATTTACACTTTGTGATAAAGTGTTTTATGTTTTTTCAAGCCATAATATATTGTAACATTACAAACTTGGCACAGATTTAATACTATCTTCTCCTTTTGTGATTGTGTTATTAATTATGCTAACATCAAAGCAAATAGGATTAAAAAAAATTTGTTATTTTAATTTTCACTAATCTGAAGTTTGTACTACACACACGTTGGGTGCAGACCCTCTCATCATCATGACAGCATAACCCAACGTGTGTGTAGTACAATATTTATTTTACCGTAATTACCATTGATAGCTGGTCCTGGGTTTTCTAATTGGTTTGTTGAATATATTCATTAAGGCTCTTACTTGCTGATTCTTCTACCGATGGTCGCTCTCCCTGCAGTCTTGAATCTTCTGAAAACTCGGCTGGCCAGCCTCCGAAACTGTAGCACAACCGATAATCCGAATAATACATACAAAATGTTTTTATATATCAAAATATATGACCGACTCTGAAAACTTCTCTGAACATAAGCACATATTCAAACTATAATACCATGCCTACCCATTGAAGTATGAAACGCATAAACAGTTTAGACTAGTGAAAATTAAAATAATCGTGTTACATCACAAAGTAACCGCCATGTCAATTGATGATAGTTATTTATTATTGCTGTCATCGACTACTTTTTGTATTTCGACGCAAGTGTAGCAATATTTTTTCAGTCAGTTTTATATTGTGATGTTAACAGATTAAACCTTGTCTATTGCAGATGCCCAACAGAGCCGATGCTGATTTCGATCCGTTTGGTCTGGATCGTTTCTTGACAGAGGCCAAGAGGGCTGACCGAGTCACCAATCCGTCCGCTGGGCAGTCGGGGGCCGGCCAATCTGCCCAGGGCAACAGGGGCAACAAGAGGTCAGATCACCACGGTGGCGATTCACACTCTCACAACAAAAAGAGCAGAAGAGATTAACGTTTTCATCAGCTGGAAAAGTTTACCCGATTTTGTATTGTGTTTTGATTGATCCATATTTTGTATAGCATATTACTTTTTTTTTACAATTTTCAACATGCGTTGAAATGTAAACGGCAATATGTAATACAGTGGATTGTGAAGGAATGGTGTGTAAATAAATCTAAATAAGGGAATTTATTTGAACCCCTAACAATATCATTTTCATGACAGACCCTTCTATAAATTTTTTTTATCAGTAGACATGCTAGCATTTAATTTTGTATCATACATTTATAAAATTCAATACACTTTATAGTAATTTTACTATGATAGTAAAAAAAGTTCAAATTGAAGTTGCCTATGTCTTCTTATAGGTATAAATATTTGTCTCGTAGTGAGGTTTGAAAGTATGAATAGTTACAGGCTGAAATAATTGTTGATTAAATTACAAATGCATTAATTTAGATTAGTCAATCAGTTCAACACTCAATCAAGCTCGAGGAGATTCTTTCAAAACATCAGGACAGAGTGAACAATTTTGGAGCAGTAAATTCCCATTAATTCAAAATGTAACATTAGGAAAAATTTTATTGCAAAATTATAATGTGTGTTGGTTTTTCCATAGTTTTCAAAATATTTTCTTGGTATATGCAATGTGTATATTTTTTTCATTCTTTGGAATCGAATTAACGAGGTTTTACTGCTATAACTAAGAATGTTGTGACAGCTTACTCATTGAGCTTTAGTTTTTACTAACTAGTATAGTAAAAGTAAAAGAATTGGGTTTCATCAGTTATACCATGGGTACTGCAATATGTTTTCAAAGCCATGATACCAATATCAATTTTTGACCAATATTGTGAATAATATTGATCATTAGTGATGGGTCCACACTGTACAGAGTACTTCAATGAACTAGTTACTTATACTCACGGTTCGCACATTTTAAATCGTGCTGACGCTTCAATAGTTCAATACTTTACACCATATTCACACACATTAGCATATAACTTAGTTGCCTGCAACAAAGCTCTCACTCAGCAATCCACACAATTAACTGCGAACTGTGTATGTATAGAGAACAAAAGAGTTTGCCACTCACTTCATGTAGTTCATTGAAGTGTGTACTTCGCTAAGTATCACACTGCACACTTTGTTCTTCGCTTCGCACTTCAGACACTTCATTGAAGTATAGTTCAATAAAATTGAACTATATGAAGTGCGAAGCGATTTCGACCTGCATCGGGAGTGGGCCAACATACTTTGAATGAAGCATTCATTTTGAACGCTTCAAGTTGGTGAACATGCATTTCGTGAAGCGTTCATTACAAAATGAAGTTTTGTCCTTCGCTATTGATCTGAAGTTAATGTGATGCGGAGACAAATAATGTTTATAGCTTGGGACGTCAATATTTTAGTCTGTAAGCAATAATTGTTTTAGTTTAATTACTATTAAATTAATTTTTATTTGAATAATTAAATAAAAATATAAAACAAGGTATTTGAGTTGTTTCTTTTGAATCACAACAAATTGAGAAATTAAGTTTTTAACTATGGGAGTAGTGACAAATATATGCTACTCAATTAGTTTATTTATTTGACATCATTATTATTAATGTAAAGAAATAGAAGACCAGCATTTTTTTAAAATAATTTTGACAATGAACCGCCAAACGTTGGCAGTACCTTTAAAATAATATTCCTATTGCTGCAGTGCTTATGGTCTAGTGGTTATGATACTTGCCTAGTGATCTGGTGGTCGAGGGTTCGAGCCTCATTCCAGGAGGCCATCAAGTTAATCCTATTTTCATAGCACAAGCGTCTAGCATTGTTTGAAAATAGTAAGAATATTGATATGACACATATTCCGTGTACGCATCTCTATTTTAAATTTTTTATTATAACATTGAACGTTTCATCAATTGTGACATACTTAGATTTAATAGTGTTGGAACTAATTTATTGACACTGCAGATAAAAGGTTTATTTCAAATGTTCAATTGAAAACATTATACAGTAAAACCGCGATATAACGAAACCCGATATAGCGAAAAATGACGTATATCAAAAAAAAATCGAAATTTAGTCCCTAAAACCAATTTTTCATACAAAAACGAATTATATATAAAATTCCCGTTAATATTTATAACAAAATCATTTTTGTCCCGTACGAAAAAATGCCAATACATTTACGTAAATTTATAACGAAATAAAAAAATGTTAAAAGATGAAAATATTATTTCGCACTTACAAAGCCGCGCCGCTGCATCTGCCGTATGCGAACGGTTTAATGGCCTTTTCGGCGGTGCGCGGCGATCTGCCGACAAGGTAGTAAAACAATTCAAACTTCTTGGGTTCATAGTATCATATTTTGAAGTGGTTGCCGCCGTTACCGGTAAGTACCTTCGTAATTTATATACGACTCATTTTATAAAAATCCCGCGTTTCAACTGTCAAATTTTTATTTTTGAATTATTTTTTATGTTTCATGCCCAAAACTATGTTTGAAGCGGCTCTACATTTAAACACAATTAAAATATTGTTTTGTGTTTGCAATATTCTGGAATTTACAAAAATATCTTCCAATTGGTGTTGAATAGGTTCTGTTCTTAATTTAATTCCTTTGATTATCCATTTGCTTATCTGTTTTAATAACAAAACTACTAAAAATATGTAGGTATTCAGTTCCCTATGGCCTTCTTCCTCCTTTGTTTGCAGAATTTGCGATCTTTTTTGAAGCCGCGCAACATTTTTTTGCGACGGCGCGTAACATATAGTAGGATTTTTTTTATTTATTTCGTTATATGTGGGAATTCGTTATTACGAATTTTTATTTTTCGGGCCCTTGGATTTCGTTATATCGCGGTTTTACTGTATAAACATGAAGGTATATATTTTCAGTCTATCTACAATGCAGCATGTTTAACATGAAAAAATATTCTGGTCTACAAAATACCATCCATTTTTATTTTAACATGAATCTAAAACACTTGATATGAAAAGATTTTATATCTCAGAACAAAAAATATACCAGTTGCTGCATCATCCCTAAATTGTTAACTGTACAACTTGATGACTCAACTTTCTCGCGACAAGGGTGACATCCGACTATAAACAATCAATACATATGTGGGCTGTATGATAACTACTCATGTTTAATGACTGATGACGTCGCTGACGCAAAATCTGTATATATGCCATCTTTCGAACGATGCCTATCAAAATTTCACTCAGGTTTATAGAGTAGTTTTGTTTTGATATCTGTTGAAAATGGGTAGGTTTGTGTTTCTTTACAATCATGGGAAAATATTAATATCAGTCATATTCTCCAGATTTGGCCCATGCGATTTCTTTTTGTTTCCAAACATGAAAAAATGTCTCGGCGTAAAGCGGTTCACATCAAACGAGGAAGTCATCGCCGAAGTAGAGGCCCATTTTGCTGAGTTCAACAAATCATATTTTTTAATGGCTTAAAAAAATTGGACTATCGCTGGACTGTGTACCGAGCTGAAAGGAGATTATGTTGAAAAAAAAATTAATACATTTCCTTCCCTTACATCAGTTTGGCAAAAATAAAATTAAAATTAATATGTATGTAATAAAGAAGAAATAAAAAAAAATTTAAAATGCCATTTGCAGCATACTACACTTACCATTTTGAACAGATGGGATTATCTGTCGGCTGCGTCGTTTGAACTCAATGTCACCAGCAACAATTTTATTGCACAATTTTAATTTTAAACATTACCCGTCGACCATGTCAATACCGAACTGTTTATGGTTTTATGACTATCTTTTTATTGGTTAGGCCAACCTGCCACACACAACCCTTACAATTTTTAACAGATGGGCGGGCTAAACTTTTACAGTCTACTCTTGAAGTAAGTGACATACAAAGTGGTGAAAATTGTGCTTGGTAAAAATCTGTTATTAAAACAAATTATAGATATCTCATAGAGACAAAGCTATTATATTATATGGGAAGTATGGGTATTACAGGACTTATGACCTATCTTCGACTGGCTACTTAAGCTTAATACTATAGCTTAAGCTTAGATCACTAATATAATATACTGGTCTAAATAAGAACTATATAAAATTGAAAATTGACTTTTCAGGCGTATTCTAGTATACTATGTTAATCATTTGTCATATATACAGATAAAGAATAAAACTTTCATATTTCTAAAAAATAAGATTCTCATTAGTCACATCTATATTGGTTCAGGGGAATGAATATCAAATTTTAAACCATAGATGACGACAGCGAAGTTGTAGTAAAATACTTGAAATGTTTCTACATGCTAACATATATATAACTTACAAAAATTTAATAGATATGGAGGTTGATTGTGGGTAGAATTGGTGAACGTTACATTGTGTAAAGTGATCACTATAACCAGCCAAAGACAGGTTGTAAGCCTTGTAACACCCATACTTCCCATATAATATAAATAATGTCGTCTCTATGAGATATCTATAATTTGTTTTAATAATAATGCCTTTGGAGGTAAAAATCCAGTAATTGTGTTCTTGGACATACTCTAATATTGTTAATAAAAATCTATTAATTTATTTCCCTCAACCGAATCAATAAACAATGTGTTATTTCGCTTAAGTTATGATAGATTCTTATAAAACAGACACTTGGATAAAGGTAAAAATCGCTAACTTTACGTTAACGGCAAATATAAAAAATAGAGACCAACACTGCAATATTTGAGTGCAGTGGATGAAAATGGCCAAACACAAAGATTTAGAAACTACATACATTGCTTGTTTGGTTCAAATAAGCTAGATCTCAAATGCTGCAATTTCGGGACCTCTATTAACGGAAAAGCTGATAAATTTGCAATTTGAATGGGGATTGAATTACCACTTTTATTACGATATCAGAAATGTTAGTGATATTTTTTGTTTACTCCTTTTAAAATGAAAAAGTATTTCTGCCCCCACGTTTCACATTAAACGAGTTCCATTGTATTTGAATAACAATACATTCTGATTAATATGTTATTTTCAGAATACATTACGTTTATTGATGTATTCATACAAGACTAAATAAAACACGACAAGCACCAAGTAGTGGTAGTGGGTATTTCACAACCACATTTTTATTGTCGATGTGTACTATAACTATCAAAAAAGGGAAATGGTCTACAATACAATTACAATTAACACAAATAAATACCCAGTGAGATACATTCTTAATAGAAGATTTTATGTGTGTAAAAAACTGGGTCAAAAATACTGAGTCAACAAAGCAGACTGCTAATATATAAAACTATATTAAGACACTCACTGTCACTCATGGTTGTGAAATGTGGTGCCTAATCCAAATTGAAAAAAATAAATGTGCAGGTTTTGAGTGCAAAATATTAAGAAAAATTTATGGACCTACACTAGAAAATGGAACTTACAGAATAAAATTAATCATGAGCTCGAAAATTTAATTGAGCAAGAAACAATTGTAAGATTTTGTAGGTCCCAAAAATTACGATGGGCTGGCCATGTTGAAAGAACCCCAGATGACAGAACACCAAAGATCATAACCAAGTGGCAGGGAAAGAAAGAAGACTGGAGCAGGATGGGAGAGTCCGGGAACTGGAGAAAAATGGCAAGGGATAGGAGTCGGTGGAGGAGGCCAAATCCCACCCTCGGATGTATACTATAGAAGATGATACATTCTTAAAATAATCATTTTAACGATACAACTACGACGCTGCCAGTTGACAGATTATATTTGGGGTTTCACTAAATAAAGCGGTTAGTGTCTTAACTAAATAAAAGTTGGAAAAAAACTGGCCTGCCAGGGTTTTGAATCTGCTATCTAGTTGAATATTTTAGTCCACTAAGCAATATTCCTTTATATTTCAAATCTTTATATGTGTTTTAGTCAAAGTGTACATGGTATGTCAACCATGGTAGTTATTTGCATTTCTGGGGTAATATATATTTGATATTCAATCCTCTTTAAATTGGATTAATTCTAAACTATTGCTATGGAATATCGCTCATGCTGTCTTTTAATTCCTTAACTTTATTCGGCTGCTGTAAGTGATTGAAAATTAAATAAATATAATTTCTTTTTTTGCTATAGCAATACAAAAATATTGAACAATGAATAATTCCGTGGACCCCACAACAGACTCCCAAACACACAAACATTGGTCGAAAGAATTCTCTACAGACCTGTTTCACTACACTACATAACATTACGAGTGTAAATATTATCAGCGCACAATCAATTCAAAATATAAAAAATTATAATCCTTAATGTGCAACATATTTTTTTAAACAGGTGTGTGCCAAAGTTGTGCTTAATGTTTTTCGATTGTAAATAGTATTTTGATTTTAACTAGTTTTTTTAATTTTATATTACATTTGATTTTTGAAAATCGGAATTTGAGATACAGTACTAGAGATGTATCATGCTCGGGTTGCTACTGATTGGGACAAGCACCTGGCAGCAGATCGATATAAAAGTGGGAATAGAGCCAACTGCGGGTTCGGATGACGTAATAACTTCAGTGAGGCATTTTCATCTCCAATGTGAGAATTTTGCACAAGTACTGATAAAATTTTAAAAAATATACATTTGTTTTTCCACCAAGTCGGTGGTACATTAGTTGTTGAACCTTCTTTCATGGTAATAAATAAAAGACTGACTTTTTAAATTATTATATTTATCTCTAAAATGTTTTTTTTAGTTTGTTTATAATAATGTCAATTTTATTAACTTTTACTAAACATAATACAATTTTAGTGTGCAAATTCCTATAAAGGTAGGTAAGTAGGTACTATCTTTTCAAAATATTTATATCTTAATAAAACAAGATTTGCATACCATCCAACAATCTTATGAGATAAGTGTGGTATACAGCAACCCAGAAATGCAAACATTGCATTCATTCATTCATATTTATAAAGGTGTAACAAAAGTGTAATTATCTTGAGGGATGTAGAGCTGTGGTAAAAACTGCACCATGATGAATGCTGCTCAAATGTGGTACCATCATATAGCGAAAGAAGCTATAGTGTAGAATTACATTTCTCACTTCAGGCATTTCCGACTTGTACTGCACCCAAGAATGAGTTTAGTGGATAATATACACAAAGATTCAATATGGCTTCTACCATCATTTTTAGTCATCTGAAGGGCTACGTTATCGCCGTTTTTCCTTTGAAGTGTCCTGGAGTCTTTGCATTTGGCGACATCTCCTGCCCGTTTCAAGCTTCTCGAGAAGTCGACTTCACAATAGCCATATTGTTTGGCTGCTTGAAGAGTTTAGCATTGGTACAGATGTGTCATCGATAAATTTTCGTTACTGGTCAAAATGTCCTTCAGAGAATTTTTATCAATATATTTTAATTGAATACTTGAATGGCCTTTTCTTGTTTCTCCATGAGGCGCCTGTATCTGGCTTAATGATCACAATGTAAATTTCAAATAGCGAAATTTTGTGTCTGTTTGAACCTGAATAGTGTTTTATGGGCAAAATGCTAAGTTTTGATTCCTCAATCATAAGATAAGCCATAAGTCAAGTTTTTCTTTTATCATATTATTTTTGTTTCTTATATAGAGTATGGTTCTACATGATGAAAGATTAACTCAGTTTATTACATAGCCAACTAAATGCAGTCAATGTAATGCCAAGAATTAAATACTATGATGGTCGCTAACAATTGATTTTTTTATGTGAAGATTCTGATTTAGACTAGCCTGATTCATTTGCCTAGCTGGCAAACTTGCAGAAGAAAAGGTACTAATAAAAAGATACATGCAAATACAGATAAATAGTCATTCTGCTATTACACACACATGTGAGACACGGACTTTTATATAAGCCTAGAAAAAGAAATGGAATGTATTTGAAGGAAAAAATCTTTGAAAAACATATGGGCCGGTGAGAGATAATCAATCAAGTCAGGGACGTATTTGCAACAATTCAAGATTAAAAGATCTTTATCAAAATCCTGATTTAGTTTGTGTGGTAAAATCGCAAATGATAAGATGGGCAGTACATGTACAGCACATGAATGCTGTGAGCTATATTCATCGAAAGATTCCAAATGGATGGTGACCTCTTGGCAGACTCAGATTAAGATGGAGCGGTAATGTGAGGAGAGATCTGGAGGCAATCCGTGTTCCCGTCTCCGAGTAGAGTATGTTGACCCAGGACATACCTCATGGGTCGTAAAGCCATGGAGTAGTTGTGGTAGTGTGAATAATACAATAAGTCATGAATGTAAGAAACCCTAAGACCCAACCACTAAGTGTAAGAAGGTATATTACTTGTCTATAAAAGATGTGCATCAGGATAATGTATTTTTCTCATCCTAGATACCATGGATCTGATGATGATGAGTCTTAAAGAAGCAAAAGATAGTAAAAATACAAAAACTCACAAGTGATTCTGCATTGCCATAGGGAATACTTCACATCTATATAATTCAGTAATTGATCATTACGATTTATAAAGAACTTTTGCCGGCTGAGAGAATAATATCTTAACTGATTGCGCAAATTTTAATACACCTATAATATATTTTTATTACCAAATGTGTATATTTTTTACAACAACCACATGGTCAATATTAATACATTTACTTCAATTATCTACATATTTTGTCAGACAAACAATTTGGAAGCCTTTTTCCCAATCATCCCCATGAAAATTAAAATAATCAGTGAATTTATCCATACAAAAATGAAATTTATAGATATTTCTGGGTGCTTCAAATTCATCTTAACCTTACCTTGCCGAAGCGGGGTATTTACATTCCCCATAGATCGCTTTAAACTCGATAACTCAATAATAATGAAAACGATTTCATTCTTATTTTTTGTAATCTTCACGGAAATATTGATGAAAATTTTATAATTTTTTGTTTTTCAAACTTCTAAGCATATGATGTTTAAAAATATTGTTTTCGGTCCAGTGATCTTTGCGCGATACATACACCTACGCATGTCGATACCATACCCCTGTGTCTTATCTTTAAGTTATTGTGCTTATTATTTGTTTCACTCTAACTAATGTACTGGGTAGCCCCATACCACAGATGCGAACGAGGGAGACAGCTATATCGCTTATCGCGACTCGCAGCATTCGGACAAGAGACGTCCGGCGAGGCGGTTGAGACCACGTCGCCCATCATGAACTTTTTCTTATCGTTTGTATGAATATGATCTGGGGTGTTTCTATACCCCACTTCGAACCACGCGGAAGTTCTGGCCGCTTAGTGACGAAAAGGTTAATGCACTAAACTGCACTTCCACTAATCAGTGTCCTTTTGTAGGCATTCCTATTTGCATTTCTGGGTGAATGTTCACCACACAGTCGTTCCTTTCTTTAACAATACAAATTCACGTGTTAGTCTAAACAATACAGAAATATCACAATAGAACATTATACATATTATATTACTAACGCTATTCATATTATACTCAATCATTATAGGCAGTTGGAGTTGCACATGGGAGGACTCTGATTAATCTTTCAAAATTTGTATTTTGCGCATTGCAACATATATTTTCACTACTGGATGCAAAGTTGATCATTTTTCACTACTGGATATTACTGAATTACAAATTTTTATTCAAATTCCAGCAGAGTTGTTACAATCTGATTTAAAACATTAAAGTTCAATAATCAATTTTCAAATAAAAATGCAAATATTTTAAACTTGTGTAAATTAAATTATTTCAAGAATGAAGAATAAATATTTACACCAAAATGCAGTAATAATTTAAAATTTCTATGTTTTACTGAGGATGTGTGCAATGCAGGATCACCTTGCACGATACTCGCATTAATAATGAAACTCATAAATTGTGATCTGATTAAAAAATGAATATACATTATATTAAAACTGTAATTATTGCAATAATGTCTAAAATCAATATTATGGAATTTTAAAAATCCAATACTCGTACATTTAAAACTCAGCAAATTGGATTAGTTAGAAATATGTATTTTAATCTGAATTTGAAGTTGCAATTTATACTGATACAGTATGTTTATTAATCAAACTTTAAAGTAATCTTATAAAAATAAATTTAAAATCTTGGGTTCTGCTTCATTTATTTGTAAATTAATGTTTATTTATAATTATTTAAATTGATCGCATTCCTCCTTGCCATCAATAAATTACTTTTGTTTGTATTATAAATAAATAAAATATACAATCATTTATATTTCTTACCTTTAATTAAAACTAACTTTAAATTAACAATCTCTCTCCTGTAAAAGACTTAAAACTAATATAATTGCACAAATTATTACATGAATGGCAGTGAATCAATTTTTTTTACTTTTTTGCAAATGCGACAACATCAAATAGTACCTAAATCATAAATTATGCATCACAAACTCTCATTGAATCACTCAAGTGCTCTTTGTGATCACTAATGTGTAGACCCAACTGCTGACTCCGTATATCTTGGGTGAGCCCGACTGCCGACTACAAATCTCATATTCGCCCAGATATCCAGCTAAATCTGTCGACTCGATGCAAAAAAATTAATCCATTTCTGGCAATCTGCAATCTGAAGTGTCAATAAAAAATATATATGCTATATGGTTATATCTTTTCTACTGATAATTCAATAGAAATTGCTCTGAGGAATTGTAAAATTATTTTTTTCTTGTCCCAATATTGGTACGCATGGGTTAGTTTCTGATTCAATTGTGTGTAGTTGTAACTAAGGAATGATTTGTTTATTTTACAATTAGATTTTATCTTAGAACTTGAACAATGTGTAAATTACCGAAATTGGGTAGCTGCCCACATAATGAATATAATTTAAAACAAGTTTTTCATATCTCTAAAAGCATGTTTCCATTTATAATGGAATATTTTTAAAATATCTCAAATCTGGAGATACAGAAATGCCACATCATTTGTTAATGTTTTTAACTGATGATATCTTACATACATTTAAAAATTTCTTACTCTGTTTTTTTTTTCAATATAATATAACCTCACTGAGCCTTAGTCCAGTACGCCAGGACCGATTCTCGAAACAGTGTCAATAGTACAGGTTCCCCGCGTTTTTGGCTCATTGTAAATAATAATACACAGTACCTAAGTGAAAAAAAATAGTTTTTGGATTGATTGTACATATATTGCAATGACATACACCTCTGTCAATGTTCAGGAGAAATTTGGAAAAACATTACCTTAACAGTATAAGGCTATTTATTTGAGATTGTGTGTGTATGTACAAAGAATTAATATTAAGTGTCTTGTGGCTATATCGACGTCTGCTAAAGTTTCAACATTTGACCACATTATCAATGAAGTATTAAGATACATAAATAACTTGAGAAAAGTTATAAAAACTTTCAACTGAAGGAAAGCTGCATACTTAGACACAATGACCTCTGCCTCATGCGATAATTCCAGCAAAACGCATTAAGTTCATTTTATCAGTTGAAATCACAAGAAAATTACAGAAAACTTTGTGGCATCTCGTGGTTGTTTTGAAAAATTTAAGGTGAAGCCTCAATTTCAGTTTTTATTCATTACAATTATACATATGAAAACAAATTTTCTCAGAACATGTTTACTTAGTTAAACTTTTCTTCGACATATTTTTGAACATCATAGCTAACTGTTATTAATTAACAAACTCTTATTGTTAAAATGTGTTACATTGAATATTTAATTTTGATAAATATCACCGAGTTTGTAAGGATTTTCTCTGTAGAATAGATATCTAAACATTAAAAAAAAAAACTTTATATTTTTAGGATAATTAAAAAAAAAGTGAAAGTACCCAATTACATAAGTGTAATGGAAATCAAATTAGTATGTGATTGATCTGTGAAGCATTATATGGAAGATATTCATATATCTATACAGATGGGGAATAATGTTAAGTCTTCTCAGAGCACTTTTCATTGGCCTATCATTTCTAGCGCTCTGTTAAAAGGTAGTTATATAAAAATAAGCGTTAAAATGTGATTCTCCTCGACGAGGGTGATTATCAAGAGTCCTAAATATTTCATAGCTAACAGCAGAATAGAAAAATATAACATCAAAATATTTTGTCTTGATTGTTTTAATTTTTATTATGCGCCTTGATTATACATAGATTTAGGAATATTGTATACTTGTGATGCCGTTCACAAAAAGTGACACGAAAAGATGTCACTAAAAAATATTTTTTTATTAAATGATTCAAACAGTAAAAATATTTATTTAAAAGATACCTTTTACAAATTACAATGTTATCAAAATTGCAATGGTTACAAAATGAAATATTGCGTCTTTTAATTTTGTTGATTTTCTAATCTTTTAAGATTATATTCCTGTTTTTCCTTTCGTCAGTCAGTCAGGTACAGTAAACTCCTGATTATCAGCCTTTCGGCTT
This sequence comes from Eubasilissa splendida, assembly GCA_031772225.1. Classification (NCBI taxonomy): domain Eukaryota; kingdom Metazoa; phylum Arthropoda; class Insecta; order Trichoptera; family Phryganeidae; genus Eubasilissa; species Eubasilissa splendida. The sequence continues at coordinate 22,149,788 of CM062863.1, forward strand.
ATACATGTGTGACTTAGTTTATACAATAGTGCGTAATCATGAATTTGGACACCGTGTAAAGAACAAAACAAACCTTTGAATCTGCCACTGTGAAAAATGTACTGCGGGAATTGTCAGTAGTAACATTAATAATGTACATACTTATAAAAATTTTAAAGTACATTATTAATGCCCTGTATCTAGATACTTAACAAAAAATTTGTAAATGACGTGTCATTATTAGTGTCTTCCCCAGAGTTTACGTGTAAACGGTATTAAAAACATATTCATTTAATTTTTGTGCAAATAATAAAAATGATATTGATTCCAATTCAATTGTGTTTAATGACAATGTATGTGTAAAAAATGTGCATATGTAATAGCGTTTCATTGATATTTTTTTTTTAGAAAAATGTATAAATGTGAAAATAAAAATAAAAATAAAATGAAAAATAAAATAACAATTTATTTTTATATAATTTACATTTTCTTAACGTCCACCAAAGTAGACTGTTAAAATTATAAAAATACTTAGTTTATAATACATTTTTTGTTTTATCTATTTACAATACTGATTAGGTACTGTCGATCGGAGATACTTGATACAAAGGTAACTTTTATAGTACGATTACTTTGCGCAACCCATACAGTTATTTATTAGAGTAGTTTTTAAATGAGACAGACATTTTATTAATTAATAGAATAATTAGAACCATTTAATTTTTTCAATAAACTAAAGTTTGTACTACACATGTTACCATTGTGTGTAATATATCATAGTATGTATATTTGAGTTATTATTGAGAGGGACTGCACCTCTTGAAACTAAATTAGTGAGATAAGTATAATTCAATGTGTGTGTAATACAAAGTTTAGTTTTATTGATAAAATTAAAATAATCATGCTGCGCCACAAAATAACTGCCATGTCAAATAATGAATTAGAACTTTTGCTGTGCGTGATATCAAAGACATCAAACAAAATTTTACAAATGTTTTGAATTTCATAAAATACTTCTATAAAAAATTGTAGAAATTAAAATACACCTTTACGGCAAGTCACCCCGATTTAATTAATTCTTTGAGACTAATCTTATTATAAAGATATAAATATTTATACACCTAGAATAAGTATGTATAAATTATTACTCAAAATAGACATAATTTATGACAATAAAATGCATGTTAAAAATTAAAATGGCTACTGGGACAAATCACCAGTTGAAAAATATTGATTTGAGATAAATTTCTTGTTAAAATTAAAGCTAAACTATTTATTTCATGAGAGGAATCTGTCTTTTTCATCAGCCACGTCAGCAGCCAATGAAGACTCTTTGAACAATGATCATCGTGTTGCCGAAAAATATTTAAGATAAATACATTATAAATAATTTCAAAAAACCACCAACACAATAACACTGGTCTTGGAGACTTACAATAAATATTTTACTGTTCAGAGTTAAACTGCAGTTTGGAGGTTAGAGTCACAAAAAAAAAAATCACTTTTCAATGCCCACTCTATCATAATATTCAATCTCAACTTCAGTCATTTATGATTTTGTGTTGCCTATCATAAAAAGTTTCAATCACGCATTGCCAAGATAATAATAATACTTTTGCTGTCTGTAATGGAGAGCAACTAGATCTTCCGTTTGTGTCGAAGACAAATATATTAGACCACGAATCTAGTTATTGATAATATACAATCTGTAATGTGAAAATTTTGATTTAATGCTTATACATCGCATAATATGAAGATGCTGCCTCCGTGATTAAAATGTACCATGTTCCACCTCCTGTCAGACTCCTTGACACGACATGTCTGTTTCATTTATTGTTGTGGTATAAAAAGTAAACTATCGAGTACAAATTGAAAAATTGTGCATATTCGTAATCTTCCGACTTATTTAATTGACTCAAGCGAAATTGTTAACAGTCAGACAGAAATTTATTTTTAATTTGGTTATAAAGAAATTAATTTACTAAGTATTCTTGTTTTTTTTTTAAACAAATTAATTTAATACCAATTACAATCGGGTTTAGAGATTTTCCTCCAATTAATCATATTTTTAAATGAGCGTAATGTAAGCAAATATAGTGATGGAAAAATGATACAGCTTTCATCAATTCAGTGCCAAAAAAATCCAACGAGTGTGTATAAACATTACACTAACATGTGTACAGTTCACCGGGAAGGAAGGTATGAATTAAATTTTATTACATTTATTTTTGAAATTTTAATATTTCATTTGCTAGAAAATAATTGTTTAGCATTTATACCTTGCAGTTCTAAGTATATATTAGTGATGGTAAACCGTTATGTGACTGATTAGTAATTGAGATTTAACAATAATTAGTAACTACGATTTAAATGTTGGAGGTTTACTTTATAGTGTACCAGTCATTTCTTGAAGAATTACGAATAATCAATTACCAATCATCGTTACAATCAAACACAATCACAGTCACAATAATGGTTTAAATAACGATTTAATCATCACTCTTACACTATTTTTTACCCAATTTTTTCAATTCTTTATCTACCTACCGGAAAGTGAAGACCTATTTAAATTTTCAAACATTTGAGTGTTGCGACTTTTCAAACATGCGAATTTCTAAAAATATTTGTATTTGATATTTTTACACTTTTCTTTTTTTTTAGATAACCCTGGTATTAAATTTTTTGAGGACAAGAGCTAAGACGTTGGCACATCATAAAATGTGACGATTGCGATACAAACTTCTATAAAAAATTAAACCAAATTTTGGCAACCCTAAATTCAGCAGGAGTTTTAACATTTTCTAAAAAAATATATTTTTAAATTTTTGTGATTCTAACCCCACGAGTTCTAAGTAAATATGTACATAAAAATGGAATACAGATTTCATCAACCTTTCTGAACAAGTGCTGAAAAATTCCATGCAAACTACATATCATTAAGTGAATCTTTATTTTAAAAAAAATATATGAAATATAATGGTGAATATTGAGTAAAACATTGGTAATGATAAGATTATTGCAAATATCTAAGTGACAGATTACGAATATATAACATTTGTGCTTTTTAAATATATGAATGTGGTGATTATTGCTTTTATTTATTTAGTTATTTAGGGCACCATTTATTTTAATTTTTGACGTATTCAGCAATGTCAGCAATATAATTGCACAGGCTCATCAAATTATCTTAAATTATTAAATTATCTTATTATCTTAAATAATCTTAAATTAAAAAAGCTGTAACAATTGATTTCTGAATTCTGAGAAAAAAGTTAATATTTATATTTGAATTAGTTAAAACGTTAATCTCTTGAAGATGACCAATTTAGACCCGTACGATCACTGTTTTTATTAAGTGCTCTGTATAACAGCTGTTAGATGTCTCAAGAAGAGAAGAGTGACATCACAAGTGAAAGGCGAATGCTAACAAAAATTGATGTAAAAAATCTATTTCTTACATGTGTTCATGTAAAATTCATACAAGACTCGCATTTGCTTCACGTTTATTATATTCTTAGGTTTACTTTATAAATAAATTCAATCATATATTTAAAAACATTTTTGAATACATACTTATTGAATGATTTAGAAAAATTACAATCTCATTAATCTCTGAGCATTTATTAAATGTATTTGCGATGAATACAGCAGTTACTTTATTTCTTAATAGAATTTATTAAAACACTGCTATAAAAAATCATGCTTCATAAATAATTTGGTTTAGCTGACAACCCTGTAATTGTGACAACTGCGTAATTAGTTGTTTATTTAATCAGAAGAATATAGAAGGATTTAAAAACAATAAAATGTGTCCCTCAAGACTGAGAAAATTGGTCCATATAATGCACGGTGAACTGCGTAATGTGCAGCGAGGAATAACCCAATAGAAAAAAGGTTAAAATATTATTTTCATACACTGCTGAATATGTCAATTATTTAAAAAATTAATGCCATTCTTATACTATACTCAAACTTAAATAAAATGGCTGAAGTTCTCACTCTTGCCTTTTAAAGAATCGGCTTCAAAATGATGGTGTATCTTATAGTATAGTCGTACATTTCTTGTAGTACACCCGATTGTTTAAGTGCCACGCCAGATGAGTTAAGTTTGGGTATGAGTCTATGATATGCTTTTATTCATAATTTAAAATTTCATATTTTTATGAACATAGAAATATTTAATTGTCAAAGCGTAATGCGTAAAAGTTTACATAATAATAATAATATATTTAATTATAAATAGGACTAAACCATTTTTTATTTTAAACACTAAATTTATAAGACAATAAAGTGCTTGAAAATCAACATGAACAAAACTTAATAAATTGCACTCTCCGTTAATTATAAATGAACAAAAAAACAAAAATATTTGAACAATTTATTTATACAAAAGGCTTGAATGTACTTTCATGGAGCAACTTAAATTACTTCTAAGTAGTTCTGTATCACTGTTAATATTTTGACAAAAAACATGTGGAATAAATACGTTTTTAAACCTACTCAGCTCGTAATACTCATAAAATATTTTTGTAAACAATAAGATACTTAAATTTACACAATATTATAATTCTAAATTATTAATAAATAATATTTGATTTTTTTACATTCTGTTTTATGACTAGCAATGTGTTGATAGCGTCGAAAATCCCTTTACATACATAAAAAAAACATGACAAAATAAATACAAATCAGTCCAGTGCGTTGTTATTTTGACATTTAACAGACTTCGTCCCAAACTCGTGCAGAATGTCAAACGCCATCTCAATATCGTTCCTTGTTATTCCCAACGCCCTGACAACGCTGTCCTTGGGGTAACCTTCGCCTACTAGCCGCGCGATGTAATCCAGATTAATATTCTCGTACGGCACGTTAGCCGACGTGTTTTCATCCAACATTTGTCCCATGTGGTTATGTGTCAACGGATTGATGCGCGACTTAGAGTCCGGTGACATGGAACACTGAACTGGCGCATTGTCCAAGAGGGCTTTCTGGCGTTTAATGGAAACTACCACACCTTGACTGTCCAGCGTGACATTTTCGTATTGCATTAGAAAACTGTCATTTTGGTTATTTTTAATTTCGGCTTGATTTTGAAGTTCTTGCCAACTTGTAAACTGTCTGGTCTCCGCATCTGCTAAAGCTTGCGAATCGATTTGCCATTGCGGTCTCTGTGACGGAGGTGCGGCCACGGGTCTCGTTTGACTCGCTACGCAATCATCATTATGTGTTTGGTTAAATAATATTGGATGAGATTCAAGGGGTCTAGCGGGTTGTGACGATGTATTAGTGTTGGTATTTTTCTTATTTTCATGCGGTGGTATGCAAGGGGGAGGTCGCGGAGGGGGCTGGTTGTGATGCGGTACGCTCTTAACATTATTACTATTTCCTGGTAAATTTGGTTTGCTGAAGATCCTCGGGTCTTGGATAGGGATGGCATTTCTATGCGCTGGCAACACTTCATACCTCGTATCTATCAAACCAGATATTGTTTCAGTTGATCCTAAGATTACAGAACTCAAATTATTATCACAAATGGGGGTTTCTAAACTTTGCTTTCTTCCATTTTCTCTTCCTATGTCGGTGGTGTTATCAGTTAAATGACGGAAATCAAATACAGTTCCAGAAATAACGCTTTGACCGATGGGAAACTTTGTAAGATCTTCCGAACTTCGGCTGCCAGATATACTCGGCCTAGCGACGTCCAATAAATTTGAACCAATTTGTCTGTTATTAGATGGTGCCACATTTTGCATTGATAAATTGATCATACTTGTGGCATTTCCCAGTGGACTTCTGTTCCCAGTATTCTGCAGTAGGTCAGTATCATTGCCAGCATGTCCTTCTACTCTAAGACTGACGAGATCCAAAGAGACGGGCAATTCCCTTAATTGCTTGACATGCGGCAAAGCGTTAGGTATGCTTCTTTTAGGCGCAGTAACCAAACTAGAATTTAATTCAGTTGTGGATTTGATATCAGAACTCGGAGAAACAGACTTCCTAGGTGGTAATGGCGGTGCTGTTAAATCTTGGATTCTTTTAGGTGCCGCTCCGGTCCTCGATTGTGAATTCTGGTCGTTTCTTCGCCCATCCAATTCGACACTACTCTTAGCAAGTGTGTGCGATCCCAACAATTCGCCGTAAGTATTTTCTGATGATTGTGTTACCGTGTTTAAGTTCCTGACGCTCGTCGATGGTCCAGAAGGCATCATCGCTATCGAAGACTGACTGCTTGAGGGTACTGTCTTGTGAGCTGGCACTGCCGGAATATTAGAAGTAGAACTTCCAGTAGAATGTCTGAGAGACGGGAGGGGTTGTCCCGAAATGTTAGTTTTGTGCGCTGGTACAACAGGTGCGGTGGAATTTAAGTTTGGTGTCGACGTCTTGTGAGCGGGTATCGCAGGTGGATTGTTGTGGTTAGATTGTGTCGGGGTGACAGATCTCGGTTGGCTGGACTTTCTAACGGGCCTAGGTGAGGCTAGAGGACTGTGAGGGATGTCTTCAGAGCGTTGATGCTTTATCAAAGCTTGGATGCTGCTTGTAGCGGCGTTGAACTCCTGGGAATCCTAGAAAAAGTAAAAACATTTTTTAAATAAATATAAAATAATATACGAGCTATGATTTGGCAGGATTTATAAGACTTTTTTTATTAGTTTTGATCTAGGGTGTGCACAACATATAAAGATGTAATTCACTGATTTGCAAGATTAACTTTTGTAATGTAATGTAAATTTGCCATAAATAAATATGTTTGAATAAGCATATTTTCAAAATGTTTACACCAAGTAAATGACACGCTTTGCTTGCATAAATTAATTTTAATTAGATGTAGACATTATGGAAAATAGACAATTTTCTTTAACCTTCATAACAGCATTTTTTTTCATAAACTATATTTATTTTTATAAAAAGCTTCATGCATAAAATATAATTAACACAGCATGCGTACGTAATAATAGAAGCGTCACTTACCACTTGCTTAGGAGACGACTGACTTGAACAGTTGTGAAATATTTTTCGCCTTATAAATTTAAACTTTTATAATTGATTCATTAGTTAACAATTTAATATGTGTATCTATTCTCCTTGTTTTGATAGCTAAAAGATTCAGAGTACTTACTATTGATTTTGTTTTATCAATAAAGCAAGGTGTCATAAAAATAAAAACTTACCGCATATTACGTATTACTTTGACCCTATTTCCTAAGGGTGATTTTTTTATACTAACTGATAAACGTGCTAAAAAAATATATTTTCTGAATATTTTAGAATAAATAAAACAATATATAATTGGTATAATCAAAACTCTTTAATTATCATGTTTTTTTTGCTTTGGAGTGTTAAATTAATTCAAACTATAAAAATTACTTAGAACCTACTTGACAATCTCTCAAAAGATTCTCTTCATTTAAATATATGTTACAATATTAAATCAAATTATGTCACAATAGTGTCCGCACATCCAAAGACACAGTAAACCAACATTTTTCCAGATTTTCCATAAAATAAATAATATTTTCAGGCACAAATCAAAAATCAATTTCTTCCCACCACATAAACAAATTCATGTCATTTTTTTATGAATTTAATCTAAAAAATTCATGCATCTGAAAATCCAAAATCAGATTAAAATGCTGGGGACTATTATTACAGAAAACTTATCTATACAAATAGTACGTAATTCAATTCTTTGAGTTTTTAAAGAGGTTCATACAGATCACCAATTGTAACATTACTGTACTAAAATATTCAAAACTAATTCAGTCATATCTAACACTATTAAATTAATTCATCTTCATAAGCAGAAAAGCTGAAAATTCTATGGTTTACTGTATATATTTAAAAAACTATTTTTGCACTTTTAAACATGAAGAAAAAACTGCAACAATTGTAAAAAAAACCACTTTGTTCTAAATACAAAAACATTCCTTGCACCGCAATTTTTTTTTTAATGTTCTGTTATTCAAACATTTCCATAGACAAATATTAGCGTTCCGACACATCAGAAACATTGACTGTACAAAAACGAGTGTTGCTAGCACAAAAAATATGTTAACACTTATGTTTTCATTTTATTAAATCACTTTGATTATTGCAAGGTTGCGATATTGAAACTGTTTTCAGCCATGCGGTGGTGTGGGATGGTGCTGGAATGAGAAAAAATAAAGAAATGGAGGAGAAAGCAGGCACAAATGGAATGACAGACAAACAAATGCAAAATATAAAAGAGACCAATAGTAAATAATGCAAAAAAATCATAATCAACTAAAATGAAACTGAATGATAGTGCGTACACAACACTAGTGCAAATACGGCAGAGTTTACGTAAATGAAATGTAACAAACTTTTTTAAATTTTAGAAGAGTAATATTAACAACTCTAACTAGGTATGATCTGTGAATTGGTTTTTAGTTTGTTTAAAAGTTCTTATTTTTGCAACGAAAATGTTAGATTTTTTAAAATAAATATTTGATTTCAGAAAAAATAATTTTAATGAACGTCTAATAAAATTTTACCTCATTCATTTTATGTTTCACATGTATACCTATTACAAATGTTTTTTTTTTTCGAGTTTGGTAATATTATTTACAATTCTTCACAAGCACCTTCAAACATATTTGTTGAGTTAAACAAATTGGCAACAATGAAAATATTTTTTTATAAAAGATAAAACATTCCTACATTTCTAGTCCGGAAATGTTTACCCTAGGTAAAATTAAGGACAACATTACCATGAAGAAATGACCAGGTCAACTAATTTCTTAAGTTTTATGTAAAAAAAATTCATCTAATATTAGGGGTAAAAAATAATAACAGTATTACTGTTTTAATACAGGCTTTTATTAACAAATTTTATTTTTAAACTAGATCTATAACCCCCATAACAAGAAATTGGAATTAAATTATTATAAAGAAAATAACAATAGGGAATAGAAACCTCGATCTTTGGATCAGCATGCATGTTTGCATTCACTTACACATCAGTCAATTATGTCATTCATTTCTACACTCAAGTTCATATTAGCCATTATGTACTAAATATTATCACGGTTTTACAATAGATATTGCTAATGTAGTGAAATCATTAAATTTAATAAAAATAAGTGTGATGTAATATTTTCATTTTAATAATAATACATTATTTTATAAATTAACGACGTTCTACTGTGTAAGTATTCATAGTACGTATACTCTGCAATATTGATTGTATTAAAACACAAGTGTTAACAAAAAAAAATTTAACAATAATAATAATGTTGTGCACTGAAAATAAAATGAAAAACATGAGAATTCCTAAGTAAAAACAAAAATACACCTCACCGAGAAAACTACGGGCGACATCCAAATGATTGAAAAATATTCAAAGACAAAAATTATAGTTAACAATATTATCACATTTTATTAACATATAAAAAAATTATCATGCAGGTATTACAGGACACATTAAAATGAATTATTTAAAATAATTTATAGTCTTAAATATTTATTTTATAAGAAGCTTTGCATGCTGTATAGCGCAAATAAATAATATTTTAAAAGTAATAAAAAAAAGTAGGTCCAGTAGGTAGATCAAGTAAGATTGTGTTTATTTAAGATACAATAAAGATCAAATATATACATGTATTATATTTATATATATAATAAGTATAGTTTATGCAGAAACTGTTGAAATATTTTGTCGGTGTAAGTCTAATATCGCGGAAGAACCATTTGTCAAAATGTTCAAGAGAGACAAAAAAGTGCTTGCATCTTTAGTGGGGATAGTTCATTTGCGGTATTAACTTTAGCTGAGTGCAAGCAGTCTATTGGTCAATTTCAAAATTTGAATGCGCCAATCAACGCGGCGTGTGCCGTTCAACTGAAAGCGCCAAAAAAAACGTATTTTGAAATGATTGGCTCATACGCGGTATTGAATTTACATAGACGATTTAGTACTAAATTTCATGATAGATTATTTCATTATAAATTAACACCGCCACAAATGAGTCTCTTATATGAAAATAAATCAACAAAAATGCAGAACGGAAGAATGCTCAAAAAGTTCAAATACATTTTTAAAAGTTTTTTTTCCAATTTCCAATCTTCTTATTATTTGAAATGATAAATATAATAATGACAGAATTTTTAATTCAAGAGTCTTTTAATATTTGAATTTTGTCAGTAGATTAGATTATTGCCTACTATAAATTACTACACGATAATACACGCAAAGTTATGACAAGCAAGCATTGAGACTCAAATCAAAAAATAAATATATTTTCAAAAATGACTCAAAAACATGTGTCATTTTGTCAGATAGGATTCATCTCGTAAATTAGTCTCAAATTTAAAAATAAATTAATAACATCCTCATTTGATTACCTCTATGTCATCAAAGTCGTCCGAGAGACCGTTAAAGTTGGCCAGTGAGTTAAGTTTAGCGGAGGAAGGGGCAGATCCAGAGCTTGAAGAAGATGAAGACGCCGCCGAGTCCTTGGAGCCTTGTGAGGAAGTGCCGTTGTGGGAAGGGGGAGATATGGGTGCGTGGTCTGATGATCCTGGAAATGACATGGTGGGATTAATTGGGTGACAATTTGAGTTCTCAAAGAATTTAATAAATTTTTGCTAAAATTGACAAATTGACAAAAAATAAATGTTAGATAATATAAGCCCCCAAAAGTGATGAATGAATTAAATATAAATACAAACCTCCGTCATGGCTGTTATTGCTGGAAGCCGTGGAGTGGTACTTAACCCTGGCCTGGTGGCCACGTGAGTGCTTGGGGTCGAAGGCGTCTACAACGATCTGCTCCGTGCCCTTGATCTCCGCCCGGCAGAATGGACACCCCTGGCCCTCAGAGTCCTGGAAAATGGACTTGGTATTGTTAGGATATGAAATTTTTATTTAATTTCATAAAATAATCACTGTAATGAAACAATTGTGAGCAGTTACTTTACCAAATATATGAAAGGACAACAGAATTTTATATATCAATTACAGGAACACATATGCAATATGAAGGAAAACGTATATTTTTATTAAATATATTCATTCCTGTATATATATATAATAGTACTTGAGTAGTATATACTGGGTACTGCTCCTAACTGACAGGTAACCGATAAAAAGTTAGCAAATAGATGTTTTGCGTAACTTAACACATTCCGTATTGACAATGTGTGAGGCATGTTCTCCAAGGCGCGCACACATCGCTTCTGGGTGCGTTTTATAATACTATTCAGTTATTTGCACGTATTACAACACAGTAAGTAGAGTTACATATCAGCGGCTCCTTTAAAGCCTCAGTGAACGTGTTAACATGCAATACACTTTGTGATAATTAAACAAATGCAGGAGCAATATGATAGTAAGATTGGAATATTTGAAGATTTTTTAGCGCTGTTGTATGACGGTAGCTTCTAAACTTTAATAAACAAAACTGTTTGTACTCTGTACTAACAGACGACATAAAATATATGTGCCTCGGTCACTGTCCAGATGGAGCTAAACCAATAAACGCGCATACACAAATAAACCGATTCACAAACATGATTTACCACGAGACTTACATAACACAAATAAAAGTAAACTTGTGCAGCAACATTAAATATTTCATAAACTATTTTGTACCAGACAATGGCACATAATCATTAAAAATAAATATATTCTAAATGATTTATAAAAGGATACCATAATTTATCTACTGCATAATACTTCAAGGGATTTTCATTAATGCTGGCCGGAAATATCTAGAGCATGGCCGTTAATTGATTAGATCCTCCAGTATTATAATCGAAGAATGTTACAAAAGAATATAATAACTCACAATCTGCCAAGCGGTCAGGCAGGGTGTACACAATAGATGTCCGCAGGGTTCTATCCTAATATCCTTGTCGTTCTCCGCACATATCTTGCACAGCTGAAATGTGCTGCCTGAAAACAAAGATTACTGTTACTCACCGATGTATGTATATTTATGAAGATAATATTATACACATAATATCTCTCATTCTTCACATGGTCAACCCCTTCTCAGTCTCTTTTTTATTATTGAATTGATTACTTCCTTTTCATATTCACGTATGTACTTCCCATACATTTATAATACAGTGAATGCATTTCATTCTAAAGCAATTCATATTTGTATATACACATTTTGCAGACAACAAATGAAACAGTGTCAACCAACGGAAGAGTTGATAAAAAGACCTCTTTCATGAATGCAATCATCTCGGTCACTGTGCACACTGGTCCAGATGATAGGACTGTTTATTTCAGTTCATTTAGAAATTTTAAATAAGCATTTCCATCCTTCCATTATTAATTTCAAGTCAACACACAGGACCTATATAAAATACAGTAAAACCACATTTATTTAAAAAATTTCAAATATACCACACTAAATGTAATTTTTATAGATGGTTGACCCCGGTAATTCGTAGTATGGGATAATGTTTAGACCCTTGCACCCTAAATCGATAACTTTTTACATCACACAATTAAGATTGTTTGAAATTATAATAAATCTCAATTTGCGAGGCTTTTTGCCCGCGCCTGCGTGTGAAGTCTCCTTTGTGTGCAGCGGTACCTGCCAACACACCGCGCGCTTAAGAGCATATAATATTCAAAGAGATCGATATTAGCAGCCGTCGCAAATTGTCATATAAACCTATACTAGAAATTCTCACCTTGACCCACATGAATAGTTGGTGCTAATTACTCTTACTAATAGAGCGTTTTCAAGATGTTTCCCAGCAATATTTATATTTTAAACAAAATTATTGCCTTTGTTCACAAATTCCAAATCTATTAATTTGACTCAATCAGTTCTGCGCAATAATACTTTTTGGTCCCTTGAATTTCAAATTAACAAGGTTTTACTGTAATAATAAAAATCATAAAAACTGACCCATTTCACAGTACAGTTCGTACTGTTCTTGTGTGACTGCTATGTGGTCTTCGCTGGGGGACTGCACTGCCCAGCTCAGGTCCGGATTTACGTCCCGCCCGTCCGGATACAGATAACTGAGAAATAAAGAAAAACAATTAAAATATATTATTGTAACATATCGGGAACTTTGTACAATGTTTAAACAAAATACCATACCAATTATTGAAATATATTTAGATAAAACATTGTAGGTGTGACGCTGAATAGATTGTTCTATTATATTTTTAAAAGTGATGAAACACTGTAAGAAAATGAAACTGCACACTGAGTTCATTTAATTCAGTGCCACACAAAAAAAACCTATAAATAGACAAACAAAAGCAGGCACATTGTTAATTTGGTCAATTATGCAAACAAAGTTTTTAATTTAATACAAAGAGGCGTAATACCAGTTTGGCTGATGCAAAGAATGCGAGGTATGTGTGGTGTGTGTACATTGCAGAAGCACAAAATGAATATTTCCCCAGCTGTACCAATATTTGTACCTGAAGTGTAAACAATTGCACTTACAATACGCACCTCGCATTACAGTTTCACAATTATGAATGTAACAGATATTTATTACATATAACACTGCACTAAGTACCTGCTGTAAATACTGAAAAAATTACTGTACACTTTGTACATACTGTTTTCGGAAATAATCAGCTTTGGCACTTTTATATTTTTAGATAAATCAATAAATTGTAAGATCACATAATTGAGATAAATATTTGTATCTCTAAAGTTAATGAATATTAATTATTTTTTAAATTATTATATCAATACCATTTGAATATGTATACATACCTTAAAATTACATAAACTTTACTAGTTAATGATTAATGGTATTATATATCTTATAATCTCTACCCCTCCTACATAAAGTATCGTAAGTAAAAAATGACATTTTTAATCAATTAATTTTGCACGTATTTGAAACATTTTTAAATGGCTGTAATTTTTATAATATTATGTTTATTTGTACCTACATCATGGAATACAATTTTTTTTTTTTTAATCTGCTACGTAAATAAATATCAAATACATGCGAAATACTAGAATGATTAAAAATTTAATTTTTTACTTATGTTGCTTTACTTAGGAGGGGTCGATCTGTAATAACTTTATCAATGTTTTGATAAACAATTAAATAAATGAAAATAATAGAAAATCCTATATATTATTTTTATAAAAATATAATGCATCCGGCCTGGTGCTGAATTTGCTTCACAAACATAGTGAACTCTTTGAAAAATAAATAAATTAATGATTTAGTTTGGTCGTATAAAATGAGTCTCATTGAAATGATAAGACAGTTAAGTATAAATACTCTATAGGTTTTCAGTCATCTAATAATAATATAATTTTAATACAAATTAAATATATCAACTAGAAAGATATACAGAAAAAAACAATTTAGAAAAAAAATATTTTAGTTGGTATTTCTATTTGATACATTTAATTTGTATTAAGGCACGACTTGCAATAATAATTCAAATTTTCGCATGTTTTTACGAAAATGTGTGTTTTTATTATTCATTTATATCAGAAGTTATTCAATAGATTTGACTCTTTTTTCAACTATTACTTAGTTTAGACCTTTACATTAATATAAAACTAATAAACTGAATGTTATTTGCCATAATTAAGACGATACAGGCATTATAAGGAAGACCGCGACAAATTTGTGACTCAAGATGCCTAAGGTCAAAAAGTATGCATTGACATTTCCTTCAACCAGCATTGTAAGTACATAATTCTTTTGTACAGTCTGTTGATTTTATCTCTTTACATATTATCATGATAACGAATCCAATAAAATATTATTGGATATGTTTAATTTAAATGGATTTAGTTGTGGGCGTTTCCCATTCAACATTACCCAATATATTTTCTTGTTTGTGGACAAAACATTGCAACTATATGTTGGAGTATGCTATGTTAACAGACATGGTTTACATATCTAACCAATGGTGGCATCTTATATTATTAATTAATTATTATTAATCAAACCCTTATTTTAATTTTAGATTATTGTATATTATTAAAGTACATAAAATAATTTAATAACAATAATAATAATATTATAAATTATTTTCAGGATGTTCCCGAACTGACCATTGAATGTGTGGACTCGCTAAATTCTTCTAAAAAACTTCCTAAATTGTATGGCAAAAGAGTGGTCGACACACATCAATTCTTTTCTCAACTTAATCAAATTTACTCCCACAAATCGATGTTTGGGTGCACAGGAACGAATATTGAATATGTGAAAGAATGTATGATTGGTTTTATTTCTAAATTCAGTTTAAAGTGTAATATGTGTGGATCAAATTTTGTTTTGAATACGTGTAAAGAAAAAAACAATGAAATTCTGAAGAACGATAATATGCTTGATGAACAAGTAATTATTTAACAGTTAATAATAATACTTTTGTCATATTTTCATTTATATTTTAATATTAAATATATATGTAATGTATTAAAACAATAAATAAATATTTTTAAAAAAAAGTGTTTTTTATTACAACCGGAGTATGAATATTATATAATATAATATTAGCATAAATAGTTTTCTCTTCACAAATACAGCTGCTTCAAAAGTTATCAACATTATTTATCAGTATGAATTTACATAAATTTTTTCCCTATAAATCGGGGCAAAATTGTAATATTTTATAATCATATGTTTTTTATCATAAACATAATAATTCTTCATAGTATAAACATAACAATTCTTAGGTAAGAACTTTAACAAATTATTTAATTTTCGCTTGATAATTTCAAATGGCAACAAATATGTATTATGAATGCTGAAGAAATTGCTATTTTCTGATATTTTCTAGGAATTTAAGAGAACCAACAATTGTATACTTGTCCTTTTCTATTGATACCTTTCACTCTAGCAATATTTACGTTAAAAATAATGCACTTTTATGTTTACTTGATATTGAAAAAGAATTAACTATTGAGTCTCATCTTGAAAGGGGATGCAAAACGCAAAAATATCTCGAAATTCAAACTGGAAAAATGAAAGTTGCCCCTTAAAATATCACAGAACTATCTTCTGAAAAAATGCAACTTCACAATGGTGTATTCTTCTTAAAACTATAATTTCTTCTGGGTTATAAAGCAAAAGATGCATATTACAACAGGAATATGTAGCAATGCTTGTTGAGGACAGCAAAACTATTTACAGGGGCGATTATCAAAATTATCCATTGTCTGCAGTTGTCATGTCAAAAATGCAGTGTGTATACTCACAATCCCTCTCTGTAGCCATCCAGCAAAGCCTGACAGAGACTCTTGTTCTGTGGTATGGTCTGCAATATTTCCCCGTCGGCAGTGACGTAGCCGATTGCCCACTGACCTAGCCGCGTGCACGACAACCTGAAAAAAAACGCTCTATTAATTGATAACCAAAAAACAATTTAAAAATGACAAATTAAATATGGTTGTCCCAGGAGAGTATTAAATTAATCCTATTCTTTCTAATACAAGTGCTTAGCTCACAATAGAAATAATAATAGAATATCTAGAATATATAGAAAAAAAACTGCGACTACGGTCATGGACTTCCGAGTCCCATGAGACTGACAAAGAAAAAGAAGACCAAAATCATAAAATCTGATAATAAAAGCAAAGTTCTGTAGTTTGCTTGTTTGCTGAATTAAATTGCAAATTATTTTAGCTAGTGCTCATATCAAACCAATTTGTTGTCGTGACCAGAAGGTATTTGTGTTTAATCTCAGTGCAAAATCATCACTGACAATCGACAATTGATGATTTTGCTATGTTCTGTGATCTGATCTGAATATACATAGTCTTACTTGTAAAACACATCCCACATTAACAAAGGTAGAATATTTGACACCTACCCAGAGTCATAAGTCAATCTTATTTTCACAGCATAAAATGCTTTGTCCTGGTTTAAAAGTAGTGTCATAAGACTGTTTTTATTATTAAATTTGTTCTAGTTACCTAAAGACATAGCTGCCCGCCTTGTTGGTGTACTTGTGCAGCCTGGCCTTTACTTCATCATAAGTGAGGAATGCCACATATCCTGGATGCGTCACAGCTAAGATTTGCCAGTTCCTCAGAAGCGTTCCCCACGGCTGGAATAACCTGGAACAGAGGAGAGAAATTGTATTAGATTTGTAGCTGAAGAAAGTTTGATAGTTACTCTATGTTTCAATTACAAGAATCTAACATATGGTACAAGTAACAGTGACATAAATCACTTTAAATGAATTTCCAAGATAATCTGTTGTGCAAGGTTTCAACCCATCTGCCTGTCCTCACAGGATACAATGTGATAATTTATTGTGTTGTATCAAGTTTTATTAAAAATAAAATAACATTTCTTCAAAAACCTCAGAATTTTTTCTGAAAATAACACAATCATAACGCATTACGGTTTTACTATTAAATGTTAACCGCTCTGACAGAGGATCAGACATTTGGAAACCATTGGGGGTTAAATAAGAAAAGCAGTTATTTTATATGAACTATTTTAATCAAAATAACTTTAAAAAAACTCAGTTCTGCGGTACTAACCTTGTGAATACATCAAACTCAAAGTTTGAAATGAAGTCGTTGCAGGTGAGGTCTATGGTGGTCTTCAGTGCCATGGTCTCCAGGCCTGAGGAAATGGGGTGGACACTGTTCAGCCCTTGGCGGAATATCTTCCACGGCACTAACGTACTGAAAATAAGAAGATAATCTAGGTCAGGAATTGAAAATCGAATTATATAAAAATATATCAAATCATTGTAGGTACAGAGAGGTTAATTAGTACAACACATATATTTCACTTCTTCCACATTCAAATACCTTCTCACACAGTTTGTCAGTTCTTAAGGCTTCTGCTAACTTGTTCTGCTTCATACTTGACAATGTCACTACATGTGCCTTCCTTGCCCTATTACAATATTGCATGGGTGGATGACCACCTAAATATATCAGAAACGTGTGAAAATTCAATACAGTTATGGAAATATTCAAAATTTGACTGTTAAGATTTATCAGAGATACAGTTCCACCAAAACAATTAATAGACAAATATAATGAAAATTGCTGGAAAACTTCTACTAAATTTATAACAATAAACTGATTTTCTCTGATCTCTGAAACAGTTACGATTTTGCAAATACAGCTTTGAACATTTTGATTAAAATTTTGTCAAGCCATTCAATGTCATACTATTATCGGCTTTATTACTTCAGTATATCGGTCCAAAAACTAAATCTTTTTTCATCCCTTCATTTTTTGTTTGTTCTACTTAACCCGTGTATTTCCACCGAAAATAAACCAAGACTGTTTTCTGACGGATTGACCTTCCTATTCTTCCACGGGCGAGCCTACTACCAACTATTTCCTTGACATCATTCATTCGCAAAAAAAAAGTATTTTGAAAAACCAAGATAAATAAATAGTCATCTCGTTTTGTCTAAGCATTGTTGATAGAGACGAAAGTAAATTATCGTTCATAATAATAATAATTTTACAAACAACTTAATTTATTATGAAAAATAATGATAAACAATGTATCCTGGCCCGGCCCGCACTTGGCGAGCGCCTCGAGTCAGTCCGCCACTCGCCGGCGCCACTTCCGTTTCACCTGCGCCGCCCGCAGCGCCATTGAGAGCTTCCTGTCGGCGGTCTAGTACCGCACGTCACCGGAGCTTCTCAAATTGTATATTTTGAATACCCCTTATCGTTACAATTTATGATGTATTTCCACGCATTACTATAACATGCCGACTATCCAATCCCGAGCCAAAATCGCAATGCATGATTCTATTTTAATGATGCCGAAACAAGTCCGGGATTAGGAAATGCTGTTCGCTTAATGTTACATATATTTTTAAAAAATGCCAGAATTAACTAATAGGAACAATTCATGTAAGATATTTAAATTTAAGTCAGGAATTTTAAACAAAAAAAAATTACGTAAATAATAATGACAAGACAATAATTTAAATGTGAATCAATGTTTCATGCCAATTTAATGTATTAATTATAAATATATACATATAAAATCAATCTTGTAGATCAAAATTCGCTTCTAATATTTAATTTATTTTATCTGATGACAATACCTGACAGGCTGAGCAGAAATTGCTCGGGTACCACAATTAGATCAAGATTTTAATCATGAAACATTATTAAGGAGAACACATTCTTATTGTGAAGTTGTAATTATTCAGAACATAGGTCTGTGATGTTTTAAATACTAATTTAATGTATTAATTATAAATATATACATATAAAATCAATTTTGTCGAAAAATATTGTTTTTGCGCTACCGGGATTCGAACCTGGATCTCTATTTCCAATCCGGGGAAGTACACTACCAATTGTGTTATAACGCCAGTATTTTTCATGAGAAATTTTCGAACCTATATGTTACACTTTTTCAAATAAATACATCTGTTGTTCCATTATTTTTGAAAGCCATATACATTATTTTTACGGAATCACAAATACTTTTGAGTAAACCGTAAAAGTGTAACATATAGTTCGAAAATTTGTCATGAAAAATACTCAGCCTCCGCATTCGGGAGGTATAGTCATCAGATAAAATAAATTAAATATTAGAAGCGAATTTTGATCTACAAGATTTAGAGACCAACAGACACATAAATTATATACTCTCGTATATACTCCTCTATACACTTGTATCCCAGTTCAGGGTGACGACTACGTGACCTTCTGTTTCAAAGAATTTTTTTTTTTTTTTGTATTTGTATTGTCTTAATCGGATGTAATTGTCAAAAAAACAAATCCTAGAAGATTCGAGATGACGTTATAATTGCAGGAAACATAAAGTCAGTAGACTGGACCGAGATTGAATTGCCAAATACCGAATACAAAATCTAATAATAAACATCACCGAGCAGGAGTCAGCTATTTGATGTCATTCAAAGTAGCTTTAAACCAATACTTAGAAGGGAAAATTAATTTGGCAAAGCATTTATATATTTATAAAACCAGAATAAGCCAACTAATGTAACCCACACGCACTTACAGATACAAAATATACCTGGATAAGTTGGCTTGATTTCTTACAACCGAAATGAGGTAGGAACAAAAATATAACTTATTTATTAAATTAATTATGATACCGTAGTAAAAAGTTGTAAAAAAAAACCGTAATGTTGATTTATAATGTTATATATTATCATTTTAAAACATTTCCTAATGTAAAAAGGCACAGATAATATCTGGATTATAAAATCTCAATCTGAAATAGTCTATTTTTACAAAAACAAAAAAAATCGAAATGAGCCCTAACAATGTCAAAATTCTACTGCAATGCGAGTCTCGACGACAATGTATATATTCGGTGTACATTCTTTTATGATAAAAAGCATGTTTTAGTAATGAAAATAAGTCACGTGACTCGCGACTCTTGCGCTTTTCATTTCTCATTTTATCGTCGCGCGACGCCCGGTTTGAGATCCGCCGTTTTCCAGGCTCGCACACACACACACACACACGCGCGCGCGAATAAACTTGTTTACATGCGCTTGCCCGCGTAGCATACACTGGTGCGAAAATTTCGCGGGAATATAACAGGACGGCGAGTAACCGTTGTGTGCGAGGCGAGCGGTCGTTCTTATTATGCAAAAAAAAAAAAAACGCATGTGCAATGCGCGCTTCCGTACGTATATCTGCCGATCTTTAAAAAGAGTGGCCAGGCCATAATCATCTATCGAAAGGTTCAAAAAACGGCGATATTTTAATGGTTATATTATTAAATATGAATTAAATATATTAATTATAAAGATATACATATAAAATCAATTTTATCGAAAAATATTGTTGTTGCGCCACCGGGATTCGAACCTGGATCTCTTGCCTAACCGGGGGAGGTGCTTTATCCAACTAAGCTACAGCGGCATTATTTTTAGCGACAATTTTTCGACCCTATATGTTACCTTTTTGAAATTAATACATTTAATCGTTTCATCATTTGACAGAGCCATCTACCTTATTTTTACAGAATCTCAAAATACCTTTGAGTAAAATCTGATAGCAGACGCCAGAATTATTAATTCATTTTTATTAAATTTTGGACACATTGATACAATATATTATTATTGAAAAAAAATCGGGGGTTGCGATGGATTCATAAATTATAAGTCAAAATCTAGCATGACCAAATATAATAAATTCAGGACGAGTGTGTTGTGAGGAGTCAGGAGAGTAAAATAGCGGGAAAAAAACAAGATGGAAAATATGCGAATGGAATATGTGGTGTTCTATTTTCCTCTTTATCCACCTCTAACAGAATATGTACGACATATAGTCCTAACGATATCATTTTACTGCACTAAATGACGAGCAAATTTTATATGATTTACTTATTCTTAATGTGCCTGTTAGAATGCGAAATTACCCAAAATAATATTTTGTTCAAGGATACAAAAGCACTTAGTCCCAAGTAAGGGACGGAGGCTAATAAAACCAAGTATTGTTAGACGCAGGTGTACCGACGCAGCGTGGGAACAGCAATAAATAATTCGGCGTACGTGACTAAAGTCACGTCGGCAAAGTGCACCATAATGGATGCATCACCTTAGGCGGGCCAGTCTTCCCATATTCTCGGCCGGGAGAACTGGCTCCATAAAGACGAGATTTTATTTTCAATTAGAAAATAGAATCAATGTCGTCTCTAAAAGTATCAAGCAAGCGCTTTATAGATTGTAATTCCGGGGAAAATTTAAACTGTGTGCCTCGAGTTTAAGCTTAGACTGTGATGTACTCTGCGTTTAATCCTTGGATCTATAAAAAGTTGATCAATATAATTTGGTGTAGCGAGAAAAGACTGTCGCTATTGCATAAGAACATCGCGTCCAGAGTCCCGGTTTGCCTGGATAATTGGGCATCATCTTGTGGTCAATCATCTACAAGCCTGAACTCCGTCACCCTACGCTGGCACCACAAGCAGTTGGCCGCACTTCACGTCCAGGATCCAGGACCATCCTAAGAGGTAATCCCTTACGTGAGGGACCCACATAATCTACATCAGACAAGCGTCAACATAGACAATTTGGTAGAGAACCCAATGCTGGCATGATGAACACAAATATTTAATGTTAATTTAATTGTAATTATTTTTGAATAGCCTTATCAATAAGTATTAAAGTAAAATGCTCATTTTCCACTTTTAACACATCATAAAATATAGATAATAAATTTTCTTATATAAAAATATTCTTTCATTTCATAACCATTTGACATCTGCCTCCCGGGACCATGAACATGAAGCCGAGGCAGAAAGAAGAAATAACCTAACATGCCATATCAGGTCCCCCTGATCACTCTGGCGAAGACTTCCCTATCCCGTGCTAGACGGAGCAGCATTGGTGTTCCTCAGCCAAGATGCCTGTCTCCTACCGCGTCTTTCGATCTTTCCCTTTATTATGAGGTGTAAAAAGTTAACACGTCAGGCTTTTCAACACATGACCAAGATTATCAGTTTTTCCGCTTCTTGCCCGTCAACATTATCTCCTTATTCGTAATATTTCAGAGTTGGTGACCAAATTTCTCAAGGCATCCGAATAATTATTCTATTCAAATGCTTCCAGGGCGTGTGGACCGTTGTATATGCAGGAAAATAAACGTGAACAGACAAGATATAATTAAATACGCCAAGAAAATTAAATTAAATTTTAACGTACTTACTGTCGATTTAAAAACGTGATTATTTGACAGAAATGTAATTAATCAATAACGTCTGTTCGTATAATGAAAGTGTGTAATTAGCAAAATGTTAAAAAATCACGAGAAATAAATATTATTGCGAAATATAATGTACCTTGAATATTTATAGCAGAAAATATGTTTACTAGTTGTATCATATTTATCAATGTTAATTAAATCGGAGAAAATCATAGAAAATCATAGAGAAAATCACAGCAAAGCAACGTTAACTTTAGAAAAAACCTAATTAATAACGAAAATACTTTAACTTTGAATAAAATACAATATTAGAACGCCTACACACTTTTTATATGAAGTAAACATCTTGCTTATTATATTACTTACTTATAAAGGGTGTCCCAACAAGAGCGGAAAATTTAAAATTTAAATAAAACAGTTTTCTTTGAAAAAATACCGAAATTTCGATTTAATCATAAAGTAGGCATGTGGGAATTATGTATAGAAAGATGCGTCTGATAAATGCCCTCCTCGGCTGTGGGCTGTGCGCGGCTGCCACATTTACGTTCTTCTGACGAAATTTTCAATCACGGTTTGGCATAACTACGGTTAGACTTCAGTGATACAGGGTCTAATCTCCTCCTTCAAGGCTTGGGCGGTCGTTGACCTGTTGACATAAACTTTTAACTTCAAAAATGGCTAGAGAAAGAAGTCCAAAGGCGTTAAATCGCACGATCTAGGCGGCTAACGGGAGACTACACGACCAGGGAATGTCTCGTGCAATAATGCCCTTGTTTCGCGTGTTACAGGTGACACCGTCCCATTGAAACCACATATCTTCGAGATTCATACCATCCGTGAAATGTTTCTTTAAATGTTAAATTCTTGAACACGATGCCGAATAAATGTTGCCGGATTCTCGGCCACGTTCTGGCGACCGGCCGTGATGTTTTCTGCCGAACGTTCTGGATGGACACGTGTCGATGGTCTGACATCAGTAATCGACCCAGTCTACTCGAATTTTTAGATTACTCTGTTTACAGTTGATGCACTTAGAACATTTTGATTACCAAGAATTGGATGCAATTTGCGAATCGTGGCAAACTTTCATCATTTTTGAAATAATGTTTAACAATAAGAATGCGTCGTTGTGTCGAATAGCGATCCATTTTTAATAACGGATCTACCATCGAACTGTAAAAAATGGCGCAAAATTTTAATTTTCCGCTCTTGTTGGGACAACCGTTATTATATATTAAAATCTAGTGATGAGAAAAAATGCTACTCTCGACTCACTGGTGTGATTGTGATTGATATTCGATAATTACTAGTACTAATACGCGTGCGCAGCACGATATCACAATAATACGAATCAAATTAAAAAAACATAATTTTGAGCGTATTTACTTATATTATTCAAACTTCATTTACGTAAAAAAAAATATATTCTAGTATATATAATTAAAATATATCTTATTTAATATCGTCATAAAGAGAATGAAAACCCTTAAAAAATGTGAGATTATTTTTCTGGTCAAATGCGTAAAACGTTTTGGCAGAATCTACTAGATGGGGGCTTATCACGAGTTATAACGTCATTCCTTCATCTGTACATGCGCCGAATCATAAATCAGTAAATAAAATTAAAAGAATGAATCACGAATCACGGTTTTCCCAGATATTCAATCACCGATAGTGAGTGTGACTCGAAGACATCAGTGATTGACTCACGTTTCGTGATTTTGAGCTCATCATTAAAAAATCCATATATTTTTATATAAATTATGATTCTTTTTTTTCTTTTCCACAAGTGGTGGAGGTAATGTTTTTTTTGAGAAAAGATGAGTAAGTAATTCCGAAGGTAACCCACAATCTCATGCTTTGGCCGAAGCTGTCGGTGGAGGTGTGAGACCCCCCCGAACCTCCTATAAAAGGTTCCGAACTATTGTAACTTTCTATTTTTATCACATTCTAGGGGTGTCACCAATAAAAACCGATTTTTGGCAGTTTAATAGAGAAAACAGTATCGGATGTAAATTAAAATTATTTTGTTTTCCGACAATGTTAATGTGGGCCCGCCCTGGCCCTCCCACGTGTCGCACCGTTGATATGTCGACATGTTGACAGAGAAAAGAACCTCCATGTTTATCGATGATAATAATTTATCATTGTGTACGTGTCTGCTGTCAGATTATTTATTGCGAACTTGTTTGAAGAGCATTTCAAGTTTACGTGCAGAATTCAAGGTCACGGTGCAGCAACATGTGCATTTAAACCGTCGTGTATGTAATTTCCTCGTGTCCTTCTGAAATTTTGAAAAGAGACCGATACATTACATTGGATCAAAGTGTCAACTTCCTTTGAAATATATGAATTGTTTGGCTATTTGACATTTTGTTCGGATGGTACATTGTACACATACATTGTCAGAAATTTGAAAACTGTAATAGGAAATCGTTAATATTAAAATTAATAACAGGTAATTTTATTTAATACGTAATTATCTGCCTAAATGATTAGAGTTTTTTTTGAAATGTCCCTCTGTTCATATCGATTGTTTTTCAAAGTTAAAACGTCAAATTATCTTTCTTAACGTATCAAGACTGTGGCTGAAGTCAGAAGCAGAGTGATATGGTTTCCAGAACTGTGGAGTCGGGGTCGTTGATTGATGGTATGTTAAGCGAAGTCGGACTGTAATGTAAAGTCGGAGCCGGAATCGGTAAATTTTTAAACGACTCCACCAGCCGTGTTTTTCAAACAAAACAGAATCCGTTTTTAAATGATCCGCAATTTTCTGTTACCATTAACTCGCATTCAGTTACATCTTTGTTAGGCAAAAATCACAAACGGAAATAATGAATAATGATTTTTGCTTGTTAAAAATAGCACAATGCGGTGCGGCAAACATAGCTCTAGGTGGTTCAGGTTAGTTTTTATATATTTCTCCTATACATATATTATAGCAAAAAATTGTGCTGCTATAATTTAACTTTTCACTGATTTAACAAGAATAGAATTTGCAAATTTCACGAATTGGATTAAAGTGAAAATTTTTAAGTTTGAAAAAGAAAATATTAATAAGTATAAGTAAGTACAATAATAGGGATGAAACCTACTCCATTATAAATATTTGTGGAAGGGTAAGACTTCAGCCATTGACTAAGTAACGTTTACAAAAATTCATGAAAAGTTTCAAAAAAAGTATGACGATCTTGTGAAATTATGTAACACCAGAGGAATTCTATGGTTGGTATAGGTCCTTACCATATACCATTGAATCACAGAAATCCTGAACCAAATATACTGAATGATGAAAGCTACTGTAAAGATTGATTTTATGACATGTTTTTTTTGTTCATACAATTTTTTTTTAATAGATCGTTTTATTTTATTTTATATACCTACATATTAAAAATATTCCAAAAAAATGTTTAAAAAACACTGTAATATGTGTCAATGTGCAAATATTTATTTAAAAATAAGCTTTATTTATATCAAAATTAAAGTTTAATGTATACATCAAAAAATAAATTACGATTTTTACAACTATTTGAAGAACACCCAAAACACAAAATATTGATTATCTCGAAACAGTGCTTTTAAAGTTAGTGATTTCTGCTGGCACCCACCCCGCCCACAATGTGTACGTCTTTTGCACCCTTCGCAGGACGGGTTTCAAACAGCAGTGTAAAAATATATAAAAACGTGTCAAAGGTGCCACCATGGTAGTAAAAGATGAAAGAGGTGAATGTTGAATATGTCCGTTGAAACCTACAATGACGTCGTTGAGCGTACAATACAGCGAACGTGAGGATAGACAAATTTAACAAGAGAGCTTAAAAATGATTATATTCTACTATCTTATTCTTCAAATTTGCGAAATATGAAATACGTTTTATCATATCCGCGATATTTGCACACTAAACAACGGTATATGTTATGACATCCAGAAAAAGAAACAGAAGAAAAAAAAAGAAGTATTTTTCGAAACCGGTAGATGTATTTAAACTCAATTTAATGGTTAATAAAACAAAGATAATAAATAAAAATATAAACGGTATATGTATTTATATTCTTGAGTATACAATTTACATATATATATAGGGTGTAACAGACCTAGTCCACAATATTTTCATTAAATCACGAGTCAAAATGTGCCTATTCTCAACCATGCCAGAAAAAAAAACATAATTATGCAATTATTTCGAATAATTCAAATATTTTATTGATTCCAAATTATATATTGAATACCAAAAAATTAAGATCATCGAATTTCTAGCGGCTACACTATTTTTTATTAGATGATTTAGGACCTGAAGCAAATATATAGATTAATAATGAAACAATTTTGTCAAATAGCTATTTCGAAGTACGTAGACTTTTATTTTCCGTAACAGTGCAGAACTTGCACACATTCCTTCCAACATTTTCGACTCGTAATTTAGTCAGATTACCCATAAAATATTATGGACTATGTCTGTTACATTCTGCATACAAGATATAACAAACCCAGTACACAATATTTGATGGGTGGATACCTGACTAAATAAGGAGGACATATGTACCAACATTTTTATTTATATTTGCGAAATTGACCCATTCTTATTTTATATCCTTGATTCTCAAGTTATTTATAGTATTGTTTGTATTCAATATATCATTTGGAAACATTAAAACATTTCAATTAATCGAGAGATTCGCATTACGACATTCAAAAAAATACATCTCTGACAAGGTTGTGATTAGGCGGCACGCGCAGTTTGAACATTTTCGACATATTTTCAATACGTATCTCTACCCCTAAAATGTCGTGTACTAAATGTGTTACGCTAGTAGATACCAATCACTTTATTTTATACACCCTTTCGGTTTCACAATATTATTTACGAATTTTTCCGTTGAGGCAATTTTGAAATCTCGCACTGTTTGAATGATAAATCGGGACGCTGACGTCACGTGTCGTACGCGGAAGTTTTTTTTTTTTACCTGAAATGTATTAGTTTTACGAGCGACTTCGCGTTTCATTCGATTGCAGCCATTTCAAACTGAACAAGTCATTGAAGACTGTTCCCACGCAATAAAAAATATTATTACCTACGAAATGGCGCTGTAAAGACCCGCTATTTGTTCTTTGATCGCACACCGAATATACGACCTGCCCGCACTGTGATTAGAGCGCTATAAAAAGTTCGCGCGTTTCAATTGTCTTTCTATTTCATCAAAAAAATCATGATATATGGAATGGAACAAAATAAATTAATAGCGCATCACTCAGCTTTGACGGAAACAACCAGAAGAATGATCCATCTCATGAAACACATTATATAACACATCCTACACAAATAAAATAAAAACCGCCGCGTGTGCTAAGATCGCGCGTTCTATTCTTTGTATTCCCCATTCCCGAAATTTCTTCTTGTATTTATATTCATATTATATTTGTGAAATTGCGATAAAATTAATATAATTATTTTTGAATCTTTTTAAAATCACATTTTAATGTGAATGTTTTCCGTTAATAAAACGAACCGATAGTCATGGCGCCACCTAGCAGAAGGTTTTTGAGAAACATTTTAAATTGAAAAGATGGTCGCTTCCAACAAGAAAAAATAAATGTCTCACTTAGCAAACGTATAGAGCCGACATTAGGCGACTTCTGTATGGATCATTACAGCTTTAATCGGTAAACCTCTCTACCTGTATTGGAAAGTTCCGGCTAGAGTCACGGTGATAATTATATTTTTTAAATAGCTGTGTATCTCTGTGATTTATCTAAATTTATTTTAATCGCAATCACAAAACAGAGATACTGTCACTACCGCATGACAAGCTGGCTCAAAGATTCGGGAACAGAACCAACGGTGGATGTGGCATTTTGCATTTTCGTCTCCACGATCAAATTTTATATGAACACCAGCAAAGAAGTTACTACAAAAATAAACATTCTCTTTATCGGGATTTTGATGACTTAGCTAAATAAACTATTTTACAGACGGAAAATTAGAACATCAAATATAGGATTCACTATAAAGTTAAATTTAAAATTATGAAAATTAATAAAATATCATACAGTAGACGAGAAAGGATGTCAGGGGGATGAGGGAGGGGTAGTTAAGCATAATTTTGATCTGAATACATTTGAAGTCCGCGTGGGAGAAGAACTCATTGCGACTTGCGCACAATCTCGGTACAAGCGAATTTTTAAATGTGTTCGTTCTGAAATAGTTCATATATTGAGAGTACATTTACTGTAAAAACTCCATACTATTCTGTCCTAACAAAAAACACTCGCGTCATCCACATTCATACAAAAAAAATAAAAAAATCTCACGCATGCTCATCGATTGTTGCGGCGTCTAACAGGACCATTTTCCTCTTATCTTGTCTTTCTTGGCATTCTCTCGTTATTCATTCGTTCCACAAGACCACACCACCTAAGCCCTTTTTTCAATACTGGTTACTATGTTCAGACAGGGTAGGACCCTTCGGAGTTTACTTCATACTTATTATTCTAAGTGAGGTGAGTCGGGGTAAGTGCATCTAAGTCTCCTCCTAAATACGTTTGAAATTGGATATTGTTATAAATCAATATTTGAAGAGACAGTCTAGAAATGGTGCAAATCGAAACATTAGTTTTCTTGTAATACCATTTCAAATTATGACAGTTTTTCAATGTCAACTTTCGAGTTATGTATGACTTTTCAACCTTTCGTATATCTCGATAATCTTTTGTGCGAGGACGTTGATATTAGGTAAGTACCTTTATTTTGAGTTGTGGTTTGTGATGTATATATTAGTTTTGTGATTGTTTTCGCGGATTACGATTTACAAGACCAGATACAACTACCCTATAAATTTTACACCGTGAGGGAAGTGTATCTACTCAATGGTTGGTATGGTACCCCATATATTTTAGTATGGAAACTTTCTCAATTAGTGATCTGTGGATAGTTACATTATTTTATGATATGATATGTCGCACTTCTCCCGTCTAAGCAATTTTACTAGATTTTTTGGAACTTAGCACGTTTTACCCATCATTAAGGACCAAAATAACTAATTCATATTGTCATTAAGCAGATCAGTAAAGATATTTTCATTATTTTTCCAATTACTCAGAAATAATACAACTAGATGCTCATACTCCAAATTTGGGGTAAGTGCATCTACTCGCTATCCTAAAAGGTTACATACCGATTTTTAAAGACTTAAGTTAGGAAATGGTTAATGATCATTCAATCAAAGTTTCAAAGTCATAGCATCATCTTACGAAGTTTGAGAACAGTTCAAAGTTTATGTCGATGATTTACATGTCGAACTTACCCGATTAAATCAATCCAAAAATTGTGCACGAAATCGTAAAAAAAAAAAAAAAAAGGGGTGAAATAACATGTATGAAATGTGATGTAGATAACGATAAAATGTAGTTTTTAAACATTTTCTATACATGAAATAGATTTTTACTTGTCAGTTTTAGATTAGTTAATTATATAATGTAACCTGACGAAGAAGCTTTGTACAGGTCGGCAAAAAATAAAAGCAATTTATTTTAATTTGTTTAACGTGTTACAGTCGGTAACAAACAAGATGAAAATGATTTTAAATTTGTGATATTTTTATTGCACCAACCGGTTTCGCAGCGACGTCCACTTCTTCGTGAAATTATTTAATTAAAAGGAACAAGTATCGATATAATGACGGTTTGCATTTTCCTCGTCTGCGCGTTCGTAGTAAAAAAAATACTGACATCGGTCGCTGCAGCCGCGTCCACAGGTGGCGCTGGAGTACCGTTGTCGTCTCCGTCTCTGGGCCAGTCGGATTAGTATAATCGAGTTCTTCTGCATAACTGTACCCTCAACTCACCTTGTGATAAAATGTCACTTGTACCGTTATAGTTTTAGGCCATTCGTGATAATATATGCAAATTATCGAATGTCGAGTTGTCCGATGGTGAGTTGTCCGATGGAGGGATGAGTGGGTGAGTGGATGTTGGTACTGCGACATCGTACTAATAATGTTCAGAACTTTGCATTCGCGAATTTTGATATTTTTTTATTATTATGAACCTTTCCGCTTGTTCTGCTTTTTGTCTTGATTAAATTATGATATTCGAAATCAGGGATGGGCAAATAGTCGATCGCAAACGTATTGAAAACGGTAGATATAATAATGATATTGCTTCGATGGTAGAAAAGTAACACAATTTAAAATACACGCACTTTACAGGATACGATTTTTAAAGTTTTTATCAATTTAATAGACATAAAATCAGTAATCAGTTATATAGTATTTTCTGGTATATCTAATTTCAGTAACTAATTATCTTTTCCTATATCTACATTATTTATGGTATACAGAAATTTCACCGACCTGCAATTCGCCGAAAGGAAAATTCGGCGATTCTACAAATAATCGCCGAATAATTATTTTGTAGACATTAATTACTTTAATGAGTTTATATTTTAATTACTTTAATGGGAAATAATTATAATTAATTGAACCTCTAAGTTTGATTAAATACTAGGAAACTAAATTATCACACCGCCTCCCCGCGGGGCTATGCGTCATGACGTCCTCATTCTGACTTTCATCCACATTCATGTAATTAAAGACGATTTAAAATATAAAGAGCAACAAGTTTACACAAATATTCTTCCTATTTTAATAATAATAATTTATTTCAGACATTATACAATTATACAAATTAAAAATACTACTATATGTCAAGGAGAACACATTTTTGTTGTGAAGTTGAACGATCGGCTTTGGAATGTCTTTTATTTACCAGACAATGCAGGAACCAGGTTCATACCAGAAAATCGTAGTTCTTGGACTAGGTGAACTAGGCGAAAAACGGTAGAGAGTGAAATGTCTCAATGCAACCGTGTACCTAACACAACGAGGATCGGAGGACCGCTATACCAAACAAGAACATATTATATTGTTCATTTTACTCTGGCAACCTTGACCTCTGACCCGGATTATCTGTCGGTCGCGTGGTCACCGAATTGCGTACTGTTTATAATTTTACGACCTATCTTTCTACTGACTAGGCCGGCATGTAATTTATTTTAACATGAAAAAATATTCAGAAGGCAGATAGGACAGTGAGGACGCACCTTTAGTCCGGATACCTATTGCCATGACCAACTTTCAGTGCTCGTCCGTTATGACATCATCGCCGCGGCCCTCGCGTGCAGTGGGAGATGCGCGCGCATGCAGGAGCTCGCGCAACGCTGTTCCTGTCACCTGTCGCCGGCAGCTGATCGGCGCGAAGGTGAAGAGATATGCGGTGGCCGTTTGCGAAACGGTGTCATCGACCCGTCGCTCCCCCCGCAGCGCTCCACCGCCCCCGAGCGGGCCGACCGCGAGGTGCATTCGCGCATCCGGGATGCGAAACGCGCGACAGGTGGGGCAAGGAACGGCAGATTGCAATACGCGGGATTTTTAGAAAGGTATTTCAGTCAAAACGTTGAAAACAAAATTCAAAAACATTCATGAAAATAAGTGTTAATAAATCTTAATCTTTTAATATTGTGACATCGGAACATTGAATACCAAAATATTAGAAGGTAGGGGTAGGGTACTTGCCCCTAACCATCGAATATTTTGGTAAAAATTATCTTTTTTTATCAAAATTCTGACAATACTTCTGTGGTTGAAAAGTAAAACATATTATGTCATCATCTGACGAAAATGATATATTAATACATCCCTTATGTAAAAACAATTTTTTTCATATTTCTTATATAAGCTAGTAAAAATATATTAGGTCATGAATATCAGCCTCAGAAAATCGGCCTCGATTTAACATGCATTAAATTGTATATTATATTTATACAATTGAATTTTAACTTTAACAAACACAGTTATTTTTTAGGAGAACACATTCTTATTGTGAAGTTGTAATTATTCAGAACATAGGTCTGTGATATTTTAAATATTAATTAAATATCACAGACCGTCTGTTCTGAATCATTACAACTTCACAATAAGAATGTGTTCTCCTAAAAAATAATAAAGTTGTATCAATGTGTCCAAAAATTTAATAAAAATGAATTGATAATTCTGGCGTCTGCTATCAGATTTACTCAAAGGTATTTGAGATTCTGTAAAAATAAGGTAGATGGCCCTGTCAAATGATGGAACGATTAAATGTATTAATATCAAAAAGGTAACATATAGGGTCGAAAAATTGTCGCTAAAAATAATGTCGCTGTAGCTTAGTTGGATAAAGCACCTCCCCCGGTTAGGAAAGAGATCCAGGTTCGTATCCCGGTGGCGCAACAACAATATTTTTCGATAAAATTGATTTTATATGTATATCTTTATAATTAATATATTTAATTCATATTTAAAACACAGTTAATAAAAAATATCGTTAAATCATCACATTTTGAAAAGTGCAGTATACCTACATATTTCATGCAATTATCTCAGTTTTAACAATTGAGATACAAAGTTTTATCAGCCAACCACAGAGTTTTCTCTTTAACTCCGTGTTTCAAACATGTCAAATTTCCTAGTAGTTTGGGAAATCACAAGAAAACAAAGTTATATCATATTTTAGTAATACTTTTTAGAAAATCAACTGTCAATTTGAATACAAATAAAATGTACGAGTTAATAATTATTTCACCCCATGATAAACCATACTCCGCCGGAGAAATAGAAGAATTAATATTAAATTAAAATTTGAAAGCTCAATACCTAATTTTGATGTAAATGTCAGATGATATCTTGTTGTTCCGAGGGCACAATATGCCTAAAGTTCCTTTTAAACTGTGCGTAATTAAATATGACAAATTTGTACAAATTACTAATATTGTTACTAAAAAAAATTATATTTAATCTGTGAAACAATTTCAGCGCTAAATAACGAAGAGAAAATGTTTAATGTATGGACAGCGATAAAAGAAAATTTGTCAACCCATTCAACTACGTGAGCGTTAAATATGTTAAAGTGGCACTTGAGCGTTAAATATTTTAAAGTGGCACTTGAGCATTAAATAATGTGCGCTTATTATTTGTTTAATGAATATTTAAATTTTAAAAATGCCAAACCGTTAACAATGTATAATGAAAAAATTTACTGTTAGAATAGAACATACAATACATTATCATGAAACTTTTTACTCTTCAAATAGCGCTACAATTTTAATCGTGTTGTGGTGACACTTCTCGCGCCCGTAGACATGGCCGGGTAAGGGCTCACCTATCAACCATTAAGACCCGAACCAGACCGACCAATGAGCACCAGCAAATAAACATTATGTCATTAAGAAGAACACGTTCTTATTGTGAAGTTGTAATTATTCAGAACATAGGTCTGTGATATAGTCGGTTAATGCACCTTCCCCGGATTGGAAAGAGATCCAAGTTCGAATCACGGTAGCAACAACAATATTTTTCGATAAAATTAATTTTATATGTATATCTTTCTAATTAATACATTTAATTTGTATTTTAAACATTATGCACCGGAGACGGTTACTGCCAAGCAACTAGCGATCACTTCTCCGCAGGCCGTCCTAACACCAGCATCGTTACTCAACAGCATCTCCAGCGAGCCATTCCAGAGTTCAACCGCACATTTAAATTGTATTAATTCATCACCTCAATAAACGAAACCTTGTAAGTGCTCTTGCATTTATATACTCTACTCTAGTTACAATAGACACCCTGCACTGCGACACACAACCGACACGCGTGAAACAAGATGAAGCTTCTGTCTCACAGCATCTTCCTTCTCATAGTTTGAATAACTTCAACATACACAACCTCAACTCGTACAATGTGTAATTTGTGAATTAATTACGCTGGTTCATAATATAATTATGACTTCATTTCATTTATAATTTTGAATAAATGATGGAGGATCCCTGTGTAAATTAAAAATATCCCGATATCTATTTTGTTTTGGGTTATTTATTTAAAAAAATATAGACTTTCAGTCATCCTTCAGCATATTTTTGAACGTTAATTTTGGATACAGTAAATTATTATTAATTCATTATATCATATTGTAGATTGAATTTATAATTTTTAGAACCGAATTTATAATTTTCATAAATACATCCGAAGTTTAAGACAATATAAAACTTTTGTTATACTGAAACTGTAAATTAATATTGTTTGTGTACTTATGGCTTCAAAGTAAACAAAAACAAGTTAAAACTTGCGCACTTGAACGTTAAATCTGTAAAGAGAATTTTGCGTCATCGTTGTTTAACTCAATTATAAAATAAATAACAAAGCAGGCATTACAAAGCAGCGTTTTAATAAACAAATAAAATTCCCATGGCTATGCAAAGTTGACTCAAAACAACGAATTGGCAATTATTATTCACATAATAATGTGGATAATAATAATAATGGATAATTTGTATAGCGCCATTTTCGTAAAAACTTTCATCTCAAGGGCGCTTTACTCATAAACTGTTTATAGTCCTACAATTATCTTTGTTTTTAAAATTAAAAATTGTTATTTTGAGGATTATGAAAAGGTGCGTTTTTAGTTTCTTCTTAAATAAAGTCTCTGATGCACTGTTCCTTATGACGGAGGGGAAAGAGTTCCACGCTTTGCGTTCCATGCCCGTTCACTATTTTAGACTTCTGGCAACGGTTGGTCGGTTCTACAACCCTTTCCGCAGCTGAAGTAGAGGCTGACCTAAGAGGATGAGATAAGATAAAAATTGTATCAAATATTACGGACATATGAGACCCCCCGTAACAACACTATATATTATATACAGTGTTGTTGCAGGGGTGGTCTCATAGAATGACGTCAGAACTTTGCGATTGATATCGAGCGCCAAAGAGTATCCGAGCTAACATGATACCCAGGAGATTAGTCAAGTATAGCCCCGGAACAAAGCGTCATCTCTTTCTACCGCATGTAATATCATATTCTGTGCAGAATTGTGGACGCAAAATTGTATTTACAATACAATAGCGTAGTGGTCGGCAAACTCTTTAGTCAAAAGAGCCAAATATCATCAATACAACGATTTAGATTTCTTTTGAGAGCCAAATTTCTTTACAAGAAGCCTGTTTTTAGAAGTCGGTTAAAACAAGGTATACTGAAAAAACTATATATAATACTTAATACTTGATAAAAATGACATTTTTATTAATGTTTTATTCACGTTTAATGTGAACAATGGCCTTGCATTTCCTTGGAAAGTTTGGATAAGTCAGGTTTCATATGTTGTCGTTTTAAATTTCAAGCACGATTCCAGGGTCTCGTCAATAAGACGATTTCTCAATTTATATTTGATAAGGCCTGAAAAAGATTGTTCGCATGAATATGTAGAGCCGAATAGTGAAAGAACAGCTAAAGCTAGTATTTTTTAACTGATCATGGGTCAGGAATACTATTCCAGGTGTTAAAAATCATCATGTCTTCATTATCCAGGTTTTTCCAAGCAAACATCATATTTATTTTTTAACCAATTTTAAAATATATAAAAATGCATTTTAAACACGTCATTCGTCAAAGAGCCGTATGTGGCTCACGAGCCGCAGTTTGCGACCACTGCAATAGCGCATATTATCGAATGTTTGGACTTCCGCGGTCTTGCAGTGCCTCAGGAATGTTCACACGGGGGCGAGTGCGCGCGGGTCCCGAACTCTGTTTAGGCATCGTACCGCCGGTTGCCGGTGAAGAATGTAATGCGGTGACTGCCTCCTGGTGACGTTGGCATCCTCGTGGACCGACATGTAAAAGATGGGTAGCGTGTATGAAGACATGAATTTTTCTATTGCAGTCAGTTTCCAGTACTGGGGATCGCGGTTGTGACTTGTCGATATCCTCGACGATTCTCCTCCACCTTTTATCAGATCGAGTTGGATTGTTGGATATCACCCTATTCTCCAACTTTCCACCATTCCAGTAACCACCAGTTATCACTCTCTACGGGCAATACATTGGAAAAATTGGCTCCATAATTGTTCCAAAATTGAGACATTGGTCACTCTGAATATTATGAAACGTTTTATTTTTCTCTTATATTCTATTTATTGTTATTGTGTTTAGTTTGCAGAGCTTTTAATTAAATTTAAAAAATGTAATTATAATAAATATTGACGAGATGAGAATACGATTAATATACATCGGTTCCACGGAAACCACCTAATTACCCATAGATGAAGGGGTAACCGCCGAAACAGCTGTAACATTTAAATAATGCTTACGCAAACTGCCAGAACTCTAAAATAATATTTGATTTATAAATTTAATTCAAAATAATTATATATTCTTACTGTTAAAATTATACACGTGTATTTTGCATAGATCACAAAGAATTGCACACATTTAATAGCTTTATTATCTGGATAATAATAAAAAATACATATATATATATTAATGGCGTACGAGATCGCATCATACATTGATTATTCTAACCGACAAGGGATCGTTACATCACTAATTTAAAAATATACGTTTCAAGTTGAGCGCGAGACAGTGTAGCACCAAACCTGGCCACTCCCTAAAAAGACTGCGATATTCTCAAAAGGTGTGATGCGTTACGCAGACGGCGAGCGACACCCGTACAAGGCGGTGGTCCTTTTACAGCGGAATAAAACAAGTCGAGGTTGCGAACGCAAGGAGAATATTAATTAATTTTCAACCATGATCAAGTTAAGATGCAATTTGACGTCCGTCGGACTAATTGGGACACTTCCCAAGATACTAGAAATATAAATTAATACATTTTTATAAGTTTACGTTCCCGAGTAAGGCGTATACATTTATTATCCGCTTCTTGTACAATGATTTAAATATATGTACTTGTTATTTTAAAATTATTTATTTAAACACAAACGACACGATGAAAAGTGTGTTATGAAATTCATTTTACACAATTGTACTATATTATATGAAATGTTGCTACAGACGTGATGCGTTATATATTTACTTCAAGCTACATTTAATCCGGGTAAAAGAAAATATTGTTTTATTCGTTAAAAAGGCGTAAGATATTGTAAATACTCACTCTCCCAAAAACGCGACTAACGTAAATGTACAATGTTTTTAGCGAAGACACAAGCATCTTCGTCCCCCTTATTAGTTTGTTTAAAAGCAGGCTTTTAAATATTACGCACAATATACGTATTTAAATAATATTCAATATAGAAATATAGGTTTTACGGAAATACTGGCCGCGGTAAAAGTATGCAAAAGTTCATAGACTCGTGGGGATAAATTAACTTAATTTCAAATATGTGTTCAAACCAAAAAATAAAGAGCAGAAGAAAGTTTATCACTTAATTAATAATTATTTTAGAGACGATAGTAAAGTATTAATATTAAAAAAATTATATAAACTGCCTACTGTATATTGCATGTCTTATTAATTTAGTATGTATATCAATATATTTTTAAATAATAAATAAATGTATACAACCTCTGACGCAGAAACGCTCAAATTATTGTGTTTTCTTTCAAGATAATAATAATGATTATAATTTTAGCAAGGTTTCTCTCCCTAATTGGAATTAAGTTCCCGAAATTCAGAGCTGCTCTTGGCTATGATTCACCGTAATTCTGGCAAAATCTTGTCGCCCCGAGGCCGTATCTTTATTATTTCGACATTGAAAAGTTTGGACTGTCAATTAAATTTAAACCGCGCCAGACTCGCAAATACAAGTTTAGATGTCAAAACGAGACACAAAATCAATTCAGACTACAGATTTTCAAAGAAAATAATCGAAAAAAATACATTTATTTGATTTGTATATTTGCACGGATACTGTGAAGCTGGCTGAAAATACACGCAAAACGTATCAAATATTTCAACCAATGAAAGCCACAATATATGGGGTGAGTATGATTTTCAAAACGAGACAAAAAATATTACAACAGATTTCTCCTACACGGGAACAAATTTATGTAAACCGAACTACGGCCGAGATTTATGATTATTGTATAATATATTAAATTCATTTTCCCATTTAGTTCACTTAAACCGCTAAAAAAAATGAAGCTCGCAAGAAACAAAAAATTCGATACAAATTAATTCATCACAAATTATTTATTCAAAGCTAGTCTCGACACAATCAAATATTTTTTTCTCCTTTATTTAAAATTCTGCGCAAATAGTCAAACAATTTATTCTGTCTCTCAGTAGATATCTTTTTTTTTCTTATTGAAAAATATAGGAGTCTTCTTATTTTTTTACAATTAATTGGATGTCCAATTATAATATTCGAAAGCTGGTGGAAATGGCAACGCGAACTGAAAATAGTCGCATTCATCTAGAAAATCATGATAAAATAAGGTGTGGAAATTTTATGATACTACAGCTCACCGTTTAAGATTAAGATTACATATTATTGAAACTCCGTAAAATATGAATGGGACAATAATTAATTTGAACGCTTTCGGAAGAAGTAGAGGTTTACAATTTAAAGTCGTATATTATTCATACATATAAAGAGAAAGAACACATTCTCATCTAATTATTTGTTTCCTTTGTTGTACATCATTAAAATTTTTTGTTGTTGATAAAAACTCTTTAATTACATACTATTTGAAGGGCAAATCCTCGTCGTAAAACTGTTCTGTAGTTTGGCAAATATTAAAAATTGTAATATGTGTGTAATAAAGTTGAAATAAAAATTCTTCGGTGAATTCTAAAAATATTAATATTATTTCGGATATCGGAAAAATATTATAGAAATAAACAAGATCAAAATATACACATCATTTGAATACGTTCAAAATTGACTAGTACAAAGCCATCAGTTATTCGTATTTGCTTGCTTTTAGCCGCGAATGACCGCTAGGTGGCCACGGCCAGTGTTTCCATAAAATCTATTTTCAATGCTGAAAATATAACTTATTATATATTGACTGAAAGACTGTCGAGTGGTCTACCACAGAATATGTTAATTTAAAATTTAACGGAATCAAATATACTCCAATCATACATATTAATACGTAATGTACCGTTTTGGCTATGACACGACAAGTGCGCTACCCTCCACAGCCGATGGGCGACTGTCGAATCTGCCGAGCGAGACGACAGTGTACACCACTAATACTACTGGCGGTTCAGGCATAATATAATTAAAGATTTCCATTATCGGTACATATAGGTGCGCACAAAAAGATTTTTGAAAATTAATCGAACAATATTTTGGTCGCTCCGTCAGGCCGTCAAATCCCTTACGAATGGGGAAAAAACGCCTCCCTCTTTTTTTTTCACAGAATTGATTAGTCCAAGGTTTGTTGGTCTCCGCTAAAAAATATATCAAAATTGCGGCACGGCCTGCCGACGAAATGTAATATTAGAATTCAAAGGAAAAAAATCCGTCTGAATTATCAAGTGAGTAATCCAACCATATTTTCAAAGACTTAAATTGGAGTGGATGTAAAAATTGTCTACTGATTCGGAAATATTTCAACTAAAAATAAACCAATTTATCTTATCCAAAGTAAGGGGGCATTTAATAGTTGCGAAATTACGGATCAAACCAATTAATAAATGTACGCTATCAGTAAAATGTACCTACGAACTAAATACACTTGGCCGTAAGTAAAATTAATTGATAATAAATCTATTTTGGATCGTATCTGGTGTCATATTTCTCAATTTATGATGTGAAATTTATTTTTGTTGAAGGATTAATTAGTATGTCGTAAGACTTTTTTTGTTTGTTCTTGATAATCTAATAAATAAAATGTTATAGTACACAAATAATATCTATTTGAATGGGAAATTAGTGATGAGCTTAAAATCATGAACCGTGAGTCAATCACTGATATCTTTGAATCACACTCACTATCATTCATTTTTTAATTTTATTTATGATTCATGTGCATATGAAATAAAAATATTCATGAAGGAATGACGTTATAATACGTGATAAGCGCCATCTAGTAGATTCTACCAAAACATTTCACGCATTTGAAAAATAAACTCACAATTTTTTAAGGGTTTTCATTCACTCTGTGATGGAATTATATTAAATATATTAATTACATATGCTAAGATATGTTTTTTACGCAAATGAAGTTTCAATATAAGCAATACGCTCATAATTGTTTTTATTTTATTAATTTATTTATTTTGTGCATTGTTATATCGTACGGTGCACGCGTATTAGTGATGAAACTGATCACAGTCACAGTTTCCAATCACTGATATTATCGAATATCAATCACAATCACACCAGTGAGTCAAGAGTAGCATTTTTTCTCATCACTATGGGAAATGCATATATTTCATTGAAGAGAACGATCTGTTTTCAACGTCAAATATTTTATTTGTAACGTATCTTTTAAACATACAATATGTTTTTAATCGAGGTAAATGGATGAGAAGACAATGCGGAGGAATAATTAGTGTACCTTACCTTGCATGTTCACCGTTGCTTTAAATGATCAGAAACGTTTCTCCTTCTTTGTTGCTTCTATACCTAGCGCTGATGTGATTAATTCACAATTAATATCAATCGCATCGCAAAACTTTCAGAAATGCGACATTATTTGCGATTATTTTTGTATGAAGTTTGGTTCACGATCCTTTCGCAACGTACATGGAGAGCGGTCTGTGTTTAACAGTAACAAACGCTAATGATGGGATTGCAAATTATGACGAGTAAAAAAAATCGAAATTCGAATATAAAAATTCGAAAATTTTGATATTATTCTTTGGTCAATATTAATAATAAAAAACAGCTTACTTAAGATAATAAATTCATTATTATTTATTGTACAAAAAATATAAAAATAATATAGAAAAGATTGTACAGATAATAAAAAATTTTGAAATTTAATTGTATAAACATAATATTATTAAACAAATATCTCATAGACAGAGCTATTTTTTATTATATTTTAATGGAAAATATATGGAAGTATAGGTAATTACAGGGCTTACGACCTGTCTTCGGCTGGCTTAAGTGATCACTTTATATAGATATAGCGTTCACCAATCTCCATATTTATCAAATTTTAAAAAGTTTTATATATGTTAATATGTGGACTCACTTCGAGAACCACTACACTATCGCCATCTATGGACTAAATCTGATAATTCATTTCCCTGAAACATCATATGTCTCAAGAGAATTTAATTATTATTATTATTTTTATTATTTAAAGCAATATTCTTTGTATGTAAAATGTTTTTAACACATTATACTAAAATACGCCCGAAAAATCAATATTTTTCAATTTAATATATTTTCTTATTAATTGAAATTGTTGTTTTGAAGAAGCCGATATCATTTAAAAGCACGTCGCCTAGTCTCCATCCAACTCTTGTACTAAAGTTGCCTGCAATTGAGAACGCTCGCTCGGATTCCACGCTCGTCGCCGCACGCCCATCCAAAGAATTTTATTTCGGATTTAATTTTTTAAATTATGCTGTGATTTGGTGCTTGTCGTGTTGAGCTGGACGTCAAATTCAACTGAATTTTGTTCTCCAACTTTTGCATTAATAAGTTAAGTGATAAGTTTGTTTTTCCAAAATCACTTCTTCTATATCGTCAGATTCCCACTGTGTGGCTACGGAAGCATCCATAATTCCGTTGAATATCAATCTTTGTGCAAAGCTTTCAATAACTTTGGCTTTTATATTTTTCGTTGGTCTAGTGAAAGATTTTTGAATCTCACTTTTTCCACCGTTGTGTAAACACTGAAGAGTTCCAGATACATTTGTTCGTCTTTGGCTTATTCCATCTTCTAAATTGTACATCAATGAGACAAGTGAGAGTTCATTAGATCTCAAATTCTGAAGCATAAAAGACAATGCCGCATCAGCTAAAAGAAGATATGCATTCTCTCGATAACGGGCGTCAACAGTAAGCTTCACTGGGAGAAGTGTAAAAATAATGTTGTTAATCGACCAAATTTCAGCATCTTCAATATCAGACACACAGTTTTTAGCTGGTTAAATCTTTCGAGCCTTACTAGGAACGATCCCTTCGGAACATCTCTATTCTTCTGCGATTACTCATTGTGTATCCGTTAGTCTGTGATCGTAGCA
Organism: Eubasilissa splendida; assembly: GCA_031772225.1. Taxonomy (NCBI): domain Eukaryota; kingdom Metazoa; phylum Arthropoda; class Insecta; order Trichoptera; family Phryganeidae; genus Eubasilissa; species Eubasilissa splendida. The sequence goes on from CM062863.1 coordinate 22,192,347, forward strand.
ATATTTTATTGTTATATATTTAATTTTCGGAATTCTAAATTATATTTGAGGACTAATTTCGGAATTCTCAAAATTTCGTATGCAATATCCCTATGGATATCCTCTAGGTATATTAACATCGAAAGAAAGAAAAAATGACTGGGTGGGACACATACGTTTTCATAAATAAATTTAAAAAATGCCGCACGAACACACTGCTCAAATCAATGAAATGTTTACACACATCGCTGGAAGCTAAGGTACCCCACCAATACACAAATATATTTACAAAAAATGTATTTAACATTGTAGCATTTATTTTTATTACGAAACCGTCCTGCGTACGTATTTGGTATCAATTAATAATCAAGGCTATCTTACCTCTCGATACGATCGAGTATCGGAGTAAACAGACAATTTTTTTTTTTCATGATTATTGAAAAGATAAATTTTCCAAATAAATTCAAATAATTAATCAAATAATACGTAGATACCTACGATGTGAAAGCGGACTGGACGAGCGCGCAAGAAGACGCAAAGCCAAAATATGCAAACGATGAGGTCGGGAGGAGAACAGACGCTCTTAAAATATGCACTTCGTCGCCGCGCGGTGTATGCCCCCTGCGTGCATGTGTGTGTCGAGCACGGGGAGCTAAGTAAATCAATCTTTAAAAGAGAGGCGAGCATAATGTAGTGACTGCTCGCCTTTATATTCTAGACCAAAGATAGTACGGTGGTATTTTTCGGAAAAATATCAAAATCGTCGAGAATTATAGAATAAATTTGTTATATCTGCTCGGGTGTGAATATGGGAATGTGATGTTATTTATAGTAGTCGACAAAACGACTACTTTCTCGCTGTACGCTCTGAACGAACACAGACCAAATTAAACATTGCTCTCGAATGTGACCAGTATCATTTGTTGTACGTTCCTGAATAAAAAAATGCCCTCGATGATTGTGATATACAAGTATCATTTTTTCTACTGTCCCGATTAAACAATGTCTCGATTGTGGCAAGCATCATACGTTCTACGCTCCCGATTAAACAATGTCCTTCCTAGAGTACGATGATTGTGGCGAGCATAATACGTTCTACGCTCCCGATTAAACAATGTCCTTCCTAGAGTACGATGATTGTGGCGAGCATAATACGTTCTACGCTCCCGATTAAACAATGTCCTTCCTAGAGTACGATGATTGTGGCGAGCATAATACGTTCTACGCTCCCGATTAAACAATGCCCTTCCTAGAGTACGATGATTGTGGCAAGCATCATACGTTCTACGCTCCCGATTAAACAATGTCCTCGAGTGTGATAATTGTGGCAAGTATAATACGCTCTATGTTTCATGATGTTGTGATGCTCGCTCCCGACTAAAAAAAGCGACGTGATGATGACTGTGTCAAATATCATTTACATAAAAAAAATCATAAATTGATTTGCAATTATTATATTCCTCATTAGGTAAAACTCTCTTGATGTGTATTGTTTGTACGAGAAAGACGAGGATTATGATAGTTTGTGTAATCCGCGGGGAAGTACCCAAGTATGTCCCGAGTTATTCCTTCACAATATTGCGGGACAACGGTGACGAACTCGAATTGCGACAACTGAAATAACGTTAAGCGCCTACCTTACAATCCGTAAGATCTATAATTTATTAATTGCATAACTAACTACCGCACCATCACACTTTCGATTGACAATATTAATCGCAATTCCCCCGGGCGCATTCTCTTCTACCGGGTGTAGCATGCATCCGCATACACTACCGCAAGCACAGTCGCCGGTAGACCGGCGACCGGCGACCGGCTGCATTGATTCAAGAAATGTTATGAACGGGCGGCGGCGAGTTTTGGCAGTCGATGAATGAATGAAACGGGCGGACGGGAATAGACGGGTCGGGAAGGTCGATCGCACAGACATACAATTATTACACTTACACATACGTGCGACCCCGGGGTCGCCCGAGTCCGAAACAGTGAGAGAATCCTCCCAACACCGCCAGAGCAAAAATTACAGAATAAAACTGGGACTTCAACAGAAGCTTCATTGTTTCTATATAGATGATGGCACTAGTTTTATCGGTTGGTTGATTCTTTTCTAAAAACGCCCCTTTCAAAAATACGTTTGTTCATGTTGACAGTGATAAATACGGATGAGCTATTTTTTTATGTTTAACATAACATAAATATTTCAAAATTTGTTTTATCAAAAACAATTTTTATTCATTGGAATGGTAAGTCATCAAGTATAAAATATGATTTTTATGTATATTAAAACGATTTGTAAAACGAAGGGTGACTGCAGGGAATTAAGAATTAAATTTAACGGGAACTTGTCAACCGAGGCAAGACTAGCGGTGCACATAGAAGTCCCGGTACCGACACTGATGTATGGAAGTGAGGCCTGGAGCTGGCAGAAGAGGAACGAAAGTAGGCTGAATGAAGTGGAAATGAGATCACTTAGGTGTATATGTGACAAATCTATTTATGACAAAATCTATTAGAGTAAAGAATAAAGAAATAAGGAAACAGTGTAAAGCTGATGTTAGTATAATGAGTAAGATTAAAAAAGATCACATAGGAGGTATGGTTATATGGGACGGATAAATGAGGAGAGAATGGTAAGAAAGATATATGACGCAAGTGTTGATGGCACCAGAAAGAGGACGTCCGCGGAAGACTCGGCACGACCAGGTGAACCAGATATTGGAGGATGGTTCTGTTAGAAGCCTCAACAATCGGCAAGCATGTATGAATGTGGATGAGGCGAGAATAGTATATCAGGACAGAAGTGTGGCAATCTATTCTCTCTGCCTACCCCCGCGGAGAAACGGCGGGATGGTAAATTAGTTAATTAAAACAATTTTGGTTCACAATGTAATTTCATTTCTAGGTAAAATTTGTCATCTTTCAAAATTGAGTTTTCAATAAACAAAATATGTTTAATATTCATCATGATCTATGGAAACTCCAGATCTACACACGCACCATTAATTCTAAGAGAAACGACCCCCTCGATCAACCAGAAAGTTATAAAAAAACAAACCGCATAGAATTAGTCTTAAAATCAAAAGCGTAAGAATCATTTTCCAATGCGATATCTTCGGCCATCAAATATGAAGATGTGTCACGGTTAGAAAATACATTTGTCAATTTTGATACTGTAAAATGACTGATATGAACTTGTCCATAAAATAAAATAAAGCGTGTCGTCAGCATTCAAACCTATTATTAAAATTATATTTTGATAGAAAGAGCGACATTATCTTCATATAAATAGAATAATGCTTTATTGCTATACAAAAAGTGTCATGAAAACTTTAATCAAAATAAATACACAACGTAAAGATTGTCAAATTCATTTCAATTATTGTTTTAGCAGACACACAATCACTAGATTATTTGCCCATTTCGACAGTCTTCAGAAGTGTCGACTTACACAGGACACTACTCGATGTACTGAATCCGGTTCAAACAGTTTCCATTTAATGTCTGACACTTCTTATACGGTATTGTATCTAAGCACATATGAAAATTAACTATTTCCAGTCAATAGTCACCTTGAAAGACTGAAGCTTACGGTAATGAAGTCATTTCTCAAAACATTTTTAGTGATTCTCCCATGGAAGATTTTATCGCGAATACCCTTGCATATTATAATTTCACCAAAATATTAGCACACACGTATAATACTACTAGACTAAAAATCTAATGGATTGATTTTTGTGACGTGAAACGAGCGACACTCGGGAGTACCTACTCAGATATTATAAAAATGAAATAAATATGCGAGTTATATTTTACTGTCTGATTTTGTAGACACCACCCCATGTCTTCGCGAGGATCGCCCTTGGAGATACGTGGTGGAGATCCCGCGAGATTTTAGATGGCCAATAGTCAATATAATTACTGGCATCGTATTAATACATCAACATCAGCATTTTTCTCAGGCGCACATTCCCTAAGGTGATCTCAAAATTATACAAATCGGGAAATTTTTACAAATTAAATATGATTTTTTTTCACACAAATTAAATAACTTTACCGAGGAACCGAATCAGTGCCCAAAGTATGAAAATTCTCGGCGAAAAAGATCTGGCGAGCGTCGAGAAAGCTCACGAGAGGTCTTGTCATTCTGGTCTTGTTACATAGGGCATGGCGCCAAAGTGGAGAGGATCCAAAATTACTCGCGTTTCATAAATAGAAGTGTTATTGTTTGTTTTTACACACCGCGTATAACAAATACTAGAGAACTGAAAGTTGGTCCGCATATATTTAGGTTAAAAATATTTCGAGCTGTTTCAAGTGTATTGGACTGAAATATACTGCCGGAGGTTAGGGGCGGGTAAAAATGGAATCGGCGTCAATACAGCTTCTGTTTAATGAAATATGTCGACCGACGTGTTGTGTACTTGGCGTATTGTTGTCGCTCTAAGAACAACTGGATTAAACAAACTGCCTGCCAACATACAGTTGTGTGTGGACGTAACAATTTTTAGATTTTGGAATTTTCACAAAAATTACACCACGATTGATTAAGCTTCGCGTCCTGGTCTGTGAACCATTTATTTTTTTATGTTTTACAGTTTTTGACATTTTACAGGAAACGTGGGCGACGAGTGGGATCCTGTGTGATCTCGGGGTGCATATTAGTGATGGTAAACCGTTATGTGACAGATTTAACGCTGATTGGTCAGTAATATTTCAATGTTGGAGGTTTACTTTCTAGTGTACCATTCATTACTCGAAGAATTACGTTTAATTAGTTACTAATCATCGTCACAATCTAAAATAATTACAGTCACCGTTACGGTTTAAATAACTGTTTATATAACGATTTAAATCTCAGAAATCGATAATGTATAGTGCGATGAAGATTTTTAATGAAATGCCAGAAAACATAACAAAGGAGGAGAAACTAAATAGATTCAAAATGAAACTAAGCAAATGTGTGAAAGATAAGTTGTAGTAAAAGAAATGATTTTGATTTTGTTTATATTGGAGCATATATAAAAATACTTTTGTATGCACTATATTAAGAATAAATATAGTAAAAATTACTCGGCGACCGAGTGTATCATGTGTGTATGTATTTATGAAAATGTTATTTTGAAATTGTGTATAAATATGTTTGTATGGCACGAATGATAGGCGAATTCATAGAAACATTGGTTTTATTATTTTTATATGAAAAAGTAGTGCGTCTCCAACGACGGCGAAATTAACCCACCAATATATTTATTTTATTTGTAGCATATGAAAAAATAAAGGTAATTACTTTACTATACGTGGTCTGTACTAAAGTAATTACATATACAGTTTTTAAAAGTTGTAATTGTTGTAAGTAGGTAAGTATGCTATAAAAAGTTATGTGAAAAAAAATTATAAAAATATTATTGTCTGTAATATACAATAGTTGGAGACAAAAATGTGTAGGTAGTTAGGTTAGCACAAATGACAAATTAGATTCATTTTGCATTCTACCCACATCAAGCAACCACTTTGTTATTTTTATTAGACCGCTTTAGACCTTTTAAGGTCTAGTGGCAATTTGTTAAATATTCGCGGAGCACAAAATAAGAAAGTTCGTTAAGCGAATTTGGTATTAAATTTTGGCAATGAAAAGTAGCCTAATTTACTTTAGATCGGAGCGTGGAAGTAAAGCTAATTTAAAAAAAAATATAGTTTTATGTTTACTCTGGTAAGTTTGGAAGGATTTAAAGAGTTCTTCAGAGTTATTTCTAAATGGCCTAATGTTTATCACTCTGATGACCCCTATCTGAGCCTTAATTAGAGAATCCATTCAAGTATGAGCTGCACCGCCCTATGTTAGGGTTAGGCTTTAAGATGTCTTTTAACAGCTGAGAACTGTTGTTCACAGACGGCAGAATGATTTCAAATATGACATTGAAAATCGCATTTGATCAACTCAAATAGTGCGTGTAATCACGCGTATGGTTTGGCGTGACAAGCAAAGCACGGCGTGTGAACTCGCTAATGGCATATAAAAAGTAATCAATTATTGATAGAGTGTAATTCAAGCCAATTAGTATTGTAATGAAAAAGCAATAAAGAAGTATTATAGTGCAGTATGTTGTATAGAAAAAGTAAGTCAATTGACGTCTTGTAGAGATGAAGAAACGCAATGAATATTATTATTGTATTTATGATCTAAGTCGCTTTAACAATGTATTATTGATTTTCTCTAAGCCTTTGATGTATCGTATTGCCATTGCTGATTTGAAATAACTGAAGCGTATTCCAGAGCACTCCTGACTAATGCAAAATATGAACTATTAATATTATCGCAGTACTCGAAAATATTCCTAATTCTTAAAATAAATCTAAACATTTTGGGTGGTAAGCCATTTTGATATGTTTATCAAATAAGAATGGGGAGTCAAGACATACGCCATACAATATATAATTGTATTTTCAAATTGCTAGGTACCTAACCTAAAGCTGTAAATTAATTTTTGTAACTTTCTAGAAAATGTGATCGAAAAACACTTTGCTGAATTGACGTAAAAAACATGCCGATAAGAGAATCCGTCTCTCATAATAAATTGATTTAAAACATACCTCCCGCCGGTGGAAATGCGGCGCGGAAAACACATAGGATAATTTCGTCTGCAAATAAGAGGGAAACGAAAAATGGGGGAAAAAATGATTGAGAGAGACGGGATGAATGGAGATTACGTTATTCGAATTGGACAACAAATAGCTATTTGAAACGTTCGGCCGTTAGTGTCTCTCCGTCAGACGAACGGGCGATCGACAAGCCAGAAAAAAACTGCTGTGTGGTTGCTAGACCTTGGGGTGCAATTTATCTGTATAGCGCAAACGAGTTTTGGTTTCATTTATGGGTTTTCCATTGAATTTTTCAGATAAAAAATAATTCACTACAGTTAGCGCCGGTTGTGTGATCAGTAGTAACTTTTTACTATAGTAAAAAAAGTTACTAAAGTAATTTTTTTTTCGAAAACGGGTTGTTTGATCGTTAGTAAAAAAATTATACACTTCTCGAAAGTACATCCTGTAGTAAATTCATTTTACTCTGCGATATTCGATAGTAAAAAACGAGAATCGATAGTGAAATATGGCGGACTTTTCACAGCTGTTCCAAAAGTCATCCGACACATTGATACTCTGAAGGTTACAGTATGCGACAATTAATCATTCAATGTCCTGCAATTTTAATGACGAGAGTTCGTCCGATGACGATTTCGTTGTTTGATATACATTATTACACATAATACAAAAAAATTCACCACCAAAGTGACAGAACCGCCTAGGCGAAAAAATCCGTAGATAATGCATAAAATAAAGCATATTTCATGATTATTTGTCGCGCCTGTAGACATCTCCAACTATGCTTTGGCAGTAGTAAATTTTATGTATCAACCCGCAAAGGATTTTTCCTACCGGTGTTAGTAAAGAGTTACAATAGTAAAAAGTTACCATAGTTAAAAGTTACTACTGATCACAAAACCGACCCTTAGGGTCCTCGTATAATTACGAAACACTAGCCTACCTAAGGGGTCGATAAATGGCCCAATTTGAGAGTCGGAGGGGCAGCATTTATGTATCGATCGGAGGCCAATTTCAACCCGGTTCCGGAAGTGGAGCCAGGTTTATGACGTGATATGGGGCACTTCGCACATTTTGTAATTTCCGCGTTGGATATGGGGGAAGGTAATCACCATCGAGTGGCTCTGAGAGCACTCGAACGAACCACCCGTCGATAACATTGACATAACCTATAAATGTCACATTATTACATCGGTTGCCGGCCACTTGGCGACCGTATAAAATGCCACTCTTGTCCGCTGAACGTGTGTGTGCTGTGCTCGACATGTGCCGCGAGTGTGGGTGTGTACACATTCGCAAATGAGTGAATCATGGTGGCTCTGGCGGCGCAACTTGATAACAATGCAAGTGGTGTGGTAGATAATTAATGCGCATTACTACAATCGGTAGCAGTGATTCAAGAATTATATTTATATATATCACTTTGTATGAAACCACGAAATTTATTATACGTCAACCGGTTTCGCTTATCTCAAGCTAATTATATGCGAAAGAGAGAGACAGAAAACATATACAGATAAACGAAACATTAAGGGAAGGGAAAATACAGTGTTGATGGATATTAAATTGATTTTAAAGGAAACACCTAATATGGGGCTAATGGATAAATTAATTTGATTATTAAGAATAGGCGTACCGCTATTTATTGCTTTTTTTATTTCAAGGACTTCTAAATTGTCCAACTCGAAGGCCGGACCCGTTTTTATGGAGGATATTGACATATTTCGAAGTTTCATACAAAGTGATTGTTATTTAATTTAATATAATATGTCAAACCACAAAGTGATTGCTTTCTACGAAAAGATATCCAAAGTCATAAAAATGACCGGAAAATCTTGACCAAAAAAAAGCAGAAATAATTGTCACATTATTCTATCCTGGTGTACTATAATATAATGCTTCTTTCTCTAGTTCACTTTCATACATTTTCTCACACACATTCCTCGATTGTTAAAGCTTAAAACAAGACCATCTTCTCATATATTGTCTAACGATAGTGCCAAGCTATCTTATATATTTTCTTTTCCATGCTCTCTTCGCTCATACGTCCCATATGCCAAAATCATCTCAGCGCCCTTTTCTTAATTCTATCCACTATACTATAAATAGATCTACATTCGCTACTAATTTGTTCATTCATTTTCCACACGTGCATCCGAGCTACCGCATTTCCACCACATTCAGTCTACTTTCATCCATAAATTGGTGTTGGCACCAGAATGAATAAATCAATAGGTTAAATATTTAAAATGGTAATGGTTGCAATTTGGCAAAAATCACCGCGTCATGCATGGTCACGTACGATGAAATCACAGCCGACTTTAAATATTATTATTATAACACTAGGTGAAAATTTAATATATAACACGGAATGATTGGTAGGCACCTATACCTTCTGTTGTCTAATTAAATTATTATCGAACATATGGGAAGCAGGCATCTGCCTAGGTTGGTATGGCAAAGCTCAGTTGATTATTTTGAATAAATAGAGACCAAAGTGCCAGATGATTATAGAATTACTTTATTCGAAAAGTCCACATGGCTTAAAAGTATAACCGACATACACACGGCGAGAAATGCTTCAATGACGATTGGATTACCTTTTTAGTAGGCAATACAAAATGAACACGGATGTGTCATCTATTATTGTTAGGAGGCACGAAGTTACCTCTGATGCAGACCTGCGTTCTTCATCCCTATCGGTTGGTTAAATATTCTCTCCACACAAAATGCAACATTAATGTCTCACGCTAAGTATGTTTTACCGGCGCTCTGATCCATCTCTATGGCACAGAGCGATATTGTACAGAGAGAAAACACAACCAACCGATAGGCCATTGTTTCTATTCTCGCATAACTCGAGGCCTTAATATTCAAATAAGTCTGAAGAAGACGAATGTGCAGATGTTTGAGATTTTCACATTTTAACAAGAAAATCGTTGTCTGTAAATTTTTAACGATATTATCAAAATTTCCTTAAATATTGAAATTTTATAAACATGTATATCTTTAAAATTGATTTATTTAACTACGCTATTCAGAAGCTCCAAACAACACTGCATAGCATGGAAAGAAGTATTCTGAAAAGCACTGGAAGCTATAGAAACACGCGGGTTAGAGCACAGACGGAAGAATGTCACCGTAACTGCGAATAAGCGTAAAAGCCAAGGGATTGGCCACATTTAAAGAGTAAAAAAAACATATGGATAAATAATGATGAAAATGTTTAATAACATTGAGGTTATTAATTAATTCAGGAAATGTGTTTTTTTAATGGCCGGCAGTAAAAATATTTTTTTATACCTGGCATACCTACAAAGGTATGTTGTTCGAACAATCAAACACCGTATATTTATATACATTATTTATATTGTGTGTAACAGCCTAGCGCATGGGTAGATAGATACGTGTTCAAACTGCACATGCCGAATCTCAATCATGTCAGAGGTACAAGCATTTAAGAAAAGTTGTAGTTGTACGATTATTTCGAATATAATATTTCGAAATATTTGATTTATTTAAAGTTATATATTTAATTATGATGAAGAACACATTATTATTGTGACGTTGCAGTTTTTCAGAACATAGTTCTGTGATAATTTAATACAAATAAAATGTATCAATAAGAAAAATATACAGATGAAATCAATTTATCGAAAAAATATTTTTGTTCCCATCCATCAGGAATCGTTCCTATCCGGGGAAGTGCGCTGACTTATTACACCACGTCAATATTGTAAGTTAAAGACAAATTTTCGAATTTATATATTAACTTATCTGTTATCTTTCTTATTGATACATTTAATTTGTATTAAAATATATTTAATACGAAAAAAAAGGCATCAAACTTTGAGCGGTCAGGCGGCATTTTCTAAAGATGTACAATAATAATGGGTCAATTTCGCATTTAAATCTTAATATGACTTTGTAAAAATCTCATACAATATTTTCCGTGACGGTACAAAATTTGTACATCAAGGTGCATTTATATCAAACTATTTGAACATTATCCGCCCATAAAATATTTTGGACTATGTCTGTTAAGCCCCCGTATAAAAACTGCAAGCATTGCCAATGTTATGGAACAGCACCCGCCACGGTACGCTCCTATCAATGGAATTGACGAGTGAGTGATGAAAGTCGCGCATCCTGTCTGCAAATACATCATTCGGTACATCGGCCAAAAATAAAACTAGATCTAGTAGAAAGCTATCGGCCACGTCCAGCCCCCTGTCACCGAGACCGTAATGGGTGGAGGCGCTTTTCCAACAGGGGCGCGCGATAATTTGACATTGACCTCCCGGTACCTGGTACTGATAGACAAGACTAATAAATTAGTGCTGCCTGCGTGTATGAAAAGAATTTAGACGAAATTACGAAACGACGAACTCGCACGGAGACCGGCCCCGGGGTGGAAGAGTTGCGACAAAATAAAATTTCTCGATTTTGATCTTTCGTATAATATGCCGTAAGGGTGCGTTTTAATAAAAACGATAACATTACATTGCAAGCGAAATGAAAATTTCTTTTGAAATACGAATTATGTGGATATTGTGGCCTTTGTATTCTGAAAGTGGATTTTTCAAAATTAGTATTTTTGTACCGAATTTTATGTTATTATGATCTGTCCGAATATGTTACGAAAATCATTATTTAAAATGGATGCTCAAACTGCAACTTTGTATCGATCAAAGACGAGCGCGAAGTGTTTATTTTGATTTTTAAACAAAAGATTTTTTTATAGTGTATTTAAAAATATTCTAGAGTAATTTTTCACTCTTTAATCTTATTTTGCCAATTTCCGTTCAGTGTTGAATATGGCTAACCTTTTTTTCGTTGCTATCTCTTGCATTTTGCTTTCAATCCTGCCCAACCATCTGACTATCGCGTCTTAGATCAGATAAAAGGCTAGTTATGTATAACATTATACACTTTGTTATTATGATAATAGACCAATATTTGTTAAAAGAGAATATGGCCATATCGAATATAATAACTTGGCCGAAAACTTAAATATTAAATTAGGATAGAAATGTTCACTTCACATTATTAGGCACGCGAAAGCCAGCATCATTTACCGAAATACGAAATTTCAAAGTGCTCTCATTCAACAGCCTCTTATTAACTAATATTACAAGTATACCATTAGTTTTCACCTTGCCAACGGGCCCCGCTCGAGTAATCTGAGAGATTAATTCATGAATCTTTTAATTTCACATTCCCAAAGCCCGAGCACAGTCGATATCAACAAAGGACCCTGTTATTTATGGAGAATACACTCGAGGCAGGTAGGAATTCCAACTATTGATATCGAGGGTATCAATAAACAAAGGAAAATATTCCATTTAAGTGTGATAATATTACTAATCCGATCCCAATTCATTCGTCAGTGAAATAAAAACTTCAATCTTCAATTACTGAGGCGTCGAATCAGACGATCGTTGAAGTCAAGTGGTGGTGTATCCACCTTAGTATTATTATTCCTGGTAATGATGACGCAATCACACATATGCACGTTGAGAGGAATGATTGAATGAATGAAGTATGTGTTTACACTAAATTGATTAGCTGTCTCATATTACACGAACTCGAGCATACACGATAGGAAGTAGTGATGAGAGAAACAGCACCTTTCGGAATTACAGTCATGATAATAATAATGAATATACTGAGAATTATAAATTTTGATTTATTTTTTAAAAAGCGGTCTTAATATTGCACAATTTTCAACGGTAGAAATGTGACATTTGTGTCACGTTGGCGGTAATCTGTTTGTTTTAACGTTTCCACACCCTGCTTATAAAAATGCATGTCAAGGTACTGTCTAGCGGTGGAGCGGCGATCGTGAGAAGTTTCCCGATGGCGGTCGGGCGAGAGGGAGGATGGGAGGATGGGAGGAGGCGGAGGAAGGAGGCATTGTTTAGTCACGTTGTATTTCGCAACGCGGAGCGGGGCGGTCGATCACCACCGACGGATGTAAAATACACTCGAGCGGCACGCGGATATATCACTTGCTTATCTTCCAGGATCCCTGGAAATAATTATTTTCATTTCCCGGGAAATGAAAAGTGTTCCCCTGATATAAAACGGAAATCTAAAAATAAAATAACATTATATTGACAAAATTTACAACGTTTTACATTAAGAGACGACTACAGTGACAATAATGTGATTAAATAACATAGGTATTATGTATTTAACTATCTAACTTACCATCACGCTGTTTCTCCGCGAGGGTAGGCTGAGAGGATAGAGCGCCACACTATTCTGTCCTAACGTACAAATCTCGCATCATCAACATTTATACAAGTCCGTAAATTACTGAGACTTCTAACAGGACCTTTTCCAGTATCTAGTTTAACGGGTCGTTCAAAGTCTTCCGCGGACCTCCTCTAATTCTGGTGCCATCAACACTTGCGTCATATATATTTCTTACTATTCTTTTCTCATTCATCCGTTTCATATGACCAAACCACCTAAGCGAGCCTTTTTTAATATTATTCACTATGCTAAGATCAGCGTTACATTCTCTCCTAAGGTATTATCTATTAAAAATAAATTTGTATATTACGTATTGGCTACTTTGCTATACTTTTGTCTGTGTTAAAGTAGATTTTTCTTTTTCTGTTTAGATTTTTTAAAATAAATAATTTATAAATATTTACCTACATAATAAAAATTATTATTTATGTGCTACAGTTATCTAACATTTTTCTGGTATGACATTATTAATTTTTTTTTTCCATATCCGGTATCCCGGGAATATTACACTTTTCGTCCCCCGGGATCCAGAGAAATGGCAAATGCCGACGAACGAGAAACTAAGCGTGATGCACATTGCGTAACAATAATGCTAATGGGCAGACGGCCTAGCGCCGAGACGGGACGTGGATGCGAACCATTATGGACCGCGATCGGCCGGCCGATCGTAGCTGACACGGATTCAGGGCTGTTTTAATAACGAGACGATACTGCTGGCATTTTTTTTATCTTGACCCAATATTAATAAATCTAATAATAAATATTATTAATATCTTTATACACGAGTCTTACTCTCATAGAGAAGAAACAAATGTTAAAATATATATATATCCACTGATTATTGAAATTGTATTATATTTTTAATATTAATAAAAAAAAAATTAAAAAATTCGAATATACTGACAATATATATATCTATTTTTTTTAAATTAGCATGTTATACACCACGAAATAACTGCCAAACCATGTAATGATACTAAATTTAACACTTCATTTTTTATATTCACATTATTCATAAACCTGAAAAATTCTAATCAACAGGTTCGTGTTTTGTATTAAAAAATAACTAAATTATAATTCATATAAATATATAGATAATATAATTACTGAGTTTTAAATAGTAAACCAACCGTTTTCAGAACGAGCTGTTCCTTCATCAGGGTTAATATACAGAAACTAAGGTTACATACTAAGGTATTCATAACCTAACCTAACCACTTTCTTTTTATATACAGGTATAACAGACCTAGTCTACAATACTTTATGGGCGAATAACTGACTTAATAACGAGTCGAAAATGTTCAATGTCTAATGTCTAATCTCGACCATGTCAGAAATATAAGCATTTAAAAAAAACGTAATTATGCGATTATTTCGATGAATTGAATATTTTATTGATTCCAAATTATAATTGAATACAAAAATTAAAGATCATCGAATCTTGAGCGGCTACACTATTTTTTGTTAGATGATTTAGGGCCTGAAGCAAAGTAATTTCGCAAACATTTATTTCGAAGTACGTAGACTTCAAGCTTAACACGATTTTGTAAAAATTTCAAACAATAATATTTTCCGTGACAGTGCAGAATTTGCACATATTCCTTCAACATTTTCGACTCGTAATATAGTCAGGTATCCACCCATAAAATATTGTGGACTAGCTCTGTTACACACTGTATATGTATTATATTTATACTAATATTATACTGACATATTATTCTTACAATTAAACGTTCACTAAGTCTACGTTTAGTGAAGATGTTCACTGTCATGTTAGAAGCCTCAATAATCTATGAGCTTATATGAGAAAATGTGTAAATATGGATGAGGCGAGAATTGTATGCCAGGACAGAAGAGTGTGCCGCTCTATCGAGAAAACGGGGTGATGGAAGTTAGTTTTTCACTTAATAGGGCGGACATAGGATTATCTAGTCATAGATTATATATCAACATTACTATACATATATAATATATGTAATTTATTTAATGTTATTGTATATATCTATACATTATTCGAGATCTATTGTTCCATATATGTCCTGATATGGCCACAATAATATTTAAAATGTAACCTTATTTGTTAACAATTAATAAATAAATTAGGTAACCACTGTAAACAATTTTCAATATAAGCTCAAAATGAAAGTAGTTATTAACGAAATTCAATAAATTTTTAATTAAAATACCTAGTTAAACCCTGAAGATCACAACAGAATGTACATAAACTATTTAAAACCAAATTTGCTATATAAACTCTGTTAAACCCAATTACGTCGAAACTGTTAGAAACTTCAGAAATTTAATCATATTTTATGTTAAGGTATTAGTATGAAATTCCACCCATTGTAAATCTATTTATAAAATCTCAGGTATCGAGCTTTATTGCCATTATTCGAGGGAGTTCTAAACTAACGAAAACATTTAAATATGTATAGTGTAATTTATTGCGCTACGAGTTGTTAAATAAAGGAGTGTAAAAACATTTACCTCAAGAGGCTTTACATTAAAATTATTATAGCTACCATATTACATTCTACCTTCCTCTGCTTATAATATTTAATTACTTGCTGTACTGGCTTATACACGGTGTACTATTTCCGATGGTTAAGTCTTTCGGCAGTGGTGCGTGGGGTGAGTCCCCTTTCCTTGTATTTCTTTTTTTGCTGTCTTTTTCCCCGGAAGGGAGTCTCCTGCTCCCCGGCCTTGTGGTTTGTAGGATACTATAATTTAATTATTATTTGTGTGATCTTATATATTATTATAATAAAAATAAAACAAATGTTGGGTATAATGAGAGCAAATTTGGTATAGGAGGTCGCGCTGTATCGCCATATCACTGTGTGCGGAGCGCTATCGAATAGCCTCCTTTATAGCATTAAAACAATTCCAACCAGGCGGCGTACGAGTAGGACCGAAATAGGAGCCTTGAGCTCATTAAATCGGTCCTGGGAATATAGTGGGTCCGCTCTCATTGTATTGGCTTAAAAAGTCTTTAAAGTAATGGAACGTATTCTGACTCCTGGCTGAAAATTGCGCATATTGTGCCTGTTTTCACAGCAGGTGATAATTCTTTCCTTAAAAATTACAGGTCTGTCAGTGTACTCAAATTTTCGAATCCACAGCGCACATAAATGTTTAATTATTTAAAAACTTTTATACCCACATTCCATGTACACACGATATCGTTCCTAAAACTAAACAACAAACAAATTAACAATATATCATCCAACATTTTGGTTAAATCAAAATTCTGACAATATTTTCTCTATGCAACTGTTTTACAAACACCAAATTTCCTAAAGTAGTTTAGGATGTAACGAGAAAACAAAGTTATACTTAAGTAGTATGTACTTATAATATTATTTAGAACAACGATTGCCGATATGAAAACAAATAAAATGTACGAGTTGTGTAACGCGTACGAAATCAGGAATCAGTTTGCTTTTATTACTGTAAATTTTATTTGTAAAAATTTCACTTCATTAGTAATAAACCAAAGTCGGTCAAAAATATTTTAAAAATATATATATATTAAAAACTCAATATTTTAGATTGATGTAATCGTTAGACAATACCTTGTTGTTCCAAGGGCACGGTATAATAATTACCAGTGTTCGGCATTTAAAGGAGTGAAAGATATAGTTTGAATAACAAAATTGAAATGGCACCTGCTGTGTGCGATGGCCCCGTAGTTTGGTTTCTAACACGTTGACCGTTTGGCAAAAATAAATGCAGGAAGCAGAGAGGAGTAACGGTCGTTGAAGAGGCCTTCATCCATCCTCTGCGATCATCGTAAGAAATGTTTTAAAGAGAATTGTACACTATTAAAAGTAGATGCGAAAAGCAGTCGTAAAGGGTCAGCCTGCATTGTAAGTTAACGCAGAGACAAAGTGAACGAGCGACCTAACAACGCTCCTCTCTAACGGGAAAGATGTGGACCGGCAACTGCGCGGCCGCTGCAGTTCCCACGCTCCGCCGGGACGGAATCATGGACCAGCGCGACACGCCACTGGCCACACGCACAGCGGTAGATTTATCCAAATATGATGGGACATGAAATTATCTGCCATCGTTAAAAACAGGCTTTAATATAATGACGGGCGTTCAAAAAATGCTTCAACACATTGAGCGACATATTGAAACTTATCGGCTTAAAAATGGTTTTTATAATACCATATTATGACAAATTAACAAACTAACAGAGAACCAATAAGGGTATCTGGCATCGAGTTTGTAGATTTACAAAAATAGTACAACTAAGGACACAAAGAGACGCATTCAGTTGGGTTGGGCAGAATCTGGAAAGCTAGAACATATCTTGAAAGCCAAAATCTCTGAAGATACAGCCGGTGCTTGCGGAGCCGAGAAGTCAACACTCACCGTCGATGTCATAAAATAAATGTCGCACAAAGAGCAATGGAAAGAGAAGCTTTGCTTGGAATATCTCTAAGAGATCGAGTAATATTACATTCGCCGGAGATGATTCTCTTTGGTAAGTAACAGATCTGTTCCAAAAAATTTGACGGAAAAATAAGATCCAGGAATTGGGAAGGATTATAATATATGATATACATTATTTCTAGACTGACTACGCTACTGTCAATCAAATTAGAATTTTGACACCAATGAAAACGTGATTAAAGCTTTCACAAATTCAATTACGTAAACCTCAATTAACGTAACCAATTACTATACGTCAATAACTATTAGTGACATATTACAATTACCAGTTAACTGCGACGTACAACGTAAATAATATTTTCATTTTTGCTTTGTCTTGTATGTACTTTCATTTTGTGTTTTGCCTTATTAGTATTCAATAAGTTAATTTGGTTTGTGAAATATGATTTGTTTGCCAATTTCCCCTAACAAAGACTTGCCTAGTTGGGCAATGCATTTTAAAAATCTGTTTTAAAAAATATTTATGTAACAAACTGTTGTTTTAGCTATATAATAGATATATATTATATTTGTCTAAGAAATAAATAAAATAGAAAATTATTTATCACAACGCGTTCACATTATTATTACCTTTTTGCCCGATTGTTAGCGAAAGAACTCGGTACCTACATATTTTAAGGAGAAATTTCCAAAACATATATTCTCAATTATTATATCTTTAAAATTACACGAAATTTCACTTTTTTGTTGATAGGAATTAAATAAGGAAAACTATGCTAATTTGGTGACAATATTGCTATTTGGGCAGCGGAACGCATTAGCCGCGAACCAGAAATAATACGGCTCATGGATACGGCGAAATATTAATATAATGTCTAGACTTGACGAGATATGAAAAGATCGCGGTATATTCAAGGTCGGGCCTGTGCAAGTCTCTCGCGCAATCAATGTGGGGGGGGGGAGTTCACGAGGATTACGATCTTCAGTCAACGAATTTCGCGAAAATATTTTCTTTTATGAATGACGTAAAAATATTTGAGTGCCACCCAGATTGGCAAAACCCGCCACTGTGCGCCGGCCGGAACCGCCGCGAGCCGGTAGCGGCCGGTTAGCCGTCGGCGAGCACGTCCGGTCGGAGGGAATGGGGAGCGCTGAAGGGCGGCGATGCTGGCCGCTGCCCGCTGGCCTCACTGAACTCGACAGAATCCAATATTTGCGCAGTAACATCAGACATTTACAGCGGCAAAATCATGACCTACGTGATTTCGGGTAACCAGTGTCAGTGTACGGCCATCAAGCCAATCAATATTAAGTACGGCGGGTTCGATCCTCTATGTTTTAATCGACCGACAAATAAGTCTTAGGGCCTGTCGTGTGGTAACTTTGTACTAACGCCCATAGTAAAAATCATATACGTTGATATATAAAATTTACTAGTGTCAAAGCATAGATGGAGATGTCTATAGGCGCGACAAATAATCATGACATATGGATTATCTATGGATGTTTTGCCTAGGCGTTCGAAATCTGTCACTTTGGTGATTTTTTTTTCGTATTATGTACTAATGTATATTAAACAACCAGATCATTATCGGACGAACTCTCATCACTAAAATAGCGGGATGATTAATTGGTCGTATAGTACGACTTTCAAAGTATCGATGTGTCAGAGAGTAAATAGTAAATAGTTACTAATGGATGTAGGTAGGTACTTTCGAGAAGTAAATATTATTACCATGAAACCTAAAAAAGTGAAAAGTAGTAAAAGTTACTACTGATCCATCCACGCAACCCGACCCTAAATTAATATAAATTAAATTAATTAACTAGAAAGATATACAGGAAAAAATAATCTAGTATCGGAAAATTCAAACGGATATTCAAAGGTATTTGATATTTACCGCAATATATAAAGTTGATTGCTTTTAAAAATAGAATAATAGATGCAAACAATGGAAAGATTACATAATATATGTTCAAAATTTGTCGAAAATGTATTCAATTGCTACAGCGAAATGGTGAAGGCGCTTGCCTGGATAGGAAGAGGTCTAGGTTCGAATCCCGGTAGCAACTAAATATTTTTTCGATGGATTGATTTTTCTGTATTTAATATTTCTAGATGATTAATTTAACTTGTATTAAAATACCACAAAACTATGTTCTGAAAATGCAACTTTACAACAAAAATGTGTTCTTAAAAAATAGTCTTAATTAGCTTATTTTGAAACAACAATGCGGGGGTGGTATGCTACACGTGTCTGAGACATGTGACGCGTTTTTAATTAATATTCTATAAATAATAAAAATACAATATTTTGTATTTCCAGAGAAAAAGGTGCGCATTGTAGCAATGATTTCATAATAAAAACAATTAAGAAAAAATGTACAAACGGTAAACTAATTGATGTAGATTAATATTTTTTCTGACAAAATGACTAGAATTTTTAAAAAAATATTTCTTTCGTAGCTCGAACAAATAAGGTACAATAATAAAAAATTGTAGAGGAAAAACGAAAATTAAAATTCGCGAGAAATGGGGGAAGCAAAGACAAAGAAATCTGCATAATTAGGAGAGCAGGAATAAACTAGGAAAAGCAAAAGGACTGAAAAAAAAATTAAATTTCCTTTGTGAAGTTACGTTGGTACTCTCTAGGGGTGCGAGGCACTAACGCTGTATTTGGAATTTTGAAAAGAGAATTTCGCATGTCAGAAGGTAAATTGTTTCAGAGGCTAACCGAGAAAATAAATGTATACAACATAACTAAACTATTATGTCAGCCGAACTTGTTGAGAATACTTAACCCCCTGTGCTCGAAATAATAATAGTGTTGTGAAGGATTTTTGTTGTTGAACATACATAACTATTAAACTGAGAAATTAATCTTTCTCGCCACACACCCACCACGACCTAAAAACACCCCCCGACAATTGATTTCTTTGCATATTTTATGGATCATTTGTTCAGTAATTATTTATTGTAAACACGATCTCAGTTTTTTCAAGAATGTCATTAAGTGGAATGACGAAGAATAAGTAATTAAATATATTTAATTCAAATTTGATATTTAAGAATACCGTTTGTACAATTGCAGGGAGGCCAATACAGAATGCACTAGCAATCGGCGATAGTCGATTGCTTGTAGCTAGGCCCTGCGGGCTGTTATCATCTAAACTATCGGCCACGAAGCTGTCGCCGATTGCTTTTCTACAAGTTTAAATTTAACTTAACACATTAACTTACATAATCCTCGGACCTGGCTTTAAACTAAAATTGCATACATCGTGAATAAAGTGTAACAGAATAAAAACTCACTTTAAATTTTGTGTTGTCGTAACCTTTGTCGAGCTGACCTGAACTTATAGTTTTGAACACGGGAGGACCTGTGTGGAAATCTAATGCACACCTAAAGATCCAAAACTATTAAATGAGAGAACGTCAAAATTGACGAAACGTTCGATGTTAAATAAAAACATGTTTGTTACGGCACCACGACTGGTGGTATTTCAGAATAGGTATGAAAGGATACGACTGATTTTATGTGAAAATCAAGAGCTAAATACACACACCATTATTCCGACCATTAGGCATATAACCTGTTCTAATTATAGTTAAAGCAAAACGTACAAGTAGAACTAAAAGGTTTCCAATGTTTAGTTAAACTAGAGCCGCCATTATCATGGAGGCAACCATGTTTTTACAATTTGAAGTAATGTCGGGTCGGTCTGACTCAATACGGTCGCGCCCCAGGAGCAGATATTATACAGAGGGAACGTTCATTAAGTCGGGGTTGGACCGACCCAGGTACGATCGATTATTCTACAACTCTCTTTAAATTATGGTTATGTTAAGAGTTTTGAAATCTGTCGACAGGCGTTGATTATTTTACAAAAAAAATTACATGTGATGAAATTTGAGCGGATAAATAATAAAATTAAATAAATAAAATTAAAAGTGTGAAATAAAATTTGGCTAATAAACATGCGTGCAATTATTTAATAATTGTCGGCACGGCAGACAAAGCGTATACGTACTACTCGTATTGCAAGACCTCGCTCGTTAATCAAGTTAAAATTTACTAAAAAAAAAATTGCTAGTCTAAAAACACTCGCCATCCAAGGTTTTACTGTAAATTGCAATAGAAACTTCGTAGAGACCCCGAATATCATTTGA
Source organism: Eubasilissa splendida (assembly GCA_031772225.1). Classification (NCBI taxonomy): domain Eukaryota; kingdom Metazoa; phylum Arthropoda; class Insecta; order Trichoptera; family Phryganeidae; genus Eubasilissa; species Eubasilissa splendida. Next base: position 22,213,759 of record CM062863.1, read on the forward strand.
CTTAAATATAAATGACGCACTTGTTGGTCTAGTGGTTACGATACTCGCCTAGTGATACAGTAGTTGAGGGTTCGAGCCTCATTCCAGGGGACCAGCAAGTTAGTCATATTTTCATAGCACCGGCATTTACCCCTAAGAATGAAAATAGTAAGAATATTGATGCGTTACGTATTCCGTGTACGCATCTGTTTAAAAAAAAATAGTCGCCAGGCGGCATCGCAGTTGTGTGTCGCGTCATAGCCGGAAAAAAATGCAATATTACTGGATGAATTTTGCGGAAGCGTCTGGATGGCAGTTGAAGTTGAGGCATGTTGATGTTGATGTCGCGGTGCCGATCCGTTTAATCCTAATATAGTTAATAGATAAACTTATTTCAATCGATCAGGTTGCACGACATCGATACCCCTCTGTAAGAAGAATGGCCCCAGGCCCTAGACGTGAATGATGACGATAGTCTTCCACATCCTCGCGGCCAAAGGTGCAGGGGGAGCATTCAACTTGGGGCAATCTGCTATTCATAACATAGCGCAACGGCGTGAACTCGAGTCTCTGGGAAATGCGTAATTTGGAAGTCAATGAGTGTCGCTGCTCATGACGGCTCCGGAATGACAGCGGGCCAAGTCGGGTTGTTTCGCACCACACCGAAACGTTTAAAGTACACACGTTAATATTTTTAAAAATTTATAAAAATCTGTCTGAAAATGTTTATTTAAATTTAAAATGAAAATGTTCAGATTTTTTTTCACTCCGATTTTTATAGAGAGAAATGCGAGTCGTTTGAATCATTTGGCTGCGAAACCATCTGCTATGTGTTGTCTGCTTCTCACAATCCGGGTATTTTTTAAGACGTTTCAGTATTTATTCATTGTGTAATTTCTAATTTCTCAATCTTAAAAACCTAATATTACCCAAATTGTCTTTAAATGTTTTTACATTGCCCCTTAATATCATAATGACTATCCATCAGTCATTTAAAATCTATTAAATCATATTTTTTAATAATAATATAATATTTTAATAATAGATTTATATTGCATCAAAATAAAACGTATGGAGTAGTGGGCGCGAAGACATTCACATGTAAAAAATAAATAAACTACCATACACATGTGTTACATTCATACAAATAGACTTTACATTTAAGATCATGGAACTGAATTTTTTTTTACCGTCGCCTTTTTTTTATGCTCACTAAAAACGTCAAACATTACACATTCAAAATTAAATTCTCCGGGACGGTTGTGTGATCAGTGGTAAGTTTTAAGGCTGTTCGATCGTTGGTAAAAAATATTTACTTCTCGAAAGTGCATCGAGTGGTAAACTAATTTTACTCTCCGATATCCGATGGAAAAAAAAGGTCAATCGTTAGTTAAAAATGTGTTTCAAAAATCATTCGTCACATTGATACTTTGAAAGTTACAGTGTACGACAATGAAGCATTCCATATCCCGCTATTTCAGTGATGAGAGTTCGTCCGATGACGAGCTCGCTGTTTAATTTATAGCAACGAAGATTTGTCGCCAGTAAAGCCATAGATAAAGCATAATTGTATGTATAGCTAATGGTGAATACTTAAAATAAATCTATTTTGGTCAATCAACCGCAAATATTTGATGATTATTCGCATTGCACACAACTATTAAGCGGGATTGACTTTGACAGTAGTAAATTTAACGTACGAACAACCCGCAAACGTTTTTAAGTTGCCACAGTAAAAATTTATCATGGTCAAAATTTACTGCTGATCACACAACCGGCCCGCAGAGGCAATTTTTCGACAGCTTAGATATCTGCGTACATACTTTATTCTGATTATTTATTATGAATTTTTACTATTTGTTCTTATATAAAAGGCTATCAAGTATGTTGTCAGCAAGACGACCATGACTTAAAACTGTTCCGCTTAATGGCACCGGGGGTGAATTAGACTCGCCGACCTTTGGGTGAAAACTTTGTAATTAATTAATCAATTTGAGAAATCTCTCGAGATCGGCCTCCGTGTTACGGGGTAAAAACAATTTCCCGAGATTAGCATCTCGCCAAGATTCTGGACGATACCGTCTGGCTCAGGGCAAGAGCTACGAGTACAAGCGCGAGGCATTAATCATTATTCCGTGTCGCTATGGATAGTAGATTGTAGATTATTAAGATTGATTAAGACGGAGTGCTCGGGTCGAACCGCTCGACTCCGGCGATTTGAAACTTGGTATAACTTCCTACCTGAAGCTTGTGCGTAATGTTATTAACCAGTACAGTAGTAGTAGCGGTGTAGCCACAGCCCGGGCTAGAGATGGGATAAATGTGGGTTGTTTTCTATGTTAGCCAAAACAATTTTAGTAATTCGGAAAGGAAAACGTTAACAATAAGGTTTATCAAGTAATGCCCGGGAATACGATTTTAAAAAATTAATAATATTGTATATTGATCAAACTTTCCGTTATGTTGATTTTTTTTTTTTTAAATACAAGTGCATTCTCTAAGTGAAAAATTAATCACACAATTCTTTTAGATTGACTATTAGTCGTAGCACGTGACCAATAAATTATACTTGTACATTACGAAAATACGTAATTTTAGTTTTCATATTAACAGTTAGTTATAAAACAGTAGTTACAGCATATTTAAAAAAAATAAAAAATATATAATATAAAGTATATATACCTACATCTTACATAACTAAACTACATATCTTGTTTATATATAAATCATGCATACTTTTTCTCTCATTTCTCTTATTTTTATCGTTTTTTATAAAGCATAAAATTCATTTCGTATTACTAAAGTCTTAATAAGCTACGAGTATTGTATCAATTTAATAAGACTTATTCAAATTATTGTCTTATACTGTATCTAGTATATTGTTAATAAAAGAAAACATGTCATTGGTTCAATTTTTGTTACACTCGTTTTTTTCACATCGATTAACTGTTTGTTTGTACTACTTCATGCATTGTAGGCTAAAGCAACCTTATTAATTTTTTTTAAGTAGAAATATCCATTTGTTATTAGTGCCACGTTTTTCTGTATTACATTATTAATTGGTATTTTTATTTTACAACAATTACATGGGATAAGAAAAAGGGTGAACCGGAGTCAGAGCCGTGTTTTGTGATCTGGTGACGAAATCTTTTAATTCCTGTGCGAAGTTTCGTTCAAGGTTAATTCAAACAATAGTAACAATAACGCCTGTTAAGAAATGAATAACTGATTAGTTATTGTTTACCGAATTAAATGTAATCAAATAACAGTTGATTATTGTGGATACTCTTTTCTAGTCCGGGTAGCCCGCCGCCCGGGAGTCCGGACCTCGGGCGGGTCCGGATTCAACCCGTGCATTTCATGAAAAACAAGTTCATTACATTTCCAAGTTTTTAAAAAATATATTAAAACATGTAATGGATTACATTAAGCGCTGTTACACTCGCATTTAAAATGGTAATTCAGTGTAACGGATGTTTGACAAAGAACAGAGGGTATTATTTCTCTTAGTTTTTACGTACGAGTAGGGTATAATTATGTGAAATGGAAAATATCGTACAGGTGTACTTCCTTCTGTGTGCGCGATTCCGCGCGTGTCGCACAGCAACTAAATTATAAAATAGAAATATTTCAATAAATAATTTTAATTGTGTAACATCGTCGATCGACACAACAAAACTACATTCGTTCTGTCGGCCCGCGGGCCGAAGTTTGTGGACTACTGAACTGGTTTGACAGCATATACTTTTTTATAATATAAGTTGTGCGAAAATATGATATTTTTAATAGTAATGCTATCAACAAACTAGAGGATTGTGCCCTGCGGATGGAACTAAGTTGCCTGGTGGAGTCTGGTTACCGAGGATATAAATTATTTTCGTAATTAGGGTAGGAAGCTCGCCCCTCGGCAACTTCTCGCTACGCCAGAGGAATTAATTAACCGTAATATAATACTTAATTTTACAAATTTTATTCATTTTAGTCGCCAGATTATTCATACATTTCATCAAAGTGACGACTCGTATTTTTTAAATCAAATGTCATATTTCATTGCTAGTAAAATAATTTTTATAAAGTTGCCGAATAATTTACACAAAATATATCGTTGCGTGATCTTTGAGCGCAACACAACACTAAACTTGATCGTTCATAATGTTGTCATTATTTCATGCTAATTCAGGTGTAATCTTAATTTTGGAATATTATATGGAGTAAATGTAATCATTTATTTTCTATTTAAAATATGCTACAGCACAGAAAGATCACAATACAATACGAGATCCGCGGGTTCTTTTACCTTGAGCACACATGCCCACCTCATTTTTGTCACATTCTGCCTTCATCCTAAACTGGGAAAAATTTATAATAATACCTGGAGGTGATAAATAAAAGATGTTAGTCTTTAGTAAAAGTAAGACATTTAATCGAGAAAAATATAAGATTACAAGAAATAAAACAAATCCAGACTACAAATCCTCATCTCGTCGGGTTGGGCGCGAGTTCTACGTCCTTTTTGTATGGAACACCAGACGTCTTGGCATCACATCACGTTTTGGACCGCAGCATCCAGGCCGACGCGAACAGATTCGTAGACGTGATTTGTTGTAGATTATCATGATCAAATTTGTCGCCTTCAGTGAGGCGACCACTCCAAGGTAAATCCAAAGTTAAAATTGAAGTAAAAAAAAGATGTATGCACCAGTGGCATAAACCAGAGGTTAAATTCCAGAAGTAAAGCCCAGAGGTAAAGTCTTGTTTCGTATAAAGATCACATACCATGCGATTAGATTAACAAGTTAACATTAAATTATGCGCTAGTGATTGAACAATAAAAAAAATACTTACCCTCTAGGTAGAGTGAATCACACTCGGCTACATTTTAGTCTGACAGTTCTGGCGACGGTTTGAAACTGAACCATAGATCTCAACCGTTTTTATAAGCTCAGACACCGAATGTGATACCAACCTGAGAGTAACTATTTGTGAAATGTCAAGGTGCTTGACAAAAACAAGTGAGAGGGCAATTTTGTACGCGACCCCCATTTATAACGTCAAATAAAATATTTTTTTCTGTATACCTTTCTAATTGATTAATTTAATTCGTATTAAATACTAGTGTCTGATTTCTCAGCCATCACCCCGCGTTGTCCCTCTGAACTTGAGCCGTTACAATCCTGGGCGCCCGCGCACGTAAACGCACGATGGGCATTGTTCGAGAGCGTGCAGGTATTCGCGCAACTCCCACCCGCTTGTGTCAGTCGAGATTCATGCACGTCATGTATTTTCACACACACACACTCTCCAATAATTATTAGTACATACCGCTAAACATTACACGTAATAGCGTGCGAATTTTAGAAAATAATTGATAAAATATTGAATGATAAAAGTGATTTTTATGATTTATGACAAGTGTGAAATACTGCAAATATGTCTAAATATTGCAACATCATTTCAAGGGGAAAGTAACCAGCGATAGTGAAGAAACAATTCAACATCTCAGATGCATCTCATCGCATGCGTAGCATAAAATATAGGGTGTTCCAATCGTTTTGAAATTGTCGCCGTTTTCTAGCGATGTTTTTCGGAAAATGATACTTGACAACTATCATGTATGATGGTATATAATATGCCATTAAAAAAAAGTTCAGCAATTGTGGGTATTAAATGAAAATTCCGTGCAATTTTCGGTCGCTCTTTGGCCCCTGCTAGTTTGCTCTGTGATATGCGAACATCAACACATCACCGCGAATGACGCTCAAATGAAAACATTGAAGCTGTGCGTGAAAAAGTGGCTACAGACGGCACTATCTTCATCAGACGCCGTGCGCAACAACTGAACTGCTTGAACACATTTCACAACTCCATTTTCATGCGTATAAAATCCAATTGATCTAACAATTAACGTTAAATTCGATCAGGCTCGGCGCCGTGCGCGTCTACCCGGCTGTCTCGTGTTGTGACACCTTTATATGGAACACTTAGGATGCAATTTCCACAGAACTGTATTGAGATACATTCAATCGTAATCTACATGTCTGAAATACGGGAATCTCTAAAATAATGTGACCTGGTAACAAAATTTATCGATTCATATTTTGTAGGTTGCTAAATTATTTTCTATATTGTATTGTATTAATTTTCGAAAGGCGACTAAGATAAACGGAAATAATATAAATCATTTATGTTATACAATCGGGAAAGTAGACGAGAAATTTAATGAGATCGCAACGTATAAAATGGAACGAGATTCAGGTAAGTAAATTGTTTAACGCCAATCAAAAACCGTTAAAGAATAGAGTATTGTTTGCACAAAGATTGAATATTGCATAGTACTAAAAAAATATTTTCTTTTATAATTTTAAATATTAAATAAATGACATGACAAATGACAACGTCCCGTTATTCGCTACAACGCGCTCGACCAATGACGTTTCGCGCATATCAAATATTTCCTACATTACATGTTTGTTTTGTATATAAAATGTTATGTCACCATTCTCTGACTTAAGACAATTAATATTTGTGTATAAAGTAAAACTCGTTACATCCTATATTTGTAAACAGAATTTACGATTTTGATCAATATAAACATCAGCCCTGATGATGGATCCTGCGGTGGAATCCGAAACGTCGGCCATCGAGGTCGGAAAGGAAAATCTACACGCGTTTTAAATCAATCGAATATTTTTGCGTGGGGTTCAGCTGTGCGATTTATTTCTTGTCGATAAAAAAAGTTATATAACAGTAAGTATTATTGGGAAGAAAAAAAAAGTTTGGTGAACCCTCGACTCGGCGAAGCTAATCAAAAATTTATTTCGGTTGGTTACGGCTCAAGACTGGATAAAATCGATATTTCCCGTAGAAAGATAAAATAGTGATTTTGTTATCTTTGACAAAATTAGAGCCATCACTTACTCCCCATCAAATATCACTGTACAGTGTTTGTTCCTGGAAAGAATTCATTCGACCTAACTCAAAAATTGAAAATCAGTATTTCAGCATACACGACAGATTAAGATACACTTTTTTTGATCGCAGCGATATTTCAGGACAGGAATGGCAAGCGGCGCACACAATGAATAAATTTATGATAAAGAATTTTCGTATTTAAATTAATATTCCTAGATATGATAATAAGTCAATTTCCAACACGCACGACTCAGTTTGAAAGTTGGATTCTTGGAAACTCTGGAAACAGTTTCATTATAAATTGTGTATTTCAGAACTGGGCAACCAACTACTGTAAAAAAAAAAAAAAACTTTACATTTTTTATAATATTATATAAAAGCTGTAAATAGCACAACCATTTGTATTTTTTAAGAGAATTCGAATAACTTTGGTCATTTCTCGTTATACTTTTTTTTTCGATCTTTTCGCTAAAATACGTATTTATTGTAGAGAAATGTTAAAGATTTTTAAATGTTCTCATAATTCGTTGTTAGGGAGAAATGTATCATGTGCGTGGGGGGGCGGCTATTCAAATCCACCGCCATCGGCGCCGACCCAAGCTGACTGACGACGCGGGCGACATCTACACCTGAGGTATCAAGGCATCCGCCGAGAGAAGCCGCGCTCAGTCTCGCTCCGTCAATGGTTTCCGTTCTGCCGCTCGTCCCGAAACCGCCAGCTTGCTCCACTCAATCTTCATACTTAGCTCCGCTATCTTCTGTACTCTACCTTACTCAATAAGCGACTGCGTTTCATACCACCACCAACCTCCACATATGAAAATATTAAGTAAAACTGATTGAAAACGAAAACACACTCCAGACTGGCTCGTCCGCTACCGCTCCAAATCTTAACCACCTTATCCTTCGATCGCTAACGTGTATTGGATATAGTAAGTAGCAGGCAGGAGCATAAAACGTTATATGACTTTAATTGTTTTATTTTTCTACTTATTCGTCTACTATCAAATTGTAAAAATAAAAAAGTCATTAACACATTTAGATTCTTTTCATTTCTATGCACGTCTTACGAGCTAAGGATGTTTTTGCATTAAAAAAAAGCAATCTTTCGCGATCGAGTTTTCACTAACGTCGTGAACCCAACGGGCTATTATATAACTGTAAATTTGAATAATGGTAATAACAAACTTTCAGAATTATAACAAAATATATAGGGTTGACGTCACAGCCGCCCGGTTCTAAGTCCCGTTCCACACGAATCGAACTGTGAGTATTCCGAAACTAGATTACATCCCGCATTATACGGGCTTTACGACCCGATTCTCGATCTGCGGGTTCCCTCTTTTGATCTCGCCTCCCGCCGATACTAGTTTCCCAAAAGCAATCAAGGCATCCGATAAAAAGAATCACCCTTTCTCCACCCGCTCCCCGCTCCCCTCTCCCGACTCCGGACGAACGATACAATCACGATAGGCGGCCCTTTTTCCGAAACCTTATTTAAAAGGGAATCTGGGTTAACGTCGTCCCAAAATTGTACAAGTTACTCCGTGGGTACTTCGCACAATTTATTGAAAAGATGTTCTCTGTTAAGAAGGTTGAATTAGAATATAAATACATTTCTTAAGAAATTTATTGTAATCGTAAAAGTTTTTCTGCGCAGATGTTATTATAGTAATAATGGTGGGCAGACAGTTCTCGATTTGCGAACATTCACTATAACGAATATCACAACTGGGTAATCAAATGGAGTTTAACACGACTGATAAAAAAAGGTTGTAAAAGAGTTGTTGGACTCATGTTCTGATAGAAATATATGAAAAACTTGAAATTACACATTCCAGAACATCTACGACGCAGAAAAAGGCTGCAGATTTTAAATTAATTTCTGAGGGATTGGCAATGTTTGAAGAACAGGACTCGAATAAGGAGAGAATTGTGGAAGTGAAAAGAGGCATTTATGATTCAGTGACATATTATGATAAGATTTTTAATGAAAAAAAGAAACTTGTTTACACAAGGGGGTGTACAATAAGGGCTCAAGGACCAACCAGGAAGCACGACTTACCTGGATTATCTCTGCTGTAGTCTCAGCTCTCCTGAACTTCAGGAATGACTTCGCCGATTCGAAATACTCATACAATAGTAGTTTCGGCACGCACCGCAAGAAAACCGAAACATACAATAGCAACAGTAACTGTACAAAAATAGAAGTGTAACGAGTTCGTAGCAGGACGTTCACTTCTGACAGTTCCAAGTCATAGACCACACACAGAAAAAGTCGTGCTCTGTGGTAAGGGATGGGGGAGGGGACAAATAGGTATTATAAACCTAATGGAGTACACGCGCACGGTGACCGGCAATATGATCCTGTCATAAATACCGAACAAAACTAAGTGCAGTCTTTCATCAAGTCATATTTTAAGAGTGGACGAATCCGCCGCAGCCGTTTCATCGGAAATTCAACCATCTACCTCGAGTGCGCAAAGTGACGCACATGTACAAATAGCTGATAACACTGATGAAAATTTGAACGAATAAAAGTTCAATGTACAATATTGTATGTACATATATACCTATAAAATATAATTTTGTTTATGTTTTTAATTAAAATTGACTGTTACCTATTACACATATCTTGTGCTCTCTTAATATGTTTTCAACTTATTTTACGTTCGTAGCGTATCATTGTAATAAAACGTTTAATACGATGCTTTTCATATGTAAAAATGACCGCTAACTTGTACGATTACATCGTATATGCAAAAAATGCATATTTAGGTGTTTTGACGCATAACGAACGATCTTAAGGAACGGAACTCGTTCGTAAATCGAGAACTGCCTGTACATAATATAACAATTATATTCATACCGCGGGATGAGGGCACGTTGCAGGGTAGTTTGCTAACATCACGACCATCATTTGTATTCAGATCTGTATATTAAAAAAAATATATAACAATGGTACCTAAAACATCCGGCGCATGCGTAAAACGCGGTTATTATTTAACAGTAATGTAACAATAGGTCTGTAACAGTTCATAAAGAATGTTTGAACAATTCTAAATTACACGTTGGGATAATTTTTTTTAGAATTAATAATAGTAATCGAACTGAAATATTGAGTTAGTAATGCGTGTACCTATTTATTTGGTTATACAAGTATGAAAGTGTGTACATACATGGCACATTAGCTAGCTGTTCTAGCACAAAATAATTTATTTTTGTAACTTACAAGTGGGTTCGTATTTCTTTTTTACGAATACCGAATAATGTTATTTTATGGCATTTTAAATAATATACCACCAACCTTTGTTAGTACCGTGTGAACCACGCCCGCGTGCTGCACGCCGTTTACGCGATTTTGCTAAATATTACCGTTTTTGTAAAATGATATATTTGTAAATCCTATTACAATATTATTAAAACGTTCAGTAAGCGATGATGACAAGATTTAGAATTTAGAAGATAGAAATTTTAATGAAATCGGGCCATTAGCCTAATTTGTCTGCTGCATCTCCTCCTATTCCATCAGTGTCCCCGGACTATGGTTTTAAAGATGCATAATATCGTAATAAAAAATTAAAACTACTTTAATTAAGAAAATTAAATCGGTTAAATGCAAAAATATGCTACATTTACTCCGAGAACCCGCTACCCTACTTTATCTTCATTCCTCTGAGAAAACTACCCTTAAATTGGTCCACAGGATTGCATCTCTCGGATAAAATGCGACCCCAATGTGAACTCATTCCAATTATAGAATAAATTAAAAGTAAAAGGACCAGCTATTTTTTAATAAACTTAAAGAATGTTGATATACATAAATGAAATGGTTCAGAAATTAATTAATAATTGCTTGACCATTTTTTGTTAAAATCTCTATATTTTGTGAATTCACTGTAACTTGTTGGTAGTTCAAATGACTATTATTTTAATTTTATTGTTTTTGGTTTTTGAGTGGCGGCCATATTTGTTTTACGGGGCGTAGCATATTTTGCAATGTGAAGAGTTTGCAGAAACTGAAATATCTCAGCTCCTATTTGACCTATTAACATGGCGTTAAAAGAAATTTGTTCAAAAAGAAACGGACTACAAGACTGCTTATATATGTTTTCACTTACATACCCAGTGTGAAAAGTCCCATCTTCACGGGGATTCTTTTAATAAGTCTAGATGTCAAAAGTTTTTTTTACAAAGAGGTGGGAACTAGTTGTGTTCACACACCAAATTTGAACCCTGAGACTTACACCGCATTTATTCTAAAAATTTTCAAAGTTCGGAAATTTACCTATCTATCAATACTGATAATGTTAATTTTACGAATTCAGCCGATCGGAGTAGAAGGATGTTAAATGAAAATGTAACCGAAAAATTGAGAAACGAGATGGAAAAAAAAAAAAAAATATATATATATATAAAACTTTAAAATGTAAAGGTTTTGAATAAAATCAGTTTGATATTTCGTACACCTGTGTACAAAAATAAACGGGATGGTTGAAATATGACATCACGTGTCGTGCATAAAAAATATACAGTGTGATATATTATTTTCAAAGACGTGCGAACTACGAACGTATAGCTGAAGAGCCACCAATATGTAGGGATTACTGAGATTATAAGAATAAATTGAGGTGGAAAATTTTTTCATCAATTTTACAGTCTTAATTCCATCATTGGCAGATTAAAATCGTGCATGTACATATATATGTATTATATTATTTATTGATACATATAAATAAAAACAAATTTAGAATTTCTAACGTCGCCAAGACAGTAGGGTTTAAAGCTTCTCTTCCTAGGTCTACCATCAATATTATATTATATAATAAAGGCACAGAAATGTGTCTTATTATATAATGTAATATTATAGGGTCTGTTACGCCTGCTTTTTAAGCTTTTCTGTCAGATGAAGCGTTATTTAAATTTTTAACAATTCTGGTGATAAATAAAATTCCACTTCATTTTTCTCTTCTTCTTCTATTGCTATAACAATACAATATTAGATACGTCCAACATGTCTGAGAACAAAATTCTAGTATGTATTATATATATATATAATTAATCGAAATCAAATAATTTTTATCATATCGTCATTGATTTTTGCTTATGTTATTAATGCGATATTATTTATATGTGAGAATCAATTAAACCGTAAACGAAAACTAATATTTTTCGTTACATCTCCAAAAAAAATTGAAAAGACCCAAAAATGTCTTCATTTTACATACAGTCAGCCAATACAAATGTGTGTCTGAAAGAATAAAGTTGTTTTTTTACGAATTGACGCGTGATTAGCAAAAAACTCAATGGATGAAATTTATTTTTGTTTTTGGTGAAATTCAGTAGATCTCGTTGCTGGACACGTGAAACAATTTCAAAGAAGCCCTTGCGCACGTCAGAGAAACAGCTCAAAATATCTACGTATAATACTACTGCAAAAACACAGCACATTCATGTCACGGCCAGATTTCTACCAAAATGCTATTCGCGGTTCCTCGGGATTCTTCTTTCGATTAACGCACGCTATGCGTAGGTTGGTCACGTGTGAATATATATTTAAATAATACGAAATTTTTCAACGCAGTTTTCGTGACAAATTTTACTTAAACATATTCTTTGTTTAAAAAAAACACAAATTTAAACGCATCACCAAAAAAAATTTCACTGAATTAGATCACAGGCGAAACGTATGGCCGAACCGAAGTGAACTTGGGATTCAAACCGTGACCAGTGTGATGATTTGTGATATTGTGAATAAAATTGTAGGTCTCTTTCATATATTTCAATATGAATAGAATGCTCTCAGCCTTTATATAAATTATTTTTTTATTACAACTTTATTTCATACATATTACATAATCATTTTCCTAATTGCCCTACAATTAAAGTAATATTTTATCAGCAACATTTTTTTTAAAAAGGTAATACAATAGAGAAATCAAATAATTAGTGTTTGGTTTTATATTTTAGTGTTCAATAATCGTCCGATACTCAGAATTTTATATATCAATATTTGAACGTCAATCTATCTTTGATTTTTGATTATTATTAGAGTTCGGCAGTTTCTCAGAGGTCAACTCTCAACGTACTAGACGCCGATTCCTCGGTCATTATTCTGAAAACAAATTTGCGGGACAGCGGTGGTGAACATTGTCTGAACCGCGTTGCTTTTTATGCCTACACACTGTTAAAACTTGTGAAATAAATTGATATTTACTGAAATTATATTATTCAAATGCCGTTAAAATTTTAGCTGTCAATGACATTTACAAACGGCTCAGCATGTAAAATTTTGCGTGTTAACTAGCTCACGGCACTTCATCGATGAAATGAAACACATTCATGATGGATGCGTTCTTAGTTCTAGGTAGTTGGGGTTTTGATGATCATATTTTTATTAAAACATTGCATAAATTTTGCAACGTTCTGTGGGCTTTCGGGCTGTGGAGTCGAAGTCGTTAATTTATGATATTTTAAGCTGAGTCGGGGAGTACTTAATAAAATAATGAATGCTTTTACTTCAGAAATCTGAGACGAAAGTGAATTATCAATACCGGATGCATTTAGGCGGGCAGTCTTTCCAATTATATCGCGTTCTCTCGCTCCAGCGCATGCACCGTATGCATGTGCCGTATCTGAGAACTGCACATGAAAAGTGTTTCTTTCTTTGTCTTTCGCTTGTATAAAATCGTTTAATGATAAAACGAAGTCTTAAAGCGGACTGTAAGATAAAGTCGATGCCGGAGTAAGAAGCTTTTTAAATGACTCCACAGCCTCGATTCTATTATCAAATTGTTAAATGTTAATATAATTAATAATAAAATAAAGATAAATTAGAAAAATTTCGAACATATTCTGTGCGACCCTTGTCCTGTTTTATGTCGCGTAATTCCGTAACGAATCTGATGCTTTTTACGCCCGGCACCAGAAGGGTTACAGAAGAAACAAGACGTGCCCGGTGGGGGGTCCCCCCCCCACTCACCCTCAAAACGCGTCACGATCAGAAAACTCTATTCACGAACGGATCTGTAGTGGATCAAAATGAAATTGGAATTCTAGGAAATAAAGTATTATTGGTTCGAACTGGATACATGAAAAGGACACTTGCGAGTGTTTTCACATTAAATAAAATCGTGTTCAGGGAATCCTTTGAAAATTTGTAACAACCGCAAACTCTTCAACGGAAGCGGTTTGATAAGTTTAGTCATTATAAAAACGTGGGCATTTCCGATTTATAACTGCGCGAAGTTAGATAACAAGTTCGACTGAAATATTTTATCAATTTTCGCAATAATGATAATATTTTATCGATACGGTGAAATTATTAAAACTAATAACAATTATTATATAAATAATAAGATAAAACACTTTGTTTGATATAATAGCAAGCTAAATATTATAAATAACCAAATGCGTTTTGCAAATAGTCACCATTTAAATTTGTTTTCATAGTAGTTCCTACTTAGTTACACATCACTTATATTTTTATAGTTTTGTTTTTATCTATGTTAGTATTTTTAATTTTAGTATATACTATACATTGTTTCCTGAAGAAGACACCATAGATATCGAAACATGTTGATTTATCAATAAATAGTAATTTAAACAAAATGTTTTGTCTTATTATTTATATAATATGGGACCACAAAGTAATTTTGGTAATATTAAAGAAGTAACAAATATTAATTTATTTATAAAAAAAATGATATGTGGACTTGGTAACTCCTGTAAGACTTCGCAATTCTGAAATGAATGGATTGATAAAAAACACGTGTGGGAAGATTCTGAATTCTCGAGTAAGAAAGGAAAAAATAAGATAATAAAATAAAATAATTTCACGGCCATTCAGAATCTTCTGGACTATTTTTTCTATACACACGGCAGAATAACCCAGAAAACTTTGCATAGTAAATAATAAAATAATATTAAATTTTGGAGTAAGACCTATGAATGAAGATTCAATAGTTTATTTTTATATCTTGTTTTACTGAATTTCTCTTATTTGGCAATAGATAAATGCGCACCTCCGGATCCCGGAGTGACCCAATGGAAGAGACAAATAGAAACAAAAATATGTAATGTTAAAAAAGAATGAGTCTCGTACCAAATAAATAATATTATATATTATATTGACGTTGGAGAATTATTGATTCATCTTTAATAATTAAATTAAAATGTGAAAAATGCAAAGAACAAAACAAAATTTCGAAAAAAACGGAGCATCCATCTGGATTGAACCCAGGACCATTATATTGCCGGTTAACTGTTCTCCCGAATGAGTTATGTGAGCTTTATTAATTCGTCAAAGATGCGTCAGGAGAGTGTTCTATTCGCTCTGTGTACCGCATATTAGAAGACTGCTTGCTGTAGTAAAAATATCTCATTTTAAATTGGTGACATATTTCACTTTATTTTTTAAGTGTAAATTTTCGCTGAATATTTTTAGAAAAAAATCTGTTTTGTACACTGTTCCAATGTTAATGAAATCAACTATTTACGTTATTATACACTTTTGAATTTCTATATATTTTTCATATATAATGAAAATTAAAATTCAAATTGATTGTAAAATATCATAAAATAATGCAGTAAAATCCGTACGTATTCATAAAAACCTACATTATATAAAAATAATAAACTATTTTACAAAAAGTTTTGATTGATCCGAGGAGTAGTCGATATAGAAGAACATCTTATTCTTCTTTTTACACGGCACTACATCCCAGGGTGGGCTTTAGCCTCCTCGACTCGTATCCCTGACCATTCTTCTCCAGTTCCCGGACCCACCCATCGCGCTCCAGTCAGCCCGCCCACCTTTTCCTCGGTCTGCCTCTAGGTCGCTTCCACTCGGTCATGGTGTCCTGTCGTCTGGCATCCTTTCAACATGGCCAGCCCATCGCTGTCTTTGAAACCCACTGAATCTTACGATTGTTTCTTGGCTAATTAAATTTTCGAGTTAGTGGTTCATTTTTATTGTGTAAGATCATAATTTTTTAAGTACCTATTTTGCGTTCAAAAACTGCTAATTTATGTTCTTCTATTAGGGTTAGGTAGCACGTTTCGCACCCATAAATGACCACTGGTCTTATTATTGTTTTATATATTAGTACATAATTTGTTTGTTTCGACCTCAATTGCTTACAGGCATAAAAGCTCGTATTTCCTGTAGAAGTACGATAGAACCTCGATATAACGGACTTTGGATATACCGGACAAAATTTTCACAACCATTTTCGTAATTTTAAAGGGTTAATTAGAAAAACACAGCAGACTTTAAAACTTAAAAAAAAACCTCATGGGTTTTTTTAAGTAAACTTTTTAAAAATCACATAATATTTGTAATTTATTTATAGAAACATCAATGGTCTTGTATAACGACATTTCAAAATTGTGCGGCGGACCGAACGCTACATTATGAATCGAAAGGCGCTCCGCCAACTACTGTAGGAGAGATTTAGAAGAAGTAATTCTGAGATGCGGTGGATACGGGAGGTTTGAGGTCCCTGATCCATCCGCATCATGGACCCATCCCATGGTTGGAGGTAGGAGAATCTCGGCTGGTACCTGTGCGGACCAGCACGGGAGAAATGGATCATGTAACAGTCTGGAAGTCTCTCGATGACGAGAGATAATTTTGGTACGCGTGGCAGTCCGGGACCACGGTTGCCACATCATTCATTCAACATTCAAGTAACCTCTCATCCTTGTACTAAGCATAATATTAGTGTAAAATTCATAACAAACTAGTGTCCTCGCCTTGGGGAAAGAACGATAAAAGTGAAGAAGATGAAAAGACTCAAATCGTGCAAATATGTTGTCGTGAATAAATTGTATTATGTGTTTGTTGTGTAAACCAAGTGTTTCATTTGTTTAAGACCATTCCTATCCATCCGAGACAGCCACTCTGACACTTTACACTGCAGACACCCACAGACTGAGCCTAGCCGGTGGCATGATGGCACCGGGGCCGGCGCATTACGTAACAACGTACATGTATTGTGCCGATTATTTTCTCAATAAAAAAAGCGCATTCGGAAAACCCACCTCATTATATAACGAACTTTCGGCTTTAACGGACGTACCACCCCCTCACCCGCATTAGTCCGTTATATCGAGGTTCTACTGTACATGCAATTATAGAAATAATGTGTTTCGAAATATATTATTTATCAACGGTGAGAAATTACACTAATTAATTGCAGGCATGCGATTAATGAATAGTGTGTGGATGTAGGCGGGACACGTGTGAGCGAGCAGTAGGATGTCAGACCATATCACCATCACTGACACGTGTTGATGATTTGATGGTAGGCGGAGACACACCAAGTGCCGCAAGCGAGCAAAAACGTAAAAATATAAATTCCTCGAGCATTTTTTGAAATACCCACAACTACATTGCGGAGCTATTGTGTTGTAAACATTTTAGATTACTAATTTCTCAAAAAAATTTTCAAAATAATATTGAATTAATATTGTTAATTCATTAGAATTTGTAGGCTCTCTCGGGAAACCTTTAAAATATAAATTAGATATCGTTTTGCGGGGCAGAATAAAAATTAAATAATTGTATGTGAATCGCTGATAAAATGATTTGGACAATCGTGGACTGCGTTATGCTATCGTTTACCGTTGTACATCCGTGTTTCGGATATCAAGTGGCGCGAAGGTCGAGATTTGAAAAAATGTAGAAAAAAACAAATCAATAATTTAATTTGCGTAATATACAGCGTGTTTAAATTGCAAAATAACGTTGCAAGTAATGTCACGGTCTACGATGTGCAGGAGTACGATAATCGGAGCACAGCGGCGTCTTTGCGACGTAAATAACTTTAAAACGATTTTTTTTTTTTCATGTAACTGCAATAGATTCTAAACATAAATGATCGTATAATAATAATACAATAAAATGCCGTAAAACTGGCATGCAGTTTGACAAAAAAATAAAATAAAAAATCAAATGAATCGTTATTACTTTTTAAAATTACGACAACCCATAAAGGTATAGTTTAATATGTATGTATATATATAATATAATACTTATAAGCAACGTCCCCTCTAAATTTTGAATCACTGTGTGCGAATTTATAGAATCGCGCAAGTCGCAATAGAAAAAAAGAAAATAATTAGCTCTAAAAACACTGTTTGTTTAAGCTTAAAAAATACTGGCAGATCTGATCGTGCTCGGTTGCCATCGGGTAGTCATGACTTCGTGTGATTCTTTTTAATATATTTTATAATTTCATATTTTAAAAATCGGTTACTTATCATTATTATTTTATTTTTATTAAGTATGTACAGAATTCACGAAGAAGTTCTCACTGGAAAGTGGAAGGATATATTTTAATTTTCTCACAAGAGAGTGTTGCATGTGAATTTCTAAAAATAATCAAAACGTTTATGGATACTGAATAAAATATTGTTAACTTTATTTAGTGATGGATCGATGGATGTCAAAATATTAAAATAAACCAATGGGCCCCCCCCCCCCCCCCACCAACCATCTCTCATAACGTATCATAAATGTATTCGGATCGTCATATATTTCATTAATGAATTAATAAATGAGTGAATGGGCTTATCTCCGATAACGACACACTACACTGTTGTCATTTCGGCACCGATACGGGAATTATTGCAGGTGAAACATTGTATAGATCACAATATATCGCACACCTAGATCAAAACTGAGACAACTCAAAAAAACAAGCATTTTGAGTTATTTTTGTATTTGGATACTCTGTCATACACGCAACTGACTTAGCCCCAGTTCTCGATTAATGTCAATTTAGGATACATTTATGACCTAAAATGTTATTTAGTTTCATAACTTTAGTCACAAAAAATAGAGAAAAATGTATTTATTTTTATGTCAACTGAAAAATGACTTTTTGAGTTGTCTTAGTTTTGATCTAGGTGTGCGATATGATAAGTACTTATCATTTTATTAGTACATATTACAATACGAATACTGGTGACATTGAACATGAAATTCAAAGACGAATACAACTAGCCGAAGTTTCCGTCGGTTCACACTCTTGTCTTTCCAATCCTCATGTATGCAGCGGTGACATGGACAGTACGCAATACAATAGCGGACAAGCGAAAAATAGATGCCTTCGAAATGTATTACTGGAAAAGGATCCGGCCGACTAAAGCTCCAGCCGACCATTGATCCATGCGACATTAGATATAACGTTACAAACAAAATTTCAAAATGATTTTTTAACCCTTCCCAAACCATGCAAACCTACTGTCATAATTAAACCTGTAATATTTCGATAAATACATGCAACATAAAATTCATATTTTAGATAATCTTGAAGAAAATATTAGCGCTTAGGAATGACTAGTGAAAAATCAATTATGAAAAGGGAATCGTACAAAAACAATTATTTTTTCCATTCAATCCGTTGGTAAAAATACAATTTGTGATATGAAAGACAGAGATCACATACTATTTTCACAGTGAAAAGAACAAACATACAAATATATTCGTCTCTTTCTCATTAATTAAATGAAGAGAGATAAGAAGGAAGGACACATTGTATACGACTTAATGAATACTCTAAATTATGTTATTAATCATTTTTTCAAAATTGAAAGCTCAATATTTAGAGTAAATTCGCGCCATTTAAGCCATTTAACCAAATAAAAACATTTCTTTTAACAGTTATTTACGGTAACACGAGTTGACAGCATGGCTGCGTTCGGGTATTTTATATCATGGTATGGTAAAGGTTAAAGAAGCTTTCAAAAAATCGAGGTATAATATGCATATAACATTCGGCAGATTACTAAAAATAAGTAACCGATCAAAGCAAATCCGATGCGAAATACAAAATTCACCCGACCCAGGGACCGGTACTTGCGCCAGTGCATTACGAGCCGAATCTCATCTGACTGAGACCACTATTGTCAATACCGACACGAAGGAGGAAAGCGGAAGATATTACAGTACATATATTGTAATTCTCCGAATCTCGATATCGTACCACCGTTCGTGCCTACGAGCGGAATCCCATACTATGTGAATGTAATATAAAAGATGTGCATTTCGTAAAATGAATTATGGCGATTCATTTTTTAATTTATAACACAAGATCGCCACGACATTTCTATGTAGCGGTTTTGTTATCAAAAACTTTGTTGTATCGTCATTCTGCGCAATATTTTTGAACCATTAAGTCGTATAGTATTAACGTGATAATTAATAATTCAATTAAATCTCGTTATAGATATAATATAGACTTGCGAACGACCTAATTAAGCGATGTTCAAAAATTACGGCTCATGTCCATGGGTGAGATTTTTATCGGAGATTTGTCCCGAAAGCGGGTAATTAGAATGACGCATACAATACACACGTACCTTTACCGACTCTCGGAGATCAAAGTCTCATTGAGAAACATAGTGGACACGGGTCATTCAGGTGTGTGAACACGAATGAAACATTGCTCTCGATCTCCACAGATCTGGTGGTAAATGTCGGTATGTATCAGTAGATTTGTGTGCTCCGCGTATAAAATATACTAAACAACGAATGACTTCACGACCAAACGCTCAACACTCGTTGTGTACAGTTCTTTACGAGAATGTCGAGAGCAATATCTCAGCTGTATTATATACCGCAGCCGTATACTTATTATTATTATTTATTTAATTCTTAACACAATGCATACATAAACACTGCTACATATGCTCTAATATAAACAAGATTAAAGTCTTTTCTTTTACTAAAACTTATCTTTTACATATATATCACTTTAAGTTTATTCAGTCTCTCGTCCTTTCTTATGTTTTCTGGCATTTCATTAAAATTTTCATAGCACAATACATCATCGATTTGGTCTTCTTCCTGAATGGCAGTCTCAGTATGTATATCCCTTCCTCTTGTACGATGCTCGTGCTCATGTTGATTTGCATCAATTTTATAAATAAATACAATTATATTAAAATATATTTTCTGCTTAAAAGTAATCATATTCAGATCTTTCAGCATTGCACTGATCCGAGTGCATCTATTTTTTCCGAGTATTATTCTCAAAGCTTTATTTTGCAACACTGACAATTGTTGCATTTAATTAATTGTGCCATAATTGTTTCTCGATTTTTCTTAAATAAAAAAAAGGTTTCGTTAAATGGAACGAATAAACGAGACGATGGTGAGAAAGATACTCGCATACGACGCGAGCATCGATAGCTCCAAAAATAGAGGACGTTCACAAGATACCTAGCTTGACTAAATACTGAAAGACAGTATTGATAGATTTAACAATCGTCAAGCATGCATGAGAAATGTATGATTGTGGGCGAGGCGAGAAGTGTGGATCAGAACAGAATAATGTGACCTTCTGTCCTCGCTATTGTTCTATACCCGAGAGGAAATGCTGTGATGCTAATTGAGTACATATCTGATCAGTCTATTTGACTTTTGTGCAAAGGCATAGCGATTCATTTTGTTAAAAATCTATTGGTGGACAATTAGTTGCAATTTTTGAAACACTGACGGAATACAAGAGATTAGATTATATATGTATTATGTCGACAAGAAAACAGTTGATAATTTAAAACAAATTAAATTTACATTTATTTTTTTCCTTTGATATTGGTACGAAAGATAATTGACATGAACAGGAATTCATTGCCAGTTGATGTGAAAAATAATATTATTACAATCGTATGAACAAAACTACATTACTTTCGTTATCCACTGTGTCTTCAGTATTCGGAACGTGCGTTCCATAAAAAAGTAACTCTAGCTTTATCAAGTTGAAATATTTGCTATTCTGTGAAGTATTGACAACTACTGGTAGTTTGATCGATAGATTATTTTTAACCTGACAGACAACTCTTGGTTGACATTATTTAAACCCATTCATCAGGTCTAGTCGCTCTTTCTTAATATTATCCATTGCGCTAAAAATAGTACTGAATTCATTCATAACCTGTTCATTCTGATAATATTTCGTATATTGTAGATAAGTGCATATTCATTGCATTTTACTCTGTTACATTTGGTACCACAAACTTCAAACTTCACCGTATCATGGAAATTATTAAAATACACTTCGGGATATATTACGTAGATTAATCGTACTTAAAAAAATGAATTGTCCTCACCTGTTGCCGAAGTTGTTCTTCCAAAATTCAGCTGCATCACTTTTCGTTATGCGAAACTGGTCCCCGGCGAAAGTCCCGTTGGGGAAGATGGCCTTCAGCTCGCTCAGCATGTGACTGAAGACCAAACTCAGCTTCGTCAGATTCCTTCTGTAGTGACTATTTTCATCAAACATTTTGTCCTTCCCCTCCTTGAACAACTTGATCGCCTGCTTGCACTTCCTCATTAAATTTATAATAAATATGTTAAAATGCTCGTTGGAATTCAATGCGGACATGTTGTCTTCATACTTGGAATATATCACCCTGAGCCTCTGGTAAGTGTCCGGGAGAATATCCAGAATGAAGGGAGGACTGTTCTTCAAGTTCATCTTCTGGTGTTGGCAGAGCTTAACCACTTTGTCCATCAATTTCCATGTCTTGTCGAGAGTTCTCTTATCCGTGGCCATTTTAGGCGGGCACACGGCGTCCGAAAAAGCGCCGTGCAGTTTTGAAAATATCGAGGATATGTTTTTCGTTTGCTGGACACGGCTTCGGGAAGCCGCCATTTTGGCCGAATAACACAATTACAAAAACACACCAATTAAGCACAAACCAGACACGAGTGTACACCTTAAACCAATCACTTAATTATAATACATCTCACAGTGCGTTTTCTCATTATTTTGCCGCGCAATAACATTTAAGTTAGCATATACGGGCGATAAACAATCGCGAAATGACACATCGCGGGTGCGCACGACCGCTTGACAAATGCATGGCAGCGCTATACGCTACGCTCCCACAAGGCACGGCTCAACAGTCCCGCAAAAATCACCTTTAATGCAATGATATCTTCGTACTATGCACGTAGTATAAGCGATATATATTTTATACCAGCCAAAAATAGTATTTTAATAATATCCTCAATGTACGGGTTCAAATAATACAATTATTAGTATAATCATACAATTTTGATTTAAAAGGCCTTGGTTCTTACGTTCTATTTAAATTCTTTTGCACAGTAGGCAAATTATAATTTTAAAAAATCTGAGAAGGTATGTAGAAAGGATCGAATGCCAAACTTTTCTTCCTAACACACAACTCTCACCTCGTTCACATTCATACGTCTTCTCATCATTCACATTCATATATGTATAGTCGTTAATTATAGAGATTTCTAATGGATCATCATCCAGTATCCAGTTTACCTAGTCGTACAAGATTTTTCGTGGACGTCCTTTATTTCTGGTGCCATTATATCTATAATTAATTAAACCATCTAAATAAAAAGATTCGTGGTAAACAATGTTTATTCATTTTTAGTTATTGTTTTACTCTCAATTCGAGTTTTAATATAAAATACTTAAGATGTTGGTGTATAATTAGAAAATTGTAAGTCAATTTGATATTATTAGTACTAATGCACCTGTGCAAGTACATCTAGCGATATAGATATAATACGGTTGTACTCAGAGTACCGTACAAAATTCTAGTAGAAATTGAAATGAGTTGTACCTAAAATTTTAAAGTAAGCCATGTATCGTTGTGCAACACTACTGACTTGTTTCTCTTTCTCGAACTATACATGTATCAAGATATAGTTCGTTTTTGATTCTATGATTGAATTATTAGGTCCTAACGTATCATCTCGAAGAATAACATTGTACATTTTTTTTAAATATTTGTTTTTCAAAATTTTAATATAGTGTATATAACCTCTTAAATATTATATTTTGTAAATATTTTACTCTCAAAAGATTATCAAAGAGTTATCTATGGATCCATAGTTGTACTTCAATTAAACTTAATTTTAGATGTCTGACGTTCATTGATTAATTATAAGACATTTTAAAACGAATTTCATTCATGAATTACGTTTAGAATTCTTGATAAGTATCCAATTTTATGAATGGTGATACGTTGGTGACGTTATCTTCGGAATGTCACGTGCTAGTATTGTCTAGACCTAATGCAAGTGTAGCTCCTATTTATTGCGTGTTACCAGAACAAAGGCGCTCCGTAGTAGATTATCCAGAGTGCGGAAGTACCTACATTCGACATAAAGCAAGTCGATTGTGTAAAAAGTTATCGGTTTTTATATTAACTAACTTAAACGTCGTCTTAAACATTAACATTTTTATAACTAAATTTGCTAAATGAACTTTTGTTGCGTTAAAGTTGTAATATGGTTGTAATTAATGTACAACAATTTGTAAATGTTACTTTATGAAAAAATCTTTTATTTGATATATTGTCATTCATATCCAAAATAGGTGAAATATTTTTAGCATTAATAATTTTCTTCTTACACGTCTTCAAATTGATTATTTACATCTATACAATTTTTTTTTTTAATCTTGAGAGTGCTTCATGAATCTCGAGGTAAATTTTCGTTTCTAAGAATACGGGTTCGATTTTCACATAAAAAGGGAATTGGTCCGCGTTGAAAATCGAAGTGAGTTTCAAACTGGGAATATATTATATTATTTATTTTTATTTAACATTGCTTACAATTACATATAAGTTTTAATCGATTATATCACAAGCTACTAAGTTACATATTTTTATTTATCGCTGTACCTCTCAAAAAAAAAGACTAGCGTAATTTTAGAAGAGTTAGAAGTTATATAATTACAAACTATATGTATAGGTTAATCTATAATATTATTTATTGTGTTGTTATATATTTTTGAAGGGTTCATTTAATTTCTTTTTTAGTTGTTTTATATCATTCATCTTCTTAATGCAGGGAGGCTATTGAATTTTTTTTATGCCTAAATATGTAATTTTATTGGTAGTATTTAGTGTTACATTTTGGAATTTTAAAGTTGTTTTCAAATCTTAGGGATGTACTTGGTTTAATTTTTGCAGTGTAATTTTCTTTCATCAATTAAATTATTAAGATTATCAATAAATATTTTTTATTTTAGGAACTAGGAATTTTGAAAAAAGTGTTTGTGTTGAAAAAGTTGATATTTTTTAAATATTACTTTAAAAATTGTTCTTTGTATACCTTTACTGAGTTAATTATGTTATTGTATACTCCTTCCCACCCAATGATTAGATGTTTGTTTAATTGCACATAAACTTGTTGTCATTAAGAAATATAATAAAATATATACATACATATGTTCAATCCACATTAAAATTATTTAAGGTTTAATTTTTTTGGGAGTTAAAAATGTTACGATTATTTCTTATTTCTACAATCTTAAAACACCGAGCTTAAAGGAGATTTCCATAGAAATAGAAACACGGATAATTGTGAATGAGATAGTATATCTTTTATCTATGATGAGATTTGTCATATTTCTGGTTCAGATTGTTTTGTTTTCCGTCAAGTTGATATAGATTGTATAAAGCAGTGAGATGGGGCGTCGTTATTATTGTGAATATTGTAAAAAATCATTTGTGGAGACTTTAGAAGCTGTTAAAAAACACAGGAACGGTTTATCTCACCAAAAACTCATGAAGGAGCACTATCACAAATTTAGAGGTTATTCTTAGTTACTATTTAAAACTTACTAGTCTGTTTGTTTTCAAATATATTTAATTTTATAATAACTATATGATACAACATTGGTAAATTGATTCTTATTTAACAGTGAATATGTATTTTTTCCCTTGATTAATAGGTTTTCAAATTATTCATTTCTTTTTATTTGTTTGTTATCTTTCATTTTCTCTGCTTAAAATAAAATTTCACATTCCAGATAAACATCTTATCCTTGCTGAAGAAAGTGGCAAGAAACCGTGCAATAGATATTTTAATTCTGGAGATTGTCCCTTTGGATCCATGTGTCGTTACAGTCACTACACCAAGGAACAGTTGGATGACTTAAGATGGGAAGGTATTGTAACATTGGTTGATTGTTATGCATTTCGGTTTTATTGGATATTCAAAGCAGTAACCATTTGGTCATCTTCAACTAAATTCATAACTTTTTAATAGCATTTTCATTTACATTTTTGACTAAAAGTATCCATAAGTATACCTACGCAAGTATGTACTAATCAATCACCACCTTTCATAGTTGGGCCGATCAGAATCGGTATTAATAATTGATATCAACATGAAATTATCTCTTTTTTAATATTGCTACTTTATAAAAAACTTTGCTTCTTTGTAAAAGTCGGCAAAATATTTATATTAATTGTGTAAATATATCCATAAGATATATCCATATTTAAGGTGGAAATAATATTTTATTATCTTATGATATATATTTTTTATAAATATATTTATACCAATTGCATATGATACCAAATATTTAATCTACTAATCTATCAATTTCATATTTTTCCTACTCCGTGATCTTAAGTATATGTAACACGTCAATAATGAGGAAAAATTAATATGTCCTCGTTACTAGGAAACGTAATAAAAATAACAAGTATTTAAATGCGGTGTCTTTCATTTAATTTTATAAATTGAGAATTCCCTATGATAGTTAAAAAAAATAAATCAATCTCTTTAAAAATTCCTTATAAAATTATATCAAAGTGTGTTATAGAATGGATAAGTATTTTCTGATTATATGTATGTTCTATTTTATAATTAAATTACAGTATTAGATGTGTGATTCTATTATTTTTTTGTTATTTGGCATTCTCACAAATTTTCCCTTTGCTCATGTTTAAAATTGTAAATAAATACTTAATATAACTTAACTTTAAAACTTACACATTTATTCACATTGTTTACAGTGTACCAGGCCCAACGAGTTGTAACTTCTTCTTCAACTTCACATGAGAGCCCCACCATTCAGAATTGGTTTGCCAGTAGAAGAAAACGTCTCTTGGAAGACAGTCCGACATTAGAAAAGGCATTCCTTGAGACAGTTTTCACCAAAGACTCCGATGTAACAAACTTGATGTCCTGGAAGTATCCTGGAATGCTTGACAAAATTCCAGACCTTCCGCCAAGTTTGAAAAGACTCCAGGGAACGGATTTCAAAGATGTTAACTTTGCTAAATGGGGTTGATAGTTTTGTTTTATAATTGTGTTTTGTCTCATGTTCGTGGTTAGAAAGTTGTGTAGAAACATTTTATGTGATAAGATGATCGTGAGATGTCACAATATAATATATACATAAATAGCAACATTTTACAATGGCTGACTTATCCAATTTAAAATGTTTCATATTAAAAAGAAACCAGATGGTCAATTACAATAAATTTATTTGATATTTTTATTATATTAACCTGTAAGCTGCCCAGAAAAAGTCCTAGGTAAAACAGCATCATACCATCAATTGGCACCAAAATTTGTTAAATTCAAAACTAGCTTTTTCTGAATTTTATTTTTACGATAAAAATATGAAAATGTTGGTATAATTAAAAAAATAATATGGAGCTTCTATTTTATCACAAGCGTTCATCGACCGCAATTTTGTACGGTTTTGAGATGAAAAAATAAAAGTTTATAGTGTTGCCAGGCCATAATGTTTAGGAGATTATTATTTATTCTGTATTGGTTTTTTGGAAGGATGACTTCAGAATTTATTAACACAATTATTGTTATATTTAATTTGATCTCTACCCAGAACATTTTATTTACACTAATATTACTGTGTTTAATGTGATGCGTGCCTAAAACTCTTATTCAGTGTGGTATGTTTCGAAGCACAGCAATATACTAACGAAATGAAAGCCGACCATTGAAGAGCAGAAGGCTTTCATCAATGCGAAGGTTTTGGTGATGCATCAAAAGTTCTGCGAATTTTTTTTTCATTGCGTACAGTATAGATCTGATCTTATGGAGTCAGTCTTTCAGCACTTGGAGTTCGTTATCAGAAAAATGTAACATCCTTAATATTATTTGGAACCAATTCCTCCACATAGTGTCCGAGTAGATCAATGAATTCAGCAATGGATTTGTCGACCAATGCTCTACCAATGTATTCCTGGACATCAACAAGCTCAGGGCCAAAATACATATACTTCGTCGTTTGTGGTGTTAACTCATCTTTCAGTCAATGGTATATTTTTTGAGACAAATTTTAATTGGCAGTTTGTTTCATCCACAATAGTATCGACCACTGCTGTATTGAGATACAATTTTAAAAAATCTATTCCCCGTGCGTCTTCTGCAAGGTCCGAGTTAAAATCAGGAGCCGCCGAAAATTGATGTATATTTGGAACAATACAATTATCTGTCTCCCATTCAAATTCTGGCCTAACCCTTGCACTTGCTGATGGCTGGTTTTCATCAACAGTAGTAACAAGCATATCGTAAATTTCTAGAAAGTCTGCAATATCTCCATTAGCGAAAAAGTCACCTTCCGCCTTTTTGTAAACAAATGTTTGTAAATGTAAAAAAAATTCTAAAAAGTTATCAAAAATTCGATAACTGTCAATGAAAAAATATATATTAGCACTTCACAACCCACATCAGACTTATGATGCAGCACTAACACGCATGAAATGTCGTTCGCGCCAATGCCCAATATAGTCTATAATATATTTTTATAGTAAAACGCGCTTAATAACTAAAAAATAATATCTCATTCACTTTAATTACTTACTTATAAACAAATAAGTATTACGAAATATATGTGTATTGCAGGATAAATCCTGATAATACCCTGCACCGGCTGGAATCAAAATGTAACTGACAAGTACTTTCCATTTGAAAAGTTCTGGTATTTTAGAAGTGCGTAATTAGCATGTACAATGCGTTTGTCATCGATATGAGAGTGCGTGTGTATTCAAATATTATACTCAAATTCCTGTCATTTGGATGAAGAAGAAATCTGGCAACACAAAATTATCGGCATCTGCGCACGCTGTCACATGGTGCAATGTATCTTGTCTATGGTATAGCGCTAAATGTTCTGACATTTATCGCTATCCCTCTCTTGGACGGCGATAGTCGTCCTGGACCTTCTTGCGGTTAATTAATTTTTAAATTTTCAAAGAAAGCAAACATTTGATGGCCTGATATTATAATTAAATAATATTTACTTTTAAACAAAATACACAATCAAGTTTTCCCTAAATGCACAATCAAGAATTATTTTGATTTAATTCATATTCAATAACCTAGTCCTACCATTTGTATATTTGTAAATTTATTTCCTTCGATGTAGTAAACTTGTTCCCAAATGTCCCAATATTATAATGTAAATCTTTAATATCTAATTTATTTAATAGAATATGTCAAACCACAAAGTGATTTCTTTCTATGAAAATATAATTATCTTTTACCTTCCTAATGATCTTACACACTTGTTTAATGTTTGTTTAAACCAAAACTATTTTAAATATCACATACGTGAAAATAAAACATTTGTTTTTTTGATTATTATATTTCATTATATATAACATCATTATATTTACAATGTAATGAAGTTTTATACCAGCAGAAAGAAGGCTGACCAATAGGAGTCCCTATTAGACCTCTTTTTGTTGATATTTTCATGGACAGTTTTGAAAATAACATTTTTATTGTAAATCTCCACTGCTAAAAAAATGTTTTACTATGGAAACGCTATGTAGATGGTATCTTTTGTATTTGGACAAGCGCAGAGCGTCAATTAAACACATTCCTTGTACTCCTCAATTCCTTACATAAACAAATCCAGTTCACATTAGAGATAGGTATTAATTCTAGTTTAAATTTTCTAGACCTTTCTATATCTATTTTATTAACAACAAAAGTAACTTCAACGTCTACAGGAAACCTATTTTTAAGGAGAACACATTATTATTGTGAAGTTGCAGTTTTTCAGAACATGGTTCTGTGATATTTTTAATACAAATTACATGTACCAATTAGAAAGATATACAAATAAAAATATTTTGGTTGTCAAATTGATTTTATCTGTATATCTTTATAATTTATGCATTTAGTTTATATTAAACTTGCTTTTACTGACACTATAATCCATAATACCTCCAACTATCCTATCTCGCATAAACACTCTGCTTTCCATTCCACGATCCACCGCTCTTGTCACCGTTATGCTATTCAATAATAATTTTTCCAGTGAATTCTCTATAATTAAACTTATAGTTTCCAACAATGGATATGTCCCTAACTTAATTGACAGAATCTTATCAAAAAAACTTTGCTGTATTTCAACAAATAAATTTCTTTATAACAGTTCTTCGACTATTAATTCTAATAATTCATCTCCCCAATGATGCAGAATTTTGAACATAAATAACTTTTTTACATTGAGCACATCAAAACTACCAAAAGAGATAATGCTAGCTTTCTATACTAATAATAATTTAGGCAAACTTTTAACTGATTATACAGATAAAGAAGACATTCTAAGCCATTTTGGCATCTATAAACATAAGTGCAATGATTATCCAGCTTTCTTATAGGCAATATATTGAGGAATGTAAATATTAGAATAAACTAACACATTAAATGCTTAACAAATATAGGCTTTTCAGATTTTGCCGAATACTTAATTAATTCTGACCATAGTTTAATATGAATACAAGATTTACATAAAAATGGAGTAATTTAGAAACATTAGAAATCAATTAATAATACAGTAAAACCGCGATATAACGAAATCCAAGGGACCAAAAAATAAAAATTCGTAATAACGAATTCCCACATATAACGAAATAAATAAAAAAAATCCTACTATATGTTACGCGCCGTCGCAAAAAAATGTCGCGCGGCTTCAAAAAAGATCGCAAATTCTGCAAACAAAGAAGGAAAAAGGCCATAGGGAACTGAATACCTACATATTTTTATTAGTTTTGTTATTAAAACAGATAAGCAAATGGATAATCAAAGGAATTAAATTAAGAACAGAACCTATTCAACACTAATTGGAAGATATTTTTGTAAATTCCAGAATATTGCAAACACAAAACAATATTTTAATTGTGTTTAAATGTAGAGCCGCTTCAAACATAGGGGGTATTTAGATATGAGTAATAGGCAAGGATAACTAAATAATCAAATAAACCCATCCAATACCCTTACCCTTTCCTCTCACTTCTCCTTTTAATTTATTAGCCTATATTATACTATTGTGTCCTTAAGAAGGTTGGGTCCAACCAAAACTAGTTGAAATTTGTATTTTTATACTAATAAATATCCTATTATTTAATCAATTCTTACTCTGAGAAAACTAACTCTAATTTTGAAAGAAGTTCTACAGTTGGTAAAATAACAACAAATGTTATAAGCATATCACGTAGAAACCCTTCATGAAAGAGTGCTTCAGTTTAGGTGGTAAACTTTATTATCTTATTTTAAGAAAGTTTAACATAAGTAAATGATGTAAATTCTAAGGTTAGCAATAAAATTATTTATTAGGAGAACACATTCTTATTGTGAAGTTGTAATTATTCAGAACATAAGTCTGATATTTTAAATATGAATTAAATATATTAATTAGAAAGATATATATATATATAAAATTGATTTTATATGTATATCTTTCTAATTAATATAATTAATTCATATTTAAAACTATTTATGTATAATTTTTACTTATGTAGATGCTTATCAAATTGTTAGACATATTACACATTTAACAAACCTGATTCTAGACTTTTATATGTGCTGGCAAGTGAATAAAATGCTGTGATTCGCCTCACGGTGATATTTTCATTACCATCACCATATGAGATTGCTTTTTTATATTCATCCTCTTTATTTTTTACTCGTGAAAGGCAATTGGCTATCTCTATGGGATCCATTAAGGCATGGAACTGAGCATAATGCATACCTATAGTTTATAGGAATATCCCGTGGTACATGTAAACTTTTTTGTTTTGTTTGATAAGTAGTCACATTGTTCTTATATCTGTTTAATTTCTGTTGGTGTACGTACCTATTCAATAAAATAAAATTTCAGTGCATACATAATAGAATATGTCTGCATATACAAAATCCAATCAGCGGGGATGGATTTAGTGTAAAGTTATATACGTGGGACATTTGAAAACTTCACGACGTCATGGTGAAAGTAGTATTTTTCTTCTACAAATTATTAATATTTTTTGATATAATCTTCCTGAACTTAAAACACTTTGTTCAGCGATGTTCTATTCGATGTATGATTACCACTGCTTCTAGCTAATCATTTGAAGAAAACTGCTTGCTACCAAAGAATTTTTTGGAGGTAGCAAATTGTACTTAATTTTGGCGATTTTGCATATTGAAATGATATTATCCTGATGAATAATATTTTTATTCTATGATTACCTGGTCTTTTATCATAATTTTTTAATTCAGTTGATCTCAAAGGTTAGCATATTATTTGCCACATATCTTTAGAAGATAATCACAGAGCAATATCCCCTTAGCATTCCAAAAATGGAAATCATAACCTTTCCTGCAGACAAAATCGGCCTCTTTGGTGGTGAAAAATAGCTAAGTTTTCATTGTTTTTTTTTACTGGTGAGTAATGTAGTAAACTTAGGTTTTGTCATTGTTTATAAATTGACAAATAAAATCAGTCATATCCTTCTTAAAATGGTTCAGTCTTGAGTAACTGCGTTCGATTGCGTTTTTGCGATTACCAGTTAACAATGCGGCAACTCTTAACAAAAGAGAGGTCCAAAAACTTAATAATGTAAAGAGGCATGTACTGCATTGTACTATGTAATATAAAATAAAATGCGTCATATGCAAAGTTTGTTGACTTAACATGCTTATAGTATTTAATTTAAAAGTTTAAGTAAAGGGACATATTAACTCTACTTCTTTATGTATATTAAGGCTTGAACTTCAACAACAAAATTAGATTTTTAATACATACTAGCTTTGCTTTAATCAAAGTAACATTTTAAATACATATAGTGTAGCAAATTCAAATGTCTAGCAATATATTATTTTGACGCAGGTTTAGTTTTATATATTATTATTATACATACTAGGCAAACCGTTAATAATGATAAGAAAAAGCCTTCTCGTGTTGAATTGAATTGTTACTGAACACATGTAAAGTAGGTACCCACCTAGGATGGATGTGCAAAACTCAGTTGATTCATTTGAAAAAATAGAATATCCACAGCAATATTTTATCTTATCATATCGGTTAAATGACAAAAATGCCAGATGATTATAAAATAAAATTAATCAATTAGAAAGATATACAGAAAAAAATTATCTAAAGTTGCTATCCCGATAGCAACCAATTATTTTTTTGATAGATAATTTTTTTCTGTATATCTTTCTAATTACTATGTTCTGAAATTGCAAATTCGTAATAAAAATGTGTTTTCAATAAATAAATAGATTATAAAATTAATTTGAAATAAGCGTGGCTATAGCCTAAGTTATTAATAAAGCAAACATTGAGAATTATTTTAATGTTTATTAGATGTAAATAATAATTTAATGTAAACTATGGGTTATGGGGCATATTTTCTAAAAACCCAATTATTTTTTAATGGTAGTGAAAAAATTTCCACCATTGATACAAATACAGTGGAACCTTGACTTCAAAATATTTCAATATTCGAGCAAATTTTTTGAAAATAAATTTGACTATGTACTAAAAAACTTTATTATTAATTTATGTAGTATATATTCTGCACCAGAGATGTCACTAATAAAATATTTTTTACGAACACGACTTTTGTTGTGAGCTGCAGTCTACGCATAGGATGCATATATACGAGAAATCTCGTGTCTTATTTATTATGCATAGTCTGCCAAACACGAGAATTCTCATTATACGCTTGCAATGTTTTCAGTGAGTCGGACAGTGACCTACACGCCCTATACGGTCCAATGCGAAACGAACATAGGCTTTGGATCTTGGAACAAATTAATTGAGTTTTTTTTATATACTATGGGGATATTTCCTTTGACATTTAACAAAACGAATTATGCTCGTAAGTCGAGGTTCCACTGTATGGGTATATTATGCATTATATATTTCAATCATTATTGATAATGTTCAACCGATTGTCTACAAACAAGAATAGACAAGTTGATATAATAAGTGACAGGTGTTAGACCATAATTGACTGAATTTATGCATTATCCCGCATGTCCTTGTATGAATCTGCGGATCTACTATATTGAGGTCTGTACAAAGTCCTGTGCATAGACCGGAAAAGGCTGCAAAGTAATGGAGAGCTCTGGTCGTCACGGACCAAGCTCATATTGTGCAATATCATCTACACCTTAAACAGTTCCACGCACAGGCCTCTCCCATGGCCAACCCAATACACTCGGACTCGCAATTGTTAACCATGGCAGACGTCATCCTCGTAACGGAGGGACCGCCGAAGAAGAATATTATATGTTTGTAGAATATTAGAATATTATATATTATATATATGATGCAAGCAAGTGCAATAGCAGTGTGTAGCAAAATTAAATGTTTATCTTTAATAATGTTATGATAATTATGATAGAAATATTATGAGATAGATATTTTATTGTATAAAAATTCTAGTTAAGTACAGCTTATTTCAAAGTACTGATTGCATGCTACTGCCATGATGTACATTTGATAACCCAAGTAAGAAGCTGATGCAAAAAAAACAAAAAAATTCATGTAAAAATTTCATTAGTTTGATGTTTTCACCGTCTTCTTCGGTGGGTCAGGACTTTAGTGCTGGTGTAAAAGGCTTCTCTGTACTTCTCGATCTTCTGCTGCCAGTGATAATTCTTGCTCCCATTAAAAATCCAGCTTTTCTTCACAAAGCCTATTCATTTGTCAGATCTAAGTATAATACATATTTATATTTTCATAGATAATGTATGTATTCTCTGCAAGGATTTTGAGAAATAAAAACATCCTTTAATTATTGTATATTTTATTTGAATAAAGCAGTTTATTCTATAATTGGAATATAATTTATAATTCAACCAGTTGTAAATAAGTCAAACAATTCCGGAGTGCTTATGTGAAAATTCACAAAACTTAGAACATTATAATATAAGGTGAATAGTAAATACTATGTTCAATTTTGATTATTGGAAAATCATTAATATGAATAAGGTAAACTATAATTTCTAATAACATTCTGCTGAGAAGACACTTCACTTCCAAAACGTTACATTAGCGCCATCTTTCCGCGAGAACTGGATATAATTTAATTTATCACTGACGCGAACCATTTTCATGTTTGAAACACATGTTTTATTTCTGTCTGTTGGAAAATGAAGTTCACAGTGAAAATTTATCACAACTGTTTATCCAAATTTCCCAAAACCAAAGCAAACTCTGCGCTCTTATATGATTAGAGTTTTTCAAATTTAACCAATTTTTTTATTGCAAACTATACAGGCTTCAATGGCACTTTTATTCAGTGTATTTCATTGCTCGATAGGTGAAAGGTGAGTTTCAACAGTCTTATTCTGACCAAGGAATATATAGTATTTAAAATTTTCCTTTCAAAATAATCAAGTCGCAAACTTCTGATAAAGATGCAAAACTAACAGTTATGTTGATTTCACTTCAAAATGATTAAATGACAACTCCAGAAAAACTTTACTTGGTGAGATATTCTGTCATTTTTATGAATCACATTTGTTTTTGTAAACATTCATAGGAAACTAACCCACAAATAATAAAAATCTAGGTGTGACTGCATATTTTAGTACACTTTCATATTTTGATCACTTGTATTGCAAAATTTGCACCTTTACCATAGTGAGTCAACAATATCAGAAAATTTAATTTGTTGAACAGCTGTACAACTCAACTAAAGTTACTCACATTTTAAAAGCATTATTATTTTTGTACTTATATCAATAATAATAATTACTGCAAAAAAATCACGCTCGGTAAATAACAGAAAATATCTCGTCCTTATTAATTTATGTACACTGGGCAGTATGTAGAATGCAAATATTGTAATAATATTATTTAATAAGTCAATAATATTAAATTGGATTCCAAATAAAAGTCTACGATTAGTTATTCTGTGCAGTTACAATAATAAGTGCAGTAAGTTCATATCATATTGAATATTTATAACCATAGTATATAATATATCCCATACACATTATTGCTGTTATATT
Organism: Eubasilissa splendida; assembly: GCA_031772225.1. NCBI lineage: Eukaryota > Metazoa > Arthropoda > Insecta > Trichoptera > Phryganeidae > Eubasilissa > Eubasilissa splendida. The sequence goes on from CM062863.1 coordinate 22,249,715, forward strand.
ATAAAATTTCTCCCTATGAAACACTGTTTTAAGGGTTTTTAACTTAGTAGTTTAAAATGGCTAAACATTTCTTTCACAAGGAATTTTCAGTCTGTATGCCAGTCCTCTTTACTGATTGTTGATAACCCATATTATTTTCTTCCTTATCATGAAAGTGGGGTCTCCAATATTTTTTTCAGTTGCAGGTGTACAAGATTTTTTATTACATTTTTTAAAGTAAATTTATCTAACATATTTGAACTTACTGCAATTGCAGTTCATACCATAACAAAACAAATGAAATTTAATTTTAACAAGATGTTGTGTCAATATCAATTATGGGTCTTTAGAAAATTTCCAATTTATTACATATTTTATAAGTGAATGTTGGGTAATGAGTCTGACAATATTGTTGATCTCATAGCAGTTAATTAGATGAGAAAAATGTGTAGAAGAATCAAACAATTTATGTAATATAGAGGACAATGTTAAAGAATTCTTATTATGTCTGTGTTACCCTTTATAGGTATTATGGTATTTATTAAGTCTATACATTTTTGTGAAAACATTTTTAACTTTGTCGAATATGTCACATGATTTATAATTTTTTTTATTGTAGATTCAAAATAGTATAGTACACAAAATTTATTGTCAACCGATCCATTGTCATTTTTGTGTATGGGATTTATTCATAATATAACTTCACGATAGATTGTGAATAATAATTGTTATGTGGGTCTTTTAACTATCAATAATTATCTAAAAACTATGTATTTAATTGCTAGGTTGTATTAAACTCGGTGATTAAACTATAATAAAAATTGACTTCATGATTTAGGAGAATCTCCATTGATTACCAAAATGAGTGCAGAAATTCTTCACTGGGATTTATTAAATTGGTTTATATTAAAAAAAGAATATACTTTCTTAACACTGCTATTGTTATGACCCCTATTGCATTGAGAATTTGAAAATATTAATTTACAAATTTTTATGTACATTAATGCTAACAATATTAATTAAGGTTAAAAAGCCAGCAAATATTGGAAAACATATAGTAATAAGCATCAAATTCTTATGACTGTATACTATTGAATTTAATTTATATAATACTAACATTCCACAATATTTTTTATCTCTAAATTTCATCAAACCCATGACATATCTGCCTTCACTCTCGCTTCCGGTTTTTAATGAAGAAGTTCATCAGTGTTATTAATTGAACATCAGAACTATTACAATTTTTGTAGGACAGATAACTTTTCAATTATACAACTTTACAAAATTTGATAAAACTTTGTTATTTAATTTAACTAAGGGAATTTAAAGAAGACATCTTTGAAAATTAAAAAAAATAATAATTTGGATGTTCAATGAAATAGTGCCTATCACAGCAATTTTGTTTACATAATATCGAAATTTACCAGGTGTTTATTGTTCCATAATACACTCTTCTAGTTGTTATAAAATATATAAAGTCACATAGCATCACAATATAACCACATACCAACTGTCAATTGACATTGTTTCTTGTCAAGATAGTCTATGGAGTCGGGTTTTATTTTGGAAAATTAATATTTGAATTACTTCTCTATATAGGAACAGTCCGGATGCTTATGATAAATTATTACATTCTTGAGATGATGCTATATGGCAATATGTTTCTTTAAATAAACATTAAAAGAGTGCATTAAAAAGGTGGAGTGCATTATTAGCACCACAATTTTTTATTTTGTATTTTATTTTAAAGTGCTCTTTTTAAAATATGTTATCAACCCATTGACATAGCAATATTTATCATAGGTAATTATTGTTGACATTGTTGATGTAAAAGGTTATTTAACAGATTTACTTGCAAATGGAATTAACACTTAATTAGTACCCACTTGCTCTTTAAAGTACAATATACTTTAAACTAATAATTTTCTTTGTTTGTTTGCCATGAAGGTTCACATGTTCATTCTAAATACAATTAACTCGGTGCAATTTATGTCGATGGGTCAGAATATTGATATGAATACTCGTATTATCCTTTGTTTTTTTAACATATAATATATTTTATCCGAGGATTTCTTAGAACATTACAAATAAAATATTGGAAATAGTGCGATTGAAATTGCGACAGAAAATTTTGTAAAAATTTACAGAAGATATAATAATAAGAACGATGTTAGGGGTATTTAGTATATTTTTAGACACCAACGAGAAAGAAATATGTAAGATAAACATATTATATGCAGGGATGGTGTAACACACGTGTCTGAGACATGTATCACTTTTTTTCACTGTTTATCTTAGAAAGGTTTTTAAATTTATTGGAAATTAATTGTATTTATTTAAGTAAGTCTCTTAAAAATTAAGCTGCTCAAATATGAATTTAAAGTATTTTCAGATACTTATAAACCAACACTTCACTGATCACATATAGTAATTACAATTGTTTAATGGTTTATTTATATATGTGTATATAATAATATTAAAAATTTTTAGAAATCTTTTTTATGAAAGATTAAAGTAGAAGGTAATAATGCAATTTCTATTAGAAACATTGTATATATTACGAGTTACTTAATATGGACTGGTTTTATAATATAATATCATGTAGGTATACAGTTATTAGTTTTTTAGATTAGGTTGTAATAAACAGTGTTATAATAGAATCAATGAATGGTTAAAAAAGGATTGTCTCTACGTACAATATTAATATGCTATCACAATGTGTAGGAATTTAAATATATATAAATATTGACTGTAAAAGCGATATCTGCTATCTTGACGTTTCCATACAATATAAAATTGACCCCATTATGTTGCACACATTTATTACCCCATTTTATTTCTTTTCATTTAATCTAAAAATTAGTTTTGCCTCATATTCGGTTACATAAGACAATAAAAATTAAGTATTTAAAAAATATATTATTGGCATTCTCTATTGAATAATTTGAAATGTTTTTAGACTCTAAAACGAGATGGGTTAAGTGCCTCTGAAGAAGCAACACGTGAAACATTGTTTCTCAAGCAGTGGTAAGTTGCCGAAGCATTTTTTAAAATATATAATTGTCTGATGTTGTAATTGTGCAGATATCTGAGAACTTTTTTTAGATTGAATTTAATCGCTTTACAAATGTCACGAATGTAGTAGAATTTAAAGATTTATTTGAACTTTTAAATTAAAATAAAAATATTTTATTAAATGTTTGCTTAATCTGGCATTATTTATGAATAAATTGGCTGGGGTGGAGCTGCGTTCACGATATGTTGACATTTATCTTTCATATATTTTACATGGTATAATATGAATTTTACGGTTTTATAAGATAAATTTATTTCCTTCTGATTTTTCATATTATTTAAATTCCTAACTCATAGCTATTTATTTTCAAGAAGTTTTCCCTTAGAGAAATCTGTATTTGAGATATTTGCCAGTGTTTTTAAATTATGTGTTATACTGAGCTAATGTAAAATAGACACATGAGATAGAATATATATTTTGTAAGTATTGAATAACTTGTTTGGAGAAATAACAAATTAACAAGTGATATCTCAAGTTATTCAGGATTATGCAGTTATTACAAATCTTTTAAGATATTAAGAAATTAAAAGAAATTTAATCAAAAGAGATATCTCTGTTGTTTAGAATTGCGTTCGATTTGTTTTCTGTTAATCATTGTGGTGTTAAATATTATTTGAATTTTATGGCACTTATCCCATTTTACTACTATTCCGCAATTTCATATATTGTGTTTAAAAGTAAATATTAAAAACAAAATAAACATGTCAAAAGCAGATGTATATGTAATTACTAACTTTTTAATAATTTTAATTGCGTTAATACGCACAAAAAATGTAAATTTAATAGTTTTTTTTTTATGAAAGCAAAATAATAAGCATTACTTAAATCAAAAATTCCTTCATTTCACTTTGTTTTCTTGGAAATTTTGAATTCCCTTTTATTTGGACAATTTAAATTAATATAGATCCTACTAACGTACACACTAAAAGTAGCTAACAACATTCGCCAACCAAATGTTGAGAAATTACAAATCCCATTGCAATATAAATTGCACAAACTGTAATCATTTGTAGATGAATTACGACCTAATAATTTGAACACAAGTATAATAATTGGTCGCTATGGACTATCAATTCAGGCTAGCAATAATTAAGAATTAACTTAAGCAATATTGATGACTACCAACATACTCACCGATAAAATCTATAATAATAATTAATTCATTGACATTTAAAGAAAACAATATTTCACATTACATTTTATTTTTGTTAAAGGACGATTAATAATAATAATAATAATAATAATAATAATAATAATTGTAGTCGGATGGTTTATTTATATAGGTAATTTTGCACTCAATAAATATAATTTAATCTATTTTGGGAAAAATGTTTCGCTTCTGTTTTAAATTATTGACAAATAAATGTAATAATACATGTTGTATTATAAATGTTTATACTTAATAATGTAATACACCGTGTAATTTTTTGATATTATTTGTTCTCGACATTCGACAGCCTCGCCTCATCCGCAGTGCTTGGCACAGGTCACCACTCGATTCCGCTCCTCCATTAAAAACTTTTATACAATATCATCATCTTAAAATTACCAAAAATGATTTATCTTTTAACGGTGTGTACCTAAAAAGTTAACTGTTAAAAATGTTCCTTGCTCCCAAAAAAGACAATGTAAGTTATTCGAGCTAAGTCACTTCAATGGATGGTTTTAAATGTCAAATACTTGACGAAACAATAATACTTGAGGAATATTAAAAATATGTAACATTGAAATCGGGATTCATTATTCTAAAAGCAATTAACTGCCTCATAAACAAACTCGAAGATCGAAAACTTACACGGCTTTTTTTACAAAATCCAATGCTCTCTGGGGAATGTCTCAGGGTATTTGGCTGTTTGATAGCCGGAGACTTTGTTTGGAAAGGTGAGTGTGTTTTGGCTTCTGTAGCCTTTGGTGTTTGCGATGGTGTCTAGTTGTCGGTGTCCTTGCGCACCTTGTGCCCTCTGAAGGAGGCCTGGATCTTGGTGGCGGCCTTATTTAGCTCCGGATCCGTCAGATCGATGTCCAGTTCTTCGGCCTGTAATAGAACAAAAGAACAATGTTAATAGTTAATATAAATAAATGAACACTAGGATAGTTAATAGGACTGGACACAATACTTCATGATAGTTGTACTTCATTGAAAAGGATTTTGTGATTTTTCACCGATCACGATTCTAAAATAGTCTAGAAAGTTAGAAAGCTTTCAAGCATATTGCAGAACTGTACGCAGTAGTGAGAGCTACAATTTTTGGAAACCAGTTTGCTCTTTGCGAGTAGGGGACCTGGGGCACAATGGATCACTTTTTTTTCAACCTCCCTATCTCCAATATGTGTGGTGCTTTCAATGTTTTTATTCATTACAAAAATAGTCTAATTAACATTTTTTAAAATTATAATGTAAATATTACAAATAGTGTTTGTGCTTTATATATTTTTTATGACTGTCATTTGATTCACTGTACCGTGGGGTATAGTGAATCATGGGGTACAGTGATTCACAATGAGATTTGTTGAATAATCGCAGATATTAAACCAATAATTTTTTTTTCTTTTAATATACAAGTTTTATTATTGTTTGTAACTCTAAAGATATCACATAAGATATTATATATAAATCAACATTACAATTTGATATATTAAACAGAAAATCAAAATTAAAATTGTATTAAATGGAATTAAAAACAGTAACAATTAAAATCAACTTATATCCAAATATTCTATTGTAGTAAAGAAACATCAAAAGTAGGTATAAAGTGACTGTCGATGTATAATGTTTCACGTTACTTTAGGAGAAGGTAAAATTAATTTGATGTCACGTAGGGAAACTGAAGATAAATCTGGAATGTCTGGCATTCGGAAGGTATTACCCATGTTGAGGTATTTTCTTGAAAAACCTCACACCCACCTCTTCTTCAGTAGAGCCCAATACTAATATACATAATATATTCTCGCAATATAATAATAAACACTTTGTTTCATAAAATCAAATTCTACCAACACAAATTGTACTTTTTTTGGTGTGCTTGTCAAAGCCATCAAAGATTGCGAGGTAATAATGATTTCTGACTGACCCTCTTTATCCATGGTGATGAAATCGCTATTCAAATATGTACTGATTTGATCTTCACCATCTTCTTCAGAAACAGAAAAATCTAGAATTTTCCTTTTCTTAGATGCAGCATTTCTATTTTGTTTATCAATATTTTTTCCATTTCTTTCAAAATTTATTCTTTTAATGTTAAACTTTTCGGGAGTGTCAGTGGCTATAATGGATTTCCCTTTACGTCTTTGTTTACTAGTCTTTCTTCGTTCAGCTTTTGGAAGTCCTCTGAAAACAAATGTGCTAACAAGTGGTTGTATAGAACTATTTACTTCAAAGGATGTGTATGGAATGGATATGGATGGAATATGGATGGAAAGTATCAGAACACTCGTCAGGAGACACAACAGCTGATGTTTCTGTTCCTGGTTCTTCAAGAGCAATTTCTGTTCTGTCGGTTACAATCGATGGCAAGAATTCAATTTCAGAGAAAATATTGTCACCTCAGGGAAATATTCCGATTTTCTTAAACATGTGACAAATGTTAGTTGGTGATGTGACATCCGGGATTCCGCATCAACCAACTGTCAATCCCAGCATTATAAAATGTTTTGAAGGCTTTAAAAATTCCTACATCTAAGGGTTGGAGTTTTTGCAAGCAGTGAGGGGGCAATGTAAGAATTGTCACTCCATTTTCCTTTGCCAAATTAAGAGCCTCCAATGAAATGTGTGCTTCAAAATTATCCATTAAGAGCAAACTTGGATTTTCTCGGTTACTGTTAGTATGTTTTATAAAATGTTCCGTGGATTTAACAAACAGCTCGGAGTTCATCCATCAAGTCTGGGTAGCCAAACCATGAGTACCTGGTGGTGCTCCATTAAATATATGTTGTTTGAAGTAACTGACTGATAACAAGAGTGAACATGAACAAAATGCCTGTATGAGAGAGATGACAATAATATAACTAATATATATAACCCCTATATTTGTATTTTTTTTATTTATGGAATTACTCATGTCAGATTAATAATGTTGATTTCAAATTGGTAAGAAAGAAGCTTTTGAAGAATACTGTATATATGGAAAAACTTTAATTTTACAATAATCCAGGAACTGGTTCTACGAACTTCCGTAGTTTTAGTAAAGGGTTGAGTTCCACCACTGACTACTATATACTATTACTAGAAGCATACTCTTCGCAGCATAAGTTTGGCACCCATATGAACTAAACTGTTGCCTCGGCTGAGTTATCACCAATGAGGTTATAGAGAGGCAGTTCCGTGTCTTTGGACGATACCACTTTTTAGCATCTTTAAATCCTTGATCAGGTTACATCCTCTTTATTTCATTCTTGTATGTTAGCTGAAATAGATTGCGTATTGATATACTAGTCGTTTAATGAAAAAGAACATCCATGTGTTTAAAGATGAAATTATTTTAGTCTTGTATATATAAAAATATTATTACGTCAACTTAGTGACGTATTTATATTATACATATATTTTATAATCTTTCACATAATTTATAAACTAGTTTCGCTTCGCATTGGTCAGGTACTTACAAAAAATAATAACAAATATTTTTGCAAAACACGTTACTTGTCAAATAATATTACCCCTGCATAGAATGTTTTTCCGGTTCGAACAGTCCTTTTAATATTGTTTTGTACTCTTCTATCATTTTCTGAATTTTATATTAGATTAGATCAGGTAATACTATTTTTGTTTTGCGGAAAATAAAAAAGATACATACAAATTTTATATCATAATATATTTTATTTTGTTTATTGCGTGTTATTATATAAAATGTTACATATTTTTTAATTCGTAACACATCCAGAAAGCCTCCGATAAACCATACTTTTTTTAAAATCCATTTTTTATTTAAATTTATTTATGTAAAAACTTTTTAAACACAGACCACAAAATATGTAGAATGAACTAACGCAAATTCCTTGTCCCAATATTTTCATTTTGGTGTCACCCATGTGATCACTTTGGGACCACTTATGCAATCAAATAGCTCTGCGACTTTTTTTAAAAATATGACTCGATTGGAATGAAATTTTAAACGCTGACAATATAATATGCATTAATGTAAAAATACGTCTTGTTTACACAAAGATTTAATTTTCGAAGTGTAAATACTTTTACTGTTGCATAAATGTGTCATAAAATATCAGATTTATGTTTTCACCATGAATGTGTGTAGAATGCCTTTCGTCCCGCAATCAATGTTCCAAACCCCTCTCCTATATATACACTTCATATCATGTCTATTCATTTACTATGATTCTGTGATTTTGGGACTCGTGATGCGCGACAGTCCTCGGCGTTTGAAAGCAAATAGTGCGTATGACAAGCATGTACCTACTACATGTTCGAACGACTATCAACAATGTATAATACAATTTCTCTTTTAAATTAAGTGTCCAAGGTAAGGGAGAAAAATAGCATAGATCGTTGAGTACCAAAATTTATTTAGGTGGAAAAAATATACGCTTCATAATTTTTCTTCATTCGGAGATTATTCAAACAAACATTGTTATGTCGAGCTGGCAGACACAGATATATCAAATATTGGAAGCCCAAGAATTTAAAGTGTTGTGTTTCATCGCTAAGTTAATATTTATTCAGAAAAAGAAAGCTCCACAAATATTCTGCTGTTTGTATTGAAATATTCACTGGCGCCCCAATACGGCCCCCGCGCTTTCACGAATCACCGCTAGATGGAATACAGGGCGTTCAAAATACGAATATTATAATTATTATATTGTACGAATAAAGAACGTTTGGAACAAATTGGTCAATTTTCTAAGGCATAACTTATTTTAAAGTTTCGTCTAGAAGGCGACGAGCTGCAATTATTAAGAGGCAAATATTGACGAAGGAAAAGTTGCTGAATTCTGAATTGCCTGATTCGCTATTGCTATCTTATTTGTGACGGCCAAATATCCCACGTGAATAAGTGTAGTTATATATTTTTGTTTATTATATTAAAATGTTGAGAAAATATCTTGATACTATGTTACAGTACCTACACTACGAACATGGCTAATCTTATATATATATATATTAGAATGTCCGTATATCTGACTATATATACTTAATATATATACATTTATGCACACGATGCCTGGCGCGATGAAAGGTTCTAAGGTCGCATCAACCTATGTTTATAGTATCTTTTTACTAAGACAAATTATAGATATCCCATAGAGACGAAGCTATTTATATTATATTAAATGGGAAAATATGGAAGTATGGTTAATTACAGGGCTTACGACCTGTCTTCGGCTGGCTTAAGTAATCACCTTACATAATGTGACGTTTACCATTCCACACACAATCAACCTCCATATCTATAATTTTTTTTTTGGAAGTTGTATATATGTAGAAACATTTCGAGTATTTAACTACGATTTCGCTGTCGCCATCTATGGTCTGAAATTTTATTTTCATTTCCCTGAAACAGCACAGATGTCACTAATGAGATTTTTTTTTAGAAAATTTGAAAGCTATATTCTTTATCCGTATATATGATAAATGATTAACACATTATACTAGAATACGTCTGAAAAGTTAATTTTCAATTTTATATATTTTTTATTTAGACCAGTATATTAAGCTCGTAAGCCTTGTAATTACCCATAATTCCATATTTTTCCATTTAATATAATATAAATAGCTTCGTCTATATGAGATATTTATAATTTGTCTTAATAATAATGCTTCTGGAGGAAATCCAGTAATTGTGTATTCTTGGACATATTCAAATATTATTAGTATATTTTCACCATAGATAACATAACATTAACATATATTAACTTGGTCGGTTGAACCAGAATGAATCAAGAGTCATAATATAAAAATATATATCAAATTGATGGACGGGAAAATAATGGTAATGCAGAAGTTAAAGTTAAGTTAATACAAACATTTGATGAAACTCAAGTTTCCTAATCAAGCTTAATATCTATTTTCAACTTTACGCAACAAATCCAGTGAGCATATGTCAACAATATGATTCGTCACTTGTCACATGATAGACAGATTTAAAATATAATAAATATTTTTGTTGGATTTTTCACGAATATGCAGGATCTTGCACTACAGGATACAATCTAGACTGTTTTATCATTTCTAAGGCCACCGGCAAGGGCGCCCGCAGTTTAAGCGAGCGTCTACGAGTTTATTATTACTCTGTTCTACTTGCATATACCTTACGTTATACCTACACAATTGTTAATAGACACAAGCTACTATATAACAATACACGCAGAATCATATTTTTTGTCTCAGCATATGGAGACGGTTTAGATATTGAGATTAAAAAATACGAATCTCCAACAAACAAATTAATTTTGAATCTTTTCAGCGTAACCTGTTTTCAAACTGTTTAAACAAAATTAAACAAAAACTTAACCACCACCCGCGGTGCAATATTTAAGCAGGCTTTTCTCCCCAAGATGCCTTAAAAAATATAGAGTTAAACCTGCCGCGAGTGCTGAAATATTTAGGTATCTCCCAACTCGGACATTTGCGATTCAGTACATAGTTGGTCCTTCGAGCCGGATTAATATTTAATTATTTTCAACTTGGGAACTCTCTTCACGCCCGCAACTTCGGGAAATCACTGAAGTTACGGTTTTCATAATGTCTCCGATGAGGAATACGTAATCGAGAAATACAGGGTTCTTAGAAATGTTTTTTGTTTCCGGCGGCAAGACGTACAGGGTGTGTGTTAATGGACTGTATTGAAAAATATTAAGATTTTTTTTTAAATAATTTTTTTTCTCTCTAGCGACTCTATAGGATTCAATGATCGCAGTCAGAACATATCATATCCATTCCTTGATATTAGCGATGAGAAAAAATGCTTCTCTTGATTCATTGGCGTGATTGTGATTGATAATATCAGTGATTGAAAAACTGTGACTGCGATCACAGTTTCTGGTATCACAATACACGAAATAAAACATAATTTACAGCGTATTTATTTATTTATATTATCTCAGCACGGGCGAAGCCCAGTGAGACAGATATTAAAATACGAAATGCACTTACAACATATAATAAATCTAAATAAAATCAATAATACACAGCGTGTATTATTGATAAATGTCACGGCAATTCTTGAAATATAAATGATTCCGTAATAATACTAGATTGTTATTATGTATTTCTTCTGACGAAGTTGATTTTAATTGGATTGATAAATCGAAGTACTTTTTGACATCCGGAAAATTGAAACGTTGTGTAACTTTCTCTATAAAAGTTGTAAGGAAAGTACCACAGCCCCACACAGGCGCGAAACTTTCTCCGGTAATATGAATATATTTGTTGTCGTATTTCTTGGAATCGCCCTTTGTGGCGTAAATTCAACGGAGGTGAGTCTTAACGAAAATTTTATTTCACTCGCGTTATTATTTCGCCAACAAAATCGGATAAACAACACGAAAACGTAACATTGAAAGGTGCTCACGGCGATGCCCTAAAAACAGGGGTGATTTTTGAAACTCGTGGTGCAATCAAAAACAGGGTGATTTTTTAAAAAAATATTTATTTATTACAATTTTCTTGAAAGTTATAAAAATAAAACAATTACGATGACATTTTGGGCTAATTTGAGTTATTGCGTGAAACGGGTTCCAAATGCATTATTCTTTATTTCTTCCATGCACACCGACTCTATTTAATGGATATTAAAGGAAATAGCAAGAGCTGAAAGTTCCAAATGCATCAGTTATTTATTTTAATTTATGGATCATTATTGTTAATTTACAATGTTTTTAATTTCCCTCATCTCACAGTGGTCATTGATAATACTGAAAATAAATAAATAAATAAAACTGATCAAAACAAAATATACACGAATATCAACACTTTTGAGCTCATTATCTCAAAACAGTGCTAGTGTCAGATGGAACCTTGTTATTCCGAGGTGTCGAAATTACAACTATTTAGCATGGCACTTAATAAAGGAAAAAATATAAAACATATAGTTTTAATTCATTATTATGGCCTACACGCACGTTAAACAAAAAACAGTATTCAGTAGTACGTAATGTAAAGGTAGCCCAAATTGAAATAAAATGTTTTTTTTTATTGTATTTTTAACGAGTATTAAAATGCACACTCCTATTAAATATGAAAAAATTTGTCGGACGAATATGTCCACCTCGGCTTCGGCTGCAAATCTTGGTAAATCAATTCGGGGTACATTTGTTTCTCACGAAATGAGACAGTTATATCAGTCAACGAAACCGTCGAGTTGAAAATGCGCCTCGTCGCTGAAGATGATTTTTTGGCCAAATTGACAGTCGACAAATCAATTGTCTAACTTTCGAACCTGGATCTCTTCTAATTCGGGGAACGTATATATTATATATATATATATATCTTTCTAAATAATACATAAAATATCACAGACCCATGTTCCGAATAATTACAACTTACAATGCGTTCTCCATAATAATACGAGGTATCAATGTGTCCAAAATTTAATAAAAATAAATTGTTAATTCTGGCGTCTCCTATAAGGATTACTCAAAGGTATTTGAGATTCTGTAAAAATAAAGTAGATGGCTTTCAAATAATGGAACGATAGATGTATCAATTTGAAAAGTGTAACATGTAGGTTCGAAAATTTGTCGTCAGTGCACTGTGTGCTGTAGCATAATCGATTAATGCACGTTCCCCGGATTGGAAGAGATCCAGGTTCGAATCCCGATAGCGCAACAACAATATTTTTCGATAAAATTGATTTTGAATGTATATATTTCTAATTAATACATTTAATTTGTATTTGTATTTATAACTGTTCTATCAGAGTTACCAATCACAAAACAAAAAAAATGGAGCGAAATTTAAATCCCGCGTTCAATTTCGGCCACCGTTTATAAATAAAAGTTAAATTTGTCCATCGGTTAATTTAGTTTAACAGTTATCTTTAATTACACATATTATATATTTTTTAAATTTGTGTCCGGAACATGGGAAAAAGTCAATAAGATTGAATTTCGTCTTAAAATGTTTATATATTCAACAAATTATAGATATCTCATAAAGGCGAGGCAATTTTTATTATATTTAACGGAAAGACATGGAAGTATGGGTAATTACTGGGCTTACAACCTGTCTTCATCACTGTCGATCACTTTATACAAATATAACGTTCACCATTTTCACCCATTAATTACTCAATCTCCACATCTGTCAATTTTTTTGGAAGTTGTATATATGTTACTATGTGGAAATACTTCGAGTTCAAGTGCACTATCACCATCCATGGACTAAATTTGATATTCATTTCCCTGAAACAGCCTAGACATCACTAATGAGAATCTAATTATATTTGAAATTATTTAAAGCAATATTCTTTATGTGTAAAATGTTTTTAACATATTATATACTAGAATACGCCGGAAAAATCAATTTTTTAATTGTACATATTTTGAACAGTATATTATTAGCAACATTTGAATACGTCCAAGAATACACAATTACTGGATTTTCACATACGAAGATTTTGTTTAATAACAGTGGCTTTGAATGTGAAAATCCAGTAATTGTGTGTTCTTGGACATATTCAAATATAGTTTATATATTATGTTAGACGGTTTATTAAATCATTTCGTGGAAGTTTAAATAGATGCAAGTAAGGTAAATGCAATAATAAGACTTATTGTAAGGTTTTTTTAAAATTATTAATTGACTTGGCAGTTATTTAGTAACATTAAAATTTATCACTCTTTCCATTTCTCCATTCTGTTTCCATAATAATGGATTAATAATGAACAACCTAGAAACCGTTGAAATTTAAAAATCACTTAATAACAAAATTGTCATATTTTTCCAATACTTTATATATTTCCAAAAATACCACATACATCTTGCTTATACATATAAGTCAGTTCTAATGTACTAAATTTAGTTATTATTAATATGAGGCACATTTAGATGAGAGGAACTGCAATTTTCGAAATCATTTATAATAGTTATACTTGGTTGTAGGCTTGTTACAATGATTCTGTTCTTTTTGAAAGTCTATTCAAATTAAAGATTTTTTATGGTGCAGGATTCAACGCTGCAGTTGGCTAACAAACGATTTACTTTTGTCATTTCAGACTAAATTAGATGGCGACCACGATACAATTTTTGTAGTCGAAGACCTAGCAGTAGACTCATTTAAAGACGTAAAACATGGAGTTGATAAATATTACGAATATAAAAGTGATAAAACTAAAGGATCGGCTACTCATGATAAATATGATGGTGATAATACCGATAAAAGTAAAGATTTTATTACAGAAGGAATCACAGCAGGTACCAAAGGAGCCCTTAAGCCGAGGCGTAACTTATTATTTAACTCCGAAAATAAAGAAAATCACGGAAGAAATACACACTGTGATAAAAAGGACGATGATATTTTAGCACTTATAATAGGACCCGATGGCGGAACCGGGGTAACAAGGCACACCGATTGCCATGGAAGATATACAGGGAACATCGGAGGAAATGGAGGATATACAGGATACACTGGAGTGAATGCAGGATATAACGGGTACCCAGGGGGAAATGGAGGATATACAGGATACACAGGAGTGAATGGAGGATATAACGGGTACCCAGAGAAAAATAGAGGATATACAGGATACACAGGAGTGAATGGAGGATATAACGGGTACCCAGGGGGGAATGGAGGATATACAGGGTACTCAGATGGCACTAGAGGACATACAGGGGGAAATGGAGGATATAACGGATACCTAGGAGGAAATGAAAGATATACAGGGTATACAGGTGGCACTGAAGAACATACAGGATACACTGGGGTGAATGGAGGATATAACGGATACCTAGGGGGAAATGAAGGATATACAAGGTACACAGGTGGCACCGAAGGACATACAGGATACACAGGGGTGAATGGAGGATATGACGGATATCTAGGGGGAAATGAAGGATATAACGGGTACCCAGAGAAAAATGGAGGATATACAGGATACACAGGAGTAAATGGAGGATATAACGGGTACCCAGGGGGAAATGGAGGGTATACAGGGTACGCATATGGCACTGAAGGACATACAGGGGGAAATGGAGGATATACAGGATACACAGGAGTGAATGGAGGATATAACGAATATCCAGGAGAAAATGGAGGACATACAGGATACACAGGAGTGAATGGAGGATATAACGGGTACCCAGAGAAAAATGGAGGATATACAGGATACACAGGAGTGAATGGAGGATATAACGGGTACCCAGGGGGAAATGGAGGGTATACAGGGTACGCAGATGGCACTGAAGGACATACAGGGGGAAATGGAGGATATACAGGATACACAAGAGTGAATGGAGAATATAACGAATACCCAGGAGAAAATGGAGGACATACAGGATACACAGGAGTGAATGGAGGATATAACGGGTACCCAGGAGAAAATGGAGGATATACAGGATACACAGGAGTGAATGGAGGATATAACGGGTACCCAGGGGGAAATGGAGGGTATACAGGGTACGCAGATGGCACTGAAGGACATACAGGGGGAAATGGAGGATATACAGGATACACAGGAGTGAATGGAGAATATAACGAATACCCAGGAGAAAATGGAGGACATACAGGATACACAGGAGTGAATGGAGGATATAACGGGTACCCAGAGAAAAATGGAGGATATACAGGGTATACAGGTGGCACTGAAGAACATACAGGATACACTGGGGTGAATGGAGGATATAACGGATACCTAGGGGGAAATGAAGGATATACAAGGTACACAGGTGGTACCGAAGGACATACAGGATACACAGGGGTGAATGGAGGATATGACGGATATCTAGGGGGAAATGAAGGATATACAGGATACATAGGATACACAGGGACGAATGGAGGACATACAGGATACACAGGGTTGAATGGAAGACACACAGGATACACAGGGGTGAATGGAGAATATACAGGATATACCGGGGTGAATGGAGGACACACAGGATACACGGGAGGAACTGGAGGATATGTAGAATACATTGATACAATTGATACATATACAGGAAATACAGGTAATACTGGAGGATACTTTGATATAATTGATGGATATACAGGAAATACAGAAAACACTGGAGGATGTTCTGGGAGCACAGGTGGATCTGGAGGGTGTTCTGGGAATGTAGGTGGATCTGGAGGATATCCTGGGAGTATAGGTGGATCTGGAGGATGTCCTACATGTGGATCTAAAGGATGTTCTGGGAGCGTAGGTGGATGTACAGGATGTACATGTGGAAATATACCTCTTTTCGGTAAAGGGGTGTTAAAGTGTGTTTTTGTAGAAGCCCCAAAATCACGAGATTAAAGTTAATTTTTTATGAAGTGAGAAAATTTTCATGACGTAACATTTTTTAATTTCATAATATTTTTTTGGTCGTCAATAGTTGTATCGGAGATAAAGAATTACATCTTTTAATTACATACGTATAAAATAAAACAGTTCAGTAAACACGTGCACATATTAGAATACTTGTCATATTATATTTAAAAAAATAATTATAATTTGTATTAAATAATGATTTAAAAGGTCACACTTGAACGACATTTTTAATCTCATTTCGAGAAACATTTTAAACATTGCCTCATCTCATTTTCCTCGATATCGTTTTTTTAGGGTTAGAAGTTTTTTTTTAAACAAGGAGATTGTTAAGGACATTATAAATCACCATTATTATCATGGCACCACAGATTGGGGTGGGTTCAGGCCGCCTCCAGATCTCTTCATTCCTCTCTGTTCTGCACTATGTTTCGTCAGTCGTCGACCTCGAGTAAGTCTCTATCGTCTGCCCGCTGTATCTCGCTGTATGTATGAAATGTAAGGCGCGCACGTGGTGAAGACGGAACCTACATCTATTTGGACCCCTTGCGCTTCCATCACGATGTATGCCTTATGTATTATTGTAGATTATTATGATTACTGGAATGATGCAGGGACTGCTAGCTGGGGCAGGCGATAACCTCTAAAGAAGGACGGTTTTGGGATGTTTAATATGCGAGGGGGCCGTTATGTCATAGGTTGACAGAAAGTTTATCGTGGGGTTCCGGTGCTGTGGGAGTTCAGCATAAAAACGCTCGGAGTGGTGTTTTATAAATTCTTTTACTGGGGGAATACTCGACTCGTGATGGAGTTGCGTAATCCTGGTCCATTTGGATGCACGTAGCGTTAGTCTGATGACCTTGTACTGTAAGGATTGTAATTCATTTATGTGTGTGGTGGCCGCGTGACCCCAGACGGAGGCTGCGTAGACGAGCAGAGGTCTTATGACGGCCTTGTATAAGAAGAGCTTGAGGTGGCAAGTTTGCTATACCTGCCTATTAGTGGGTACATTGCGCAGAGTGCACGTGATGCAGCGCTTCATTTATTTAGTATATGTTTGCACCATGCGAGTTTGGAATCCAGCGTAACACCTAGGTATTTGATGCCGCTGGTTCAGGGGATGTTTTCTCCAAACGTTTTTATGCTGAGTTTGTGGCGTTTGTGGCGTTGTGGCCGAGGTACTGGCTGCGTACAACAATATATATGCAGCCGCCTGCGCCCGAACGGGTCGAGCCACTGCTCGTCACTCGCCACCTATCGTCTCTCGAATGGCAGCTCCAGAAGCCACCTCTGAACAGAGTTCGCGCACCTAGTGTCGGCTTCAACTTTTGTATAATCTAGCTTTGATAAATTCAATATAACTGCAAGTAGTTTCTATTCATACCACCTGCCACCTGCCACCTGCCACCAGTCACACATTCCTATATATTCTAGACACACAATATATTCCGTCATACCATACCATACCGTACCTTCACACCGACTTAAAACCTTCTGATTGTTCCATCCGAGCTTGCTACATCAAAAATTCATAAAGCCCCGGCAGACTAAAGATTAAGCTATCAGCCACATGTGTGATTATGGAGTTCTACAAACTCCGAACTTCTAAAACAGTCAATGTGTATCTATATATATATACAGGGCGTAACAGATCTAGTCTACAATATTTAATGGGTGAATACCTGACTATATTACGAGTCGAAAATTATCTAGGAATATGTGCAAATTCTGCACTGTTACGGAAAATATTATTGTTTGAAATTTTTACAAAATCGTGTTAAGCTTGAAGTCTACGTACTTGAAAATAAATGTTTGCGAATTTGCTTTGCTTCAGGCCCTAAATCATCTGACAAAAAAATGTGTAGCCGCTCAAAATTTTTTGTATTTAATATATAATTTGAAATCAATAAAATATTTCAATTCATCGAAATAATGTAATAATGAGTTTTTTTAAAAAATGTTTATATCTTTGAAATAGTTGAGATTAGGCACGCATCCCTTGAACATTTTCGACTCGTAATTTAGTCATGTATCCACTCATAAAGTATTGTGGACTAGGTCTGTTACATTCTGTATATGAGTTGGGTAGTTTTGTTAAAAAAAAGTATACTCTATGTAGTTAGCCGTTTTATCTATTTATATTTTTATATTAATTATAATAATAATAATGGATAATTTGTATAGCGCCATTTTCGTATATGTCATACTACCACGTTGGCATATTATTTAGTGTATTCATTATGGAGTCCAAGCAGAAAATTCATTAACGTAATATTAAGTGGATAGTCTTTGCTCTTTTCATTATCATCATAATTTTCATCCCTTTATCCAAGTAGTGTGGGGGATCCAAAGTATCTACGTGGCGCTTCCAGTTTTCTCTAACCTAGGCCTTGCGGGCAGCTGTTGTTGCCGTTTCGTGACCGATAGTGGCCTCTACGCGGCCAGAAGTAGTCGCTGCGTGGCCTGGATTTCCGTAAAATCTATATTTCAATGCATAAATCCTATATTATATCACTTTAATAATACAACATGTATTAATTTCCAGTAAAAAACAAACAAAATACTACTAAAATAATTAATGTTACATACATTTGTATACCTAAAGTTTTAAATGTATATGATTATTGTTAGAATGTTATTAAAAGCATAAAATTTTTAAATATGATTTAAATATATTAATTAGAAAGATATACATATAAAATCAATTTAATCGAAAAATATTATTGTTGCGCCACCGGGATTCGAACCTGGATCTCTTTCTAATTAATTTATTTAATTCATATTTAAAATATCACAGACCTATGTTCTGAATAATTACAACTTCACAATAAGAATGTGTTCTCCTAAAGCATAAAAATTGTTTAAAAGTATAATTATTTTAAGTTATGTGCCTATATACCTACAATATTTAATAAAATAAATAAAAAAACATGAAGGATATAATAGTGAACTTAAAGAAATGAAATAATACGAACAGGTAAAAAAACAAACTTAAAATCGATATTTTATGTAAAACTGTTTTAAAGTGCAACGATAAAATAATCGAGTAATCATATTAAATAATTATTTCCAGCCATTTTTGACAAATGTTAGTCATAAAAAAGAAAACAACCCCTCTTTACTCGCGGATTAGAATGACGCATCCGGTACACATGTACTTTTAGCGACTCTCAGAAATCAAAGTCTCATCGAGAGATCATTAGTGTTATACAATTATTAAATATCAGTTATAAACGATGTATTTTGTTTAAAATTATGTCGGATTTACGATCAATTTGTCATAAATCACAATTTTGTCTTAACAAATTTTCAGATAATAATAATAATAATAATGTGTTTATTCCAGCGTAGTCAGGTTTTTTTTTAACCCGATTCGCCATAGAGATAATATATATTATATTATACATTAAAGGTTATGAAATAAATATTATTCTATGAAAAAAAAAACCAAGGAAAATATTAATAAATAAAAAAATAAATAAAAATTAAAAAAGTTAATAAAAAGTAAAAAGTTCACACATATATACACACAAAATATAAATATTACATATATAACTACTTCAGTCACGATCATTGTTGTATATGTAGCTATTTTGTAGGCGCTGCCATTCTCTGGTCAGGGAACCAGCTTTCCATGAGAGCGCCGCTTGCAAAACAAATTAAATTGTTTTTCAAATATAAGAGTTTTTGACAGATGATACCGATATTTCAAAGAATATTTCTTACATCCTACGATACTCGATCGATTCTGTGGAACCTGTTATTATGATATCGTGTAACTGGGTATCCCGAAGACTCGGTGATTAAAAATCACCGTGATACATATATTAATCACCGCTTGTGTTCTGTTCTACCCATACCGGAGCTGGATAGGTGTTAGACTATATGTTTAAAAGAAGGAATAAAATCATTGTCTAGGATATTCCAGTCTATCTAAATTTAAACAACGGACGCAACAAGTGAAAGACATCACCGATCGAAATATTTCCAATGATTTAAAAGAATTAAGCGAGAAGGTAAACTGTTAACAGAAAAGTAGAAATTATCAATTATTTTACTCAAATAAATGCCAACATTTTTCAACCTTTGACAATTATGATTATCTCCTTAGCCGTCTGAAATAGTTAAACATATCAGCGAGACGTGCGATGACCGACCTTATATCTCTATACAGGATCATCAATGGTATTATTGACTGCCCCCAGATTGTTGGTCTGCTTGAGGTCATCGAGACACAATTCATTGTTTTATTACAGTGGCAATGTCAGAACTCATGCACTAGCTAAATCCGCAGTCCCCAGAATGCATTATTTGGGGAATGAATACGTAGAGATAGTCGATATTTTTGCTGTTAATTTAATTCTTTATAAGACTACACTATAACAATTTTTTACGTCTCAACTCAACGAATAAATTGCTACTACACATTTTGTATTTATTTAAAATTTTGATTATGTAAAAACATGCTGACACTATGAATTAATTATGTAATTTTCTGTTATTTTACAAATTCTGTTAATGCATGAATAGTAATAAATAAATTAATATCGATAATACAAAAATTCCATATGTGTACGTATAGGCGGACTCTAAGTTTATCTTCCCTGCCCAATATCACCAATTACGACATCGTGCTCGGTACTGCAATATTGGAATTGTCACCATTTCATTACCGATTCTGTCCAGGCTGTAGCAAGGCGCAGTGTGTGTCACATATACATATTACCTCAATTTTTACGCTATTTTAAACTTTAAATACAATAACAATTATACACCGGTGTCCAACATAATACTAAAGATGTGTGTCCCACGAATATGAAAATACAATTGGGAACAAAAAGAATTTGGTCAACCAGAATTACAAAAGTCTTACATAGAAAAGTAAAAGTTGGATTCGCCGATTTCATCAGCTCTAAAAAATGAATCTATTTATTCAAATAGTGATATATTGTGGGCGCACTGGACACACTGGGTAATACAAAAAAAAAAAGATACAACACTGGATGTATTTGAAAAAAGAATGGAGTGAGGCATATAGGAACTTTACGACTTGTTGAGTCGCAAAATTCATAAAATTAAGAAGGATTGAATAATGCGCCACTTCAGAAATGTCTGCTCAATATTAATCCTGAAGAAAGACAAAGAATATATATAGTCAAACTGGGAAGGCGAAATAAATAAAGACCTATCCAATCTTGGTATCAACAATTGGCGGGAATTAGCCCAGTACAGAGACCAGTGTACCGAGTACGGTGTTTTGAAATTACTCATTAAATGGTTATTTTAAACAAAGTTATATAATCTATATAAAAAAATAAAATAATTGAAGTATATTATTTAGGAGACCAGGAGTCGTACTGGGTTGTATAACCATGGATGATGATGATACTGCTTTGAACATCCAATAGTATAGTCTGTGTCAAAAAATTTACTTTGTTCAATATACTTATTGTCTCCTTTTGATTTTTCTATTTTTTACCATTTAATTGTTACCTCACTTCTAACTCATATTCTAGCTTATGAACCTTGTAGCTACGTACCTCAGAACAGGTACTTTACATGTACCTAGCGAGGTAGGAAGCGGCCGACAGGCTTGCGTGTAAATGAAACGAATTATAATATTTGTATTGAGGATTTTTATATTGACGCAAGCTATAAAAATAATGTTGTTATAAAAAATAAACGCCGATTTATCGGCACTGAAATGAAATTGAAATTTTACCCGTCGTAGCACATTTTTCACACTATGCCGTCGGTCTCTACAAACATTTCGTAAGAAATACAGATGAGCAAAATTGCGAAAAGCAAATTATTATTAAAAACCAGGAAATTATAACTTCTGGTCGTGCTGATTTTAAATGAAATGATAAATCAAAGTACTTTTTGAGAGCCGGAAAATTGATATGTTGCGCAAGATTGCCACAAGTCTTCCACTATAAAAGATGCTGGCAAAGAAAAAATATCACATCGGCGCGCAAAGCTTTCCGGGACAAGATGAAAATATTGTTAGTCCTACTGCTCGGTCCCGCCCTATGTGGCGTGAATTCGGCAAAGGTGAGTCTATTTTCATTATTTTAATTTGCAAGGTGAGACAATTTTCATTTTACAGCTTGCGTTGTTATTTTGGCGAGCCAACAAAATAAGATTACAACATTTCAAAAATGTGACAATGAAATAAAATAAATATATTAATTAGAAAGATATACATATAAAATCAAATTTATCGAAAAATATTAAATGTATTAATATCAAAAATATAGGTTCGAAAATTGTCGCTAAAAATATTGTCGCTGTAGCATAGTTGGATAATGCACATTCCCCGGTTAGGAAAGAGATCCAGGTTCTAATCCCGGTGGCACAACAACAATATTTTTCGATAAAATTGATTTTACATGTATATCTTTCTAATTAATGTATTTAATTCATATTTAAAATATCACAAAGATATGTTCTGAATAATTACAACTTCACAATAGGAATGTGTTCTCCTAAAAATAAAATAAAATTCCGTCCGTCGTAAATAATGATGTTCTTCGATAAGAGGTTAATTTTGCAGATTTATCATGTACGAAACATAGGTGTGTAAGACGTTTACATTAAAATATAGAATTAAGCTATTTAAATATTGTATATCCTTCATGCAGTATTGCATTACGTCACTGAAATAGACATTAAATGGTAAAGCAGTAAATCAGATCCATCGCATGTTATTCTTGAATGTGCTGTATGTAAAAACAAAAACTGCAATAATTACGTTCGTATGAAATTACTGCGCAACTCACTGCCGCACGACATTGTCGCGAATTACAACACCACAAATCTGTGACTATATTTGATCACGTCTGGGATTTCTCTGCGCGTATGTTTTATGTATAGATTTACGTTGCAAAAGTATAATTGACAACGATTATTAACCCTTCCAAAACCGTGCAGTGACACAGGTGTACCGCCTCAATTAAAACTGTAATATTTTGATTAATATACGCAACATAAAATTCATATTTTAGTTAATTGTAAAGAAAATGTTTATACTTAGAACTGACTAGTGAAATTCCGGTTGTGTAAAGTGAATCTTACAAAAATAATTATCTTTCAAGTCAGTCAGTTGTAATATTTATATGCCGGGAAAAATACCATTTGCGGTAAGACAAATGGAGATGGTACATTAATTTCACAATAAAAATTATAACAAACCTACGAATATATGATATCTTTCTCACTAATTTAATGAAGAGAGATAAGAAAAAAGGTAGCATTGTATAGAACATAATGAATGGTCCGAAATATATTCGGATATTCATCCCATTTTCGTAATTAACGCTCAATATTTAGAGTAAGTTTATAGGATTAACAATTTTAAAGCCATTTAAACTAATAAAAGCTTTCTTCACATTTAAAATGTTAAAAATTTCTTACGGTAACACGAGTTGACAGCATGGCCGCATATGGGTATTTTATATCACGGTATGGTAAAGGTTAAATATTCAAAACACCACATACATGGTGAATATTATGTTTCAGGTCGATGTTATTTTTAAATAACTTAAAATAAAAAAATATTTTTTAAATTTTGTTTTCATTTATCAATTACGTGATTTATTACAATTATGTATGAACTATGATATTGGCCAAGTGGCCGCCTCTAGCAGAAGTACAAATGCGTGCTATTTTAACCATATTTTTCATAACATTCTCGCACATTTGGCGTGTTATTTCAGCAATTTCATTTCAAATATTATTCTGTAGCATCGAAATTATTATTGGCTTATTAGCGTAGACCTTTTCTTTCAAATACTCTCGCAGAAAATAGTCGGGAGCCGTCAAATTAGGTGATCGAAGAGGCCAGTCGATATCACCACTTTTTGACATTATGTGGCTGGGAAAGATTTCTCTTAAAATTTCGAGAGTAGCTCGGGCCGTGTGTGAGGTGGCATCGTTCTGTTGAAACCACATGTGTTGCAGGTCTAATCGATCTATCTATGTGACGATAGCTATCACCATTAATGGTTACAGCATTGCCATTATTATTAAAATAAAATGTTTTAATAATGAATTAAACACGTTGTTGAAGCGTTAGATGCTATATAATAAATTGTAATTAAATATTCTCTACGATTATTAAATACAAACTGACAAATCTTTGCAAAACCAAAATGGTGGTCAAACAAAATCGACCTGAAACATAATATTCACCCTGTACATAATTTTCTTTATGTACATAGCAATATAAAAATACATTTTAACAGCTGTCCGTATCTAATATAAAACAAAAAAAAACCTGTTCTTAATTCTACCACGTGAAAGTGTGCGGATATCGCGTCAAACATAGTTGTACTTCGGTTGATTTTTTTAGTAAAAAATATTAATTTCCCGTTCTTGAGATTACTAATTCAATAGCCAATTAAATTGAATAATAATGATTACAAATCTAAACATAACTTTATATAACTTTTAAACAAGCGGATCTCGTTTAAATTTTTTGTTCAGCGGTGAGGAAAGCAAATTTTTTTTCTCATTTTTTGTTTTTATTTTTAAAATATTTATAATTCATATTCATATAATGATTTTTGTCATTTCAGACCGATTTCAAAGAAATTTTCGTTGATTATGCTGGAGAAAATGATGACGTTATCACTCATGGCACCGTAAAAGGAAAAACTGTAGGCGATTCAGTTACATTAGGGGAAGATAAAAACAAGAGAAAGAGACAAGGTAAACGAGAAAGATGACACAAATAAGGTTACAATTTTTTCAGTAAATACTGTGAAATTCAGAAAGAAAACGGATGTAATGCACTCTCTAAACAGTCACATTTGGATAGGATGATGGTCAATTTGATTATAGACTGTCGAAGAGTGTATTCAGCGAAAAAGATGAGAGGAACTGAAGGAGAAACGGATCCTGGTAGAACTAATGGAAATACTTCTTCATGTCGTCTTTTATCGAAGATCTTTCTACCGTGTTGCAGTATGTTGAATTATTCATTTGTTGGGTGGAAATCTGTTTTTCTATTTTTCGTCTTCTTGGGTTATCTATAGATAAAATCAAAACTAGAATCCTTTTGTGGAAATTAAATATTGCATTGAACAAAATAGTATTGTACAGCTATGACATAAATTTAAATTAACGAATGAAAATAAGAGATTTATAATTTCTTTTCTTCCTTTCAATTCTTTACAGTCACTGATAGTTTGATCTATATCAAATCTCTCATTATGAAAGAGTGTTGCCATATGATATTTCCAAATCTGATGTTTATCCGAATTCGCGAACTGTTTATTATTCTTGGACATATTCAAATATTGCTAAAAGTCATATATTAGTTACAGGTTTTAAATCTCTCAAAGTAATTAGTGACGAAAGTAAAGAAAATATTGGTGAAACTAAAAATCAACTCAAAGGAAAAAAACGATATAACAGACAATCGGACGTTTCAACCAAGCTGGAAACCATTTTACGTGATACGGATGACGAGGAATCTCAAGAAGTATACGACGCACACTTCCAAAATTACGACGAAGAAGATTATGATGACGATTATGGAGATGATCGATATGGTTATGGACTGAACTCCGGCTTAGTAGGATTGTTCGACGATAGATATGATAATGATATTACAATCGTGAAACGAACGAAAACTGATAAAATTAATGAAAGTAATGAAAGTGTTGAAGACATTAGTAAAAATGGAACAAAACTACTCGGCGATACAATAGCAAATGAAGATAAAAGTAGCAGACACACTCGAGTAACGACCACAGATACAGGTACATTTGGTACCGGAAAACCTGAACACTTATTCGTCAAAACGTACGGAATTGTTGAAGAGTACACGGGCGGAACTGGGGTAGGCTACAAGGGTGAAGATGGTGGAGGATACAAAGGAGAAAATGGGGAAGGCTACACGGGAGGAACTGGGGGAGAGCACAAAGGTGAAACTGGGAGAGGGTACACGGATGTAACTGGGGAAGGATACATAGGAGGCAATGGGGGAAGGTACACGGCTGGAACTGAAGGAGGCTACAAAAGTGAAAATGGGGGAGGATACAAAGGTGAAACTGGAGGAGGATACACGGGTGGAATTGAGGGAGACTATAAAGGTGAAAATGGGGAAGGATACAAAGGTGAAACTGAGGAAGGATACACGGGAAGAATTGAAGGAAGATACAAAGGAAGAAACGAGAGAAAGTACACGGGTCGAACTGAAGGAGGCTACAAAAGTGAAAATGGGGAAAGATACAAAGGTGAAGCTGGAGAAGGATACACGGGAGGAACTGGAAAAAGATACAAAGGAAGAAATGGGGGAAAATACACGGGTGGAACTGAGGGAGACTATAAAGGTGAAAATGGGGAAGGATACAAAGGTGAAACTGGGGAAGGATACACGGGAGAAATTGGAGGAAGATTCAAAGGAAGAAACGGGGGAAGGTACACGGGTCGAACTGAAGGAGGCTACAAAAGTGAAACTGGAGGAGGATACACGGGTGGAATTGGGAGAGACTATAAAGGTGAAAATGGGGAAGGATACAAAGGTGAAACTGGAGAAGGATACACGGGAGGAACTGGAGGA
The DNA here is from genome assembly GCA_031772225.1 of Eubasilissa splendida. Taxonomy (NCBI): domain Eukaryota; kingdom Metazoa; phylum Arthropoda; class Insecta; order Trichoptera; family Phryganeidae; genus Eubasilissa; species Eubasilissa splendida. The sequence goes on from CM062863.1 coordinate 22,276,759, forward strand.
AAATACAAAGGAAGAAATGGGGGAAGGTACACGGGTGGAACTGAGGGAGACTATAAAGGTGAAAATGGGGAAGGATACATACGTGAAACTGGGGGAGGATACACGGGAGAAACTGGAGGAAGATATAAAGATGGAAATGGGAGAAGGTTCACGGGTGGAACTGGGGGAGACTATAAAGGTGAAAATGGGGAAGGATACAAACGTGAAACTGGGGTAGGATATACGGGAAAGACTGGAGGAAGATACAAAGGAGAAAATGGGGGAAGGTACACAGGTGGAACTGAGGAAGACCATAAAGGTGAAAATGGGGAAGGATACAAAGGTGAAACTGGGGAAGGATACACGGGAGGAACTGGAGGAAGATACACGGATGGAACTGGGGAAGATTATACAGGAGGATATGGCGTGGACTATGCCGGTCGAATCGGAAGCGGGTATACTGATAAAACAGAAAGGGGATTTACTGGGTGGAACTGACGAAAGGTACACAGGGAGAAATAAGGAAGGGTACAAAGTTGAAATTGGTAACCGATATACATGAGAAAATAGCAAAAGATATTTAGGTAGATCTTACGAGAAATATGTGATTGACGGGGTTCACTAGTAGAATAGAATAACACAGGATAAAATAGAACAGAAGGAAAAAATAGAATAGAAGGAAATTGAGAAATAATGACAAGCCATGAATATGGTGGAGGAAGCTGACATTTTTGAAGATTACTAGATCCAACTAAACAATCATATGTAATATTGTATATTAATTTCAACGTAAATACGTACGCATGTGCGTAACTAGTAATAGTAATAATAGTGTAAGGCGGGAATTTTGTAACGAAATGTTTTTTAAAATAATATATATTAAAAAATGTATAAATAAATTATTAATATTGATTAAGGTTACGAACATACATCCGGACACAGGTACCATAAGAATTATTTGGGAATAGCAGTGATTCAAGCATTCAATAGACTATAGTTGTAATAGGTATATGTAGGATAAATGAGAGAAAGTTTTATATATATGTAATTTTTTAAATATGTAAATTTTATTAATAAATAAATAATTTAGTAATGCGTGTTGATTAAGATCGGTTGCATGAATAATAATATACACCTTATTTGAAATTAATATATTTTTGAAATGCTCAGCAGGTTTACCAATGTACTGGATAATGAAATAAAGATTATTTAAATTTTAGTGGGACGGTACATTTAATCGTTCCATTATTTGAAAGAGCCATCTACCATATTTTTACAGAATGTATTAATATCAAAAAGGTAACATATAGGTTCGAAAATTGTCGCTAAAAATATTGTCGCTGTAGCATAGTTGGATAATGCACCTTCTCCGGTTAGGAAAGAGATCCAGGTTCGAATCCCGGTGGCGCAACAACAATATTTTTCGATAAAATTGATTTTATATGTATATCTTTCTAATTAATATATTTAATTCATATTTAGAATAAATGTTTGTAATTCAACGCCTTATATTAATTAACATTCATATTTAATGAATTATACTTTTAAAATCAGCAATGTTATCTTTGTGGTTAAGATTCATATATTTATTTATTATCTTTGTTTTATTAACCACTAAAATGAGTTTAAATACATCTACCGGTTTCGAAAAATACCATTTTCTTCTTCAGGATGTCATAACTAACTAAAACATATATTGTTTCTTTGACGGAATGAATGAAGAAAGAAAATGGTATTTTTCGAAACCGGTAGATGTATTTAAACTCATTTTAGTGGTTAATAAAACAAAGATAATAAATAAAAATATTTAATGAATTGTTTAGAATATGTAGTTTCAGGGATCTATGGTGATTTTATGTTAAATCTCGCTGTCTGACCGAACACCGTGCATACTGGTTAGCGTTTTTCTCTCTTTCTACCAATCTCAAGTTGATCTCTGACGTGTACACGGTGTTGAAATGTATCTCAACAAAATCTCCGAGATTATCTCCTTCCGTGGATAGGGGCCTTTATAAGAAGAGATTAAATTGGTCTTTGATCCCCGAGAGCGACCGTTTTGTCTACGATGGATCACATTTAACCAGGAAAAATCTCTACGATAGGGAGTCGAAATTATTATCAAGATTAATGAATAAATGTTTATTTTACATTTAGACTTATACATTTTTGAATTGATTGTGCGCTATATATTAAAGTCATCTTGTACGACCAGCAACGCACTGCGATGATCGAATGAAAGCTAACTGTAATGGAACAATTCATCATTAAAATTTCATCTCAAAATTCAAGATTAAATAAACGCCACATTTAAAAATTCAAATAATCAAAAGTGTTTTATTTTTAACCGACATGTACATTTGGCAAAATTGCAAAATGGCCACAGCTTTCTGTCAGATCAATGTGAAGTATGAGATGAAAATGTGAGTCTAATTTTAATTTTAATATATAATAAACATTGAGTAATAATTTACACAAATGAAATAAATTTGTTGATTTTTATCAGTATCAAGTTTTTTCACTTTAAAATATCGGAACGCTTAAGTTAATTCTGGATTGAGTTTTCTGGGCTATATATGTATGTTCCCGATCTCATTAGCTGACGTTTCAGATCCCATTCCAGGGTCCATTATCAGAGCTGTTGTCGCTGATAATTAAGAATAACTCTTGACTCTTTAGCCTCTGCTTTACATTTATATTCAAATTAATTAATAACCAATATATATATTTATTAAATTTAAAAATCACAAAAATACTAATAAGAGTATTCTTACATATGAAATCCCGATGACTTTCTGTCATAGGTAGGGAAATTGATATATTTCTTGTGTGAAGTGTTAAGTAAAGTGTCAATTTCTTTTGAAATGTGAACCTTTTTGTCTTGAAGATATATTTTAAAATAATTTAACAATAATAATAAATAAACTCACACCTCACTTGTGCACGTAACCATTTCAATACCTTCAGAGAATGCTGCATTTACGGTAAATCCTTCGAGATGAATTTACGTTATTCCACGTGTTACATTAATGTTCCGTACGTCAGTTGGATGAATTTGTACCTCGCCAGCAACAGTTAAAACGGAATAAAGTTAAGCAATATTTGAATATGTCCAAGAATACACAATTACTGGATTTTCATCTACAAAGGCACTGTTATGAAACAAAGAATAGCTATCTTATAGAGACGAAGTGAGCCCAGTAATTACCCATACTTCATATAAAAATAGCCTCGTCTCTATGAGATATCTATTTGTTTAAATTTATATATTTTTAATTATATATGGAACTTTATTACTGTCTTAATTAATTAATTAATTATATTTGATTATATACATATAAAAATGTGTAAAATCCTCAACCCGAGAACGGCCCAGTGAGGCTGGCATTATGAATGCAACTGAATGTAAGGTGTTAAGTAATAAATAAAGCCTTGTGGGGTTAGGTGGTGAGAATGAAATGGAAACGCGCGGTTAGTGTAGAGTTGTTTATTGTGACAGAGGATAGAATAGAGAGTACAGAAGGTATGCATGTAATATAGAATATAGAGAAATGCGGAGCAGGGTTTGAGGTTGAAGAATAATGGAGCGAGTCAGCGGTGTTCAGCGTCGCCCCCGCCGGCCTCGAGTGCCGTGGCGGGGCAGTGGATCGGAAGGTGTGTCGTCGGTGAGCGATCGGGTCAGACTGTGGCGGCAGCACATTGCTGCCGGCTAGGTATTGAATGCAGATGTTGCTGGTGTCGGCGCCGGTTGGGAACGACGGTGAATTTGAACCGCTGTCCCCTACAGCCTGAAACCTCAACGGAGACTGAAAGGTAGTAAATAGTAGAGTCGAAAAAACAAAACCTTTCTTATTTGTCGATAAATAAACATTAAATTAGTATCAACCAATGATTATGTTTCGTCAAGAGAAACTGATTAACAGTTCCGGCTTAGGGTGTATCCCTTTCAGTTCTTTAATAATGGAATTTTATCTTATGAAGATTGTACTTTTTGATATTTTGCGGTTCATTGTTTATATAGATGAGCTGGATAGTATATCGTCAGCCCAATATTGGTAAAAAGAAACATTGCTATCATCACTAAGGCACATTGAACTACACACAAACACACACACACACACTACACACAAATGTATACAGCTCTAAAAACAGATTGTTATGTGAGACCAGGATAGTGTTATTTATTCTGATAGCCCTGATTATAATTGAATTGATAAGTCCAAGTACTTTTTGACAGCCGGAAAATTGAGATGTTGCGTAACTCTGCCCGAAGACTTAAACTATAAAAGATGTTGGGAAAGTAAAAAAACGTCACATCAGCGCGAGGCTCTCTGTGACAAGATGAAAATACTGGTAGTCCTACTCCTCGGCTTGGGCCTTCGCGGCGTCCGTTCGTTTGAGGTGAGTCTAATGCAATTTTTGAATTTGCACTGTTTAATGTTAACCGAGCCAACATACATACAGTTTGTTAATTTATTTATCAGAAATGTTACAGCGTTTAGATTACAAACGGGCACAAATAATTAACAATTAATTAATCAAACATTGTAACGATAAAAAAATCATAAAAATGTGTGGTGGACACAGACCAGTAAATGAATAAACATGAAATAAAGTATTTTATGACATATTTATACATTAGTAAAAGTATTTACTCTTCAAAAATCAAATCTTTGTGTAAACATGACGTATTTTTTACATTCTTACATATGAAATAATTGTATTATATTCGCTCCAATTGAATCACATTTTAAAAAAAGTCGCGAAGCTATTTGATTGCGAAAGTGGTACCAAAGTGATCACATGGGTGACACAAAAATGAAAATATTGGGACAAGAAATTTGCGTTAGTTCATGTATATATATGGTCTGTGGTGATGGGTATGCATGCGTTTAATGTTAGTGTGAATCAGTAATGTGTTGAGAGTATTGAGGATAATGGATCAGAAACACTTTTCTTCTCAGTGTTCTGCTCCGTGATGGAGATGGTATATTTTATTTTGTCTGAATCCGTTCTGAACAATGCTTTTGTAACGATATACAATATTTCTAACTTAATAATTTATCTATCTATCTAATATAAAATTCCCAAAGTACACAAGGCCATTTTGATGAGGGTCTCTATTTTTAAACATTTTTTTTCAGCTCAGTGCTTGCATTTTCATCACAAAATATCTTCACCCCGATACCCTCAAATTCAACCCGAATAGTAGCGTTTTCAGGAATGCACTAAAAATACTCAATAGTAGTAGCTCACGCGAATGCATTTATACTTATCTAATTTTTAATTCAAATCAATCTCTATTAAAAAAGGACGTTTTTTTAGTGACAGGATTAGTTCATTAATAGGCAAGTCAATAACTATGTGGCTGTTAATTTTTTTTTTAAACCAACTGAGTATTGAATTTATCAACTATGTTGGCCAATATATCTTGTAAATCCACTTGTAACCAACATTGCACTAATCTAAACTAACCGAAATAACGATATAAAGGTAACCATGCGGGGTCCATGGTACGTTTTAAAATTTCACAGGTGTCGCATTTATTGACAAAATATGATGAAAATTATAAATTAAAAATTTAATCTAGAAATTTCTCCAAATGTTTTGATGATCGATTATTGTAACAGACGTCAAACTGAAACAAATGATGTCTTTACAGTTACATATAATATCATAATTCATCTTCGTTTCCATGGTTACATGATCTTAAATACAAGTAGTATATTCTTAATATAAATTTCCTGCGCCTATTTCTATTCATATTTGCAATCCGCATAACACTTGCGTTAGTGATATGTCTTCCACAGGAGCTTTGCTCATCTGTGAATCTTGAATGTTGTTTAAGTTGACAGTGAAATATACGAGATTGTTTTAAGATTTTAGTTTGTAACAAGCTTTAACTAAAGTAGAAAAAGCCCGGTAGCAAAAGGATCAGACCGATAATAACTGGTATATTTTGCTTTCGACTATTCAACAAATTTCGACGAATATTTAATAAGCGAGATCAAATTTAATTGATACAGATATGTAATACAATTAATAAACAAAATAATTTTGTTATTTCAGCTTGACGATGGCTTAAAAGACGGCAAAGAATTGGTTTTAGAAGGCGATTTAAGAAATGACGAAAATTTAGAAATCATTGATTTAGGTGATTTTAAAGGCAAATCCTCTTACACTACTGGAGGAGATTCGATCACAATAGGAGGGGGAGTAGACAATGAAAATAAAAAGAAATATAATGATTATTATGGAGGTAATGGAAAGTTCGGATTTGGATATCGAAACAACGACAAATATACTTTTGACAAAACAATCCTTGATGATCCTGGCAAACAAATAGTACCCAAGGCCAGGCACAACTTTTTCTTCATTACGACTACAAATGAGGGAAACACTTACACCAGAGGAGGTGATTCCATCGGAAGAGGTCGTGGCGAAAACGACTATGGCACCGGCAATGGAAACCTTTTCCCAAACCTAGATGAAGGCGTATCGATAGGAACGGGTGGATATGGTCCAGGAGGAATAGGAGGAACAGGCATCACAGTTTTAAATACAGAAACCACAAAAGGAAACGGAGATGATGTAAATGAACAAGAAGATTGCACAGATTTTACAACAGGATGTGATGAAGGATTCATTGGTGAAAAATTTACAGGATTTGATCCAGGATTTACAGGTGGTTTTGATGAAGGATTAACAGGTGGATTTGATGAAGGATTTACAGGTGGATATGACGGTGGATTTACTGATGTATATGATACAGGATTTACAGGTGGATTTGACGAAGGGTTTACTGGTGGATATGATGGTGGATTAACAGGTGGATTTGACGGCGGGAATACATATGGAACTGGGGGAAGAGATAGATATTTTGGGGTATGCTAAGGGTACACAGGACCTTGCGGAAGGTTATTATTTAACATTTTTGATATAAATTTAAAAAATAAAAATTTGCATAGATATTTATGTACAGGTATATCAAAATATTAATTAAAGTGGAGTATTTATAAACAAAAATTGCACTTTTCTGATAATATTGACCATAGAAATATATGTATACAAATAAATAATTTTATATTAAACATATTTAAAATATTTTTTTATCTAATCTATCACGATATAATATATCAATGTATTAATTATTTATATTATAATAAATATTTATTTTATATGTATATAAAACAAAAAATATATTTTTACGATTTTACAAAAAATGCATTTTAATAAATTAAGCAAGCTTAATAATTAGTGTTTGATGATAGATTAATTAATGGTTCGAAAAGGCTTAATATCATTTTTTTGGCTGAGTCATTTCTGGTAAAAACATGTGACCCAGATATCCCTGGAGTGAGGTGACAGATTCGGATACTGGAATGAATCCGGAATTAGAAAATGCTCATTAACTCATTGAGGTTACATTTATAAAGGTAAATAGAATAACAATATTTTATGTATGTATGTATATTTTTATTTAATTGTAAATAATATAATATTCCTACATGTAGTATGCAACTCTTTTGAAAAGTCTTTTTAAGTTTTTGAAGGGAAAAACAAAAAAAAAAAGTTAACAGAGGGAAAATGTAAATTGGGGTATTAAAAAAATCTTTGTAGGAACTGGGTTTATAGGATGAGTAGACACTGTTAGAATGCGAAATTACCCAAAACAATATATTGTTCAAGGATACAAAAACACTTAGTCGAAGTAAGGGATGGAGGGTAATAAAAACCAAGTATTGTTAAACGCAGGTGAACCGACGCAGCGTGGGTACAGCAATAAAAATTGCGGCGAACGTGACTAAAGTCACGCCGGCAAATTGCACCATAAGGGATGTATCACCTTAGGCGGGCAGTCTTCCCATATTCTCGGCCGGGAGAACTGGCTCCTTAAAGACGAGATTTTATTTTCAATTAGAAAATAGAATCAATGTCGTCTCTAAAAGTATCAAGCAAGCGCTTTATAGATTGTAATTTCGGGGAATATTTAAACTGTGCGCCTCGAGTTTAAGCTTAGTTGATGTGAAAGTATCAAAAAGGGTCCCGCTGGATCTAGAAAAAGTTGATCAATATAATATCGCGTCCAGAGTCCCGGTTTGCCTAGATAATTGGGCATCATCTTGTGGTCAATCATCTACAAGCCTGAACTCCGTCACCCTACGCTGGCATCACAAGCAGTTGGCCGCACTTCACGCCCAAGGACCAGGACCATCCTAAGAGGTAATCACTTACGTGAGGGACCTGAATAATCTACATCAGACAAGCGTCAATTTGGCAGAGAACTTGATTTAATTGTAATTATTTTTGAATAGTCTTATTTATAAGTATTAAAGTAAAATGCTCATTTTCCACTTCTAACACATGCAAGTATCATAAAATATAAATAATAAATTTTCTTATATAAAAATATTCTTTCATTTCATAACCATTGAACCAGTTAGGCTAGATGCCTCCCCCCTGAACATGAAGCCGAGGCACAAAGAAAAAATAACCTAACAATTCTACGTAGGAAGGTTATTCATTTGTCAAGTTTTCGTTTATACGACTTTTCACTATTCTATCAATTTCCACTATGTTGGATGTTATGTTGGGTCTGCAAGGGTTATTCATGAATTCTTTCCCAGTCAATTTTCTTGCCGATTCCAGTTTGTAAAAAACAATGAGTCGTACGAATTACGCAGGTATGAGAATGAAAAATGCTCATATACGACAAGCAAACGACCGACACGAGAAGCGAACTGGCCGAACGGATTTCAATAAATTTTAGACGTAAATCGCAGGAAAGGCAAACGTAAAATAGGATTTTTAATGTACTGAAATGACACGAGACTGCAGAAATAACACGTGAATTCCGAGCATGTAAAATCGGGATTCCGCTGTATATTAAATTACATCGCATATCAATTAGCGTTAGGTAAAGAAATTATAATTTCAGAAGAAAATAATAAACACACGAAAAATGATCAGTTATTAAAATTGATACAACATATTGTCATGTATATTATTTCGCCACAGTCAATAGACTCGTGTTTTAAATTCTTTGATCCTAATTAATAAATCTTCGTACCATTACGATATAAATAATCAAGAATTTTGTAAAGGAAAAATTAATTTTATAACCATTTTTAAATATCTTCAAAATTGATTGCAAATATTAATATTACGCGCAATTTCATCATACAATTTGAAGTACTTTCTAAAAATAGACTATTCAAGGGCACACGTGCTGTTTCAACAAAACCAGGATGAGCGCGTCACGAGTTTCGGCTGTACAGAAATCCCTGCATACTCCTCCCTATTTCTAAGGTGTTGTGTAGTTATCGTTTTTCCCCCACCCTAAAATTGCTGAACGCCGTTGCTAGAATGGCTATATAAACGACCCCCACTTAGTTTCTCCAGCAGAAAAAAAATCAACATCTATACCATCTATAGGCGCGCGTCCGAGAATTTATCGATTTACGATCTTTCCCGGTCATTTCTTGTAAAACGTATCAGTCGCGGTAAAACGATTTATTTCGAGAATAATCTTTAACAGTTGTAATATTATTAGGATTAATAATTAAATATTAATTAAAATTAAAATATTACAGACCTATGTTCTGAATAATTACAACTTCACAATAAGAATGTGCTCTCCTAATAATATAGTTGTATCAATGTGTGTGTCTGCTATCAGTTTACTCAAAGGTATTTGAGATTCTGTAAAAATAAGGTAGATGGTTCTTTCAAATAATGGAACAATGAAATGTATTAATATCAAAAAGGTAACATATAGGTTCGAAAATTGTCGCTAAAAAAACATTGTCGCTGCAGCATAGTTGGATAATGTACCTTTCTCGGTTAGGAAAGAGATCCAGGTTCGAATCCCGGTGGCGCAACAACAATATTTTTCGATAAAATTGATTTTATATGTATATCTTTCTAATTAATATATTTAATTCATATTTTAGTTGTAATATTGATATCTATGTGAGATAATAATTTGCTCGGCATGTCACAGTGAACTTTTCCAAAATCTCAAAATATTGACCTCAATCTATCGCGTTTGTAATACACAAAACCGGATAAGAATTTTACCATATTAGATTATCAAGAAATTTTACATTCGTTTGAACAAATTTGACGTCGTATTTTGTGAACACCGCCGTAATATCTAGATCCTAGGTACATTTTCTACTACTTTCTCCATCGCCTAACTGCTCCGGAAGACCTCGCATTCACCAAGATGTCATCCCCTACGACTTCCATCAGCTTCATTCAGGAAGATCGCCTCTGCCCACCTGACGGCTCCAGGCTGCGCGTGTCATTAGATACGCCGTCACCATGTTCCTCATTTAAAAACGAAGGTACCGTGCGCCCTCCAGTGTTCCGAATTTATATAAACCTACAACTCTTCGAAATTTATATTCGGAACATTTCCGCTCTCGCCGAAGGTGATCCCTCCAGTTTTCTCCGTTTGAAACTCAACTGACAATGTAAAGTTATCCTCGACCACCGTATAGACTATAATAACCTCAAATTACTCCATCAAACTTTATTTGCTTTGCAATACATTTCATTTCTATCGTAAACCTTGGTTGTGTATAAATGTTTGTCACTTTACTTTTACATAAAATTTTATTATTAAGATTATTCATAAACCGGAGCACTTACCGCCGAGCAAGTTCCGATCAAACTTGCCCACGTAATAAAATCATACCCGACCAGCTCTAGTTAAATAAACATCTCGTTTCGTTATTTCTTGATAAGACAAGTCACAATTTATTAAAATAATTAGACTCGGTCGTGTATGATCTTAATATCCATTCAGCGTCTCCACAATATCCATGTAGAGAATTAATCTTGTGCAAATCAGTAATCGATCATGAGAAGTTAGAAAAAAGTTATTACTCTACCTAGATACATTATAATTTGTCAAGTGTGATGTGACGGCCTCGATACCGCACACGCAGAAGCACAAGTCTTTTTATTGTATTTTATATATTGCGATATGTGATCTTCCCATGTAAACCTTTTATCTTATTTTTCGTCACCACTACATTTCACTTTTATATTGTCTTTGTTCTGTTCATAACTTTTTAACTGAATATATGTCATTCCGTACTAAATATACCCTGACCGTAGAAGCATATATTGAGTCGAACCTCGATCAAACCTCGGGACGAAAGATAAGTGTTCTATCCGCAGAGCTGGCATCTTCATCTTCAACATCAACTTCAAAGGTAGGATTTCGAGAACCTAATCAAGGTCTTTTTACTGTTAATAACGTACATTGATATTATTTAAAAACAACTAAAGAAGTTTTCGTTACAATATTCTGCACTTACTCAACGAAATGTAGCAAGACTAGTTGCAACCTTCACCATTACTCTATAAATTATTTTGTGTTCCTGCCAAATTTGTTTGTGGATGTTTAAAATCCCACCGACTTCTTATATTTTGTATGTAAGATATTTATATTTACGTAAATATGGAATGTTTGAACAATTAACCGGGCTTCGTATCAGAGATACCCTCGCCATTCCCACTTAGTTGTGATTCTCAGTGTCTCCGTCTGTCATGCGCTTTTCGGTGGGAGAATAGTCCAATTCCTTGCCACACACGTCACATAAAGCGGTCTTGTTGCGCCGACTGGTTCCGCGGCTCGCTGCTCATTTCTAGCTCGCCGACACCGTCAGCCCGAGAGCGGATGATACTCCTCCAACTCCATCCGTCTGCTCCCAGTTCTCGGGTGTTCCATACAGATTCAGCGTTTCCCGGAGGCAGCCCTTGTATCGCCTCTTCGGTTCGGAAATCAATGATCCGCCACCGTAACTAGATGAACGCCTCTAATCGACTGACGTGTCGGAGGATAAAGGAAGAAAGATTCCTTTCCTAATTCCTATCCTACCATATCCCGTGCCAAGATTGCGATAACCAGTCCCTTTAGCGGAATTCCAACTTTATCTTTCCCAATTTCATTTCATAACGGTATCCAATAGAGATGAGCGATACAGTAACTTTTTAATATTTCGGATCTTGTTACTAATATTGAAAAGTAGCAGTTAAATCTTACATGCTATTTTGGTAGCAGCGATTTCGCGCCCACGATGATCTGCGCCGATAATTCGTCACGCTGGCGTGTACAGTGCGCACGAGCTAACCACTCTGTACAGTGACTGTAAATTTAAAATAGATATGTAAATAAATATGTTTTACCAATGATACGAATCTTTAAGACAAAATAAAAGATATCAAACAATTTTAAATAAACAAAACAATATTAAAACCATTCTGTGTACAGATTAAACACGTTCGAATGGTAGTAACAAACATATATAAATTTATAACAATATTTAAAAAAAGTCAACGTGCAGCCGTAATATATTGAACACTAAATTATTGCATACTACTTATTACAACTGCCATCTGTCGGCGTTTACTGTCAATAAATTTCCAAATCGAAACAAATGTCACGGTTGGTCTAGAAGTTTCGACTTTTTTGGCAATTTATTGACGTCGAATGCCGATAGATGGCAGTTATAAATCGCAATAGTACATTTAAAAATGTCGTCGGTAGCAGCTACTCTTGTATTTAAGTAGCTGCTACCAACTGTTACCTGTAAATATCGATACGATATCACCGACATCGATATATCGCTCAACTGTTCAACACTGTTGAACAAATTTAGAAATGCAAGATTGACAAATTGTGTCCTTGTGACAACATTTGACATTTACACCAAACTGAGATATTTAGTTATTGAGTATTTCTCTACAATCTATAAACATTAATTTTTAGATTTCTTCGAAAGTTTGGCGTTCTATCCTATCCCCGCAAGGAAACAGCATGACGGCAAAGTAGTTTTTTTTATTTGATCTTAGAAATAAATCGTTTTAAGATTTAAATTAAAATATTGCTATGGAGAAACATCAACATTTACTTCGAGAGAACAATTTAAATTAATTATAGTCTGAAAAATTAATACACGAGGTGCGAAACACAGAATTTATTATTTCCATAACTTATTAAGAAAAATAATATTCATATGACGTCATCGATGAGATAGTTGCTCTACCGCGTACCTATTTTTGCCGTAGATACCAAAATAGTTTACAATGGAAGCAGTGGCGTAGCAACAAATTGTCGCCCCCCCTGGTCCGGCACTATACTGGGTTCCTACCCCCCTCCACTTTTATTTGTATATATTTGTACCGTATATTTTCTTTTAGTTGTAAAAAATATAATATTCTTAGATCATGCAACACTAACATAAAAAAATGAGTATATTATATATCAATTGGCATTAGGTAAAGAGATTATAAATACAAAAGAAAATAAACATTTGCTGGCAGTTCATTGAACAATTTGAAACCTTTATATCAACCTTTATAAATTGTTTTGTGTTCCTGTCAGATTTGTTTATCGAAGCCTAAAATCCCACCGACTTCTCGTAAAGATATTTTATATTTTTATTCATGTATGGTGGCAATAATCGATTTTAAATTTGGTATATCAATACTAGAAAATTTTGTATAATTTTTTGTTTAACCGTCATTAATTTAAGTTGTTTTAACATTTAACTTATTCTTGTACATCTATTACATTTTAAAATAGTGCTGATTTGAATTATCAGAATTTTTGTATACTAGTGTAAATAAATAAAACTTATGAACTTACAGTATTCTTAATTAGTAGAAAATTTTGTCCTTGCAAACCTTTTGCTTTGTTGAGAAATGTACTCGAATTTAATGAAATCAATACTTACCGATCGAAATACGTGCTCTCAACAAGACGTGTCACATAATAAGACCGCGCCACATAACAAGATGGGGGACATATAACAAGGCCAGTCATAGCGGATCTGCGTGAATTATCCGAGGTAAGTGTGTACAAAACAAATTCACGCAATACGGACGAGCTAAAGGTACATATAGAGCCGTTACTGAAGCAACACATCGTGAATGAACGTAGGGAGACATCTGTGGAGATCTATCGTCTTCACTCTTGTCATTACCGCCCGGCGATACAGAACGCACCCTGCAACTACTGGTGCACGAAACGAAACGTAAACACATTCAGTACCGACGTCACGCAACAACACGATCGCGGCCAGCGACGGTCGGGAAAGGCGTCTCATGAGCGCCACTTTATCTACCGCCACTTTACCATTACCTTCAAAAACTATTCACGTAGCAACTACTTTCGTTAGCTTAACTTCTCCATATTTGTAAACTCTGCCTAATAATAAATCAAGTGTTAACCGTAAGCAGTTCGTAGTTTTCATAACCTGCTCCGGCGACATACACCACATGTACAAAATATATCCCGAGTGATGGATGAACATTGAGACATAGACTACTCTCAAATTAATAATCACATCTCACGATTTCAAATATAACCTGCAATTTTTTTCTTATTGGAGTCTACACACACTCACACCCAGTCAAAACTTCAATCAATAGTTCCGATTCCTCATCACCCCGTGCACATTAAATAAATAATTTTATAACACAAATATTTGGTTAAAATTGTAATATATTTATTTATTAAACAGAAAAACAGCAATTTAAAAAAAATAAGAAACAAGGCAGATAATCATATTTTTTATTGTAGCAATTTTCGTGCCTAATAATAAATATTATTTATATAATAAATTATATAAATATTTTTTAATGTAGGATTAATGATGTGGATATGCTCTTGAGATGTAGGTTTCACGAAAATGGCGCTACATAAATAGTTTTATTATTATTAGTTAAATTAGGCCCATGCCTGATAGTTGTAAACTAGTAGATTCAGTAGTTAAGTAGCCCTTTTTACTTAAAACACGCATGGTAAAAAATTAGGGGCAAGTCGGCTTTACGTCGAAGGATCTTTTTAAAAATGTCCCAAGGGAACCGACGCCTGGTTCAGTTGAATAACGTTGTATCTCAACAGAGCAGGACTTGCCCAAAATTGATTTTATCACCTATCATACCACACACGAAATGTTTTAAATATTAGTTTTGCTTTAATTATTACAAAAAATATAAAAATGTAATTTAAATAAAATATCTATGTTTATTGAAAGTTTAATTAATTTCATTGAATTATTTATACCTAAAAACCACCGGATCCTAAGTACCTAACAGTTTCCTAGATATTCGAGTGAAATTTCCAAGTTTCAAATTTCCAATCGTCGTAAACATCATCATCAGAGTCTTTCGCGTTGCCTCCCACGGTTACTGAATCACCCCCAGTAGTGATACTATGACCGCGTCTGGCATGAAAGCCTCCAACGCCTACGCCGTTCCAATCGTAGTAACTGTCACCATTGTCGTCTTTCGCGTTGCCTCCCACAGTAACTGAATCACCCCCAGTAGTGATACTATGACCGTGTCTGGCATGAAAGCCTCCAACGCCTACGCCGTTCCAATCGTAGTAATTGTCACCATTGTTGTCTTTTGCATTGCCTCCCACAGTAACTGAATCACCCCCAGTAGTGATACTATGACCGCGTCTGCCAAAAATGCCCCCACCAAGGGATCCACTAACCCCTAAAGATCCTCCGATACTTCCAGCGCCTGCAACACCTCCGAGGAGTCCGCCGCCTCCGAGAATTCCCCCTCCAATGCCTCCAGCCGCTCCAACGGCTCCGCTGACTCCGAGGCCTCCTCCGATGGCTCCACCGCCTAAGAGCCTTGTCTTGAAATTATTTTGTCTTTCAATACCGGTTATATAGTCTTCATAGTCTCCATCGTATTCATTATATTCATAGTCATAATCGTCTCCGTAGGGTCCATAATCGTTGTAGTCTCTCACGTTTTTTTTTATCCTTTCTATCCCACTATCCGTTATTTTAACTACCTGAAATAAACACATTTAACTAAAATGAAAAAAACAGTTATTTTTATATTTAATATACGACGTAATGGAAGAACGTTTGTAGGCAGATTGAATTTACGACGTAAGGACGTTTGTAGGCAGATTGAATTTATGACGTAATGTGAATGCACAAATTTTGTTGAACATTCTTAAAAGTACAATATGATAATCTCAATGATTTAGTTGAGACACATTGCAATATCACGTTAACGAATTGAAATTTTAATCTGGAGATCAGCTTGACAATGCACGACGTTCGATCTGACAGCAAGATTTGAAACAAAGTGCCCATAAACGCCATATATCCCTATAACTATCGATTCTAAAATAAGATATCATTAAATGTTAACTTTAGTACAAGGCATTAGTTATATAAACATTTATTCCGTTTAAATTGCTGCTGGGAAGATTAAAAATCACCTAACTAACGAACAACGGTGACATTTGATGTTTGACGTACGACAAGAGAGAAGTGAGGCGCGAAACGGCTATTCTCTGAGACAACTGCGAAAGCAGAGTTGTTTCTAAAGAATCTCGTGGAAGCAAAATCATTATCACAGAGGTTGTTTCAAGTCAAGACCATAATAGAAGTTGTCGCTTAAAGGTGCTATATCATTTGATACAGAATTGTTGTTTTTGTAAAATAGATTGTATTTAAAAATCATCGTATGCCATTCAAATTCTCCCGCGTGCCATAGGTTTGATTAGGCTAAATTATAAGAATAAGGAAATAAATATCTTAAGAGTCTCACCTTAGCGAAAGCTTCGCCACAAAGGGCGACTCCAAGGAATATCGCCAAAAACTTCATTTTCCGATGGAGACCTCCAGATATATGTATTTTTCAATCAGCCCCAATACCTTTTATACTTGCAAATGCGCAATTCCTTCAATTTTCCGGTTGTCAAAAAACACTTTGATTTATCAATATAATTATATTGATATCGATCCAATCACAGAAGATACACTTTTATTGGTTGAGAACGTTACATAAAAGTACAATCATATTTTGTTAACGACTATTTTCCAGTACGTACTGGAATCTATATTTTATATTTGTAAATATCTTTTAATAAATGTAAGACCATCAATCGTTGGATAGTGATGGGCGTAAAAGTAGTTTCAAAATAACAACAGTGAAACTGATACGGGAGCAACATCCTCTAAAACTGTTACAGGGAAGTATTACAAAATTTTGATTCCACTATATATATATACATAGTGTATATATATAGGAGAAGGGTTTGGAACATTAGTTGCGGAACTAGGAGCATTCATTCTACACACATTCTTGGTTGAAATATACATTTCATAATTTATGACACTTCGAAAATTAAATTTTCATATAAACAAAACGTCACATCGGCGCAAGGCTTACTGTGACAAGATAGAAATACTGGTGGAACTACTCCTCAGCTTAGCCCTTCGTGGCGTCCGTTCATTTGACGTGAATTTAATGCCATTTTTCAATTTGTACAGTTTGATGTTAACCAAGCCGGCAGTACAGTTTGTTAACTTATTTATACGAAATGTTACTGCGTTTAGATTTCAAACGGGCACAAATACATAACTAATTTAAACTATTCATTAATCAAATATTGTAACGAGAAACAGGCACGGCAATAATAATAGTGTGTGCACAGACCAGTAAATGAATAGACATGAAATAAAGTATACATATATATAGAGGGGGTTTGGAACATTATTTGGGGGACGAGGGGCATTCTACATACATTCTTGGTTGAAACATAAATCCATTAGATTATGACACATTTATGCAGCGGTAAAAGTATTTACTCTTCGAAAATTAAATCTTTGTGTAAACAAGACGTATTTTTTACATTAATGCGTATTATATTGTTAGAATTTAATTTTTTCCTTTCCACCGAGTCATGTATTTGAACAAAGTTGCGGAGCTATTTAATTGCGCGAGTGGTACCAAAACGATCACGCGAATGACGCCAAATTGTAAATATTGAAACAAAGAATTTGCGTTAGTTCCGGTGGTATTCCAGTACTGATTTTTTTTTTATTTCATTACGAGATATGAGTACATGTGTATTACATCATATATAATATTTATACGCAAAAATAAAATGTTCTTCTTGACAACGAAGACATCAGTGATTTTATTTACTTGCAAGTTCTTGTTTCATGAAATGGTGGGTAGTGAAAGAGCTGAGGGCGATGGAGTAGGTCGATTGCCCAACGTTGTACCTTCCCAATAACCTTATTAGGTATACCATATACAAAAAATAGTAATATCTAAAAATGTAATATTCGTTTGCTTTATTTTATAAACATTATAAAAATGTTGTCTAAATAAAACATCCGATTCTTTTGTTCTAATTATTTATAAATAGACCCTCGACACTCCACACAGTTTGCTCAGTATCCTACAACTCTGGGATCTCCACCACCCACACTACTTTTTTTTACCTCCGCCACCCCCACCACCCCCTCCACCACCACCACTTCCGGTGTCGGTAGCGGTCGTACCGGTAGTCGGTACGACTCCAAAAATTCCTCCAATTCCTCCAATTCCTCCAATTCCCCCAATTCCTCCAATTCCTCCAATTCCTCCAACTCCTCCAATTCCTCCAATTCCTCCAATTCCTCCAATTCCTCCAATACCTCCAATACTTCCAGCCGCTCCAAGAGATCCAGTCACTTCAAAGACTCCTCCGATGCCTCCACCACCTAAGAGACACCTTTCCTTGAATTTTTTTCCTCCTTTAATTGTGGATTTCTGGTCTCCATAGCCTTCATATTCTCCATAGCCTCCATATTCTCCGTAGCCATCATCGTTTCCATAACCATCATAGTCTTTCACGTTATTTTCTCCGTTTCTTAAGCTCTCCAACGTATCTTTCCATTCTAGTTCACCGGTAATACGATCGTCGTCTTGTACCCCAATCCGGTAATCAGTTATTTGACCAATCTGAAATAAGCCGTAATAAAGTTGTTTAATGATAACAGGTTCTTTTATTTGCAGAGAATTAATATATATAATATGATGTTGAAAACCTTTTTAATCAAGCATTGCATTTATGATGTAATCGAAAAATATTAGGGGGCAGGGATTGAACGTACGATGTAATGGAAAAATGTTTCTAGGCAGGGATTGAATAAACATTATAATGGAAAAAGGTTTCTAAGGTTGGATTAAATATACAATGTAACAGAAGAAGGTTTCTAGCAGCGACTGAATAACTTTAATATTAATTTTAATAAATTTTTTTTTTTTGATAGTTGCACCGCACACGTGACCATCATCATTTACACTTATTGTGGCAAAATAGTTGCCACTTTTTTGACATATCGTTAACCTATTGTGGCCTCTTTAAATACTTTGATAGTTGTAACATTGTATGTAACAATAGCGTTAGAATTAATTTGGACACCGTAATAACAGCGTTAGAATTAATTTGGAAACCATAATAATAGCGTCAGAATTAATGTGGACACCATAATAATAGCGTTAGAATTCATTTGGACACCATAATAATACAATACATATTATAATTTGACAGATGATGGCTAATTTCGTAATATTCGAATAGAAAAATTGCACACACCTGGTCCATATATTTTTGAGTCATTTGAACTATCAAATCCTAAAAAAATACAGTTATTTTATGAATAAATTAGATTAGCAGAGGCGTACCTTTTTAGTCACACATTTTTTTTTGAAAATGTGCCGCTTGCCATATAAAAAAATCATTTCATACTTACGAATTTACACCAATTCGTACAAGCGATTAACAAAAAATATAGAAATCGAAATGAAAAATTAATTAATTTTCCTCAACACTTTTAAAGTCATTTATTAAATCAATTTTTTTCCATGTCTGTATGCATAAGTAAATTTTTTGTTATTTTTCAAGTTGTTGAATTTATACAAATTTTGTTGAAAAATATTTAATGTTATGCTATTAAAGTAGTTGCAGATGTGGTCGCCTAAAATATACTTTTTATATTTGCATTAAAAAAATGTCTTCGTGAAATAGATTTCTATTTAAATATCGTCGCACGCCACTGAAATTTTCCCGCGTGCCTCCATGGGCACGAATTTACCGACTATAATTCAAAATATTCCAAATCCAGCCGTTGCTAATGTAGATGTTCTATTATTAGATTTGTTGCTTTTAATTTTTCACCTTATTAAATATTGTTCGAAATGATAAATATTTGTTATTACAATTATTGATTGTTGATACGGTATTCGTTAACAATAACAGTCGTCGATTGTAATTCATTAATTTATTTAGTATTTAAAAAAAATCTTTTTAGTTAAATGGATTTTTATTTAAAATGAAATTGTCCCGCGTGTCATAGATCTATAAATCCACCAACTGTACTTCAAAATATTCAAAATCTATGCATTCGTACATTTTCATATGTAAATTTGTTGTCATTAGATGTTTGTATATTACATTTTGTTGTTTCTTCAAGGTATGCATAATATCTTGTGAAAACAGTTCAAAATGAGCGTTATTTGTTATTATTGTTAGTACCGTATAGTGGTGGTGGGTATATCATTATGTGACTGTGATTGGTAACTCGAGAATTACGAATAATCAGTTACCAATCATCATTACAATCGAACAAAATTAAAGTCAACGGATTAACCTTCACTAGTGTGGTGTTCGTTGCGAAAATAGCCTATTGGTCTAGTGGTTACGACGCTGGCCTAGTGGTCTAGTGGCCTAGGGGGTTCGCGCATCGTTCCAGGAGACCAGCAAGTTTAACTTAGTTTGAAAATAGTAAGAAAATTGATGTTACATATATTCCGCGTACGCATCTCTATTTTGTATATATAATATAAATAAAAATTGTCGGTTGAAGAATATTTTGTAGTTTTTTTAAGTCTTGCGTTAATAAAATAGATTTTTATTTTAAATCGTTGCGTGCCACGATGGGCATGCGTGCCGTAGGTGAGTGTTAGATTATGAGAACAAAAAAAAAACAAATGTGTTATTACGCTCACCCCTGCGAAAGATTCACCGCAAAGAGCGATTCCAAGGAAAACCGTCAAGAACTTCATTTTCTAATAAAATTTTTCAGATATGTGCGTTCATCAATCGTCCTTAAATCCTTTTATATTCCGAATCATCTTGTCGTTGCGTTCTCTTTCAATTTTCCGGTTGTCAAAAAACACTTTGATTTATCGATCCAATTGTACTGTGTTACGCAAAAGATACAAGTATCAATTTTATTAGTGCAGAAGGAAACATAAAGTTAAATAATATTTTGCCAACGAGAATTTTTCAGTACCAGAATATTCTAATATACTCTATATATAATATTATATCGTATATATTTATATAGGCGTAGATGTTCTTAATGACTACGAAGAGGTGCAAAGTTGAGGTCCAAAGAAGAATATGGGCAAGTGTGGTCCAAGAACCAAAATATTTTTTAAAAAACTTTCACTTATCATAAAAATAGTTGATATGAACAGAACACGTTTAAAAAAACATCAAAAAAATCTTAGTAAACAGAATATTTTTTGTGTAAAAAAGCAGTAATATATTTTATATACATTATGTTTATTTCTTTTATAACGACTATTTTAGTAGTAATAATTAGTATTTTGTATCGTATATATGCATAAATAAATAAATGCGAAGGTCAAAAAAAAAACTTTAATGATTTGATTAATACTAAATAAATTTTAACAAATTTTACACTATTTATTATTTATTAAAAGTATTTTAATTAAATTATTAAAATGGAATTCCATCAAGAATTAACAGTTTAGAAATTAGAAATAATACAAATTTAATGAATTGTATTTTATTTTTAAATTTTATATCAATGGTCAAAATTTTATTTTATTTGACAAATATAATAATTTGCAATAATCAATGACAAAAAATATGAGTATATTGAAAAATATTCTGGTATACGAGTATATCACTCATTTTTAAATTATGACATAACACCAATACCTGACATAACCCCTGATGCTGTGATCCATTTCTTTCATTAAACACCTTAGGTCGCGCCCCTCTCCACCAAAAAATTTCACCATAAAGAAATCTCATAAAAATACTCATTATACTCATCATACTCATTACCACGGTGACTACATATTTTATTGAGTGATTTGATTTGACACGTGAAATAAATTCACACGTTCGAAAAGTCACAAATTCACATGATCAAACGTTGAAATGTATCCTTTCACGTTCCGGTAG
The DNA here is from genome assembly GCA_031772225.1 of Eubasilissa splendida. Lineage (NCBI taxonomy): Eukaryota > Metazoa > Arthropoda > Insecta > Trichoptera > Phryganeidae > Eubasilissa > Eubasilissa splendida. Next base: position 22,298,786 of record CM062863.1, read on the forward strand.
GTAGGTAGGTAAAATATTTATTTGTGAATTTAGTACGTACACGGTACTCTACTAAGAATTTGAAGTTAACAAATAATACATACACAAAGTATAGTGAAAAATCAATGTAATAAAATTTAATTCCATTCTTCCTACCCAGTGAACTGTACACATTACAAACATTAACGCGATGTTTACACATAACCGACATAATTTACACAGGTATGATATACAAATATTTTAAATGTAATATTTAAAAATCAAAAGCAAAATAATAACCACGCACTTTCACATGATAAAATTGTCAGCAGAATTGTTTGACTTCTGTTGTAACGCTATACGGGCGGACAGACGGACGGACGGGAGGAAATTTTATAACACGACAAATTTTAACAACAGAATTTTAGGTATCAAAATAATTTATGCGTACTGATTAATTTGAAATTGAATCAATTTAACAACAGCTATTTGCTATTCCAATGCAATTCCATCGGATCAAGATTGTGAACAAGTTTCTGGACAAGAATGTGAACAACGTATTATTGAGAATTGCGAATGAAATGTGTTAATACTCCGGTACCAGGAACTACTCGTCAGCGAAATATTACATAATTTCATCATCTCGAGCCAATAATGGAGTTACATGTATTTTTCGCATAACACTGTACACGCGGATTGATAAGTCCGAAGTGGTTTTTGACAACCGGAAAATTGAAAATTGAATATTGTGTAACTGCAAAGCCGGCGGTATAAAATGAGCTGGAAAATTGACAGACAAACGTGGACATCCATGTTTTTTATAATAATAAAAAATGAAGTTCTTGGCTGCGCTGTTCGGAGTCGCCCTTTGCGGCCAAATTTCTGCAGAGGTGAGTCTGTTCACAAATGTAACTCAAATGCAGACGGCGGAGACATCTGAACATAGTGAAAAATTAGTTAATTTACTAATTCGACTAATTTTATTTCATTTCATTTACTTACTTACTTACTTACCATCACGCCGTTTCCCAGCAGGGGTAGGCAGAGAGGATAGAGCACCACACTCTTCTGCCATGACAGACAATTCTCGCCTTATTCACATTCGTACATGTTCTCATACAAGCTCGCTTCTGACAGGACCATCCTCTTAGTATATGGTTTATTTAACATAGGTAATATATCGCACACCTAGATTAAAATTAAGACAAATCAAAAAAAGTAATTTTTCAGTAGACAATTTTTTTTTTCTTCTCATATTTTCATTACTAAGTCATGAAACTAAACGACATTTTAGATCATTAATGTATCATAAAATTGTTCGAAAACTGGGGCTAAAGTTAGTTGCGTACATGACAGAGTATCCGAATACACTAAAATTATTGTTTTTTTGAGTCTCAGCTTTGATCTAGATGTGCGATATATGTAGCAAATCATTATATTTGTTTAAATTTAAAAAAAAAGGAATTCCTAATTTCCAAAAAGTTTCTTACTCTACTTCTTAGAAAGGGATAGAAAATAAACGTCTTCTTCTTCGTTGCCTATTAATTAAATTATATTACATAGCAACGAACTTTGTTGCGAAGCGAATCTTCCAAATACAAGCACGAACTTAATGGACGGTAATAACTGAATTAAAATAAATTATTACACTTTAAGTAATTCAAAATTTATACTACCGTATCGCAGAAGACTCATTGTAAATTATAAATGTATAAAAAGCATACGGTTTTCAGAAGCGTTTAGATATTTATAAATTTTGTACGGTTAAAAGAAAGAAACCACCAAAATGTTGAACGTCAATTTTTATAGATGAATAGAATGCGGATTTTGGCCGTGCGCAGATCCAAAATCATCTTTATTAGTACATATGTACCATGTCATATCAAACAGCATATCAAATGTTCAAAAATCTTATCGTATTAAATACAAATTTAGTACCATTATATTTAAAAAATGATTAATTAAAATTAAATTTATCCAACTTAACGATAATACTAAACGTGAATTATTTTAAAAGACGTCAATAATGTTTTTTTTAAATCTAATTAAATAAATATTTTTTCATTAATTTTATGGATATCTCATTTTATTTGTGAAGTTGGTATTTTTTAGAACACATTCACTTGACATTAAAACAAATTTGATGAATTACAAATAACTATAAAAAAAATTTTTGTCGAAAAATTGATTTTATAATGAAAAACAATTGGTAGTGTACTTCCCCGGATTGGAAATAAAGATCCAGGTTCGAATCCCGGTAGCGCAAAAACAATATTTTTCGACAAAATTGATTTTATATGTTTATATTTATAATTAATACGTAAAATTAATATTTAAAACATCACAGACCTATGTTCTGAATAATCACAACTTCACAATAAGAATGTGTCTTGTTAGTGCGACATCTATTTATCACCATCTTTTTAATTACAATATTTCTCAAAAACCTTTGAGTAGAACTTGCTAGGTGGTGCCAGGACTTCCAGTTCATTTTTTTTTTTTAACATAAATCATTTAGTGTAAGAAATCATATTCATTTTAATATAATTAGTTTCAACCGGAATAGATAGATGTCTCACTAATGAGATAATATTTTTAGATAGAATCTGATGATATTGCGTAGTGTCACTCTTCTTTTTTTAATGGGTGTCCAGCGAAAATTTTCAAGTTTAATATTAAATAAAAAAAAACTACAATGTTATTTTCATATTTTATTTATAAAAAATGGAGTTTAATGATGCTAATTTAACGTTTAATAAACAATATCGTCTAAATGCCGTCCATTTCTCTCAAGACACTCTTGCAATCGTACTCTTAAATTTGCGAACACGCGAGAACAAAGCGTAGGTTCAATAGCAGCAACTTCACGGCGGATATTTTCTTGCAGAGCCTGAATTGTTGGAAGATTGTTGCTGTAAACTCTCGACTTAAGGTATTACCACAAAAAAAAGTTGCACGGTAACCGAGGTGCCCAAGGTATGTCTCCGTACTTGCAGATTAATTTGAAACTCATTGAAACTCTAGTTGTGTGTGGAGTGCCTCCGTTTTGCTGAAATTGTGTTATGTTGTTGATCCCGGGAAACAGCTGCGGTTGCGGTACCAAAAACTCGTCGATCATTCGGCAGTACACGTCAGCAGTGACTGTCTGGTTAAAAAAATAAGGGTCAATTATCCCTAGGGCAGAAATTGCACACCACACTATCGTTTTTGGAGAATGCAAACGTTTTTGATGGCGTTCCTTTGGGTTGTCGGGGCACCAGTATCTCATGTTATGTTTATTAATATAGCCATCGATATGAAAATGTGCTTCGTCAGTAAACAATATGTTTTCAATCGTTCGTGCTGTTCCAAAACGTTCCAGAATCGTTCTCGCTAAGGTTTCACGTAAATTATAGACATTTTCGTTGAGAAACTGCACGATTTACAGTTAGTATGGGTGAAACTGTAGTTTCTTTTTCAAAATAACGTGAACTGTTGAATTTTTTATTCCAGTAAAAGTTGCAATCTTCCTTATCGATTTACGCGGATTGCGCATAATTTCACGTCGAACTTGAGCCAGATGTTCTGGCGTCGCTGCTGACGTTGATGGTCCCGGAGGAGTTTTGTTGACCATTGTTTTAAGAAATTCGTTTACCTTGTTTTAAATATTATTTCCATTATATTACATGTATATTAGACTTTTTTCTTTGTTATTGACTTTTTTTATATACTCTCGGTACTTAGTTTATTTTTAAAAAAAGGTTACATAATATCCATGACTTGATGAGAAGAACACTGTATGCAAAGCAAAACTAAATGGTTTAAAATTAAATCATTTTATTTTGATTTTTCTCAGTTGGCTGAAGCAACATTTGGTGATGTTAAGAAAGTGTACAACGATGGCACATTTGATAGTTCTAGAGAAGACTATGGAGGGTGGAAAGACATCGCAAAAGAGAAATCAAGAGATATCGGATACTATGAAGGAGAGGATTTTGACACAGGAAATTTAGGAATACTCGGACACAATGTAGGCGATGCAAGTTTGGAAGGCATTGGAGGAGTGCGAAGAGATTTAATAAAGATTGAACGTAGTGCTGGAAAGGGTAATGTATACGATTATTATAACAAGTTTAACAAACAATTTAATCCCAACGTAAATAGGGGAATAAATCGCAATAAACACTTTGGAGGAACTCCCAAAAACGATAGATTCTACTTAGGTAATCTTAGAGAATTGAAGAATCTAGTAAACTTAGCGAATGTAATCGGAAATTGAGTTTAGGCTTTTTTTATTTAGAAATAAAATTGATTTTTATATATTTTTATTATTAAATCTGTATGATAAATTGAAATATCTGAATAATATTCTAATTAAAAGAACATAATGCAGTTGCGTGCACTAGGCATAGATTTATGTCATGCTGCTAATTTATGTATAATATATATAAGAAAGAAATGCATGCTAATTTATTAAGTTAATTTCCATTCTTGAAAAATAACATTCTTCACGATTACATTATTTAGTATTACGATTATTCTTGGGAAACTCTTCAACTTAATGAGCGAAGAATTGAAAATACTATAAAATTATAAAATAAAATATTACCACGTTCAAAATGTATTGAAACGTATACATTCAAGTCCGATTGTTTAGCAATGCGTCTGTTCAAAGTGAGATGAAGAATAAGATGAATATAGTAGAGATCACATACAATGCTTAGTATTACTGTTTGTACCTACCTTCAAGGATATTAGGTTAATTTTGCTCAGTACCTCACCCATCAAGTCTGTTAGTGAAACATATTTGTCTCAGTTTATAATATAATAATAATAATAACCAAGGCTGCCGAGCCATTGAAAAAGAAGAATAAAATACTTTATTAGTTTTAGATTAATTTATGACATGTTGTGTAATTAAATAGCACTGTTGCTGAGGATTTTACCAAAAAAGTAAACAGTACATTCGGTACCCTATCTGCTGCACTAACTTTCTGTGTTATATTATTGAAGTCTGGCCTGACATAGCCCACTTTTAAGGGTGACATTACAGGAATGACTAATTCCGTCGATTCTGATTACATAGAAAAAATAAAAATAGATTTATATAAGTTTGATGGTGAATCTTAAATTTTTCTGTGAAAACTCTGTCTTGCAAGGCGAGATTATTTTAATATATGATGTTATATTAAGAAAATATTTTAAAAACAATTTTTTTTATGGACAATGAATTTTTACTGTAATTTTTACAGAAGTAATAAACTAAAATAGTGGCCTGACCATTGTCATTTCATTTTTAAGCGTATCAACAATTTTTAACTGTTATTTAATCTGCACGTGTCTTTTCTCGTCTCTTCGTGTGATGCCCCAAATTTAAAATGTTTACAATACACTAAGTTTTTAGATCACTTCTGAATCTCATATATCCGAATACACACCAGCCCAGCTTTTATTGTAAAAAACTATTCGGATATACCTCCCGCTATGAAAATTTATTATCCTAGGTAGACATAAATATGTATGTTATACAAATTAAATTAACCAACTAGTTGCTACTGGGATTCGATCCTGAATATTTTCCTATCCAGAGAAATACGTTATCCAATTTCGCCACATTAACATAGTTGGTTCACAACAAATTTTTGAACTTATGTAGCGATTTAAAATTGATACACATGTTATTCCATTTTTAAAAACATTAAACTTTATATTGCGATGAATATACGCTAGAAGACGCCAGAATTTAATCAATTCTTTTTAATTAAATTTAGATACAACTTGTATATTTTTAAGGAGAACACATTATTATTATTATTGCTTTAAAAATGTATGTTATACGTCAAATAGAAAATATATTTATACAAAATAAAATCTTCAAAATAATGAAAACCTGGAAAATATGTTATATTTTGGCCATATCATGAGGCATCCAGAAGAGTACTAGATCCTACGTCTCATAATGAATATAGATTTATAAGCATTAGAAGATATTCTGACTGAAAAAATGATCGCCAACATGATAACGTTTGTAGCTGGAGAAACACTGGATGAAGAAGAGTATTAGTTTGGAACCGTAAGTGATACTTATAACTATGATACTAAAAACAATAAAATATCTAACGAGTACAGTAAATAACGGATACTAACAACTAATTTTAACCAAGATAAAAATAATGATTTCATTTTAAAAACAACTAAATATACGCTGCAGTCGCCAGTTGTCAAACCGTGGTCCACCATTCAAAGAGTCGTATCTCGAATTCATTGAGTTTACGGGAGTCGACAATACATTAATTAATTATGTAGAATTTTTAACTGTTGAAAAATGATGAAAAAAATAATCTTTCCGACTTATTGCTGTCATTTGTAAGAATGACGCATCGAAATAAGAGTGGTTAGGTCAATGTGTTTGTATGTAATATTACTTCATTGGAATAAAATTCAGATATGCCTGTTTGAATGCATTATGGGTCATAACTCAATTTTAACAAAAAAAAAACGCATTTTTGAAAGATGTACGACGATTTTCTACCCACAAAGTGTCTCTAGGCATCCTTGTCTTCAGCTAAAATATCTCCAGTACAAAACCTGGAATTCATCTTCAATAGTCCTCATTCTTGGACGTATCTCACTCATTCTTGGGCAGCGTAGTGGACAAGTTTAAGACCGGGCTTCATTGGAAACCTTCTGGAGGGTCTTAATGTTTTTTATCTTCACAAAAAACAATAGCTGTGAGTAAATAAATTATAAAAAATCAACGTTCGCGATGATGACAATTTCAAATTGGATTGATAAACCTGAGTGCTTTTTAACAGGCATAAAATTGAGAAGTTACGTAACTAACCCAGTATGCGTACTTATAGTATACGATCGGTCTGCGTACGTGTCTTATATACATATTGATCTGGGATCGGTATGTACATAGGACATACGACATTTAAATAATGACTAACCTACGCAGATACTTAGGAGTAAAAGTATTCAATTTTATGACTCAGAAATGGACTTATTTGTTTTCTATTTGAAAAATGTTGTTTCGTAATATTCACCTATTACGTAAATTTAAAAATAATGACCTTTCAGTCTAAGCTTTTACATCAGTTTTTCACTACAAAACATAATTGGAATATTATGTTATATAAATATATAAGACAAGACAACATGAAACGATGATTCAAATAATGAACAAAATATATTTAACAACACACATAAACCAAATAATAGACAGTACAAATAATAAGGGCTACAATAATGCATTTAATATTTTAGTTAATAATAATATTGCACGATAAGCTAAAGTGTTTTTTGATAACCGGAAAATTAAGTATAAATGATTTTGTAACAAGAGACGTATAAAAGAAGCTGAGTCCATAGACAATTGTCCACATCGGGAGTTTTCTTGTTAGCAGATGAAGTTCTCGGTGGCTGTGTTTGGGGTCGCCCTTTGTGGCCATATTTCTGGTGAGGTGAGTACATTTAGTATTTATCTCTCGTAGTATATTCTCAAAGTTGGAACAAGAATTTAATACATAAAAAATAAGACATTTTTGTTGACACGAAAACCTTAATGTTATTTTATAATGATTTAAACTGGCTCATACGATATACATGAGAAACTTAAGTATTATTCACATCACATCGAATTAATACATCTATCGTTCCATGGCTTTCAAATAATGGAACGATAGATGTGTTAATTTGAAAAGTGTAACACATGGGTTCGAAAATATCGTCAAAAGTACTTTCACTGCAGCGTAGTTGGATAATGCACCTTCCCCGGTTTGGAAAGAGATCCAGGTCCGAATCCCGGTAACGCAACAATAATATTTTTACTTTTAAAATTAGCAATATTAACTTTGAGGTTAAAATTCATATTTTTATTTATTATCTTTGTTTTATTAACCACTTAATTGAGTTTAAATACATCTACCGGTTTCGAAAAATACAATTTTCTTCTTCAGGATGTCATAACTAACTAAAACATATATTATTGTTTCTTTACCTGAATCTATTTTTAAAAATAGAATTTAAAAAAAAAACAATTATTTAAAAAAAATTATTAAAGAAACAATAATATATGTTTTAGTTAGTTATGACATCCTGAAGAAGAAAATTATATTTTTCGAAACCGGTAGATGTATTTAAACTCAATTAAGTGGTTAATAAAACAAAGATAATAAATAAAAATAATAATATTTTTCAATAAAATTGATTTTATATGTATATCTTTCTAATTGATACATTTAATTGGTATTTGTAAAATATCTTCAGAATCGAACGTATTTCACATATTTTTAATTACTATGAAATTGACACTTAAACTCGCCAATAATACGGATGCATCGGCTTGGCAATAAGTTGAATTACGCTTACATTTTTCGTTGCAGGAGCACACATGAATTGAAGAAATATTTTTACTCGAATTATACTTAGTTTTTAAAATTATGTAAATTATACCTAAATAATTTTTTTTTATTATTTATGTGAAAGCTCACAAGGGTGTTGATGGTAATAAATAGATAAATAAGTAAATAACATATTAATTTCCTTGTTGAAAATGATCCACAAACAAGCACTTGTGGTACATTCCCGGGAATATTATTTCATTTTTTTTTAGTTAGTGACGGAGGAATCATAAAAATGAATCTCGAGGTAATGAACGAAAACAAATACAAAATTGAACATTTAGATTTAGTTGTATACTGCCTTGATCGAGGAATGTACGCTGTTCCGAAGCCGGCTGGCGTTAAATGATTAAACTAAAGTGGTCTCACATTTACAGTTATTTTATATTAATTATTATTTTTATTTATTCCAGATAGTTCATTTAACGGATGATGCTATTAAGGTAAAAGACGAAGATGGCAATATTGTTGAGTTGAAGGGTCTAGGAAAGCTGAGAGACCTGGAAATCTATGACGGGAATGGATACAGAGGGTTAGTAGGTTATGGAGATACAACAAATTTAAGATACAACGAAGGCGTGGATGCAGAGTTCGGATTATTTGGAAGATCAAACGGCTATGAGGTGTTGGATGGATTTGAACGGTTCAATAAATTAGCAGAATTTAACGACTACGAAGAACTAGAAAAAACAAATGAATTTGGAGGACAAGAGGACTACAAAGATAATCTATTTAAAAGAAGAAGTTCTAACAGTGTAACAGTCGGGGGTAATGCGATAACTATCGGAGGTAACGCAGTGGACGATGAAGATGATTACTATGAAGATGAAGATGAAGATAATTATAACTACGAAGATGACGATAGAGATGATTACTTAGAAGATTATGGTTTTAGACATCATGGAGGATATCGCAAGAAAATTGGAAAAAGTCACGGAAAATATGGAAGAAAAAATAAAAAAAACAGACGAAATGGTGCAAAACGTGGAGGAGGACGCAGGAAATTCCCAGTAGACATCGAAAGAATATTAGAAATATTTGGAGAAAATCGCAGACATTATGGAAGGAAGCGCGGAACTCATAGAAGACATCGTCGACGTTATGATGATAGTCGTAAATACTAATACATTTTGAGAATTGTGTGTCCACGTTTTCATTCATCTCTTCTTCTTTCAGTGCTTGTTCGGTCACGGAAGCAACTTCTAGTATTTTGTACGATTAACGAAAGTTAGCGATCAGGTTGGTTGGAAATAGTCGGGATGTGGAATGTTCCCGAATTTGTTTATTTAATTGTTATTCACCATGATTCTTCAACCAAGATATCCTTCATCTTGCAGGGTCTCTTCTGCTAGCAATTTTGATGAATGATGATGTTGCGTACAAGCACAGATGACTGAAGAATTCGGAATGCGGAAAGAATAGACACTCACCATAATCCAGATTCTGCAAACATCTCCAAAATGTGGACCGTATTTTTATTCACTATTTCGTCAAAAGTCAAAGGTAGACGACGACTAGTTCCGACACTATATAGACGCAAAGTCTCAAATAAATATAATATAGTAATTCTTTCGGTTCACGTATAACCGTACTGGTTCGAGGAACGGGAAGGATGGTGTGCATTATTTTCGTTCAAAATAAAATATTTTTATACACACATAAACAAATGCCTCAAACAAATGAGATGCAGGATCTGATATTTTTATGGACGTCCCATAACATGGCCGAAATATTGGACTTGTTTTAACGATTTTTGTTTCTGTTCGCATCCAAATCATCACAGCGTCATTAGTGATCTCACAGCCCAGCTTATTAGTAGAAGTCGTCTGTACATCCAATTCTCAAAATCCTTATGTTTTAGTATTATTTATTTAAGTGGTGCGAATCAACGGACACCAGCTGGAGTGTCAGTGGATTCCATTTTACATAATCTATTTATCTGACTCAAATCGTGAACTTTTATGTAAATATATAACAAGCCAAAGATGGCACAAATTAACGCAAGTTTAATATATATATATTTATATTTTAATTAATTTTTCAATTGAATAAATACATAATATAACAAGTTTTCTTAGAGAATAATATACCTAAATATAGATCATAAGCAAAAATTTACATTTTAGTTTTTGTCATTCCACGTGTTGTCTTGTGACGTCATATTGCACATAAATCTCAGGATTCTAAAAATAATCTGAATTGTTTTTTCGATTTACATTACATTAAAGACGAACAACGACGGATTTTTATAGGAAGCGCGATATGCTGGAAAAAAAAACAAATACATAACTTATATATATATATATATATATATATCTATTATATATAATACATTTATTTTCATGTACAACAAATTAATCAACGGCAGTACCTAGACATAAATATTTTTAATAAATATAACATTTTTAAATACTAATTAAATGTATTAATTAGAAAGATATACATATATCGAAATATATTATTGTTGCTACCGGGGTTCGAACCTGGATCTCTTCCAATCCGGGGAACGTGCATTAGCCGATTTATAAAAGAATACATATTTTGTTCGAATCCAGGTAGCAACAACAATATTTATCGATAACATTTATATTATCTGTATATCTTTCTTACTTACTTACTTACTTACTTACTTACCATCACGCCGTTTTCCCGCGGGGGTAGGCAGAGAGGATAGGGCGCCACACACTTCTGTCCTGACGCACAATTCTCGCCTCATCCACATTCATACATCTTCTCATACAAGCTCGCCGATTGTTGAGGCTTCTGACAGAACCATCCTCCATTATCTGGTTTACCTGTTATCCTCTATTTCTGGTGCCATCAACGCTTGTGTCATATATCTTTCTTACCATTCTCTCCTCATTCATCCGTTCCATATGATCAAACCACCTAAGTGATCCTTTCTTAATCTTACTCACTATACTAACATCAGCTTTGCATTCTTCCCTTATTTCTTCATTCTTTACTCTGTCATAAATAGATTTGCCACAAATACGCCAAAGTGATCTCATTTCCACTGAATCTTATCATTCTAATTAATACATTTAATTAGTATCTAAAAGGGATTTAGTTTAAAATCCTGATTTCGTTCTGGGAAATAAGTTTTATTTTATAAACCTTTGAGGGTTATTAAAATTGCATATATGTTATGTTATATCGATAGGTAGATATTAATTTCACTGAAAACTATGCACCATCGTACTTGTTCTTAAAACATCACAGACCTATGTTCTGAATATTTACAACTTCACAATAAGAAGGTGTTCTCCTTAATAATACATTTTTTAATATAAATTACACGAGAAAGATATTTAAAATAAAATCAATTTATCGGAAAAATATTTTTGTTGCTACCGGAATTCGAACCTGGATCCTTGAACCTGGATTATTCGGGGAAATGCGTTAACTGATTACACAACACCGACACAGTGAGTTGACGACAAATTTTCGAACTTATATGTTGCACTTTCAAATTGATACATCTGTCGTACCATTATTTGAAAGCAATCTTCTTTATATGTATATATTTCTCATTGATACATTTAATGTGTATTAAAATATGACAGAACTACGTTCTGAAAAAACTTCACAATAATAATGTGTTCTCCTTAAATATGAAAACATTGCGAGTTTTGAACGATAAGTACAAATTTGTATAAAATTAGGAGGGGTGGATTACCCCTATCTCCCCTGGATCCGTTCTTGATGACAAGTATACAGTTTGTTTGTGTAACGGTCGGTAACGCTGCGGTCATCCAATTGTTCGTCGGGTGGGGATGGGGATGGGGGTGGGGGTAGGCGCTGTTGGGTAGTTTGTAACTGGAACAATTATTTTGGCAATATTACTCCACTTAATGGTTCATTTGTATAGACAAAGCGAATCAATTGAATTTTAAAACTTTAAAAGCGACCAAAATACGTATTCTCATTTAAATCAATTAATAGACAAATGTTAACAATTTTGACAGTCCTGAGAAAAGATTCAACAACCGAAGAGTAGAAGATGATGTGTGAAAATAGACGAGGCAAGAGTCGTGAGACAAAACGAAAAAGTGTAGCGTTCTATCCTCTCAGAGAAAAACGGCTTAATGCTAAGTTAGTAAAAAAAGATACCTGAATTGACAAAAAAAATCTATTAAGAATTAATTTCAAAAGTATCATGTATGGTTGTTGACATTTAAAACTTTTTTAAAGTGAGATAAAATCAAGAAGATAAATATCACCTTTAATTTTCTTACATATGTGAAAAAAAAAGTTTTTTTGATTCCACTCGTTTAATTTACTTGAGACGCGTTTCGTCTTGTACGGGCATTATCATTCTTACAATTTAACTCAACAACTTGAATTTACATCTGTAGTGGAGGACATAAGTCGCGTCTTAAGTAAAATAAATGAGTAGAATAAAAAAACAAGTGTTTTATTTTCATACATGTGATTATGGAGTTCTACAAACTTACCTCGGAAATGGTTCAATTATATTTTCAACGGTTCCGTCACACACAACACAAAGTCAGTATGAATACATGAAATTAGTGATGAGCTCAAAATCACGAACCGTGAGTCGATCACTGATATTTTGAGTAACACTCACTATCAGTGATTGAATATCTGGGAATATCGTGATGCGTGATTCAATTTTTTTTTTTTAATTCTATTGATTTACCGACGCCGTCATTAAAATCAATTATCACTTGAATCAGCGCCGCCAACTGAATTTTCCGTAATTTGATTAGAGCCATATTTATTGGAATTTTGTTAATTTTTTATTACATTTTGTAATTAAGATTTAATAATATAAATAAATACGCTCAAAATTATGTTTTTTTAATTTATGTCACAGAAACTGATCGCAGTCACAGTTTTCAATCACTGATATTATCGAACACTAATCACAATCACACCAACATAACATATTTTCTCATCACTACATGAAATGTACGTAATTTATTACACATACATGACGCACCGCTTACTGCGTTCATGTTAGAAAACTTGCGTTGTTGATTGGATTAGATTTACAATTTTAGCTGAACGAAATAGTGAACACATGCGAGACTTTTTGCTTAAAACTTAACACAACTAAAGCAAAATGTATGCTCATCAGCTAACATAACGCAGATGACAATGAAAATCTTTATATTGCTAGAAATAAATTAGAAAAAATACAAAGTTTTATATACTTGGGTTGTAATACAAATGAAAGATCCTTCTGTTGAAATCGAATGTCGCATTGAATATGCTCGTGTAACTTTTATCCGCATGAAAAAGATGTTCTGCAATCATGATTTCAACCTTAGATGATGAATGAGAATGGTCAGATGCTGTGTGTTCTCGATGAATGGACTTAAGCATAGACACTTATCGAAGAAATGATAAATGAGATGTGAATCTCCCGATGAATGCTTACAATTTTAGCTGGATGAATAGAGTTACGAATGAAGATGTTATGGTTTGGATGAACAAAGAGAACATGTTCGGAGAAGTATGAGATCTTGCACCTCATAATGCAGGGAAAGATTGCTGAAAGTCGGAGGCCCTAGAAGAAAGAGAACGCCATGGCTGAAGAACCTGAGACAATAGTTTAGCCAATAAATAAAGTCATTGAAGTGAAGAAATTGTTAACTTACATTTAATAATTTTAGCGCTTCAATATAGATTACAATTTCAAAGAATGAATAATGAAAAAAAAAAACAAATATCTTCATAAAAATGAGAAATGAATTCTTTCTAATCTTGCATTGTAAACGTGAAACGTGTAAACGTCAAGTTTGGCACTTGGTCCCCATTTTGTGATGAAAAAATTGCCAGATGGTGTCAAAGCTGGACCAAGTTCTCGATGAATAATAATGAATGTTTAAACTATGTCCAAACGAAAGATGGGGACGTTCGAATTCAAAATATATGGTGAATATTATATTCCAGGTCGATTTCGTTTTACTGCCATTTTGGTTTGACAGATATTTGTCAATTCGCATTTAGTAGTTATAAAGGGTAGTTGGTTACAATTTATTATAGAGAACTAACGCCTCAATAATGTGAAAACTTCTTGGTGGCCGAAATGGGTCAATTGGGCCTGCAACATATGTGGTTTGAACAGAATGGTACCACCTCACACACAGTCCTTGAAATTTTGCGAAAAATTTTTCCCGGTAGCATAATGTCAAAAAGCGATGATATCGACTGTCTCTCTTCGATCACCCGATTCCGACTATTTTCTGTGGAGGTACTTGAAAGAAAAGGTCAAAAAGGCGACAACAATTCTGATGCTGCAGGACAATATTCGAAATGAAATTTGCGAAGTGTGCGAGAATGTTATGAAAAATATGGTTAAAAGGGCACGCATTTGTACCGCTGCTAGAGACGGCTACCGGGCCGATGTCATATTCCATACATAATTGAAATAAACAAAATAATCGATAAATAAAACCAAGTTACAAAAGTGTATTTCATATCTTAGTTATTTTAAAAAAAAAACATCGACCTGGAACATAATATTCATCCAGTACAAAACGTACAAACTATTTTATTAAGGAGAACACATTCTTATTGTGAAGTTGTAATTATTTAGAACAGACGGTCTGTGATGTTTTAAATACTAATTTAATGTATTAATTATAAATATATACATATAAAATTGAATATGAATTAAATATATTAATTAGAAAGATATACATATAAAATCAATTTTATCAAAAAATATTGTTGCGCCACCGGGATTCGAACCTGGATATCTTTACTAACCGGGGAAGGTGCATTATCCAACTATGCTACAACGACAATATTTTTAGCTACAATTTACTTTATTTATTTCAAATAATGGAACGATTAAATGTATTATTATCAAAAAGGTAACATATAAGTTCGTAAATTGTCGCTAAAAATATTGTTAGCATAGTTGGATAATGCACCTTCCCCGGTTAGGAAAGAGATCCAGGTTCGAATCCCGGTGGCGCAACAATATTTTTCGATAAAATTGATTTTATATGTATATCTTTCTAATTAATATATTTAAAATATCACAGACCTATGTTCTGAATAATTACAACTTCACAATAAGAATGTGTTCTAGCATATAAAATTAATTTTCAATTTTAATTTTAATCGCCAAATTATTACATTATATTTATAATTATTACATTAAATTAGTATTTAAGACAAAATATTTCTCTAAACAAACAATATTTGATGATTTAAATGTTACGCAGAAAAAATCTACATAATTTTTTGCCGAACTGAATCACTCACTTTTTGCTGAACCGAATCAATTGAAGACGCTTAGATTCACACCTGTTTCAGTTGAACTGGATCACCAACTCACATTCCACACATTTTTTTCGAATGACTTGAGTCACCCGGTAACATTCGGCACGTTTTTCGTTCGATATCGATCGAAGACGCTGAAATTTAAGTGCAAATAAAAGTGAGTCATAAACATTGAAATTAATATTTTATCGAGTCGTAAAAAGACCGTACCACAGGGAAATTCACAAATTATAGATGATTCAAATCAAATCAGCCGTTGAGGTCTAAATAATGTGATTGATTAACCCATTGAAAATGACGGGAAATGTATCGAGGCATATGCTGAACCACCGATATCGTTTTCCGTACGAATCACGGTTCACGTCTCAGTCCTCGTGATGGCTTACAACAGTCAAATGTCTATAAAATTGGCTTTCTCGATACATACTTTAATTATGAAATGTGACTTAATAGAATTATAGAAAAAAAATACAGCTCTATTGACTTTATTCTGTAGAGACATCTAAATAATTAAGGAATTCCAACTAAACCATTAAGAAATTCGTTTTAAATATGAATTAAATATATTAATTATAAAGATATACATATAAAATCAATTTTATCGAAAAACATTGTTGTTACGCCACCGGGATTCGAACCTGGATCTCTTTCCTAACCGAGGAAGGTGCTTTATCCAACTAAGCTACAGCTACATTATTTTTAGCGACAATTTTCGACCCTATATGTTACCTTTTTGATATTAATACATTTAATCGTTCCATCATTTGGTATCAAAAATAAGGTAGATGGCTCTGTCAAATGATGGAACGATTAATACATTTAATCAGTATTTAAAATATCACAGACCGTCTGTTCTGAATAATTACAACTTCACAATAAGAATGTGTTCTCCCAAATAAGAAATTCGTATTAATGTAGGTTGTATAGGTCGATCCAATGTGTTGTGTACCGATTATTATTATTAAAATGTGATTAATATCATTTCATTCTCTATCCATAAAATAATTAAACATTTAAACAAATCTTATAATGCATAAAAAATGAAATAATATTAATGATAATCGGTACACAACAGATTATTGAAGTGCCATGACTAAAAAATCGAGCTGTAATGTCCATAAACGAGACACGATGAGATAAATCTTAGAGATTTAGCTGAGATAAACATCAAGTCAGCTTGGGATTGGTAAAAACCGATTTGCTAACGAGATTCAAGAAGTCCGTACGCATGACACCTGAAATTATTTATTCTGGAAAGTTATACAAACAAAAGTTTTTAAAAGGTTAGAAATAATACGATATAAATATTATTTTTTAATCACCAAAATACCATTTCCTTCATCAGGATGTCAAATAATGTTGTAATGTTTTTAAATTCTATTTAAAAAAATATATATATTTAAAAAATAAATTCCAAAACCGGTTGACGTATCGAATAATTTATATTAAAATGAATAAATTACACA
The DNA here is from genome assembly GCA_031772225.1 of Eubasilissa splendida. NCBI lineage: Eukaryota > Metazoa > Arthropoda > Insecta > Trichoptera > Phryganeidae > Eubasilissa > Eubasilissa splendida. The sequence goes on from CM062863.1 coordinate 22,315,857, forward strand.
ATGTAAAGTTTGCAATAAATATTAAAAATATTACAAACACTATTCCGATTTAATTGCTGCTGGGTATAACGAAATAAAAACATCAATTGTCAATGGACTGACATTTTACGTTTGACATATAACAAGCGCGAAGTGAGGTATGAGATGGCGAATCTCTGAGACTTGAATCTCACGGGAGTGATTGTTTCGAGTCGAAAATCTTATAAAAATCTCATCTCAGACATATTTTTTGCGATTTCCGTTCCTTGGCTGAAACTGTGAGCTCCAGTAGCGTAACACCACACTCTTCTGTCCTGATAATTCTCACCTCATCCCGCTCATATGTAACATTCTGCTGGTGGATATACAGTATGGAAGACACATGAGGTGCATTATACTGAGAAATAAAAATGACATCTTTGAGTCATTAGCGATGGTGAATGCTAATGAAAACTAGTGCATGTTTCATAAAATTGTTTTAATCCTGATTTTTTTTCGGATCTCGTAGAGTTCAATCCGATATGTTGAGTGCAGTTTATTTTAAAGTTTAAAATAACACATTTGAACAAATTTCTTGTTTAACCTTTCCCTTACGGTGCTAAAATAAAAACGCGCGTTTCGGTGCCGTAAAACTCAGTGTATTTGTAGACTTTTGTGACTTTTAAGTCGGATAAATATGAATATTTTACATTTATTACTTATATTAATCATTAAAATAGTAGTAAATATATCAATTATTGTGTAAAAGTGGTAAATATGAAAAATAGCATTGACCACTCATTGGCACCCCGCGCCGTCCACACCACTCCACAAGTACACGTCAGGTTGACAAATTCACGTCAGATTCTTCGAGTTCATTTTTATTGTTGCATATGCTAAATACTTATATAATATATTGTAATTATTTTTATCCAATACATAAATATATTTAGTATATTTACAGAGATATTCACATAATTAGAGGCAATGTCAAGTCAGTTTACATCATCGAAGAGGAAAGGCATAGCTTCATTTCCTTATTTTTTTATTATTCTCAATTTTCATTGCTTCTTTTTCATTTTTTCTATTTGCTGATTGCTAATTAACATACGTATTTCCTGATTATTGAGAAACTTTGTAGAATTTTTGCCTCAGCATGGGCGAAGCCCAGTGAGGCAGATATTAAAATAATTATATGTACTTATAACATTTAAATTAAATAAATAAATATAATATCTCCTTATAGATAGATACTCTTCGATTATTGAGAATTCTAATAAAATCACCTTCCAGTATCCGGTATATATGGCAATGCCAAGTCTTTAGCGGAAGTTTTCTATTTCTGGTCTATTTAGCGTCTACAGCTTTCTTGTCATTCATTCTCTTCTCATTCATTCGTTCCAGATGACCAAACCACCTAAGCCAACCTTTTTTAAAACCTGTTCATAATGCAAAGATCATTTAAGATGCGTTCATTCTTTACTCTATCATAAATGGACTTGCTACATGTACGCTTGAATAACGTGATTTCTACTACGTTCAGTATAATTTTGATGCTTTTTTGCTAGCTCCAGGATCAGTTCTGCACATCATTGTTATGTATCTTTTATAAGTCTTAAAAAAAATAATTCAATAGCCTCCCTACACAAATTAAAGAAATAAAGGATATAAAAGAGTTTAAAAAGAAACTAAATAAACACTTCAAAAACACATAATTGGACAATAAACAATATTACAGAATACTTCAGAAGCACACAAATAAACAATGAATAGAATATGTAAGGTATTATATAAAATTATTGTAGTGTAACTCCCTCTCCGAGCACAAGAGCTGGTCTCTTTTTTGTAGAGGTAAGCGATAGAAAAACCATGTATGTATGTAACCATATATTTAGAAATTGAATTTATTTTGCCATTGTATTTTCTATAAATAAAAAAATAATAAAAAAAAAATCTTCTATCTATAGAAAAATATTGAGTGAGTACAATAGTTATGTGTAAATATTGAGTGCATGTTATGAGTAATATTTACTGGGAAGCAAGGAAGGAATGCTTCTTTCTTACATATATTTTTTCAATTTATAAATATCGCGTCGCTTAGCTATGTATGTTATAATATTGATGTACTAGGTGAGTAGGTATAAATTATTGAATTTAAATTTTTGGGTAGTTACCGTGTAGGTATTGGATTCACAATGAAGTTCGTTATATAGGTACGCTTACCGGGACCTGAGAGAATATATTTTAATTTTCGAAAACGAGTATTGTGGCTACAAAAGGTTATATAACATATGTTTGACCTTTTGTCTCATGGTGTGGACCTTATTTTCCTCTTTTCAGGGGACCGCCCGACACATTATCGACCTGTGACTGTTGATATTTGCGCTATCTACCGCGTTATCACAGCCTTCAAAGAAGTGGAGTCTGAGGTCCTCAGCAAACATTAACAGGAAGGGGTGAATTTATCGCCGGTGACTGTGATAAATCACCCTCGGATTCTCGGTAACCTAAGTCCGGAAGTTGTGTTGATGACAGCCATTTACGTGGAAATAAGCTCCTTCACTCCTAATAACGTTTTGAATAACACAGTGTTGCTATTTTCGCCCACTCTTAATCTTTTGGAATATGCTAATGTAAACAGGGATATGTACTTTTATCAGTAAACTTATTATTATTAGTAAGTGCTCATTTAAGTAACTAATAACTATTCTGGTGCCATCAATACTCGTTTTATATATTATATTTCTTATCATTCTCCTCCAACAATACCAAACCATTTGATCTTATATTACTGTTAGAATCGGCGTTAACTTTGGAGTTCCATCATAATGTATAATTTTTTATAAATTTAACATTGCGTTTACATTAAGTTTTACATTATATTTATATGCTATTAGTTGCATCCTGTTTTACTCTACATATATTATTTTTTTTACTTTTTATTGTATTTTATCTATAAATATTTTTCTACATTGAACAATGGATATACTAACTTTAAGTATTACTATGTATTTACATGCTATCTAATCGCATCTTCATTTACTCTATATATATATAATTATTTGTACATTGGACACTACACTTTGTTTATTACTATACCGGAAAGGCACCGTCTGCTATAATACAGTAAAATACTAGTGTAGCAGACAGGGTACCGAAATATATGTCGTACTTTGCTGCAATGTTATCTGATTATAACAATATGATAACAAATATGAATTAAATATATTAATTTAGAAAGATATACTTTTAAAATCAGCAATGTTATCTTTGTGGTTAAGATTCATATTTTTATTTATATCTTTGTTTTATTAACCACTAAAATGAGTTTAAATACATCTATCGGTTTCGAAAAATACCATTTTCTTCTTCAAGATGTCATAACTAACTAAAACATATATTATTTCTTTGACAGAATCTATTTTAAAAAAATCTATTTTTAAATTTTTATTTTTATTTTTATATATATTAGTGTGTATTTAGTTTAATACATCACCTATCGTTTCTCTCGCAACTCGAGTAGTGCTAATAAGTACAAGTAAAGTTATAACATTGTTTCATTTATATCCGTCCATTATTTAATCTTATTGACTATGGTAGTAATTACTATAAAGTCCGTCTAACTGTTATCATTTCATTTCCACTGCATTCAGTCTACTTTCGTTCCTCTGAAACCTGAAGCTGGCAGGTTTACCAGGACTCTATTTTGTACCGCTAGTCTTACCTTGTATGATAAATTTCCATTAGAATTATTCCATTACTTTCACATTTTTTTTTTGTATATATTTCTCAGTTTTTTCCTTCCTATCAAACATTCATCAATCTGTTCCAAATATTCATCACCTACCGGTATTTCGCAGAACTTAAGATTTGTTAACATCCACAATAAGGTCACTTTTATTTCATACACCGTACATTAGTTTGTACAACTCTATAATCAAATATGTGAAAATAAAAAAGTTGCTTTTTGATTCTACTCGTTTAATTTACTTGTGACACGTTGCGTCTTGCAAGGGAATTTTATCAATCCAACAATTTAACTCAAAAACTTATATTTACAACTATAATGGGAGACGTTATGGTATAGATGTCCTTCATTATAGTTATAGATACAAAAAAAATTGCTTCCGCCCATTTTTTGAATGTATTTCCGGTTTTGTTTCTTGAGCTATAGCGTCGCCGCGGCACGGACGTGCCGGTGCCTGGCCGTGTATTGAATTGCCCGCAATATGTTCCTTTAATCGACTCGGCCGGGCAATTTAATTACACGATCATAAAACATTGATTAGTACTTAGACCGCTGGCGTGGTTCAATACTACCGCAACATTAAATTTGAATTCATTAAAAAATATATTTTTTGAACTGCCACATCAATCCTTTTTCCTAACTGTAAATTTACTAGAAAGATACGAACCGACTAACTAACTCACTTAACTTTACTTTCTTGGTAGGGTGATAAAATAAAGTGTCACACTCTTCTCTCACAACACAACTCTCGCTTCATCCACATTCATACATCTTGTTATGTAATTTGAGGGTTCTAATAGGACCATCTTCCAGTTTCTGGTTTACCAGCTCGTGCCAAGTCTTCCGCGGACGACTTCTATTTCTGATGCCGTCAACTCTTGCATTTTTACCATTTTCTCCTCATTCATCATTTACCTAAATAATTACATAAAAAATAGGCAGTTTAAAGGCGCAATAAAATTCTGGCTGAAATACTCAGACCAAACGTATGTTCATAGCATGGTCACCCCTTCTATATGAACACATACAGAGTCAAGACTTCAGACCCAACACCGATGACTGAGCAGCCTGTGCATGTGTGTGTGTGTGTGTGTGTTAAATTAAATTGTATTGTATTATCTTAAATTGTAAAAATGTGCATCATCCTTCATGTAGGTTATAAATTTAAATAAGATGGCACCAAAAATAGAGGACGAGGATGGTTCTATTAGAAGCCTCAACAATCGGCGAGCTTGTATGAGAAGATGTATGAATGTGGACGAGGCGAGAATTGTGTGTCAGGACAGAGGGGTGTGGCGCTCTATCGTCTCTGCCTACCCCTGCGGGGAAACGGCGTGATGGTAAGCGAGTAAGTAAATAGAAGAGAAAATTCTCGAGCTAAACTATGAGGGTACACCGCCGCAGTTCGATTGCATTGCACCTCTAATCTTCTCAATGAAAGTAATAATTAATCAAATTTACGTTTTAATAACATACTTGGAAATATAAATTAAGCTAGTAAAAAAATTATTGGTTAATCCGAGTTGGCAGCGAACGGAAGGTTACTTCACGCCGGAACCTGAAACAGCTGGTCCACAACGGAAATAGGCTAAACGAAGTCCGAATGAGTTATCGAGCTTTCATTGCTGAATTTTACGCTCAAACTTTATCGACTGCACTGCACCAGCCATGTGTTTTATTTCTAATTATTCTCCACGCCGGGAAATTTCAATTAAACCTGATTGCACAACCGCCGCGGCTGGAAATCTATTAAAAGCAACAATCGGCGAAATGTCTCAAATTTGTCCAGCTTCGAAACCAACATGAGGCACTTCTGCTTCTCGGGGCTTATTGTTTTATTTGTTTCTTCAACAATTTGTTATGTGAGTATTTTATTATTACTTTGTAGAATTAATGATGTTAAACCGGCAATAAGCGTGATTTTTGATGATCGTACGGCCCAACGGTTTCGGTGCCTGTATTAAAAATGCACGAACCAAACTATCAAGTAGACGTAGTATCTGTGGTGTAAGATAAAGCATTCTTATTTAGACTGCTTTAATCATTCTGCTCCACGTTGTTATGTCTTGAGCTACATTCTTGGCCACGTTCAATTTTTCAAGATTGCTGAAGGCTGACTGAAGTTATCTATGTTCTTCGTAGTTATCGGTCTTGATACTCATGGTTTTATGAAACATAGGATCACCTCTCTTCGCATCACGTGTCCATACCATATGCCTTCTTTAATTTTAAGAATCGGAGATATTACGGAATAATTTTTAATTTTGCCCTGTCTCGGGTACTCCACCAGTTCATCTCGGCTACTTGTCTCTTGTTCGTCTGTTTCTTTACACTTGTTTTAACATTCTGACCCTTAGAGCTTACCTGGCCGGTTAAAATTATCTATTGATCAAACAATCACGACATCTCCATAAACTCCCGCCCTCTTGTTCGTCCACTTTTCTCGGCATCTGCAGATCTTAAGACTATCGCCAGAGAAGTTCTCGTTACCTTTTCTACTTGGTAGGTCCAACGAGTGGAGGATCTTCCTCTTCCTCTTCGTCCTTCGATGTGGCCCACCGCAATAAGTTATCTTATTTTCTCGCAAGATGCTCTAAAATTAAAGGATTCATCTCAGGCAAACGGTTGAGTCTGTCGTTGATCTTCATCCTCGCCGTCCATGGTATGCATAACATGTATCTCCAGCACCACATCTCAAAAGGCATCAATCCGTCTCCTTATCTTCAGGGTCCACGATTCCACGCCACATAAAAATATGAATGCATCAGATACTGTACAAGCTTGACCTTCGTTGTGTAGGAAATTCAATGGTCTTTTCGTATTGTGTCAAATCTGGAAATAACGTTTAACTCATGGCTTGCAGCCACTGTCGTCAGTAATCATGGACCTGAGATAATTGAAATCTTTGACAGTTTCAAGGTTTGGAAGGGCATCTGTTCGTGAAAACTGGTTATGTCGATCAATAATTATTATTAGCTTTGTTTCTCTCAATTTTGTTACTTGCATCTTCAATGCGACAGTATATCAAATATCAATATCAAACAATGCGATAGGACAAACATTCTTGAGCGAGCGATGCTGACATCCGCAGCTTTTGCATGTCGGCTGCTTGCGTCACGAGTACGTGGCTCTCTAATAGGCGAGTTCACGTCTCATTTGTCAGTCTTGTAAGTGTCGCGTATCGGGCTAACACTTGGTGTCACTTGGCTACCATTTAATAAATTGAGCGATTGCTGAAAAATGAACTGCGAGAAGTATTATAAGCGGAAAAAAATTAGCATTGAAGAATCTCGTGTGAATTTTTTTTCACAATAAACAGGTGACAATGTTTTGCAGTAATTGACTATGTACAGTAAAAATATTGAATGCACCACCGCAGGAAACTGCATCCAACAGTCTAAATAATTATCAAACAAATAATAGATATCTCATAGAGACGAAACTATTTTTAATCATATTTAATGGAAAGATATGGAAGTATGGGTAATTAAAGAGCTTACGACCTGTCTTCGGCTGGTTTAAGCGATCACTTTATACATATATATAACGTTCACCATTCTCACCCATTAATCAATCTCCATATCTATCAAATTTTTGGAAGTTGCATTTATATATTCGAATACAACTACACTATCGTCATCTATGGACTAAATTTGATATTAATTTCCTAGAAACGGCATAGATGTCACAATGAGAATCTAATTATTTAAAAAATTATTTATCTTTATTTGTAAAATGTATTTTAACACATTATACTAAATTCGCATGAAAAATCAATTTTTATATATTTTCTTATTTTGACCAGTTTTCTTATTTATTAGTAATATTTGAATATGTCCAAGAACATAACTGCAATTACCCATACCTCCATATCTTTTCATTAAATATAATAAAAAAATAGCATCGTCTCTATGAGATATCTATTATTTGTTTAATAACAGTTTCCTTTGTAGGTGAAAATCCAGTAATTGTGTGTTCTTGGACATATTCAAATATTGCTAAATAATTATCCTTTAATATGTATATTATCAACTGTTTCAATTAGTTGATAACGCACGAACTATTCTATAATATTGCAGTCCGCTGATTGGCAATAAAGATGCCGATGACCTCTTCAACAAAAGGTTCGGCTGGAACCTGTACCTTTTCATGACGACTTATTTCAAGTATTGAAATTGTGATTGTTGAAGATTTCAAAAATCATAATAAGAATACATACACTGCTGTAGCCAGATTTTTCCATCCTATACTGCTACAGATTTACTCCAGATAAAATAAGACAATTTGTGATATAGACAGTAAAAATTAATTAATATAATTTTGATTAATGGTTAATAAAGACTATTTATTTTCAGAATCATGGAAAAGAAAAATCACTATGGCATGAAAATGAACCGAAGAAGAAACCTTCCGTTGAAGAAATCCCATTGAATTATCGTGTCGTTCCTCCAAACTTGTATCAATTTCCTTCTCCGTCTATGGGTCCTTCCCCCCCACCGCCGTTATTACCCTCTCAGTTACCCAATAATTTCCCTCCATTCGGTCCAGCAACGCCTCCTCCTGGTCCTCTAGGATTACCCTCACCTATCTCTTCACCTATAGGAGCTCCCGGTCCTAGTTCTCCATCTCCAGCAGGCTTAGGAATGCCTTCTTCTTTTCCAGGATTCACACCACAATTTTTATCACAAAACTTATATAGCATTCCTTTAATTGCTAAGGCTGCTTTAAGTTTAGCTCAAGTATTAGCGCCTAGTATTGTTAATGGATTATTATATCAGTTCCAACTCCCTTCTCCAGCAGGCCTTCCTAATACGTCACCAGCAATGGGAATGGAACCTCCGAATTCATTCTTCCCACCTTCTCCTTCACCTTTAAATGGTCTAGGTCCCAGTCCTTCATTTCCAGCAGGCTTAGGAATGGCTTCCTCTCTTCCAGGATATACACCTCCATTTATGTCACCAAACTTATATCAGTTTCCATTACTACCTGCTATTGTTAAAAAATTAATACCTCTTATTACAAAAGGATCCTTATATCAGTTCCAACCCCCTTCTCCAGCAGGCGTTCCTAATATGTCACCATCAATGGGAATGCCTTCTCCACCTATGAGTCCATCCTTTCCGCCTCCTCCGCCTATGAGTCCATCCTTTCCGCCTCCTCCGTCTATGAGTTCATCTTTTCCACCTCCTCCTTCACCTTTAGGTGGTCTCAGTCCCAGTCCTCCGTATCCAACAAGCCTAGGAATGCCTCCTTCTTTTCCAGGATTAACACCCCCATTTAGGTCACCAAACTTTTATCAACTTCCTTTTGCTGCGCTTTTAGCTATTCAACAAATGTTGCCTCTCCTTATAAAAGGATCATCATATCAATTCCAACCCCCTTCTCCAACAGGCGTTCCTAATATGTCACCATCAATAGGAATGGCTCCTTCGTCTATGGGTCCTTCATTCCCATCACCGCCTTTTGGTGCTCTCGGCCCTAGTCCTCCACTCCCAACAGACCATGGAATGTTTCCGTCTGGTCCTTCACCGTCAATTGCTCCCGGCCCCATGGTTCCGCCTAACTTTCTAGGATAAACATGTCCATTTAGGACACCAAATTTATATCAGTTTTCTTTAGCTATATTTGCTTTATGAGTTTAGTTTTTAATTTAGCTAGAAGTTCAGCTTAAAAATTATTGCTTCTTCTTATAAAATATTCTTTATATCAGTTCCTTTCCCTTCATCAGCAAACATTCCTTCAATCACTTTTGCCTCTTGTACAAGAATCCTTGCACCAGTTTCAACTTTTTCAACGGGAGTTTACATTTCACCCCCTTTTGCACCTTCCACTGGTTCTTCCAACAGTCTTAGCAGCTTAGTACTGCATCTCTTCCACCACTTACACGATAAATTTGTAGTTTGTCCTTTGCCTTAAGGTGTAATCAATGGTGGGCCTTTCTGTCCCACCATCAATTACACCTCTTCTCCTTCCTATAGGCGATATTTTTTTCTCTTCCTCCAAGATAGATTAAGTTAAATCAATTTAGAAAATCAATATCTTATCAGAATTCACCATTTGTATTCCTGGATCTAGTTTCTCACAACGTCCCATAATACCGCATCATTTTCTTCCAACTTCATTTGTGCCTGATTGAATTATTCTTTCTTTTCCAAAATGCCTCCCCATTGTGTTTTTTCCTGCCCCTCGTGTTCCTGCCATTTCTTCACAATTGCAAAGTCGGAACAATCATCAGAAATCTTGTCATATTCAATTCATTATCCAATAAGTCACAGAAATATCTTCTGAATAATATGGAAGTTTGGAAATTCAGAAAAATTATGTGGATAGTATCCGCCATCCGTGCACCAACACGACTGTATAATTAGTGGACAGGACATGGTGATGATTTTGTGAGAGTTTTATCTCAAAGAATTTTCCCTAAATTCTCTATCTCACCCTAATAATTATGACGCTTGAAGGGAATTTGACAAATCACAACTTGATAGCAAAACCTGTCCGGCAACATCTCCTGATATCTCAAGATAATGCAATGTCTTGAACTAGGCAGTGGTGTCCATGATATCGGCCATCTGGTATTTCAGGGAACACCACCAAGATGAAAATACACGAATATAAAGCTTAAACACCACATGCGTGATGATGGAAAGACATTTTTATATATTTTTGGTTTAATAAAAACATTTATTCAGCTCGAAAATTCCCTATCAAGAAAATATTTACGATCATGAAATTCTGTTCAGGCAACTAGAACGGGAGGAAAATACATATACATGGCGAGTATTTAACCTATCTATGTTTAACACATGATTTTGTGATCTTCTGAAACCATTCAGATGACATTTAGAAGAGAATGCAGGAAGTATAAGAAGTCAGTAGCAGACCAGGATCGAAGAGAAGACTAATGGTGATCTCCTTTTTTTATTCAATAAAATTTCACATTAATGGATCATGGACCAGCTGACCTGAAGCTGAAATGGAGTGCATTCGGACATGTGATCTTTCACTGTGACTAAATTATAAAGTGTTGAATTAACTTTTAACAAAAGAGGGCTTCAACAACTTATAAAAATGAAAGGAATATGTTGGACACCACTTGGGCAGAGAAAAATAACAATGAATAAGAAAACAGAGAAGAAATTTCAAAATCATAGAATCAATTTTCAAAATCCGAGACAATCTTTTGACAAATGTAATCAAACTGGAATAAAAGAACAGAAGGGCAACGAATAACAATACGGCGGGAGACACTTGAGGAGGCCTACATCCAGCAGCGGATAGAACGCGGATGATACGGAAGTCACGATAATGAACATACCACCATATTGCACCGACCAAGAGCTAGGCAATTATATCAAATGCTACCAAAATCCGTAAAATTCAATTTTCCCCTTTTTGTAAACAAGCGCCAATGAATGTTGTTTAAAACGCTTTTCCACACAGCATCCGACACAATTCGACACAGTTCACAACTGAAACAAGATGAAGTCACTTCTTTTATTGGGACTTCTCGTCACTCTTCAGGTGACGGCGTCAGACGGCCAGGACACGGTGAGTAGTACAACATGTCTATTTTATACAAATTATCCACAAACACCGCGGATCGCAAATATACCTCAACACCGATTGCTAAATTTTATTATTTTTGAAATATTTGAATAACACAGCAAATGATCAATTAATTTGGACGAATTTGGAATATCACCAAAATAAAATTAATCAGAAATTTTATATATTTTATTCAGTTTTATTTAAAATTATAAAATAAGATTTGCAAACATTAAAATACAACAGAAAATTAAATTTTATTCTGCAATTTAATGTTTTTATAAATGCTGCCACGAAAGCAGAATATTTGCTAATGTTAATTCATTACAATTGAATTAAAAAATGTATTCCTATTTAACGATTTAATTACACCATATTATGATTATAAGAACTTTTGAAACAAATTAAATATAAAGATATACACAAAGAAACTATTTTTCCAAACAATATTTTAGTTGCTGTCGGTATTCGAACCTGAACCATTTCCTATCTGAGATTCGTAAAATAGAATAACAAATGTATCATATTTAAAGAGAAATAGAATATAAGTTCAAAAATTTGTCGAAACTGGATTAATTTAATTTGTATTAAAATACCACACAACAGAAATTCCAAAAAACTGCAATTTCACAACAATAATGTGTTCTTCAAATAAAAAAATTATAACAATTGTTATGATTAATACAATTTTTTACGAAGCAATACTCACACTGAAAGTGTTCGGAATCATTATTTGAATATAATAATTTTACAAAATATTAAGTTTACATCTTTGTACTCGGATATTTAAAAGTATGTAACTAACATGTTTTTTTTTATACAGGATCCTGTTGCTGCACCGTCTCCTGGTGGATACCAAGTAACTGTAGCAGCTCCGAATGGGATCCGCAAATATCAAATCCCACCATTATCCGTCACGGCTTCGGTTAATAGATTACCGGCTGCTGGAGTAGACGAAGCTGCACCAAATGCTGCAGTAGCAGATTTACTTCCTGAAGCTTCACCTACTGCAGCTTTACCCCCTGCAGATTTACTAAATGCGAATGTACCTCCTGCAGCTCCTGGTGGTGCGGATAATCAAGGTTTAATTGGTAGATTAATTTCCGCAATTGGAGCTTACCAAGTTCCTGCTGATGCCGCTGCATTACCTTCTGGAGATATTCCTCCTGAGGATTTACCTCCTGCAGATTTACCTCATACAGACACTGCAGCTTTACCTCCTGCAGGTTCTGATGATACGGTTTATGATGGTTTGATTGGTAAATTATCTGGAATTGGAGCATACCAAACTCCTGCTACTGTAGCATCGTTATCTCCTGCAGGTTTACCTTCTGCTTTAGCTCCTGCAGATTTACCTCCAAAAGTTTCACATCAGGCAGTTTTATCCCTTGCGGATTTACCTCATGAATCTTTACCTACTGCAGCTGAACCTCTCGCAGCTGAACCTCCTGCAGCTGAACCTCCTGCAGCTCCTGGTAATGAGATTAATCAAGGTTTAATTGGTAGATTATTTTCTGCAATTGGAGCATATCATGCTACCACTGGTGTCGCTGCGTTACCTTCTGGAGCTTTACCTCCTGCAGCTTTACCTCCTGCAAATCTAGGTAGTACGGTTTATAAAGGTGTACTTGGTGGATTATCTGCAATTGGAGCATACCAAGCTCCTGATGGTGTGGCTGCTATCCCTTCTGCAGAATTACTTCCTTCATGGTTACCTCCTGCAGGGTTACCTTCTGCAACTTTACCGCCTGCAGCTTTACCTACTGTAGCTAAAGGTGATACAGGTTATCAAGGTATTCTTGGTGGATTACATGCAAGTGGAGCGTACCAAACTCCCGTTTCCGTAACTAATTTACCTCCTGTAGGGTTACCTTCTGCAACTTTACCGCCTGCAGCTTTACCTACTGTAGCTAAAGGTGATACAGGTTATCAAGGTATTCTTGGTGGATTACATGCAAGTGGAGCGTACCAAACTCCCGTTTCCGTAACTACTTTACCTCCTGCAGGGTTACCTCCTGCAGCTTTACCTACTGCAGTTTCAGATGATACAGTTAATCATGGTGTACCTAGTGGATTACATGCAATTGGAGCGTACCAAGCTCCTGCTACCGTACCTACTTTATCTCCAGCAGCTTTACTTCCTGCAGATTTAAATCCTGCAGCTTTACCTCCTGAAGCTTTACCTCCTGCAGCATTACCTCCTGCAGCTTTACCTCCTGCAGCTTTACCTCCTGCAGCTTTACCTTCTGCAGCTTTATCTCCTGCAGCTTTACCTCCTGCAGGGTTACCTCCTACAGCTTTATATACTGAAGCTTTACCTCCTGTAGCTTTACCTCCTGCACCATTACCTCCTGCAGCTTTACCTCCTGGAGCTTTACCTCCTGCAGCTTTACCTCCTGCAGCTTTACCTCCTGCAGGGTTACGTCCTGCAGCTTTATATACTGCAGCTTTACCTTCTGCAGCTTTACCTCCTGCAGGGTTACCTCCTGCAGCTTTACATACTGCAGCTCCAGCTGATACAGTTTATCATGGTGTACTTGGTGGATTACATGCAATTGGAATATACCAAGCTCCTGCTGCCGTGGCTACTTTACCTTCTGCAGCTTTACCTCCTGCAGATTTACCTACTACAGCATTACCTCCTGCAGCTTTACCTCCTGCATCTTTACATCCTGCAGCTTTACCTCCTGCAAATTTACCTCCTGTAGATTTTCCTCCTGAAGGATTATATCCTGCAGATTTACCTCCTGCAGCTTTACCTCCTACAGCTTTATCTCCTGCAGCTTTACCTGCTGTTGATTTACCTGCTGCAGCTTTACCTGCTATAAAATTACCTGCTGCAGCATTACCTCCTGTAGCTTTACCTACTGCAGCTCCAAGTATTACAGTTTATCACGGTGTAATTGGCGGATTACCTGCAATTATAGCGTACCAAGCTCCTGCTGCTGTAGCTGCTTTACTCCATGCAGGTTTACCTTCTGCAGCTCTAGATAGTAAGGTATATCAAGGTGTACATGGTGGATTGTCTGCAATTGGAGCATACCAAGCTTCTGCAGCTCCTGGTGGTACAGTTTGCCAAGGTGCACTTGGTGGATTACCTGCAATTGGAGCATATAAACCTCCTGCTTCACCGCCTGCAGTTCCTGGTGGTGCAATTAATGTAGGTGCACCTGCAATTGGAGGGTTCTAAACTCCCATGTCTGGATGACATCAGGCAGCTGTCGGGGCTTGTTGCTCGTTTCATTATATACAGTCCACCTCAGTATGGACCTTGGTCTAGATAGAAACGTAGGACTGTGTCTAAAGTAACTAAATACGAAGGATTAAAAAATGTATTTAAAAGTATCAACTTCAATCACTAGAAACTCCATTTTTGTATTACCTAAATTGTATGCACAATGAAAATTATTAAAAACTCACTAAATTTTTTTTAGCGTATTAAATAATATAAAATTAAAGATTTATTCTTGTAAAATACCAAATTGTACGAATTTTGCGTATCGTTTTTTGATTGTTTATGTTTTGGCGTAAACTTTTTAATATAACAATAATACAATTGTTATTTCTACATTGTACCATGTTGTTGTAAAATAAAATTAAAAAAATCATAACAAACTATGAGAGTTAATAAATGTTTATAGAATTACTGTATTTTTTCCCGCTTTTTTTAAACACTTCTTCCTCATCGTCGTGTTTCCTCACGACTGAGGAGTGTTATTTCCTCATCCTCCTTCCTTGTGATCTGTATTCCTAAATTCTTCCAGCCGGCCTGAAATACTTCGGCCTGAGATTTTTCTTCGTGAATGAATCTCGAGTTATAAAGCAGTTCATCATTTTATGACTTTGGTCTTTGAAGTCTTCAATCTCAGCCAGACCACGGTGCACGCACCATGCGAGGTCAACACTACATTCAACGGCGTGGAGTATGTGAATTTTTTCCTTCTCCAGGGTCCATCTTTCGACTCGACATAGTTATGTAAACCATTGAAAACTATTGTCTATGTAAACATCCTTCGATAGCTAGTTAGAGTATACATTTCCAAGAATTATGAACATGTTTTGCCTGTAATCTGAACTGCGCTGTCTCTTCTGGGTGCTCTGCTGACGGTGTTCTCTGTTGCTGGTCGGTCTCCAATAATTCAACCACTAATAAAAATAAATCCAGATCGCGTACGCCCGCCATCAATTTCTGTTCCGAGAGCGTTTTAATTAGGCCCGACACCGGTAACGCCTTGATTATTTCTGGCATCTCAAGTTATGTAGAATACCCACACAAAACCGAAGGTGCGTACTTTGTATTTTCAACCAACTAATGTAAGTAAAAAGTGTTTTTTTTTAAAGGTATAGAACTTTAAAATCAAATAAAACACATAAAAATCGGCTTTATTGAAAAGATAATTTTATGCTATTAGTGTTTAATATGATTTCGCGCATATTTTCGGCGCCGCGGCTGGCTCGATAAAGTCTAATTTTTGACCACTTTCTGGAGTAGCTGGGGACGTATATCAGAAATAACGCGACGAATGTTTACTTTCAAGTCATCTATCGTCTCTGGTTTATGCTGGGGTAGACTAGTGACATATTTCCACAGAAAAGAATATAAAAGTGTTAAATCACACGAGCTTGGCCTTTACGCGAAATTATGCGTTCATCGAATGTTTACTTCAATAAATTGCGCCGTTTTGTTGAAACCACAGCTCTTCCATATTATTGCCATTGAATTGAGAATCGAAAAAGTCAGTAATCCTGGATCTACAGCGCTCTCCATTGACTGTAACGTTCTGGCCGGCATCATTTTTGAAAAAACAACAACTTCTTCGGTGCGCACTGTACGACGTCTCTGCAGATGCGTATTATCAATTAGACTATGCGTGGTGCGAAGACGATCCATGGTTATTCGAATTACTTACTCGGATGGATGATAAAATGGACGTAGTGCAAGGTGAGTTTCGCGAACTGAACCACGATTTTCGAAATAAATTTGCACAATTTTCAAGCGTTGTTCTGGCATAAGTCTATTCATGGTGAAATAGCGACCCAAACTGAGCACAAATTAACTGTCAGCTGTATCGCTGGAAAAAATGTTGCCAATTCGTAAAATAAAACTCTAAAAAAAACTTTCTTTATAATGCGCAAACATCCAATATAAAACAATGCTATACTTTGTACTGTGTAAAAATGCAATTTATTAGTAGCTGTGTAAGGGTTGTAAATAACAAGGGTTATTGTCCTAATGGCAGTTGATTACGAGAGGTTTCACCCCGTACGTCATTTATACAAATGTGGAGGTATCTAAAATACAGAGACCATTGTTAATAATGTAAATGAATCTGGATATATTTTATGAACTCTTTTTAAGTTTATATTTTCATCTATTCCTCCGGTTGTGTATATAATCAGCAGTAACTTTTTATTTTAGTAAAAAAAGTTACTAAAGTAAAAATTTTGGTTAAAAGTTTGATAGTTGGTAAATAAATAATTACTTCTCAAATACATCCCGTAGTAAGCTCATTTTGCTCTCCTATATCCGATAGTAAAAACGAGAATTGATTGTTAAATATGGCGATCTATTTACAGCTGTTACGATTTAAAGTTTTGAGAATAATACTCTGAAAAAATGCGTATACTCGGATCGGTGCAATGCTGAAAGATTTATAAAAAAAAATTTGATGGAAATGAAGATGAGCACGAACATAATACAAGAGAAAGAGATAAACTGAAATTACCATTCAGGAAGAAGGCTAAATCTCAGAAATCGGTGATGTACAGTGCGGTAAAAGATTTTCATTGAAATGCCAGATGATGCCTACATAGATTCAAAATGAAACTAAAGGATCAGTGGTAATTTTTTTTTCTATGGTAAAAAAGTTACTAAGTTACAATTTTTGCGAAAACCGATTGTTTGATCGTTGGTAAAAAATGCAATTGTTAACTAATTTTGCTCTCGAATGTCGAATAGTAAAAACCAACGTTTGTTTGAAAAGTCATCTGTCACATTGATACTTTGAAAGTTGCAGTATACGACGGTTAATAATTCAATATACCGCTATTTTAGTGGTGAGAATTTGTCCGATGATGATCTAGTTGTATAATATACATTAGCATATAATAAAGCAAAAAATAAAGCGTTTTTCATGATTATTTGTCGCTCCTGTAAACATCTCATCCATGCTTTGACAATAGTAAAATTTGACTTTCAAACAACCCGCAAACAATTTTAACCAGTAGCGTTGGTAAAAAGTTACTGTTAAGTAAACGTCCTGTGCATGGACGGAAAAGGTTGCAAAATAACGGAGAGCTCCAGTCGTATCGGACCACCCTTACCATCGGACCGAGCTCTCTCTTATCCCGAGAGCTCGTGCTGGTGGTACTATGCAATACTACTTACATCTTAAACGATCACACGCACAGAGCCTCTACCATGGCCATCCCAAAAAAACATGGCAGACGTCATTCTGGTAACAAGAGAACGCCGAAGAAGGATCGTATAATAGCATTTTTTATAATAAAAAATGGAATCAATTCAAAAACAAATTTATATTTCAGCAGCCTCTCAAAATCTTATATTATTCTACGGTATTAAAAAACAAACAGAGCAAACTAATTAATTTACTTAGATTGAAACTATTTCGTTGACAAATTATGAATAAATAATTTACAAGTTTTTACGAGTATAGGTATTGTATCGTCGACGATAGAATTCTAGCCAAATCTGACACGGTGCAGGCATCGTGGCACCTGACGTTCGGCCTCACTGACGTTTCGAGGCAGCTCTGACACCCTCTGAACTGAGAGACCTGGTTGTAATTGGGGGGGTCTACGTGGCTCTGGACAGTTCGTTTACAGATGCTCTGGCAGGAGGAGTCGGGTCGTCTTCCGGTAGCCAAAAAGCACTGCGCGCAGTAGAATAGCTCCAAAGCTGTGTGGTACAAAGGCTGGTTGACCACAGCTAACTTGAATACGCTAGTGAAGGTAATGGATCTGATGATTCTGTGTTGTTGGGTTCCAAGACCTCGCGCGGTCACGTCAAATTTACCCTGAAAGAAGTGTGCAAATAATAATTGCGATGGCGATTGATATTCTATTATCATAAGTGATTTTACCACTTACACAACATCAATAAATTTATGAAGTGTGACAATTTAATTCACTCTATTCTTCTATGTATGGCTACAGTCACTTTCAAAGTGCTCCCTTTGTGCATTGAGATATCTGCTACTTTCCAATAGCTAATTGACAACTGGATATGTCATCTTAAATTTTACGCACGTATTAGTTCAAACATGAATATTCCGCGATTTAGATACAATCACGTCACGGGTGACAATGCTATTTCGGGAATTAAAGTGTCCATTCTCGTATTTCTACCACAGTTGATAAGGTCGACTATCAAATATTAATTGATAAGTTGGTAAATATAGGAATCCATGGAGACCTACTAAGATGGCTTATCTTATATATCAGTAACCGAAACCGAGAGGTGGTCATGCATGGGTGCGCATCTCTTCCGGAGTTCCTCAAAGGAGTTTTCTAGGTCCACTAATATTTATAATCTATATTAATGATATACACACATGCTTTCCATTTGTCAACCTTCTTCTTTACGCGGATGATATGAAGATCTTTGCCAAAGTGAGTTCCCTAGATGACTGTCATAAAATCTAAAATTATATCACCCGCGTTGCAGCCTACTGTAAGGGGAACAAACTCCTTCCGAATGTTAAAAAATGTTTTCAAATAACATTCTTCAGAAATTTTAACAACATTCATTTTACTTATACAATAGAGAGCACTCAGCTAGAAAATAAAAGCGATGTTAAAGACCTAGAAATAATCCTCGATAGCAAACTTCTTTTCAAAAATCACATTGACCAATCACATCAAATAGAATGATAGGATTCATACTTTGAATTTGCAAACACTTCCAAAATCCATATTGACTCAAAACGCATTCGTTCGTAGTCACCAAAATACGTTTATTCGATATCTTAATGTTAGATCTAATCTATCATTCAACTCCTATTTAGATGCACTAAATTTCCACAACATGAAAACCCTACAACATCGAAGAACACGTGCTGACCAAATACTTTTTTTCAAACTACTGCAAGGTCATATTGAATGTCCCAAACAATTAGAATTAATATCTCTCCACGTACCATCTAGATCGACCCGGAAATCTGCACTCTTCCACATTCCCGGAAGTAGAACATCTTACATATAAAATTCATTCATTCACCGGTCATGCAAATACCATAATGAGAAATTGACTTTTTCAACATTAGCCTTACTACGCTTAAAGAGTTCTTCTTATGAACCACCACAATCTCAATTTTGGCCAATCATTCTACCTATAAACACATGTTGCTCTCTCTTTACCGCAATAATAGTTGCAACCTCCCCATCTTTTCTCCCTCTTTTTATTTATTTTCTGCATCTAAACATACTTAAGTATCTAAATATTTTTGTGGATTTTCATAAATAGTATCACATGTTAAATAGTTATTAAATTAGTTATAATATGTTTACACTGTTAAGATCTCAGAATAAAATAAAATAAAAACAGTTTGAATATATCTTTCTAATTGATACATTTAATTTGTTTTTTTTTTGTTTACTCAAGACCTTATAAAGCAAACCCGCCCTAAGACGGGCGTAATTTCTGTGAAATTACCTGCCTATGTTTTTTTATTATCGATTTTTAAAGATTTAAATCGTGATAATTAAAAATATGTACCTGCTGAGAACATTTTGCTATTGTTCATTTAAATATTGTATACAAACAATTTTATTTTAATTTTACGTATGTTAATTAAAACAATGAACTTGTATGAAGAAGTGTACAGTAAGACCCATTATATTAAAAATATGTGATAATAAAAAAACACCATATTCGTATTTCAAATGAAATTGACACTTCATTAACAAATGTAATTTAATTAGTTTCCTTTCAAACGTTTATCATACAAAATGTATTTAATTATTATGAATTAAAGGATACAAACGTAATTAAGTGTTAATAACAATTAGAAAAATTTAATAAAATCGAAGGTAGAACTCTGTAGGTAGGCTCTGTTCACAATGGACCCACTTGCCGTGTTTGCAGAATATATATAAATATCCTCACATCTAATCTGTATGCACTTATTTATATTTCGTTTAAAAGTAATACAGGCCTATTCAGGGATTTACCTCTGTCTGGGTGTCATTTCCAGATGAAATGTATTCATTTTCGTCCCCGTTACAGCTGCCCACGTGAAAAAGGACAACAAAGGTGAAAACCGAAGTGAAAACGACCTTCATTTTGATTCAAAATCGAAATCGAAGCTGCAACTGAACATTAACGACATCGTGTGCAGCATTTATAGATTTTAAAATAATCGAAAGTTTCACGGAAATAATGGGTCAAGTCACAAAATACACGCACAATGATATTTTGCAGCGTTTGTGATCAGGTATAATTATTAATTTAAAAAAAATTAACACACTTTATATTAAACCACTTTAATTATGTTGATCGGTTTCGGGCTGCGATACATGTACGACTCAGATAAAAAAAATGTATAAATTACTAAATTTAATAAAAATATTTTTTACGTATATAGTCATATATTTTTGTCCTGGTACACCACTCTTGCCTCGTCTTCTCATGCAGGCTCTTCGATCATTGAAGCTTCTAATACTTGGTTTATCTGGACATGCATTTAACATTTGCCTCACATATCATCTTTACCATCGTCTCCTCGCTCATACGTTCCACATGACCAAACCTTCTCAGCGATTCTTTCTTTATTTTATCAACTATATTACAAGCAGCTCTACATTCACCCTTTAATGTTCATTCCTCACTCTATCGTACGTAGATTTTCCACACATGCGCTTAAGTGACCGCATTCAATCTTGATTTATTTGTTCTTAATATAGTGCATACATAAGTATATATGGTAAAAATGAATATTTTGATCTTGTTCACTCACTACTCCAGTATGGAATAATTGGGTGGGGAGGAGCATACAATAATATAATGAACTCGGTAAAAACAATACAGAGAACAATTGTTAAAGTGATATTAAAAAAAAGATTAACTCTTTCAACACAAACACTTTTTGCAAAATTCCCAGTTCCCAAAATAGAAAACATTTACAAAAAAATCTCAATTAATCAATTAATTAAAGAAAATAATACTATAAAATTTGAAACAAGCACATCATTAGGTTTAAAAATAACTTTAAAATCCCTAAATGTAACACCAAACACTATCAGCAAAATTCTATATATTTAGGGATAAAAAATTTCAATAGAAATAAAGGATATAAAAGAGTTTAAAAAGAAACTAAATGAACACTTCAAAAACACATAATTGGACAATAAACAATATTACAGAATACTTCAGAAGCACACAAATGGACAATGAATAGAATATGTAAGGTATTATATAAAATTATTGTAGTGTAACTCTCTCTCCAAGCACAAGAGCTGGTTTTTTTTTTGGAGAGGTAAGCGAAAGAAAAACCATTTAATTTAAAAAAAATGTAAAATACTTTATTCACGCTATAAAAAAAATGTCAAATAAATAAAATAAAAAATCGTTCGATCAATCCGACAATCTGTGCATACACGATTTAGATATTAATTAAAACTGAGGATCGCCCGTCGAGTGTGGCGAATTAAAACAATTTTTTTATACATCTATCTTTACATACACATTATCATGTACCAACACGACCACGTGAAATGATTTCACAACAAAAATTAACAATTTGAAATCAAATTATATTTTTGTAAATCGATTTATATAAATTAATCCACTTTTCGCCGTAAAGACACACTTGGATATTTTTTCTTCCGCATTCCATTGGCACGTAATTCTACTATTTATTTACAAACACAAAATAGTTAATTTGTTTTTTAAGGTCCACTTTTCCTAAATGTACACGAGTACTGAGCAAACATTGGGTGAATTTAAATCGTACCTTAATTAATAGTTCAGCGTTTCATCACTTTTAATTAATATAGTTTTTTAAAATTAAAAAAAAAACTATAACAATAAATTACTTTTTAATCTTATTAATTAGATTTATTTAAAAATTGTCAGCGTTTATTCCAAATTCATTTGATTTAATAAAAAATGAATTCAAATTTAATGTACGAGTAATTGAAACTCTCAGAATTTTATTCACTGAATATTTTGAGAGTGACAAAAGTGAAGAAAAATATTTATGAAGAGAAAACAATGCTCCAACTTCCCTCTTTCCTTCTCAATTTTATTTATATACACTAGTCACATATAAACATATGTACAAAGTAAAGAATATTATACATTTTTAGTAGTCTGTGGTCGTATAAATGGTTCAATAAAGATATTTTACCTATGATTTTAAGTATGTCAAAATAATATTTATTGGTCTCCGAGAACCGGAGTGTATGAAGGCGAGATATCCGGAAGACCATGACCTGGTATGGGCTGCAGGGGCACTGAAGTAAAACAAGAATATTTTTAAATTGTTACGTTTAGTCTACGGCAGACACAAATTATTTCAAAGAAAGTTATATATATTTTTTGATGTCATTTGAAAACTTATCACGATCTCTGCACAGTTAGAACTGTACAGGGCGAAAGGGCTCTCAGTAAAGCATCTAAACATATATTAAGATTCTTAATCATTTTTCTTTAACTCGGATATTCAATGACGTTCATTGAACGGCGTAAATTATAGTTTACGAAAAGAAAAAAAAAGTTGATGATTTTTTGAGAGATATCGAGATATAGATGTCTTACAGAGACGAAGCTATTATTTTTACATGAGAAGTATGGAAGTCTTGAGCATTACAGGGCTTACGACCTGCCATCGGCTGGCTTAAGTGATCACTTTACACAATGTAACGTTCACCTATTTACCCGTGCTACCACATCTATCCAATTTTTGGAAGTTGTATATATGATATCATGATGGAACATTTCACTTATTTATTACCAACTATGCTGTTGTCATCTATTGATTTTTTTTTATTCTTCCACATTTCTCATGTACAAATATTAGCTTTGTCTCTGTGAGACATCTATATTTTGATGACAATCCCCCAGGGGAAAAAAACTCAGTAATTAGTTCCTACAAAGATTTGAATACTCAAAATACAATAAACATCGAATTTTTATCGATACGGCTACCGTCTTGCCCTTTAAGGGCAGATTTGTATAGATCTTTCTATATAAAATCTGTTCAATTCAGAAATTAACAATATTTTAAAGAATGTGTATATTTCGAAAATACTTTTATCATTGAGTCTAGGCATGATTATTTATTAACTCCATTTATCTTGCTTTTCTGATTTTGCTGGCGGCTATTATAGTCCCTTCACGGTCAATAGTTGCCGCCGCGCGGCCAAGGTCTCCGTAGAATCTATATTTTAATGTGGAAATCCTTTATTACATTGCTTTAACAATGCACCATGTATTGTAAACAATATATTAGTAAAATGATACATGCTATATATATATGTATACCTAGAGCTATCTTAAATTGATATGATTATCGTTAGAATATTAATAAAAGTATAAGCATGAACTTAAAGAAATGAAATAATATGGACAGATAAAAAATAATAATTTAAAATCTTAAGTAAATATGAAATCTTAATCAGTGATATCTATTTCTGTACTGCCATCTAGCGGATTTGTAAAGAAAATGAATATAAATATTCATTATAATTTTTTGCTAATATGTACCGTCATCTAGCGGATTTTTTAAAGGCTACTTTGGTATTATTTCTTACACTAATATATCCTGATCCAATAGCGACGAAGGGCAATATTATAATAGATTCACATTTGTATTACAATAATTAATATTTTTTTAATTTTCTACGTTACGTCAGTGACACTATGAAATTACTACGATATCTCACACTATCCCATAATATGATCTATATTATGTAAAATATATAGATTGAAAACTATGTTACGAAGGTATTACGTATACAATTACTTCCGTTACAGAATGGTAAATGTATATATTTTTAACAGAATAAACCAGATTATTTATAAAAATGTACTATTGTAAAAATTGAATCACAAAAACTCTTACCGTATAAAAAGCTTAGTTTAAAAAAGCAACTTGTCTAAAAATACAAAATACCAATTCAGATATTATTTTTTAATATACGAAAACCTGTTTTTCTTTAATTTAAATATACCTATAATATTATAATTAATGCGTTACCGACAAAATGAAGGTATTATTAGGTATCGAACCTCTTAAAAATATTGCAATATGGATAATATTATTATGATTAAGCGAAAATTTTGGGAACATGTTTTAATGTTTATTTATTTTGTTAGAATGATGAGCGAAGAATTTACTTAAACCTGATCTATCCCTTTTCTCTTCTTATCCAGGGAAATGTATTAACCGATTATGCTACGCCAGCACAGTAAGTTGGCGACAAATTTTCGAACCTATATGTTCCACTTTCAAATTGATACAAATTTTCGAACCTGTATTAATTAGAAAGTAGAACATATAGGTTCGAAAATTTGTCGTCAACTTACTGTGTTGGTGTAGTATAATCGGTTAATACATTACCCCGGATAGGAAGAGATCCAGGTTCGAATCCCGGTGGCGACAGCAATATTTTTTCGTTAAATTGATTTTATATGTATATCTTTCTAATGAATACATTTAATTCGTATTAAAACTATAACATACCTATTGTTCTGTAAAATTACAACCTCTCAATAAGAATGTGTCCTCTTTAAAATGATATATATTAAAAAAATAATGTTTTAGTATAAGTGTAGAATTTCAGATATTACTAACCCCGTTCCGACTCGTTAAATTTTCCATGATGATTTAATGTTAAATAGATGTTGAATTTTGGACGCAACCCTGTAACAAATCCAACTACAGCAAGTTAACAAAATATTCTTCCAATTCTTGGCTATATTATGCGTCAGAGTAACAGCCTACAAAAAGACCTGGCGGATAGACACTTTGCTTTTGTGTGGAGAGACCCTGAGTCAGCTGTGAGGGTGAAACGGGACCGGGAGTTGCATTACGAGCCGAGTCTTATCTGGATTAAGCCACTATATGTCAACACTGATATGAAGGAGGAAATAATAATATATTTTCCATTTTGGGCCCTGATCTGGAGCTCAATATTGCTTAGCTTCACGACCAAAAAAAAAAAAGAATAAGTAGAATCCCTTAAATTAATTAACAACTGTTTATCACTCGTATGTAACTAGAAAATGTACCGTTAGATACTCTGTAAATAAAATAACTTAAAAAAACCACGTAATACTACCATCAGTACAATATTCAATTCAATCATCAAAATATCACATCATTAGCATTTTTAAAAAGTTAAGTGGATCAAAAATATACAGATAAAAATGTTCAATCATTTATATGATGTTTTAAACAAATACAGAAAGCGAAATAGGGTCGTAAATAAGAAATAAATGGAAAATAAAAAGTAGTATTAAATGGTTAGACTGTAATCCGTTTTCCGCTAGAAAATTGGCAATTCAAGAGCTCACATCAAAATGACCATTCATTTGATACTTTGGTGGTGCATTTTCCAGCTCATCAAAATAATGGCCTTATGGTGAAATCGCACGATTCAGAGTCGAACGATGGAAAATAAATAGAAATATATATCAAGTATGCCCTATGTATGTCAGATAACTTAGCTTTCTTCACATTGTTTGATTCTGTAAACAGTTTCTTCAACGTGTCTCACAAATGATTAAGGATCTTGATTTTGTTCGGCATCTTGCAGATCTGAGGGCTACTTAAGGCGGTTTAACGGCGGTTGTCTACGAAACCCGTCGCACGCGTCAAAAGCGGCCAAAGGGGATGAAATATAATTAGCGCAGTTTAAAAATTGTCCTTGTATTTAATGTGGAAAGAGACCTGAACCAACCGATCTTAAGTACTGCTTGAACAGTGCGTCTAGGACTGTGGACTCACACCCCGAGACATCTTAAGTAAAACTCTTCACTCAAATCATAAATGATGAGGACACTTAAGAACCCGGTTTGGGCCTTGAAGGTGGGTCACACAGTAATAAACCAATCCCCTAGTTTATAAATGTACTACGTAACGAAAAAATTTCATATTAAACAATGTTCAATGAAACTATAAATACATCAGAAGATCAATGTAAGATACCACGGCAGAATATAGAAAATAAGATAAAATATTCGTATATACGAAACATAAACATTTTAGATATTAAAGCTGAGATTATAACTTTTAAACATGTTGTATTTCGAAACCAATCTCTAAGACTTTAAAAATGGTATATTTAAATCTCCCGCTGAGTTTTTATGCGTGATTGAATAACGACATTGCTTTCACGTTGGCATCCTGAGATTTAGATCTACTTCCATTCAAGCAATACAAAATGCAAATGTTCACAAATTATATTTAATGTCCGTTGAAAATTTTATTGGAATCGCGATATATTTACTGCGTAATAATCATCCTAAGTAGAAGTTGGCCGGCACCTCACAACATTTTATATCCATATTTACGCCGAGGTCGACATGGATTCGGCAGTGTTTCTGGCGCTGGTGGTCCTCTCGCAGATCATTGCTATGCCCTGCACCCTCGGAGAGGTAGGAACATTTGTAACTTATCGGTGATCTACAGTTTCAAAGGTTGCAGATTTGATAACTCGTCGACTGAAACAACAAAAGGTGTTTTTATTTTCGAAAATAATATGGAGTACCGCAAGGATTTGGACTCGGGTTTTTTATGTTTCTGATAAACGATCGAGTGCATACCTGATGCTCAAGATATTCAATGTTCAAGCTTCCTAGCATGACACAATATTATTAATAATATTGTTCAAATACAAGGCTTTAAAAAAAAACAGATTTATACGCATTTATAATACGATCATTAAGATGACAACATTTTTATGGGGTATGTATGTACATTATTTAATCATTATTGTGAACTATTATGATTGATGAAAGAACCATCTTTCAAAAATATTCAAAACCTCATATCCTCGTGATAAGCAGTCATTACTACAGAGTACTTCAACCGCTACTAATTGGCTCCACAGCCTCGCGATCTTTCCTCAGATTTCGCGCTGTTTATCTCCATATTTGGATCGCCAAGATAGATTTCTTTGAAGGTACTGTCGCTTTATTTTAGCAATTTAGAATTTCCAAAAATTTCGTGTCACATTTTATAATATTAAAGATATAATTTATTTAATATAAAATATTAAAATAATTTAAAAACGTTATACCCGTATTTTTCATTGTCATTAATTATTGTCAGAGTTGCGTTGACTAACTAGAGTACACACTAGTACTCTAATTATTCAACGTTTTGTTCGTTTGATTAGGTTTGTGGGGAGGTGGTTGTTGCACTTTCTAATACGTGTCTATTTTGTTGGGGTTTCTTTCACGAACAGGTCTCTTGAACCCAACTTTGCACACCAAATCTCGCCATAGTATCCAGCTCGCCAAAGGATAAGTAGTTGTACTTTTGAAGAAAAACGCGACTTTTTGAAAGTGGGTTATACATGGAATCCGTCGCCAGGATCACGTATTTTTCTGTTAGGAGTAAGGGAATGATTAATGTTTTACAATTGTATTTAGTATATTTAATTATAGATACTAAATAAATAAGCGTTTGGGCTATTGATAGAATTTTAAATGAGTTGATTATGAGAGTGAGGAACATACGAAGAAGCAACGGCGTGCACTACGCATGGACTTAGGTTATGCTGCTAATATAGATAATATAAAAGAGATGAGTATTATCATTAGAGGTTGTATTCATCATTCACTATTTCAGAAGCATGTTTTGGTGTCAGTATACCTGTGTGAGTGTGTACTATTCATATTATTCTACCTAGAATAGTTAAATCAGTTAAAAAAATATACAATTATACCACGTTTAAAGTGTGTACACCCAGTCAAGTCCGTTTCAAAGACACACTTGCGGCGTTTTGCAACACGTCTGTTAAAGCGAAGATGTGTATTCGGAACACCGCGCGATGCGTTTAGTTCGTGTACGTCTGGGACAGTATTTCGATAGAACACATGCGCAGCTTTATTTGTCAATTTTAAATTCTTCCACTAGTCAACGGTTCTAGTTAACATGAGAATTGAATTATTTTCATGTAGATCTACATACGCCATGCACAGCTTTTTTTATTATATAAAGTGCACGGCTCTGTGAATAAGGTATAATTAACGATATTAGAATAAGGATGATGAAACATTAGATGTGCATAATAATCAGAGAGATAAATAAAACGACTGAGGATTTCAGGAATTAGTTTAGGGCGATTGAACATGATCAAGTAGAACAAATCAAAAAATAGTCAAAAAATATTGAAGTTTTAAAAAATCAAAGGATATGTGCAAGAATGAAATAGGTGGTCAGCAAGAAGATGTTCGAGAAGACCGTGAGGGGTAAGAAACGGATAGTACAATGACCATATAAATCCCCTAATAAAACAAATGCTCAAAAATGCAATGGATGTAAGGAACCCATGCAAAGATATTAACTTCGTTTTCGGTATACACGCGTAGTAGGTATACATTTTCAAAATGGTCAGTATTACTATAAATATTTTGTGAAATTAAACATCAGGTTTGATTGATATGTTTCGTATAACTTGCGTAATTTTTCGAATTATTATTTTCTCTTCAATATTCATATTATATAAATAATAAGATAAAACACTTTGTTTAAATGACTATTTATTGATAAATCAACATGTTTTTTTGATACCTATGGCATCCTTTGTTCAGGAAATAATGTATATTAAAATTAAAAATACAAGCATAGATAAAAACGAAACTATAAAGTGGTGGGTAACTAAAAAGGAACTATTATGAAAACAAATTTAAAACGTGACTATTTGTAAAAACGATTTGGTTATTTATAATAATTAATTAGCTATTAACACTTTTTCTTCTTTCTAAAATTTCAATTTTAACTGTAAAGCCCTAGTATTTGTATGTATAATTTCAAAACCCTTGTTAATATTAAAATAATGGTTTGTTTCCAAAAGGTGATTGGTAAATTGATGTTGATTTATCAATAACAGTTGGAAATAAATAATACGAAAAACACTTTGTTTAAAACCACTATTTATTGATACATAAAACTTAAAACTTTGTTTAAAACTTTCAGAAATTTTAATATTAGAATTAAGGAGCACTTGAGATGTCTAAATAGCAACAATTATTCTGAATTCGCCAACCATCTTTTGGAAACAAGCCATTCTTTTGATATTAACAAGGTTTTAGAAATTTTACAAACAAATACTAGGGATTCAGTTAGATACATTTAAAATTTTTGAAATACGAAAAAATGTTAATAGCAAATTAAATATTATAAAAAACCAAATTCTTTTTGCAAATAGTCACCTTTTAAATTTGTTTTCACAGTAGTTTTTAATTAGTTATCCACAACTTACACTTTTATAGTTTTGTTTTTAATTATGTTTGCATTTTTAATTTTAGTATACATTGTTTCCTGAAAAATATAGGTATCGAAACATGTTGATGTATCAATAAATAGTGGTTTTATACGAAGGGTTTTTAAAATTATTTATATAATATGTTACCATTAAGTAATTTTGCAAAGAAGTCAGAAATAAGATTACACATTATTATCGTTGTTGTCAATTACAATAGACAGTAGAGTTCAACACAAGAGGATCGCTAAATATACACTTCTTTGTCTTTCATTTCAGATCGACGATCTGATAAGAGAGAGAAGAATGGGAGTCTACAGAAAGAGGGTCGTCACATCCCTAACCAAAATAGTAATGAAAAAAATTCCCCGTGCATCGGGAGTGGAGCGGGGCCGAGCAACGGACACATACAACTGCGGCAAATGCTTTCTCTCGGACAAAGTTACAACAGATAGCAAATGTATCAAATCTTGCACCAGAATCATGCGTTTCTCCAACAATTCTCCAACTGACCCGAAGACCAAGGAATGCGATACCTGCGTGGCAACAGCGGTGAACAGAGCGAACCGCGACTGCGAAGACACGTGCTCTGTAAGACACTTGGCCACCATCACGGCTGATGTAGTTAACGAAGCCATTTCATTTCAAGAGAAGACTCTGCTTCAAGCGAACTTGGAGCATGAAGGCGATAACGAACCTACAGAGGAGGAAATTGAGATCGAAGATGAACCTGCCGAGATGCGGTTTAGAACCAGAAAAACTGACGCGACTGATCAAAACAATGATCACACACGTGACCATAGTGAACTGGAACGTAAATCTGGTAAATTAGGTTTCTTAAGTATGTTCAGGAGTATTTCATATGATGACGGCAGTGAAGCTGACATTTACAAAATATCTGATAAGATTGACGAGGATTTTTTAAATGGAGGTGAATATGGTAAATCTGGTGCTGTTAACGCTGGTTTCCAGCCGAAAAGTAGATCTGCCGTATACAAAAGTGGTTTTGATAACAGCGGACGTTTTGTTCATCCAAACGGTCGATCTGGAAGTTTGTCCGGCAGCAGTCATCAGCTGTTGAATAGATCTGATGATTATAACAATTTTATTAAGTTTAAAAATTTTGTTAAAGCAAGTAATTTTTTCCACCCTGATGACAAATACGTCAGCGGAAACGGTTTCGGCGCCGATGCGGACGGTACTGACAATCTAAAAACTAGAACTAAAAACTATGACATATCAAATTACGACGCTTTAGAAGATTTAAACAACGGCCGGCACACAGAGCAGGCCAGCAGATCTGGTGGCGGTTTTAATCTGCGAGATGTTTTGTCCGAAAGTGTGATAGATTTGAATGCCAAGCAGCAAGCGAGAATCGCCAGAAGATTGAAAAAACTTGGCGACGACCCGCAGTCCAGTCGAGCCGAGGAAAAATATGATACAGTGAATCGTTCAGATTATAACCAGTTGGCGAGCAAAGTGAACGATGTTAAAGATCGCCAGAAACGTATACACAAAGGTTATCTTTCAAACCACCCTGCTGACGCGTCCGGCGGTGTTCACAGCCAGCGAAGGAATTTTAACGGTCGATCAGGCAGCTCGTACGACGAGGAAGATAGTGACTATATAGACCCTAATGAGAAACACTACCGAATTCGAAAACCAAAAAAATGGGGCAAGGTTGACGAAGACGATGTAAACGCGAACGATGACTAGGGTTGGGCAAAATTTTGATATATATATAATATATAATGACTACATTTCATAAAAATAAAAGAAAAAAGTAAAATGTATTATTAAACAATATTAAATTAATAGACATTAATTATATAATACATTAATTTTTCAATTTTTTAGAAGGTTTTCAACGGTAGCGTTAGCGTTATTTTAAGGACATCAGAACAAACCTCAACTCTGTTTTCTACCAAAATACTATTATCACAGCCTTTATTTAATATTCTATTTTAATAGCGAGGGCTTGTAATATGTTTTAAACATCTGTGCGTAACACGAATTTCTGTGATATAAATTAAAATATAATTTAATATTTATTTGATAGACTAATATAATAATAATAATTGCTCAATGATTATCACTATTTAACCAGTGTTTAACCAAAAACGTACGTACAGAGGGTTGACTTGGTCGAGAACATCAGCTTCACGTTTGCGTATGTTCCCATCTTTCTTGCGTCTGACGATTTACCATTCTATCAACATTATTTATTGTATTTGATGTGGTTACTATTTATCGAGCTCGTCATTTTTGTTGTCTTTTTCTATCTGAACGTTACTTTTTCTGAACTGGATCGTTTTCCATATTAATGAAATATAACAAAGTGAACACTAAGGAAATAATTATGATTATTACCTACATCAAACGTTAATAACAGTATTTACGTTAGAAGAAATTGATTATTTTTACTATTAAATCAATATTAATTTTAAATGCCTTTTACAGGTTTGCAATGATCTATTTTTTCAATTATCTGCCTATAGATTTCTTTGATCACTCTTTTGACAAAAATGTACTATGTTTGTACATTCAAAGCGATTTAACATATCTCCTCATGAATCGTAATGAACAAAAGGAAGATTAATAAGATTTTGATTTATTTTGCAGAAATTTTAATTAAGCGCAGTTTTTTTTAATATATGGACGCCCCTGTTATCGTACCATCACATCACAAGCCCGAAGGGATATCCAGCAATGATCGAAACATATATATAATTTTACAACCTGCAGTAAAGTATAATTAGTACATACAGGATACATACAAAAATAATGATGAGTAAAAAAAGGGTTTGAAAGGGTTTGGGATATTGACATTGTACATCATTTATTTACATTGTTTTGTTCATTGATTTAATGGTGCATGTACACGAGCGAAGTATTGAATTTCATACACACAAGAGAAAGCCGTCTGCCAAGTCTGCAGGTATGAAGTGTATTTTCATGGATATATATATCACGAAGACTTTGTCCTTGTTTTTACTGATTATATATCCTGTTTGTTCAGTTTATTTATATTATACAATATATGCATGTATGTCTGTTTAGCTGTATAATAATATTACTTATATAAAGTGTCTGTATTTATTTCATATTAAAGACGCACACAAGAGAAGAGGGTGCTTGTTACAAATTTGTGAAACTTAAATGTGTAATGTTAGTGATTTATAGACGATTTTAATAAGAATCAAATTTTTCAAAAGAAATGTCAAAGAGTAATAAAATAAATAAACAGGGATTGATAGGTATTATCTTCAGAGATTAATATTAATTGGAAATGTATTAACCATAGCTTTCTTTTTTGGTACGTCACACGACCGAGTAACTCTAGAGTATTTAAAGCGATATATGAGGGAGTTCCACTGGGCTAGAAGTGGGGTAATAGCACGTATTCACGGATGAGATTTCACTCGGAGATTTGACTCGAGTGCGCGTAAATGACAGTACAGTGCAGAGTTCAGCGCGAGGCGATCTATGAATCATCGTTTTGCGCGCGGATTTGAATAACGCAAGTCTTATCCGTGGATACGGGTCATAAGAATGTGAGAGAGTAGCCATTAAGATTGCACATTGCCAGATGGCGAATTAGAAGGACATATAAGGTACCCCTTGAAGATAGGTAATGAGATTTACCCGAAACGTTGGGACAACAATGGTCCATTTCAGGATCAACAGACGCGGGATAACTAAGATACTTTATCTCGGACATGTGTATATAATTAAATAATTATTCCATATTAATTATTAAAATGATAAAAAATATTATAAATACATAATGTAATAAATGATAACATATGGTAGAACAATAATTATATAATATTTTAAATATTTATTGCAAACTTTACATTGCGGTTTTTTATTAATTTTAATATAAATTATCTATAAACTTGTTTTTTAGTACTTCTATGAGTTAAAAACAACTTGTAGATATTTATAGTAATATTAGGTAAGGAAAACCATAAACCATAGGCCAGACACAGACCTTAAACCATAGACCAATAAATGAATATATATGAAATAAAGTGTACATATAGGAGAGGGGTTTGGAACATTAGTTGCGGGACGAGGGACATTCTACACACATTATTTGTGGAAACATAAATCCTACAGTTAATAGTTAACGATTGTTAAAATATTTACTCTTCGAAAATTATATCTTTGTGTAAACAAGACGTATTTTTTACATTAATGCATATTATATTGTCGGTGTTTAAATTTTCGTTCCGATCGGATCATATTTTTAAAAAAAAGCGCGGAGCTATTTGATTGCGTAAGTGGTACCAAAGTGAAAATATTGGTACAAGAAATTTGCATTAGTTCATGTCTATATATTTGGCAGTCCGTGGGTTAAATACATTGAGAAAAGCCATATTTGGATACTTGAGGGTAAAATTGCAGTTTTTGAACATGTAGCATTTCGAAAGCATGCTCTACGTGACGTATACATGTACTGAAGGGTATTTTTATGCGTAATTGAAAAACGGTATTGCTTTCATGCTAGCATCCTGAGATTTCGCCACACTTCCATTCAAGCGACGCTAAATGCGCAAGTTCACAAATTACATTTAATATCCGTTGAAAATCTGACTGAAATCGCAATATATTTTCCGCGTAATAACCTTCGTAAGCAGGAGTTGGCGAACACCTCAACATTTTATGTCCACATTTCCGCCGAGGTCGACATGGGTTCGGCAGTGTTTCTGGCGCTGGTGGTCCTCTCGCAGATCATTGCCACGCACCACACCCTCGGAGAGGTAGGAGAATTATACCTTTTAAACTAATCAACAGTCGTCAACCGTTTCTAAAACTGCACATTTGAATCATAATCGTTAAATAGTAATATAAATAAGAAAAAAATATTATTTTTATGAAAAAAATATCTTAAATATGAATTAAATATATTAATTATAAAGATATACATATAAAATCAATTTTATCGAAAAATATTGTTGTTGCGCCACCGGGATTCGAACCTGGATCTCTTTCCTAACCGGGGAAGGTGCTTTATCCAACTAAGCTACAGCGACATTATTTTTAGCGACAATTTTTCGACCCCATATGTTACCTTTTTGATATTAATACATTTGATCGTTCCATCATTTGACAGAGCCATCTACCTTATTTTTACAGAATCTCAAATACCTTTGAGTAAACTGATAGCAGACGCCAGAATTATCAATTCAATTCTGAATAATTACAACTTCACAATAAGAATGTGTTCTCCTAAATAAAAAAATATCATATGGTTTTGAATAAGGGATCTTTATATTTTTGATATACAGTTAAGACTCTAAGTTATTTAGGATTTTCAAATTACTTCTTATGTATCTTTTACATATTACTGTATCTTTTTTTTTACGGAGAACACATTATTGTGAAGTTGCAGTTTTTCAGAATATATAATATAGTTCTGTGGTATTTTTAATATTAAACTGCAACTTCGCAAAAACATATAAAAGTTTATCCAAATTTAATTAATTTAATTCTGGTGTCCCCCTAGCGTGTATTACTCAAAGGTACTTGAGATTCGTCGCAACTTAAAATTGATTGCTTTTTAGAAATTGAATAACAGATGTAATAATTTCTTAAATTTACCGTAAAACTATTTAGTTGATATGGCGTAACTGGATAACCAGGTTCAAATCCTGGTAGTGACTAAAATATTTTTTTGATGAATAAATTTTTTCTGTGTATCTTTCAAGTTAATTATTAATTTAATTTGTATTAAAAATGACTAAAACCACCGATCCAGGATAATCACACTGACTTATTATCATATTATAACAAATTACTTTACCATACTAATTTAATGTATTAATTATAAATATATACATATAAAATCAATTTTGAAGAAAAATATTGTTTTTGCGCTACCGGGATTCGAATTTGGATCTCTATTTCCAATCCGGGGAAGTACACTACCAATTGTGTTATAACGCCAGTATTTTTCATCACAAATTTTCGAATCTATATGTTACACTTTTTCAAATTAATACATCTGTCGTTCCAAAATGTAATAAAAATGAATTGATAATTCTGGTGTCTGCAGTCGGTTTACTCAAAGGTATTTGTGATTCCGTAAAAATAATGTAGATGGCTTTCAAAAATAATGGAACAACAGATGTATTAATTTGTTTGTTATTAGTAATAACACTTTTTCTTATTTCTCAAATGTCAAATTTATCTAACTGTAAATCCCTAGTATTTGTAAATATAATTTCTAAACCCTTGTTATAAAAAATATCCCAAATTCTATACAACCAGATTTTTACACTAATAACAAATTAAATAACAAGGGTAAGGACGATATTTAAAAAAAATCGGGAGTCTAAAAATTAATTTGCACTGATTGCAATTATTTTTATATAGGTAAAACTTGCCGAAATTTTGATATTAGATCAAGGAGTATTTGAAATACCTTAATAACAATAACTATTCAGAATTTTCCAATCACCTTTTGGAAACAAACCATTAATTTAATATTACATACATATATACATTGTTTCCTGAAGAAGATACCATAGGTATCGAAACATGTAGAATAATGAATAAATAGTGGTTTAAACAAAGTATTTTGTCTAATTATTAATACACATTAAGTATTTATTATAAACAAAGTTAAACAATCTATAAAAAATATAAATGAGCTAGTTACGAGGAATGTTAGAGAAGACTGTGGAACGTATGAGTAAGAAACGAATAAGTTCCGATACGTTAAAATATGATACAACAAATGCTCTTATTAGTGGGTGTGGAAAACACCGACGGATGTAAGAAAACCAAAACCAAAAATATTCTTGGTATCTTTGGCGGTGTGCCAAGTTTTCAAAATGAAAACGTTATCATTATGATCAAGTTGAATTTGTCTTCAGATTTATATGAGAGGATTCGTGTAATTTGTCTTATATATCAAATTAATATTTTTGTTTGTTTTCAAATTACTTACTCTTGGTTGAATATTGACGTACCGGATAATTGTCATTTGAAATGTAATAAGCCTATAAGCCTATTTCTTAAGGACGTTTCTAAAGAGTAGTCGTACTCAATCTTCGAGAAGATTCCCCCGTACGTAAATTACTATGAATAGAATAAAAAACAGTTGAGGTACAGTGTACTTTTTCGCTTCCGCTCACATGCGCAGAAGTTCAAAAATCTCTCACTATTCAAATTATAAAAGGAAACGTTAAAACCATTCAAAGGTAGCTCACTTTTAACATTTTTTATAACAAAACGTGTACCGCTTGCTTTAGTTATTTTTACAGAAAGATATTTGTTAAATTTTCAATGAATGATTCCCAGTTTTCCAAAACAATCGTAAGAAAATTACTATTGCTATTCAATTAAACGTGCGCTACAACATCGATCGGGGTATGGTTCGTATATTAAATATGCTAGTTTTAATAGTCAATATTTACAAATTTACTACCGCAAGGACTATTGAAAAAAATTTCTACGTATAAAAGACACTCATAAGTATGTGTATTCAAAGTTTCAAAAGGATTGTGAAAAAAGTGATTTTTTTGGGAAAGTCCTAAAGACAATATGTGGTGTTCGATCTTGGGGCAAGCAGACATCAATATGAAAAATATCCTTAGGATGCGTGTACATGGATGAAACTTGGATTGGATTAATTTAAATAATAAATGATATCAAGTAATTTTTGAATTCTTAGTCTGTAATATTTTATAAGCGGATACTGTTAACCAGACTTTCATATGGTCTGGATTTCTTGATTGTGATAATGTAGCATATAGCTGGCCATGTGAAAAAAGGTCAATGCCGATTCAAATGTGATTAATTTTCGCTTAAACATATTGATAAACAGAGCTGTAACTTGGAGAATTTTATTTGTTTAATATGTTGTATGTACATGTAGTATTTTAATATCTGCCTCAAAGGGCTTCGCCCTGTGCTGAGGTAAACATTGTACATGATTAATCAATATTCATATTTAACATAGTCGGTTCAGCAAATATAAATTGATAATAATTAAAAAAAGCAGAAAAAAAGGAAATAAAAATATTAAACAACAAAAATAAAAAATGAAATGATGCAATATTTGAACATGCAAATATATAGGACAATTCCTGAAATTTGTTATGATTTTATAATTGAATGTTGGTATCAAATCAGGATTGACATTTGTAAAGATAAAACACGTTCTTTTTCAACGTGTTATAATAATGCAAGTTCAAATTAGAACATTCAGGTAATGACATACAAACGCTGCTCACTCACTGATGTTAAGGCTGAGGTATTGCCATGCTCACTCTCATACATACATTTATTGTAGAAGACACTACATTGTCTCTGCGTGTGTTCATATTGGAGAGGTGACCATGCTATAAACATACGCTCAATCTGAGTTTTTTTTAACCAGGATTATATTGCGTTTCTGAACTGTCTGTGGTGCTAAATATTTTTATACATTTAGAGAAAAAATTATACAATTTAGGTACTTTAAAAACAACTTTTCAATACAAATGAAATGTATTAAGCCTATCAAGCAACAAATGACTTAAGACTGCACATATACATTGAAAAAATAAATTAACTGTTTGAAAATTCAGTCTAACTATTTGGGCTATGTTTAAAGAATATCTTGGAAAGCTATTAACTAAATAAACCAATCATTGGTACCAATAGCAATAGCCGAAAGAGTTCAACGTGAGAGCGCCTGCTTAACATTTATAAATATATTTGTCTTTCTTTCAGATCGAAAATTTGGTGACAGAAAGAAGACTGGAAATGTACAGAAAAAGGATCGTCACATCCCTAAACAAAATTGTATCAAAAAAATTTCCCCTCGTAGCGGGAATGGAACTGGGTCGTGCAACGGACACGCATACTTGCGGCACCTGCTTCATTTCAGACAAAGTTGCTACAGACAGCAAATGTATCAAATCTTGCACCAAAATAATGCGTTTCTCCAACGTTTCTCCGGCCGACTCGGAGACCAAAGAATGCGACACCTGCGTGGCAACAGCGTTGAACAGACCGAACCGCGACTGCGAAGACACGTGCTCTGTGGCACACTTGACCAGGATCATGGCCGAAGTAGTCAGTGAAGCCATTTCGTTTCGAGAGAAGACTCTGCTTCAAGCGAGCGTGGAGCATCACAGCGGAGATGAACCTGTAAAGGAGCAATTCGAGACGGATAATGAATCTGTCGAAACGTGGTTTAGAACCAGAAAATCTGACAATGCCGACGGATCATCAGAAGATGACTACTTCAATCAGTACAATGATTATGGACGCTCACCAGAACCTAGATCTAGTCAATTAGATTATTTAAGTGTGTTCAGAATTAATTCAGAAGATAACGGAAATGAATCTGATATTACTGAAGTGTCTGGTAAGATTGATGAAGATTTTTTAAATAAAAGGGAAGATAGTAAGTCAAATATCCACCGGACTGTTAGATCTGTTGTACACAAACATGGTTTCGATAATAGCGGGCGTTTTGTCCACCCGAAAGGCAGACATGGAAGTTCGTCCGGCAGCAGTCATCAACTGTTGAATATACCTGATATACATTTTGTTAAGTTTAAAAATGTTGATAAGATAAATAATTTTTTCCACCCCGATAATACATTTGTGAGTGCGAGAAGTTACGGCACTGACAAACTAAAATCTAGAACTGACCACTCGAAAGAGTCAGATTACGAAGACTTAAGTAGCGAGCAGCGGACAAAGCAGGCCAGCAGATCTAATGGCGATTTTAATCTGCGAGATATATTGTCCGAGAGCGTGAATGATTTGAATGACAAGCAGCAGGCTAGAATTATCAAAAACTTTAAAAAATTAGGCGATGACCCGCAGTCGAACAGAAGTAGCCGTGGTTTTAACCAACGGACAAAATCTGATGACGTGAAAGATTCAGATTATTTCCTGCGGGCAAGTGAGCTGGACCAAGTGAATGATTTGAATGACAAGCAACAGCCAAGAATCGTCAAAAGTTTGAAAAGATTGGGCGATGACCCGCAGTCGAATAGAGGTAGTCGTGGTTTCAACCAGCGGACACAATCTGATGACGTTAAAGATTCAGATTATTTCCTGCGGGCAAGTGAACTGGACCAAGTGAATAATTTGAATGACAAGCAACAGGCAAGAATTATCAAAAGCTTGAGAAAATTGGGCGATGACCCGCAGTCGAATAGAGGTAGCCGTGGATTTAACCAACGGACACAATCTGATGACGTGAAAGATTCAGATAATTTCCTGCGGGCAAGTGAACTGGACCAAGTCAATGATTTGAATGACAAGCAACAGCCAACAATCGTCAAAAGTTTGAAAAAGTTAGGCGATGACCCGCAGTCGAATAGAGGTAGCCGTGGTTTTAACAAACGGACACAATCTGATGACGTAAAAGATTCAGATTATTTCCTGGAGGCTGACGTGAAGGATTTAAGTCACGCTCAACAGAAATACATACCTAACGCCTTCACGGGTCTTCTTTCAAGCCATCCGATTGATGCGTCTGGCGATGTCCACAGCCAGCAAAATAAATTAAATGCTCGATCAGACAGCTCGCGTTACAAAAGGCCGACGAGTAAATCGTACGATGATGAAGTTTATGACGATAAAGATGAAGATTATGCAGACCCTCAGGATAGTTACTACCGAATTCGACAACCGAGAAGAAGAAGCAGGGTGATAGGTTCTAATGACTACCCACCGAGATCGATAAGTGTACACGAATACAATCTACCGGAGTACAAAAACGAGGGTTGGGCATAATTTTGATTCTTCATAACCATTTTTCATTATTTCGAGCTCGCATGTAAAATAGATTTATAACAGATAATCGCACGCAAGGCTAACGTCACCGACTAGCTACATTACAACTACATTTTATATAATAAATGAAATCTTAATAAACCTTTATTAATATGTATAATATGAAATTAATAGATGTTAATTGTATCTAGACTTGTCTTTCAATTTTTCAAAAAAAATTTCAATAGTAACATTAGTTCTGTAGGCTAAATATTTATCAAAAGATGACGGAATGACCTCAACTTTTTTTTATTATCAAAATGCAATATTTATCTTTACAGCTTATATTGTATACAATATTAAATTAGAAGCGTTTAACTCATATATTTAAAAAAATCTGCGTATAATTAAAATATCTGGGATGTAAGTTTAAGTAAAATGTTTTTATTATTATACGACAATAATTGCTGATGAGACAAGATCCCGTGGACTGTATCGATTATAATATTGATCAGTGGATGCAGCCCGAATTGGAATTATGAATAAATATAACCTTGTTTTAAAGTTCTGGGTTGGACGCCGTCTTCACCTCCAGTTGACTAGCACGTTTGTTGTGCTGAACCGAGAGATCACTGCACTTCCGGTACTGTGAGAACACAGCTTCTTCTTGGTCCGAACGTTACGCACGGCGTGGCTATCGGACGTCATTGAAATCGAAAGTAACGAGTTGACCAGAGCGAGACAGGTATAGAATAAGGTTTAGATATTGGATGGACAAAAGCGACAGGGAATGGGTACTCGACTTGCGTTAACAATTGCACTAGGAGTAATATAAATATACTATTTATTAATTTATGGAGTGCACGCCTCTGGTTAGCTTTAGTTTAGTATTTTATATTATTACTACTAGATGTTAGAATCTTTGCCTAGGAATTGTCTTAGATGGCAATCAATATAAAACACATTTATATTAAGAGCAGTGGTGCAATCAGTACTTTGAAATAAGTCCAGAATTTCCGTGAAATAATTCTAAATAAAATATTTATCTTACAATTATTATCATATTATTCTGATTTTAATGTATCGTTATATTCCATCAGATAAACATTTAATTATGCATTATTTCTTATAATAATACATAGCTACGTGCAGATTATTTTAATGTACTGATAATTGAGCGGAGGGGGTGTGAAGGCTAAGAAGAAGTAGGATCGGGCCTAATTTTTGGGCAGGGTCCTAAAGAATATCTACGCAAAATAATATAATATTTCGAATGTTTATATAATAAAGCCTTTGTACATGTGCACCATTGGTCTGAGATGAATTTTTAAATTTTTTTGGCATCTTGCGAGAAGGGAAGATAGCTTGGAGAAGCTTCTTGTGGTGGGTCACGTTGAAGAGGAAGAGTAAGATCCCCCCGCCCGTTGGACCGATCGATTGGAAAAAGCAACGGGCAATTCTCTGGTGACTGCCCTGAGATCTGCAAGATGGCGATAAGAGTCAGTAATAAAATATAGTCCAGAACGCGGGAGTTTATGTAGATCACGATCCTCAGTCATGAGAGACCGACCACGATGGTATACATGTTTAGAAATTCTGTTTGTATTTTAATTTATATTATTTATACGTATATCTCTTAAGCTGTATAATAATATTTATTGTTGTAAATTGTTTATACTATACTATACCTTGGAAATGTAATTGTTCGTTGAAAATCATTCTGAAATTGAGTTTTTGCACTTTTCTGTTGCGATCTAGAGTTAAGAGAAGGGTTCATCCTCAACCTATAATTCTTGATTCAATCAAAGTTAATTTTGTGTTTTTTAATGTGAAAATTTGACACAGACGTTTCTGTTGCTTTCGAAACTCGTCTCAAATATTTTCTTCACCATCTTCTAGTCGCTTTTAAATACCTAAATAATCTCAGCTTAATTCTATCAACTATGCTTCATTCATATCTACGCTTTTTACTTTACCGTACATAGATTATCTACAAGCACATCTACGCGATAGAATTTCTATTGGATTCAGTCAATTTTCGTTCTGCTTGTACTAATTCCAGGTTACTTATTCCATACACTTGTCTTGGCATCAAGACTATGTATCGCTAGTTTTTATTCAGATGACAAATTCGTAATGGAGGTACTTGCGTTCAGAACATAAGCAAACGTTAAACATGTTTTTGCTGTAGCTATCATAATTCGCGTAAGAGTGTATTATCTTCGCCCGGGAAGAACTTTAAATTTTAAAATCTTACACATAACCGGAAATAGGGTAGTGAGAAATATATTATTCTTACATACAATTTTGGTTCCATCAGCTGTTAAGATGTGTGCAGTAAAATAGTCCATACCTGCGAAAAAGGGAAAAAAACATTATTATCAACTGAATTATTAGATAAACATTTAATTAAAAATATCCAAAAAAAATGATAATTAATGTAAAAGGTTAATACAATTTAAATGTATGAATTAGAACGACATACAGAAAAATTAAATTTATCGAAAAAATACTTTTGTTGTTACCGGGATATTTTTTCCATAGTTTGAATTTTCCTGTATATCTATCTAATTTCGTATTAAAATACCACAAAACTATGTTCTGAAAATACAGCAACTTCACAATAATGTGTTCCCTTAATTAATGTAGAAGGTGTTCCAACAAGAGGTAACCGTTTTGAAATTGCCAATATTTCTCTAGCGGTGCTTTTTGGAAGTTGATACTTGACAGCTATCATGTAAACAATTTTG
Source organism: Eubasilissa splendida (assembly GCA_031772225.1). Classification (NCBI taxonomy): domain Eukaryota; kingdom Metazoa; phylum Arthropoda; class Insecta; order Trichoptera; family Phryganeidae; genus Eubasilissa; species Eubasilissa splendida. The sequence goes on from CM062863.1 coordinate 22,359,048, forward strand.
GGTCGCCATATGGCACTTGGTTAGCGGATATATTGGAATATGCTCTGCGCGTGATGGGGGAATATCAACGCATCATCGTGAATGATGCTCGCGTAAAAACATTGAGGATTTACGTGAAGCGTGGCTGCAGACAGCACCTCCATCAGATGCCGTGGGCAACAACTGAACCCCTCGAACATTACATCGAATTTTATCGAAAGATCTTCATTTTATTAATTTCATAAAATCCAATTGTCCCAACAATTGATGCCATAAAACAAATCGGCTCCCTCTTGATTAGAACAACTATTGTAAGACTTAATATTTAATGCATACCAAATATCACCTCCTTAAAGCGATTATTCAAACGAAAATTATTATATAGACACGACGTAAGACAAGCAGTGGATGGGTAGAAATCTTGGGAAGCTGACGGTGTTGTAGAAGTTGGAGAGCTGTTTCGAGTTGCAGAGGATAGACATCAGTTTGGACAAATGGTTTAACACCATAATAAGGTGACGCTATGCAGTTATGTAAGTGTCGCTAAATGAACAAGATATATAAATATATAAATAAATATATATATTTTCGGAGACTATTAAGATCCTTGTTCACAGAAGGAAATATTTTGATCTGGAGATAAATTCATAGGTCAGCTTAAGAATGGTGGAAAGAGACAAAAACTCAAACCAGTCTAGATGTTGTCCGATTTGACAGAGATTTACTCATTCTATTCTAGCAACTATCTGTTCAAAAATGTAAGCAAATCATTGTAAATATTAACATAATAAGGCGTTAAATAACAAATATTTATTCGATATTAAATCCTGCTGAGGAGATTCAAAATCACTCCACTGACCAACGATAATGACATTTGACTTTTGACATACACGATGAGCGTGAAGTAAGTCGCTAAGTGGCAAATCTATGAGACATGGTGTGTATACTAAAAATTGTTTCCTAATAGTCGAAAATTCCATTCGTGGAAACAGGCCCCAACCTTTGAAAAGATCCATTATTTAAATATTCGGGTATACAACTCACATACTAAATCTAATCCCTAATCAAAATTGGAATTCCGAGAAATTGAGATTCATTTTGATGATGTAGAGATCTCAGTCTCGGGATTAGAAATTATTCATTTGTTCATATATAAAAATATCAGAAAGAACAAATACAATTTATGTAAGTATTATATTTTAGTAAGTAGATATATGGAGAAACTTTGAACTAAAACTGACGTAAGTTATAATGAAAGATTGACAAATAACAATTTGAATGCGAAATAATTTTATTATTATAAATATAGCAAATCCTCTCATCATTTAGTCTCCGTTTAATTTAGATACCCCGAAATTAAGCCTCAAAGTTTTGGAATACGTACTAATTTTGGAATTCTTTACTGCTGTAATTTCCCTACTCACGGAGACTTATTAAATAACTTCCGAAATAAATATAAGGATTAAGAATGGAAAAAGTGCCTACATTGTTCCATAAAGCGCGCGTCTAGTGGTTAAGACACTCACCTAGTGCCCGGGGGTTCGAGCGTTGTTCCGGGAGACCAGCAAATTTGTCCTATTTTCATAGCACAAGCGTTTATCTTAGTTTGAAAATAGTAAGAAAATTTATGTAGTACGTATTCTGTGTACGCATCTCTATTAAAAAAAAGTTGTGTGTACTATTTTTCAGCTTGCTTCAGTGGTATTGACAGTATGGGTGCTAGCGCCGTTTAGAATTATTTTAATTCTATTAAGTTTTTTGGAGTTTGACTTACCGGTTTACAGTACGCGTTTTACCAAATTTTAAACTCCTTCCCTTTTTTTTCCTCACCTATACTTAAGCACGAGGAAGAAAGAAAATGTCTAAAGAAGTGATTAAAGTATTCCAACTGCATCAAGTTCAGTGCGCTTAGAACTTTTGCACGTATAACTACCGTCGCTTCACTTCGCTTTACTCCGCTAACGCTTATAATTAATTTTACTTTAATCACGCTTATACATCATAATCCTTTTTGCGAGTGTTAACATTGTAGACACTCCGCGACGCTTGTACTAATGGTGGAGAGGAATCTATCAATGAACCAGATCCGGCGGACGAAAAGTAAGTGCCTTCCTTTCTTTCTCATACTTCCACTATAAGTTCTGGTCCTTCGAGCCGGATTCGAACCAATGGGCTATTATTAATTCATATAATCATTGAGAGCGGGTGTGCCGCTGTAAACTGCGGGATGCCAGATATTTTACTATTACAGTCATAGCGTACGCAGTCAACTAATTTAATTTTTTAGCAATTTATTAGTTTTTCGCTATAAAAAGTTTTATTGGTCATAAAAATCATTACGATTTTATAAATTTTAGATTTTACATAAATTGAAGTATTTTATAATTTCTTGCGAGTATAAAGATATTGTGTGTATAGGCTCAGAATTCAGTTTAATAATAGTGAGAGATGAATAATTTGAAACTGCTCTGTTTTGTGTTTGGATTTTTGGTGATCTCTGCAGCAGATGGGGAAGAGGTAGATATTTGAGTCAGTTCTTGTATTCTTGACGGCTCAATTGTTCTCAGTGAAAAACTTTTTCATATCGTTATTGTAGATGATAATCATGGTAATAATTGAATTTTTTCATTAATTTTATTAAAATATGAGAGTTAGGACTGACGGACTAGGTATATGCTTATATTTCAAAAATATATTTTTTTAATTTGTTAAGTAATAATAATTATGAAATAAGGTCAATCATACTTAGGTGAATATCATAATCTTAGAATATAAAGGTATCCTATGGCATTTTTTGCATAAAAATACTCTTCTCTTTAAAACTATTTTACAAATAAGTAAATTTTATTAATAGTTTAATAAAGTTGTATTTTAGTATCACTTGTAATTTTTTAGGAAAACAACATTTGATTTTAATGCAAATAAAATATACGACATGTTAAATATTAGTTGTAAATTTCACATTTTGGTTTTTATTCATTTTAATATAAATTATTTAAAACTTTTTTTTAAATCATTTTATGAGTTAAATTTAATGCACCGACCGGTTTCGGAAAATATCATTTCCTTCATCAGGATGCCAAATAAACTAACTGAATCAGGTTGATTTGATTATGTCAAATATTTATCTATAAAATTTATTATTTGACGGCGGCTGGGCCACAGTGGTGGGAGGAAGGACGAAGATTAAAGTGGAGATTAAACTGAATATCAGGTTACTTCTTAGGCTTTAATTAATTTAATTTGTATGAATTTTTAAATTTATTCTTTAAAAGAATTTTAAAATTTATTTAAAACCTCTATTATTTACTTGTGTAAAACTTTAATACTACTTTTATTAGCTGTTTCTAATAAATGATTAGCAAAGTCGTTATTACAAAGGCATATCCATCATTATATAATTAAAATTGCGAAGTGCCAATAGAGATAGTCATTTCACTTAGTTATGGGTGAAACGATTGTGCCGGGATCCTTGCAAGAGTAGTTTACCGGCAATATACAGGTCCATGTCCCGGTGGCAATTCAGTTTATATTCGAATAATATTCGCATCTCTTTTTAATGACATTTCTTTGGTTTAATTGTTTTATTCCTTTAAGTTTTTTTTCCATTTAACAGAGTGCAGAAACTCAATCAACCACACCCGCAACCAATGACACGCAAGTCACGCAAAAACATGTTATCAAAAGTATCTTTGAGACAGCCGAATTGCTATTACCTTCCACCAGTGGAAATGAATACACATCTACCTCGGACCTAATGCATTGCATAGACTGTAACAGACTAAATCAATCTCACACTAGCGATTGTCGCAAAACCTGTTATAACACTGAAACCGGAGCCAAACACTACCAAACTCTTCTAGAGGACTATCAAACGGACTGCGATCGATGTTTGTACAAAAGCGCCGAGGCGCACATAAACGAAGATATTGTTTGTGATATCTTATGCACCGATATGTGTAATATCAGTGACTTACAAATGATTTTCTTTAGAATCCTTGACAAAAGTACAAAAAAATTTCGTTTAACCAAATTTCTGAAAAGGCACGGCTGCGAAACAGAATTTAAAACAGGTCCAGCAAAAAATTGACACTGCATCAGATAAAAGTGCCCACCTGGCGCTTTCATATTCAGATTGAAGAAGAATTGAAGTTTTACTGTTTTGTTCGATAGTTTGCGTGTTAAGCATGATCGGACGTGGACATCATTTGGATAGCAGACTAACTCGGCCAGTGCCGTTGCTTTACATTGCTTATTTTGTTATTATATTTCATATTGCACTATTATAGATTTTGATCATGTTTTTCTATAAATGTCGAAGCCTCTAATTCAAGATCATTCTTATTTGGCGGTGCCTAAAAGCTTTGTTATGATGAATATATTTTATATGTGTACTTAACTATTTCTTATAAATACTAATGTAGAAACACATCTACATTTCAAAAGAAATCGATCCTTCCTTCAATGAAATGTGCGATACAAATTTATTTTGGTTTTATATATTACGATATATTACTGATATTATTTTAGTAAATGCTAAAACCTTTTTCTTTCTTCTTACACTGCCTCGTAATTAATGAAAAAGATCGTATTTAGAAAAAAATAATGTTTCAGGATGGGTATAAAGATACGATTGACAGCTCTATGGCGTATATGAGGGAAGATGTGTAAGAAAGCAGGTTGTTATTTAGCTAGTTGGATACATGGAACGAACGAGTGATAGCCTAATACCTGGTGACCGATGAGAACCTTCAAAAACTAGGAATTACCAGTGCACCAGCAGTAATTTTTGTAGATTCTGATGAATAGAGATTGAAACGTATCTTTAGATATTAATATTAATTGAGATATATTAGCTGTTGTAGCGAATGGCAGACGATTTACGAATGATTAAGTTTTAACAATATAAATAAATACGCTCAAAATTATGTTTTAAAAAAAAATATTTGGTGTATTGTGATATCAGAAACTGTGATCACAGTCACAGTTTTCAATCACTGATATTGTCGAATATCAATCATAATCACACCAGCGAGTCAAGAGTGAGCATTTTTTTTCTCACCGCTAGTTTTTAGGTTAGTAAAGGTAAAAATAAAACACATGGTAAATGTGAGAGAATTTAAAGTGTTACGAATTTTTATAACACACTGTTTTTAACGCAATTTTGTGACAATTTTAACTTGGCACTTGATAATAATATTCTATGTTAAAAAGATTTTCCACATGCCTGGCGCGCGCGTTGTCCGTGCGGTCTCTTTTACGGGTTCGGAGCGTCACTTGCGTTCGTGTGCTCGCCACCCTAATAGGGTAATAATATATTCATCACAGTAAAAAGGCTATAAAATTTTTCCCGCCACTGTTCATTTAGATTTAATCCGAAATCATTTGGCCGTAAAATGTGAATAAATGACCCGTGCGAATTTTATTATTTTTTATTCAAATTAGACCTTGTGAAAAGGGGGAGAGTGGGATAAATCCGCACGCCGGTTGAATCGAGATTGTCATTTAAGTATGTAATATTTTAATGAAATGACACTTATTTTATAACAAAGTCTTTTGGTAATTAAAATAAATTTGATGAATCGCTTAGTGAGATGTACAGAATAAAATCTATCGACAAAATAAATATATTTATAGGACAATTTCATGTTGGGGCAGTATTAAGGAGTTTGGGGGACCCTCTCATACTTCTCGTACTGCCATCTCGTAGGTAATGTGTGGCTAATTAATTAAGGCCATTGTCACCATGTGAGATGGGGTAAGAACTGACTAGGAAATTGAGGACACAAAGTGAAGGTTTCGCAGGTCGTAAACTATTGTAAACATTCCAAATAGGGTGCGCTCTTCTAATTTCGCACTCTTATAAAATACGGAAACTGCAATAAATCTTACCTTCTCGTGATACCCCCTGGGAGTAGTGTTCGACTATGCCTAGCAGAGAAAGAAGGGTGAAAGGTGAGCCTCCTTCACTTTAATAACAAGAATAAATGGCCAAGGAAGAAATACCTGGATTGAAAATCTTCCACCCCTCACCCGCTCACCTGGGGGCCCTGTACTACGATAGGCCCCTTTATGGTGCATGCACACATATGAGATTTTGTTTTATCGTTTCAGAGAATTTTTTTATTTTTTTCCCTACAATTTATTGTTTTGTCGTTCTTCGCCATATTTTTGAACGATTACTAGTTACAATTTATAGTTATTTTTTTAAACATTTTAAGCGAGAGAGATAAGTTTATATTATTGTTCATGTGTAAATGTGTGAGTTTATTTATTACGCAAAAAAAATACTTAAACAATAATTACATAGGTGTATAAATATAAAATATAATATTGACCAAAATAGGCAGAAGATAAGAATACGAATAAAGAAAAAAAAAAATCAAACCATTTGAAGAAAGTAAATATTATCTTATTTAATGTGATCCAGCTTACTCACACCTACCGCATGTAACAAAGTTTATTTCTGCACTACAATTTAGTATAATATTGCAAAGATTCGGCAAAGGATGAAGTTACATTTTCTCTTTTTTGTGTACTGGTTGTTGGCGATTGCCGCAGAAGACGAGCTACCGAAATCTTCTTCAGACGAGCAGGTGATTTATCTTAAATATTATATCCCAATTAAAGCGTCTATATCATTTGAAATAATTAGGTGAGTAGATATGTGACTGTTTTGTTCTGAAAGTATATTGTTCAAATAGAACACAAATTGTATCTACCCAAATTTATGGACGTTGAAAGACTGCAATGCTGCTGTTTTATAGGTTGATAATTATGAAAATTATTATATTATTCCGTCGCATGTAATATCTTTTGCGCCCATCCTAGCACAGTTTTTAAATACAACTAATAAAATAACTTTCACATAAAGATAAACCAAGACGGTCTTTAGTATACGTCTATACAGTCGCATTTGAAATTCCGAAAGTCTTTTATGGTGGCTTCATTTAATATCTAGACTTCGACCTCAAAGAGCAGAACGAGATGACATAAAATTTTATTGCCTTCCAACGGGTGATCAGGACTATCTCAATTGATTTTTGCCATCTCAATTCTTCTTATAATTTTAATGTCAATCTCCATCACCACGACATAAATTCTTCCGACCTTTTTGTTCATGGTCTCTTTTATGGCATCTTATATACTACGTATGTGCTGATTATGTAAACTGATATAATGTAATAAAGTGTACAGTTTTATTTCCTTACTGGTACCTATTCACAAACAATTCTCACACTACTGATACACATTTATGGTGATATAAGTGCATTATGTTATTAATATGTCATCCACATCAATCTGCTGATGTCTTATACCGAGAGATGTAAAGCTAAATATCATCAAAATATTATCATTCAGAGCAGGTGTAAACAAAAGCGTAGAAGCATATGGTGAATAGTTGATAAACAGTATATTAAAAAGAGTTGAATATACCGAGAGATGTATAGCTAAATATCATCAAAATATTATCATTCAGAGCAGGTGTAAACAAAAGCGTAGAAGCATACGGTGAATCGTTGATAAACAGTATATTAAAAAGAGTTGAACATACCGAGAGATGTAAAGCTAAATATCATCAAAATATTATTATTCAGAGCAGGTGTAAACAAAAACGTAGAAACATACGGTGAATCGTTGATAAACAGTATATTAAAAAGAGTCAAAATGAAGCGCAAAATTACTGATCTTTTGTTACTGTACAAAATTGTTAATGCACACAATGACTGCACACTGATTTCTAGAGTAAATCTTTACGCAAGTACCAGATCAGTTAGCAAGGAAGCATGAAACGTTTAGACTAGATGCCTACCGTGGCAATATTGCGTACTTTAATTACATTAAATGACGTTAACACAGTAAATGAAAGTGACAAACAACAAAGAAACGTTCACACGATTTCTTTTCTTAATACTATTTTGTACCCGTATATGTTGGTGCTAAATATTTATTAATAATTATTTTTATGTTACTGAATGTTACTATATTATATTATGTATTCACGTATTTTGAATTATAGTTTGTTCAGATATACACTGAAATATCTCATTTTTATATATATTATATTTAATATTTCATTGTGAATGCACAATTTGAACCCACTGTGTAGTATCTGTAGGCTACGGTAAGTAGTAAACGTATTTAATGAGGTCTAATGTCTTTAATGTACCTCAATTATTCTAACCTATGTTGTATCATTAAACTGTTAATAATATGTATAATATATTTTTTTAAATGTACCAAAGGTCTACTAATTTGTTTTGCACATCTATGTGCTGCCATTCATGGTTACAGACAAATTAAAAATGTGAGAAATTTTTGAATCAAAATAATAGTGTATAAAAATATATATATATAAAGGTGTCCAGCGGAAAATTTTCAAGTTTAATATGAAGTTGTGTTCTGTTTTTGAACCCGGGAAACAGCTGCAGTTGTGGTATCAAAAAAACATTGTTGTTGCTACCGGTATTCGAACCTGGATCTCTTCCTATCCGGGGAAATGTAAATCAGATTACTCAAAAGTGTTTGACATTTCGTAAATATAAAGAAGATGGTTTTTAAATAATAGAACGACAGACGTATCAATTTGAAAGTGCGACATATAAGTTAGAAAATTTGTCGTCAACTTACTGTGTTGGTGTAGCATAATCGATTAATGCATCCAGGTTCGAATCCCGGTAGCAACAATATTTTTTCGATAAATTGTTTTTTTATATCTTTCTAATTAATACATTCAATTTGTATTATAAAAATATTAATGTTAATATTAAATTTAATAAAAGGTGTACATTTCTACAGAGATTTTACATCTTGCGTATCGGATGGTTTTGATAATATATTTACAAGTAAAATTAAGCATACGAAATATGTACGCAACACCAAAACGTTGTAACTGAAATTTTTTTATCGTTTTATAGAATCCCCAAAATCCGGATGGAAAGGCAACAGGACCCACGAAAGGAAAAGTCATCGGAAATATCTTCAGAACAGTCATGGAAATATTCCCACTGTCCACAGGCACCGAATATGAATCAGCCCTCGACGTTCTACACTGTTCTCACTGCATTTTAAGAAAATCCGCAGAAACTGAATTTTGTCATAAGTTCTGCGTCACAAACGTCAACAGATCGAAGATCATTCTAGCAGGACCCAGCAGTGACGTAGTACACTGTGACGTCTGCCTGTTCGCAGCCGCCAATAGTCCGCCGGGCGTATCTTGCGCACAAGTCTGCAGCGCCGGCCAGCTGGGTAGAATATTGACCAGACTTCTGAATGACAGCAGTCAGAACTTGAGGGTCGCCAGCCTGAACAACGGATGTGTCAATACTAAATCGTCCAACGAAACGGCCGAGCTGAAGACGGAGATACCTCAAACTAGAGTAGACCAAGCTGCTCCATCGAAAAATACTACAAACTCTACAGTGAACACTGTATTACCAAGTGTTTAATGAAAAATAATGGCGACCTGTTATTGTTATCTTGCTACGAAGAATGGCGAAGATATTTTATTTTTTCTTTAAATAATATATTAAACCAACTTTCAGAATAATAAGTGTAATCCAAAATTGTTTTTAATTTTTTTATTACGTATATTTATATATTAGGATCCCAGATGGGCGGCGGCGGGCTCTTTAAATATTAAATTCATAAAACACCTCCCAGAAGCCTCGGCCCGGGTGTTGTATCAAGCGGAAGTAGCATGTAATTTGAAGTTTATTTTGGTTTACTTGATTATTTTTCACTTTGCACAATGCAGACTGCATAAACTGTTTATTTTTCTGTTTTATTATTTCTGGAAACACTGGCGTGGTCACGCAACGGCCACTGTAGCCAGTAAAAATAAGAAGGCCAATGAGGTAGAGTATTTTTTTAAAATTCTTTGAAAAAACTCATTTACAAAACTGAAAGAATTTTTTAGATAAGTTCAAAGTTGCGTGTTTTACAAACGATCGGTTTATAACGATTTGCCGTGTGACGTCACATCTTTAGAGTCTACAAGTCGGTACTCGATACTAGTGATAATATTATTAGTACTTGCCGGTCGACGTACGAGAGGTGTGACGTCACACGGTGGATATGATAATCCGAGGGTTTCTCAACAAGCCTAACTTAGAACACCAATATCTCCGAAAGTATTACACATTTTGAAAAAATTAAAAACCATGTCAATGTGGATTTTTTTTAACAAACTACGAAAGCTCATTTCTGACATGCACTACCTCATTGTTTAATCATTCTGAATTGTCGACCAACGTGAAAAAATTACTGCTTTTCATATAATAATAGTAGTAAATTTATACTGTTGTTAATCTCCGTCTGCGAGAGACGATAAAAATGCAGCATCCAAGTTTATAAATGCAGCTGAAATCCACAAAATTTTTTTTGGTGTTTGTAATTATTGAAACGAGTCTCTCCCAACAGATTTAACTTTCGATTTATTTGCTCCAATCATTCGTCTTCGTCTCTTTTCAGCATCTGACACCTGATGTCTAACCAACGGTGAATTATTCAGGTCTCTTTTAAAGACAGACTCAGGGCCGGTTGTATGATCAGTAGTATGGTAACTTTTTACTAACGCCCATAGTAAAAATCCTTTGCGGGTTGTTCATAAATCATATTTACTACTGTCAAAGTATAGATGGAGATGTCTATAGGCGTGACAAATAATCATGAAATATGCTTTATTCTATGGATTTTTTCGCCTAGGTATTCGAAATCTGTCACTTTGATGGTGAAATTTTTTCGTATTATGTATTAAACAACGAGATCATCATCGGACGAACTGTCATCACTGAAATAACGGGATATTGAATGATTCATTGTCGTGTACTGCAACTTTAAAAGTATCAATTTGTCACATGACTTTTGGAGGAACAGCTGTGAAAAGTCCGCCATATGTAACTATCGATTCTTGTTTTTATCATCAGATAGTAAAATGAGTTTACTGCGGGTGTACTTTAGAGAAGTTATTATTTTTGTACTGACAATCAAACAACCCGTTTTTGTAAAACAAAATAATTTAGTAACCTTTTTTACTCGAGTAAAAAGTGATGAGTAGCAACGGTGACTTTCAGAGACATCTTGGTACGAAACATGCTCGAATCGCTTCACGTTTAAGAGCGGCACTGCTGATGACTCCTAGACGCGAGGTCGATGTTCGTGTTTGTAATTTTTTTTTCCTATGACAAGTTGAAAATATGTTACAAACGACACTAGTGAATGTATGCATCCCTGGTGACAGGGGAGAACTAGGAGGACAAGTATATCAGACCCTTTAGTTGAAAAGGGTTCCATACAGTGTGAACTATTACACTCTATCGAATTGTATAAGAACGATACTATTGTGTGATACAATATTGTTTGTAAGTAAAACAAGTACCGGCATCTTGCCCTGCTTACTCTATTTGTCGTGTTTCGGTCCTTTCCCGCACACTGAAAATCTACAAATATTAAAAAATAAAATAGTTTAAAATTTTTCGAAGCATTATTGTTTAATTTTCACATAGCTGCAGAAAAGATTTTATAGATTTGATTGATGGACAATTGTTTCAAGGTTCAGATATCTTTTCCCAATCATCCCGTACCTACACATAATGCCACTTTGAATATGTCTATAGGAGCCACAAAACCGCCAGAGTGCCGAGTCCCTATATTTGATTTACAAACTCATGATATACCATGCATTGATTGAATCAATATTACATACAATACGGAATACTAAGTTGGTAAGGTACTTGTGCTAATTGTGTAGAGCAATATGTAATTACAACTCAAAAGATAATACCAAAAATAATTTTAAAAAAGGCTAGAGATTACCCAACTAAACAAGTTTTTAAAATGTTCCTGTTTCAAATATATCTTCCTTATATAATGTAATGTATCATGATGTAGCAATTGGATGACGCGCGCAAGTTGGCAGGAATGACAGCGTGAAAGGGATGGAAGAATGAAGCGCTCGGGCGCGGCCCCCTCTCTCTCCGGAATCGTAGAACTGTATTGTTGTGCATGGAGTTTTTGACTACCTGCATTCCCGCACACAAGAAGACGGCCGTAATTGTCAGGTTAAGGATATAATATATAAAAAAAACTGTTTTATTTAATTTTTTAAAGAGGAGAAAATAAAAATCTATCACAACTATCGAACTCGTAGTAAAACCAATGAAAATGTTACTTTAAAAATGTCAAATTTAGGAATAGGAGGAAGACATGCATCGTATATTGCTCCTAGACTGTATAACCAACTGCTAAAATCAATTAAATTTAAAGCAAATATAAATATGAATAAAAAAGAGGTTCTAAAATGTATTGAAGGTCTTCAAAATAATTTCTTATTCACAAGTTCAAATCTGATCAATTTCGTAACATTTTAATAAATACTTTTTATTTCACATCGTACTATTATAAATTTTGATCTTGTTTTATATAAATGTTGATACTCGCCCCCATAATTCAAGATTTTTCTTATATGGGGTGCACATCTTTGTTATTATTATTTGTATATGTATTTATGTATTGATAAAAATATATATGTATTTATTAAACTGTAAAGTAGAAATTAAATAAAATTTCTGTCGCCGGGCTTCGCGACCTCTTCAGATTGACCCGCCCAAGTACACCAGCTTCGTAGACACTTTTTTTCTGGCGGTATTTACATAATTTTATTCAGAGACCGCCCCTCAGGGCAGACCATAATAACCCCGAGGGTGGCGCACGGGAGATGGTTGGAGACGATTTTTATCAAGTCTCAAATAGATCTGTATTTTAAGAAGAAGGAAACAGATAATTTGTAATTTTTTTCATATATCGAGCAGTCTTATCTTCAACTATTTACGGCTCTGAATTCTCAGATATTTTGGTCACGTTACCAGGAATGAGAAACTGGTGATCTAATTTGAAAAATTGGAATCAGAAGTAATTCTTGGAAGATCCACCAATGTGACTGACTTGGTTAAAATTTTCATACACAGCAGCATAGCATAGTTGGTAATGCACCTTCCCCGGATTAGAAAAAGAGATCCAGGTTCGAATCGCGGTATCAACAATAATAATATTTTTACCCGGCAATAACATAATATTTATTTATCCCGGCAATAATATTTTTCGATAAAATTGATTTTATATGTATATCTTTATAATGAATACATTTAAATTAGTATTTAAAACATCACAGACCTATATTCTGAATAATTACAACTTCACAATAAGAATGTGTTCTCCTTAACAATGTACAAATATTTGTTAAAAAAATACAAACTCAGAAATGGTTTCATATTAAAATGAATTTAAAGATATTCAAAGTCATAACGAAAACTTTCTTACAAAATTTATATAGAGAGAGATTATCCTCAGAAAGCAGAGTTCGAGGAATACCTGATTTAATATTAGAACCCTTTTCATTTTATAAAAGATAAAAAGAGTAAATGTAAAGGGAATATGAACGGACCGTTAGTCAGGGGAGTGTATTATTCTTGGCCATGAATTTAAACGAAGATCGAAAAAAAAAGGATTTAAAAGAACCGCCCCCGCGTGTTTTTGTTTCATCAAATTTTTATTTATTATTTATCTACTCTTTTGATATTTATAATTTTTGTCTATTTCGCGGTACAACGCAATGAAAATTGTCGGAGGAAAATATTCTGAAATTTCAACAAACGAATCAGGTGCTCAGTTTTTGTTCAATCTGAAACATGTTTCAAAAATGAAAACATTTATTTAATTTTAAATTATAATTTATTTAAACGTAAAAGCTTTCAACATTAAAGAGTTTTCCATAATTAGTTATTAAATTAACCCCTTTTAAATGAACGTGATGTCGAGGTGAAAAAAATGCTCCAAAAATTATATTCTGCTAAGGGTAGTCATAAACATACTTCACCCCATACCACAACCATCTATTGTTGAAAGCGAAATTATTATTTTTTGAACAGTTCGTGTGAAGTGAAAATATTAATTTTATAAATAATAAGAAATAACACTTTGTTTAAACCATTATTTATTGATTTATCGATACGTTTCAAGACCAATGGTTCCTTCATCAGAATACAATGTACAATAAAAAAAAATATATAAGCATAGACAAAAAACAAAAATATAAATACAGAATATTATGTTTCAGACCGATGTTGTTTTTAAATAACTCGGAAATGAAACACGATTTTTTAATATGGTTTTTATTTATCAATTATTTAATTTATCCTTTTAAAATCAGCAATATTATCTTTGTGGTTAAGATTCATATTTTTATTTATTATCTTTGTTTTATTATAATAAAACATAATAATATAATATAATAATATAAAATAATAAAACAAAGATAATAAATAAAAATATTTTAATTTATCACAATTATGTCTTAAATCGGCCAACTTTTAACCATATTTTTCATAACATTCTCGCACACTTCGTGTGTTATTTCAGCAATATCATTTTGAATATTGTCCTGTAGCAACGGAATTGTTGTTGGCTTATTGGCGTAGACCTTTCGTGTAGGTACCTAAATAGGCCAGTCGATATCACCAGTTTTTGACGAATTTCCAGCAAAATTTCAAGTATAGCACGCGCTGTGCGTGAGGTGGCACCGTCCTGTTGAAGCCACAAATGTTACAGGCCTAATCGATCTAATTCGGCTACCGAGAAGTTTTCTAACATGTGACAGTAGCAATCACCATTAATGGTTACAGCATTGCCATTATTATTTAGATAAAATGCTTTAATAACTTCAACATGTTTTTGAAGCGTAAGATACTCAATAATAAATTGTAATTAACAATTCTTTACAACTACTAAATTCGAACTAACAAATGTTTGCGAAACCAAAATGGCTGCCAAATTAAATCGTCCTGGAACATAATAATCACCCTGTATAAGTGATGGGGGTAAGTAATTAAGAACTACTGTGAATACAAATAAATAGTGGTTGCCACAAAGTTATTTTGCAAATATTGAAAAAGATATTAATTTTGTTCAAATATTTCTCTGAATTCCGAACTAATAATATTTAAGTCACTTGATAAAATATAATGTATGATTTTGTGACGCAAAAATTTGTAGGACTTATACCACAATTCATTATTTTTTTCTATAGACGAATGTTATATGATATTCACACACCGTTTGAAAAACACTGCCTTAGAATGAATTTTTTAAAGACATCAATCTTCTGTATCCGTTATTCTCAATTATGTATGATACAATCAATTCTAAAATAGGAGCAAAAAGGTTATCAAACTTTCAAGGGTGAGTTCATCATAAATAGAAAATAGCCGAAGGGTGAGTCAATATCCAGAAAAGTTCTTATACCCCACACTTTGCAGAAGAATTTGGTTTTAAATATAAATTCTTGGAAACAAATTTTATTTGGACATGAAATCAGAAATACTTTTAGTTGGCTAAAACGAAACTTCGACTTGTAATGGCTAAAATATTCTAGCGTAAAATAATATTACGATTACAATGAAACGAATACGTTAAAGACCGCTTCTTAAGGCTCGTGTCCACGGTAGGAGACACGGCGAGAGAATCTCAGGGATTGACTTGAGACACATCATGTCATCGTTTTGATTTAATTTAGAGATTCTTTGAAAACAGATCGCAGCTTAGTAGTCAATAGTGTACAGACCCAAGCTCAAGTTCAAAGCTGTATAGGGATTTCATCAAAGCGTGGACTACGAGATGGAGATGGGGTATATTAGGTAGATAAATGATGACAAGATCGTGTCAAGGAGAACGCGGACACTTCACTTTTCATAAGTCAAATTCTTAAAACAAACAAAATCGTGCGGGCTTGTACCTGTACCGTGTGTGGTGTGGGGTGACTCATGCATCATTTCGGGCTCAACCCATTTCAGATTTGTTATTCGGTGGACCATATCTTCTACTTTGGTCCTGCGGTGAATGTCTTCGTTTCTTATTCTATTCCTCAAGGACACTCCAAGCATCGTCCTTTCCAATTGTCGTTGGATTACCTTTAACTTTACTTATATTAGAACCAATATTATTAAAATATATAAATAAATATAATACAAGTTTTTTCAATTCGCAATTGTTTGTGTAATGCAGCAAATACCATTTATTTGGGACACATCGGGACCAGGACATTTGGCTTAATCAAACGGCTGCTCCAATTAACAGAAGCGATCGTAAAATAAAATAAATAATATTTTTCTTTATATATACATTATATATAAAGTTATAATTTTGCGTCCCAACTAGTAACACAATTCTGAAAAACTTCAGCAGTCATCCGCGCATTTTGTTGACATTGTACGGAAGGTCGTTGCGACCGGCGCGCCGCCACACCGACGCAACTGTAAACATTCAAGTTATGTGTATAATATGTATTGTGATTTTAAATTTACTATCCCAATTAAGCGGAATGTCGTCCCAATTAAGCAATGTAAATGTTAGTTTCTTGATTTGGGTTACGTTTGCCCCAATTAACCGGCGGCGCAATAAAGCGGAATCGATTGTATTATCTATTTTATTTTATGTGATGAACTATGTACAAGAATGATTCATCGTCGATATGAACACCACTGCCCTAATAATTTTGTCCACACGACGAGACCAAACATCCTCTAGGTGCTTTTTGGTCCAAGAATTTTCCTTGATTTTTAACGCGTTTTGAAACACAGATGACAATGACATCTTTAAGCTCAATCTGCATTCTAACACACGTGTTGCTTTTTCTGTCTCTTCTGGTTATTTGAAACATCCGAGTTTTTCTTTTAATTATATTATCATAGAGAACGCAAGGAACACGCCAGCGTACCGTGTTATACTGTCTGTATTGCCACCGAAAAAAAAACACCATAGTTCTGTTGAATCTAATGAAATCATGTCTAATATTGATCATCATGTCCTTTCATGTGAGAGTGTACTTGATAGTTAACCCTTTAATGGCTGGTTTGTACCCGCTGGTCTCTTCACTTCCGTACATAACACTTGATTATCGGTTTGTTTGTAATGTTGTTATACACCTGTATTTTAAAATAAATAAAGATAGCACTTAAAAGGGCGCGGGAAACTTTAAATAAAAATCTCTGTTCGTTTTCGCAATCTCTTACATTAGCTTTTATTTTTTATCTCATTTCTTTCGTGTTTATTAATTGTACATTTTGCGTTTCTCTAGTACTGTGTGTGGAACCGATAAAAAAAATTGAAACTTCTAAAACGGTTCCAGGAAGGGATGGGTCCCCCCCTTCTAGCGCCCCTTTATATAGTGTACAAATCCGAATATCAGAGATTCGCTGACTTGTGCTTGAATTCACGCTTGTTATACGGCAAACTTCAAATCTCCATAGAAGCTGAATAAATGTTTGTAAAGTTTCTGCTTGTCTGACTTTCAGAATAAATAGTTCAAGGTGATATTTGTGTGCACGTGTTGAATCTCACTGTCAAATCGAATGTCGTGTACATGGGTTTGTGTTTTGGTCCATTTTACTAATTTTATTAAAAAATTAAGTTTATTAAAGAGAACACATTATTATTGTGAAGTTGCAGTTTTTCAGAATATAGTTCTGTGGTATTTTAATACAAAATAAATGTATCGGATGGGAAAGGATCCAGGTTCGAATTCCGGTAGCGACAAAAATATTTTTTCGATAAATCGAATTTTCCTGTATATCTTTCTAATTGATACATTTAATTTGTATTAAAAGTTCAAGTTGATCAAGATCTAGACTATCTAATCTGTTGTTAAACACCACAAAAGACAAACTAACAGGTCATCGTTTTGTACAATCAATTTCAATTACAAATATTTTTTTACATCATCTCGGTAATTTTAAACCGATTAATTTAAGACCGAATTTTTTTATAACAATATACAAACCTATGCAGGTTTAATTTAGAGCTTACTGTATATTGAATGTTTAAATATTAATTTTAGGATATTTAATAAACAGTATAGACAATTAGGACTACACCAGACTCCGCATGGAATTCAAGTATGTATTTTGATAAATTTTCCAAATATATAGAATTACTAAACTTTTGCTTAAAAAGGAAGTAATTTTTTTTTCTCTAAAAAATAACCTTGAAGTGTCATTGATAGCATTTTAGTCACCGGATGGCCACCGCATAATTTGAATAATAAAATACCGCCTTCACGAGAGATATCAGATTTATTGAAATAATTGTGGAAAAAAAACATGAGATATTCTTTAATTAATTTTATTAAATGAAAATAAATTTAAAAAGTGCATTAAAAATATTACTACCCGCGGAAACATTGTGAACTATTAATATAAAATCTATAAAAAAGTTGTATAATAACTATAATAGTGTTACTAATACATATATACTAATATTTTTATAATTTTTGTATTATTAAGGGTAATACAAAAGTTGTTTCCATTGTAGAGTGTATAATATATAATCAATCAATATTACATTATTTCTAAGGTCCAAACCAAAATGTGCCTTATATTACTTAACGTAGATCAAATGTTTTAAATTAAAGTTACTTCATTCTTTTGTTGGATTAAATTTGTTCGTAAAAATTCTGGTTTTTATGTGGTTATGTAGTTCGTACTGATATATATATATATATATATATATATATATATATATATATATATATATATATATATTATATGTTTTATATATCAGTGCATTATATATATTTTTAAATAACGCTTCAGGAAAAGTCCCAGGAAGGTGAGGTATTTACGATTACCAGCTTACGATTTATATTGCGATTTCGTTGTTTATTGTTGGTTTGACCCGGTCTATGATCGTGTATTATAATTTCCACCACCGAAATGAATGTTTCCGCGTCTATTATTGTCATGACCGTGTCTGTGCGGATCATTTCTACCATTATTTTAGTTAAACCCATCTGTATTACTAACACACCACTTCACAATCACCGTAGCCAAAAAGTCCTCCATCTAGATTGACGTTGGAATAATTTTCATTATAATCGTATCCACGTCTGTTATTGCTATTGCCACCTCCGTTATTTGTGTTTTCATTACCATTATTGTCATTGCCACGCCCGTTATTGCTATTACCACCTCCATTATTTGTCTTTCCATTTCCATTGTTGTCATTACCACGTCCACTATTATTATGGCCATATCCGTTATTGCTATTACCACCTCCGTTATTTATATTTCCATTTCCATTATTGTCATTTCCGCGTCCCTTATTATTATGGCCACGCCTGTTATTGCTATTACCATCTCCATTATTTGTGTTTCCACTTCCATTGTTGTCATTACCACGTCCATTATTATTATGCTCATATCCGTTATTGCTATTACTACCTCCGTTATTTCTATTTCCATTTCCATTATTGTCATTTCCGCGTCCCTTATTATTATGGCCACGCCCGTTATTGCTATTATCACCTCCATTATTTGTGTTTCCACTTCCATTGTTGTCATCATTATGACCATATCCGATATTAATATTATCACCTCCATTATATGCGCTTCGGTTTCTATTATTGTATTTACCACGCCCGTTATTTTTATTGCTACGTTCGTTATTGCTATTACCACCTCTGCTATTTATGTTTCCACTTCCATTATTGTCATTTCCACGTCCGTTATTGTTATTACCACCTCCATTGTTTATGTTTCCTAATCCATTATTGTCATTACCGCGTTCGATATTGTTATTACCAAGTTCATTATTGCTGTTACCACCGCGATTATTTATGTTTCCAAATCCATTATTGTCATTAACTCGCCGGTTATTTCTCTTACCACCTTCGTTACTCGTGTTTCTATTTCTATTTCTATTATAACGGCGTCTATAGTTGTAATAGGCACATCTATTATTACTATTACCACTTCCATTATTTAAGTTTCCAATTCCATTATTGTCATTACGGCGTCCGTTATTGCTATTATCATCTTCATTATTTGCGCTTCCGTTTCCATTATTGTCATTATCTCGTCCGTTATTGTTATTACCACGCCCGTTATTGTTATTACCACCCCCGTTATTTATGTTTCCATTTCCATTATTGTCATTGCCACGTTCGTTATTGTTATTACTATCTTCATTATTTGTATTTTCATTTTCATTATTGTCATTACCACGTCCATTATTGTTATTGCCACGTCCGTTATTGTTATTACCATCTTCATTATTTGTGTTTTCATTTTCATTATTGTCATTACCACGTCCATTATTGTTATTGCCACGTCCGTTATTGCTATTACCACCTCCGTTATTTGTATTCGCATTTCCATTATTGTCATTACCGCGTCTATTATCATTATGACTATGTCTGTTATTTCTATTACCACTTCCATTATTTGCGCTTCCGTTTCCATTATCGTCATTGTCACGTCCGTTATTGTTATTGCTATGTCCGTTATTGTTATTACCACCTCCGTTATTTATGTTTCCATTTCCATTATTGTCATTTCCGCGTCCGTTATTGCTCTTATTATCGTTGCCACGTTCGTTATTGTTATTACCATCTTCATTATTGTCCTTTTCATGATCATTATTGTCTTCATCATCATCTCTGTTGTTCTCAACGTAGTCATTAATATTGTTATTTTTATTCCCACCGTTGTTTTCATTTCCGGTAACGTCATTAAAATTTACACCATTAACGTTCAAATGTTCATTGTTGAGAAGTTTGGTCAGATTCTTGTTCAAATCACTGCTATTACCCCCTCCGTTATTTGTGTTTTCAATTCGATTATTGTCATTGCCACGTCCGTTATTCTTATTGCTACGTCTGTTATTGATATTACCACCACCGTTATTTATGTTTCCATTTCCATTATTGTCGTTGCCACGTTCGTTATTGTTATTACCATCTTCATTATTGTCCTTTTCATGATCATTATCGTCGTCATCATCATCATCTCTGTTGTTCTCAACATAATCTTTAACATTGTTATTTTTATTACCACCGTTGTTTTCATTTCTGGTAACGTGTGTAAAATCTACACTATTATCGTTCAAACGTTCATTGTTGAGAAGTTTGGTCAGAATCTTGTCCAAATCACTGGTCCTACAACTGCTGAGGCAATTGCGTTTGTGGCTTTTGGGTTCGGAGTATTTATTGACTACGCAGGCAGTGCAATCTCGCCTTCTGTAATTATCCTTGTCCTCGTTCTGGTTAACGTTTTCATTCGCAACCCTCTGAACCGTGTTACCGCACGTGAGTCTGCAAGCCCGCTTGTAAAATGTGCTAGTTCTTAAGATGCATTCCGCGCACTTCACGGTGTCGACGGTGCGAGCGTAGTCTCTTGTCTGGCCGGTCGACAATTTGAGTAGGACCGTCTTCAAGACATTCCTGGCTACCCCGGTAACTTCTTTGCCACTTCTGAAGAGTACAAGACCGTTGTTCTAGAAATAATATTTTGATTATTTTATCCAAAATTATTTATAAAAAAAATAAAAAAATGCACATGTACATCAGTTTAGTTTAAATCAGTGATGATTGTAATTATTACAGCTGTATATAATGTAGTGTTTGAGACTGTAACAATGCGATTGATGTTTGATTGTAACAATGATTGGTAACTGTAATTATTCGTGATTTGGCGAGCAACTAAATCTAACCACTGCCAATCAACCATCTTTACAATCTCAACTATCAGTCATTTCTCATACCAGTCGCAATTAATATTATTAATTACTTTAACGGTGTCAATGTGTGTGACTTCGATCTCTAAGATTCGGTAAAGGTCGGTACGTATCGGTTGCGTCGTTTTACGACGACAAATCATATTCCGCTTCAAGCTCAACTCTGTACTGTCTTTTTTTTTTTTTTAAATAGATTTTTTAAATATAGATTCTGGTAAAAAAACAATAATATATGTTTTAGTTAGTTATGACATCCTGAAGAAGAAAATGGTATTTTTTGAAACCGGTAGATGTATTTAAACTCAATTAAGTGGTTAATAAAACAAAGATATTAAATAAAAATATGAATTTTAACCACAAAGTTAATATTGATTATTTTAAAAGTATAATTTATTATATTAATTTATAAATATAAAGCTATTCGATATTATTTATATTTCATCAAAATGATCCATTAAAAAATAATTTACAGATTTGTAATAGTTGAATTCATACAAAATATTAAAAAAAAAAGATGTAAAGATGTTCCCGATAATATCGGGAACACAAATATCCATTGTGCATGTGGGAAGAAGCAACGCCATTTTCGGAGTGAACACTCGGCGACGGACGTTAATGGGTTACAGATAGAAAATTATCATAAACTACACACGGAGGTAGTGGGCTCGAGTACAACAATATTCGGAATTATTCAAGATAAGACGAAAAAAGAACAGGTGATTTTAAAATAAAAATAAATGTATCACCGAAAAATCAGATTTAAAAAAAAAAAAAAAACGTACTCATAATTTGCTTTAATTATCAAGGAAGGATACGATCTGAATAACGCTATATTATTTCTGTTTTAACCTTTACCATACCATGATATAAAATACCCGAACGCAGCCATGCTGTCAACTCGTGTTACCGTAAATAAATGTTAGAAAAAATGTTTGCTTAAATGGCTTTAATGGCACGAATTCACTCTAAATATAGAGTATTCAATTTTGAAAAAATGATTAATAACATAATTTAGAGCATTCATTTCATTCATTCATTTAATTAGTGAGAAAGAGACAATTATATTAGTATGTTTGTTGTTCTTTTCACTGTGAAAATAGTGTGTGATCTCTGTCTTTTATATCACAAATGGTATTTTTACCAATGTATTAATTTTACGACTGATTGAATGGAAAAAATAATTGTTTTTGTACGATTCACTTTTCATAATTGGCTTTACACTAGTCATTCCTAAGCGCTAATATTTTCTTTAGGATTATCTAAAATATAAATTTTATGTTGCATGTATTTACCAAAATATTACAGGCTTAATCATGATGGTAGACTTATGTTACTGCATGGTTTGGGAAGGGTTAAATAATTCCTGTCTCATTTATTTAATAGACAACAACATACCATAAGATTTTAACGAAATCACATTTAATTTGTAAAGTTACAATTTTACAAAACATAGTTCCAGAACCGTGGGCTCTTTTTTAATAAATTTTAGTTCTTCCACTTACGTAGTATCCGAAGGTATTGTGGCTGATAGCCAGCACCACCAGCAGAGTTGCTGCGATAGTCTTCATTTTGTTGCTTGCACTGAGATGCTTTTCAAAATCTCTGAATTCTCATGTACCTGATGTCAACTTTTATACCGTTTTCATAATACTGTTCATGAACTTAAGGCGTCAATCACCGCATAGTTTATTTTTTCATATTTTATAACGCTTAATTTTTTTTTTTGTTGAACGTTTATTGTCAGTCGTAAATAATTGCTTATTAGCTTAGAAGCTCTTTTTTTAATAAATTTTGAATCTTGGCGATTCAATCATAAAATTGAAAAAAAAAAAAATTATTGACATCACGAGAAATTTTGTTTTGAGTAACGTGTTTTAAATACAATATAATAATTACAATAATGACTCATTATACATTGCCATCTACAGATTATTTTTAAAATCAATTATTTAATGTTATTATTTGTGTATATGAAAATTTGTGGGTTAGTTAGTAGTTAGAAATAACATTCACACTGCATGCTGGTTTAGTGGTTGAGATACTCGCCTAATGATTCAATGGTCGGCGGTTTGAGCCTCATTCCAGGTGACCAACAAGTTAGTCCTATTTTCATAGTACAAGCGCATAGCTTGATTTGAAAATAGTAAAAATATTAACAATACTGGTCTAAATAAGAAATATATAAAATTGAAAATTGACTTTCTTGGCGTATTCTAGTATAATCCGTTAATCATTTGTCGTATATACAGAAAAATAATATAGCTTCCATATTTAATAATAAAAATAAAATTCTCATTAGTGACATTTATGCCGTTTCAGGGAAATGAATATCTAATTTCAGACCATAGAAGGCGACAGCGAAGTTGTGGTTAAATTCTCTACATGGAAACATATATGAATATAACTTCCAAATATAGATATGGAGGTTGATTATAGGTGGAATGGTGAACGTTACATTGTGTAAAGTGATTACATAAGCCAGCCGAAGACGGGTCATAATCCATGTAATTACCAATACTTCTATATTTTCCCATTTAATATAATATAAATAGCTTCGTCTCTATGAGATATTTATAATTTGTTTAGTAAAAATATTGACATTCCACGTATTTCGTGTACGAAATTCTATTTAAAAACATATTTTTGGTCAGTCTCAAATGTGCGGCAAGCAGCCACCAGTTAGATGGCAGATGGCACCATCTTCCGAGACACCGCACGCACGCAAGAGGCTGCAGATCTGGTAAGAATCTGAACCCTGGAGGCTGCGGGCAAGACGCCTTTCATAGTATTCATTACGTTTTTAGCCGATGCCCACAAGATACGTGATTTTGAAAGTGGCTTCCAGCGCCCGCGATATGACAAATAAGTTCGTGCCAACTTATGACAATAACTACCTGAATTTTGGAAAATCAATTAATTTCGTTATACTATATGTTGTAGGACGGTTGTAACGACGGTTATATGTTATGCGATTCGGATCAGAAGGTTTTGGAGATGGTGAGACTGAAGGACATAGCTCTCTTCTAGTCTTACGCGTGTTGGTGCATGTAGCAGTATATATGAATGTGCTTGTGAGTATTTATGTTGTGTCTAAAGTAAGATATTAAAATTATACAGAACTTAGAAAAGCTGGCGTTCATTGCGGGATGATTTACAATGGCAGGTACTACGAGTATAAAGTTAATTACACAAATAATGTTGAAGGCTGGAGGCTGGTTGGCTAACTCCTAGGACTCGTCTGTCATGATGCATTGAAATCTGCTATTGGTCGGTGCGTTTCGGCATTATATGGCGAGCAGGACCACCGCAAAGTATTATTCACGTAAGTACCTTAATTGAGTACAGCCTACCTGTGCTGACCTGATTTGTACTTGCATTATCTGAACTCTGCCTATATTGAACATAGTTAGATCACGATATGGATTCACCACATTCAAACGACCCAACACTGCGTAAGTATATATAATTACTGGGTGATTTTACAAGCAGAACTACATCTGAAAACAACAATGAATTAATTGATTTATTATCGATACCGTGTGAAACACTAATCCATTTTTAATAATTCTAAGAAAAAATATTATTTAGAAAAACAAGAGGAAAAACGAAGTGAAATCAGTTGATTGTTTTTAGTTTCTTTTGAAATTAGTTCAGTCAGTGACTATACTTTTATTTCAAGTACATGCTGAATATTATGTTCCAGGCCGATTTTATTTGGCTACTATTTTGAGTTGACAAATATTTGTGAATGCAAATTTAGTAGTCATGGAGAGTTTTTTATTACAATTTATTATGCGGCATCAAACGTTTCAACAAAGTGTTAAAATTAATAAAACATTTAATTTAAATAATAATGGCAATGCTGTAATCATTAATGGTGATCGCTGTCGTCACATGTTTGAAAACTTCTTGGTGGCTGAATTGGGTCGATTGGACCTTCAACATATGTGGTTTCAACAGAACGGTGCCAACTCGCACGGCCTGAGCTACGCTTGAAATTTTTCCCGATAAACCAAGAACTAGAAGATTACTTTTAAGTCTTCAACAACTGAAGAGCGAGCATAAGAAGAGTGGCAGGAGAGAAAAGTGTGCCTATCTCAGAAACGGCGTAATGGTAAGTTAGTTAGGTATAAAAACACATAGTATTCTGTCACAGCATTACATGCGTGATATCAAATACGTCTTGCGAAATAAAATCTGTTTTTGGAAAACATTAATTTTAACAGAAAAAATAAATATTCCAGCGCTAGCGCCCTTAAGCCAATGGTATGTTGAAATAATTATTTTATTTTTTCTCCGTATAATTTACATTATTTATTTCAGTTTTGAAACACCGCCTTGTAAATGAATAGGTGATGTATAAAAAATTAATTATTTCATCATGAAAAAATAACTAACCATACAGTGGTACAGTTTTAGATTGTATAATAATTTAATAAAAAATATTTCATTAAGGATATATAATAATAATTTGTACATTTATAAATGCTTTATTTGATTGTGATTTTATTTTGTAGTGTGCGGTGAACTCCGTGTTTAATTACGATTTTAACTATTAAATCTAGCAATGAGGTAGTGGAGCATGTAAGAAATGAGCTTTAATAGTATGTTAAAAAAATCCAAATTACCATGCGTTATTATTTTTTTCAAAATGTGCAATACTTTCGGAGATATTGACGTTCAAAGTTGGGCTTGTTGAAAACCACTCGGATATCATATTCACCGTGTGACGTCACATCTCTCGTACGTACCGGCCAATACGAACAATATTTAGTACCGAATTGTCGACTCGGAAGATGTGACGTCACGGTATAAACAGATCATTATTAAAACACGCCACATTGAACATCTGTTACTAAGTATTATAAATGAGATTTTTCATAGAATTTTTTTACATTTCAACTTTATTTTCATTTTTACATAATGTATAATTTCTCAACCTTAAAAAGTGTATTCATATCATTTAATTAATTTAAAATATTTTTATTTTACATTGCATCTTAATATCATACTAGAATTGTTTAACAGGGCCATTAACGACTCATGGATAATCTGCATATAGAAATAAATATATTTGTTAGCTGTTGCTAGGCCTCGCGGGTGGAAATATTACGACCGCTGTCCGGTCATGACTGGTGTCTTTGAAACTGATTAATGTTTTGTCGAGTATATTTTGTATGATGAAATTGTGTTTATTAACAAATATACCTATCGTTACCCGAGTCCAGGCATATAGAACGTTTTAATTTATATTAATCAGGTACACCACGAATTTTCCATCAAACTAATAATACCCGTGCACGCCGCCATCAGATAATGACAGATTCTTCTGTACAAATATCATTGCGATATGACTGAAGAATTTTTCTGTTTTATTATTAGGAGAATACATTCTTATTGTGAAATTGTAATTATTCAGAACACAGGTGTGTGATATTTTAAATATTAATTAGAAAGATATACATATAAAATCAATTTTATCGAAAAATATTATTGTTGCGCCACCGGGATTCGAACCTGGATCTCTTTCCTAACCGGGGTAGGTGTATTATCCAACTATGCAACAGCGATAATATTTTTAGCGACAAATTTTCGAACCTATATGTTACATATTTGATATTAATACATTTAATCGTTCCATTATTTAAAAGAGCCATCTACCTTATTTTTACGGAATCAGATTACTCAAAGGTATTTGAGATTCCGTAAAAATAAGATAGATGGCTCTTTCAAATAATGGAACGATTAAATGTATTAATATCAAAAAGGTAACATATAGGTTCGAAAGTTTGTCGCTAAAAATATCGTCGCTGTAGCATAGTTGGATAATGCACCTTCCCCGACTTGGAAAGAGAATCCCGGTGGCGTAACAAATTTATTTTTCGATAAAATTGATTTTATATGTATATCTTTCTAATTAAAATATTTAATTAATATTTTCTGTTTTATTCTAGTGATTCCCAGCGCACTTATTTTCATACTAAAAGCTGCTGGTTAAAAGTGAATAGTACACATTTACGTCATAATCATCAAAAGCATCATTCTCATCACCGACGTCATTATAAGCATCATTTGCACTATCATTATCATGAGCCTGTGCCTCTCCACTGCTAGATAGGATCGTCACTTCAATAATTACGTTCAGTCCATGCCACTTGAGCATGCAAATTTCTCATGTAACACCTTGTTACCTTGGTTCTCTGACGAATTTGTAAGTTAGATATTTAAACTCTCAGAGATATTCAAAAATATTCCCGCGGAAATGCGTTAAAATTTCGTCATATCAACCCATTACGTTTTCGACAAATTTTTAATTCATATTATGTAGTCTTTTTTATAATCGATAAATTTGTTCTTCTATTTTTAAAAGCAATCAACTTTGAAATAATTTATTGATTAATTAAATTTGTTAGAAATTTTTTAATATGTCCAAAAGCACACAATTACTGGATGTACCTACAAAGGCACTGTTATTAAACAAATATCAGATAAACTTTTAAAATCAGCAATGTTATCTTTGTGGTTAAGATTCATATTTTTATTTATTATCTTTGTTTTATTAACCACTAAAATGAGTTTAAATAAATCTACCGGTTTCGAAAAATACCATTTTCTTCTTCAGGATGTCATAACTAACATTATGGTTAGTTATGACATTTAGATGTATTTAAACTCATTTTAGTGGTTAATAAAACAAAGATAATAAATAAAAATATAAATATCAGATAGCTTTGTCAGCCGAAGACAGGTAGTAAGCCCTCTAATTACCTCACACTTCAATATATTTTCCATTAAATATAATAAAAAATAGCTTTATCTCAATGAGATATCTGATATTTGTTTAATTTAATTTGTATTTAGAAATTCACAATAAAAAAATGTTTTTATTAAAATTTTTGTTTTATTTACGTCAACAAAAATAATTAGTCATGTCAGATTATTGTTAATTTTACAATGTTTTTAAACAATGCGTTAGTGCATAATATATTAAGCTATTTATTTTTTCTAGTTCGCTTTGAAAAATACGTCCCATTTAAGATTTTCGACGCATTTGCCGATGCGCCAATAATTGGTGTTCCGTTCAGTGAACGTCATCTTTAGATATTGCATCAACTGGAAATTGTGCAACGAGACATTTTAAAATAATAAAAGTCGCACGTGTACAACTGCACATTTTATTGCTTCATCATCCATGGCTAGAAAATAAACACAAGAGCATAAAAATCAATATTACATATTAAAATTCAGGATAAACGTATTCACGAGCTGTGATAGTTGTAATAGGTCGCGTTTGAAATAATACCATACAAATATGGAATTTTTTGGATGTATTTGACGAGTTGAGATATCAAAAATGTACGATTCTTCTTCTGATAACCAGGTAAGTTCATCTGTGTGCTGAAAACATGCTTCTTTTTCCTTCCAACATGTTCGATTGAGGCCAGCATGGATCGACACACACTGGCCTCAATCTGATGAGACTAGGGAATCCAATCCCCTGGCCAGTTTAAATATTTATGACTCCTGAGATTATTATGTAATTCCAAAATATTCAATTAATTTTCGAGTATCAAAATTAAATCAAGACTAAATGATGAAACCTCGTCGAATATACACGTTTAAAATTGTTTAACATTCAAATTGTTACGATATGTTTTATTTAAAGATTCCTTACACGCTTCATTAATATCTAGCTTGTTTGTCTAGTGGTTAAAACGCTGGTCTAGTGATCTAGTGATCGGGAGTTTGCGCCTCGTTCCAGGAGACCAGCAAGTTAGTCCAATTTTATAACACAAGCCGTCGCTTAGCTTAGTTTGAAAATAGTAAGAATATTGATGTGACATATATTTCGTGTATGCATTTCTATTTATTTTATTAAAATATATATATATATATTTTACCTAATTTGATTTATTCCTTTCAATTAATGTTACATTGATGAGTAAACGATCATTTCATATCCAAATCTCTCTATGGATTGGATTGGATTGGATTGGATTGGATTTGGATTGGAATCATGTCTCGGGATTTTGGATTCATAAGATGAGAAATGGCTAGAAGTACCTACACCTCCATAATTCTCGATTTTGGATAGCTCTCACATCTAACTCCAGTCTATCGAGCAACTATTTACCATCCGCATCCATTCATTCGCCGTTGTGATAATCACAAAATATTGAAATTTTTGAGTTTTTATTGTTTTAAGGATGTTCCGTACAGGAAACAAGAATGCAGGACAAGGGTGGTTCGCCGATCTCAGCTTCTTTCAACCGACGATGATAATGATGATGATGATGATTATGAGGTCGAAAGAAATGAAACACAAAAGATGTTCAATATAGGCAAAATCGAGAATGGCTGCCACATGCTGAATACTCTGTTTTTATTCAAATTCATAACAATACATGTAGTCATATTTACAAGTACCTACACGGCGACAGACCGCCGCTGTACGTTTTACTAAAACGTCTTTGTTTTCCTGATATCTATCCCACGGGTTTTTTGGCGCCACACCGATGATTACACCTTTAAATTACTGACACGTGTCTTATCGTATCAATTATATAGCGCCTCCTCGGCGAGTGATTCTGTCCGATACGAAGGATTTATTTTTCCTTTCGCATCTGAATCCTCACAATAAAGATCTCTCTCTCTTTCTATCTCCCTCTTGGTCGATGTTCTCATAATTGAGCATCACGGTAATCTATTCTGTTTCCACAACGCGAACTGTTTTCCTTCGTTTAGTGCGACGTGTAGCGAGGCTACGGTCATGTCTCGGTCTATCCATTTTACTCGCCCTACATCCTTGTATGTTGCCCGTGATCACCAGTTTCCCCAGGCTACCTCTAACTCTGAAATAATTATTTTCCTGAATGTTGTAGAGAGCATTTATTTAATGCGAAGTTCTTGATGAATGGAGACACTAATTTGTTTCGCAGTTCATGAAATACACAGCATGCGATGCCAACACAACTTCTTGAAGACGTCGAGAGTTTTTTCGTTCTTAAGGTCCATGTTTTGGCATAAATTAATTGATAAGCTTACCTGTAAAATGAATGTTTGATTAAGTTACAGTATCGTTAGTTTTCGTTATGTTTAATTAAAAAAAAAGTATTAAAGTTTAAGTAAACAGTAAGAAGCACTATGACTTTGATTTGATAACTTTTCAGCAGATAGAAAAATCTATATAATTTTAACTTCGTCAACTTTTCCACCTGGTTTTCAATACTTCAACATTATTTTACAGATTGTTAACAACGTATTTAAAGCTAAAGGCAATTATTTAAAAAAATCAACGAGTTATGCTATGTTGCTGTAATTTTGTTGTAATGTTATGTTATGTTGTAGACAAAAGAAAAATTTTTTTTTTATGTATGTTCAGGGATAATTAATATTACAAAATTGAAAAAAAAAAAGAGTAATTATCATATATATACAGTTATACTAATTATAGTCTTAAGGCTGAATTATAGTTTTCTTTTAGACATGTATTCAGAAAGCTCTAGTTTTTAAAACTTAAAGATTCTTTCTCATCTTGTGCTAGCCTTTTGCGAATACTTCACTTGTTACGTTCTTTAATTTGTATTTAAAACACAAGTCACACTGAACTTTGCGAGTGGTGAAAAAACTGATTCTTTTTGATTTACACTTTCTATCAAATACGAATCTGCTTAAAGGGCATGTTTGCATTCGTTTGCGTAAATGTTAAAGAGTTGAGCTTTCGATGTGGTGTCAGTTTGAAGGTACAATCTCCTTGTTGATTGGCGATAATAATTTGATGGCAATTTGGGAATATCCTTTATAAACTTGTCCAAGTGGTCATGACGTACGGAAAGGGAATGGAGTGTCAGAGGACTATCGTGATTTTGATTTAAATACACAAAAAATAACTAAAAAACAATGCAACACTCATCTCAACATCATCGTCCATGGTATCTGTGTGAGTTCTGTCATGATAATATACGATTTTAGTTGTACAGTGATGACAGAAGTGGCTACAGTGGCGCTGCTGTCGACCGAATCGTGAAACTAGTTTGATAGATCGAACCGGCGCGAAAATTTGAATCCAATCATACCATAACTCAATTTTTCATGAAAAATGAGTTATGTCATGCTGCTTCGTAGACGTCGTTTATTATTATTATTAATATTAAAAATATAATACAATATATATTTTTTAACATTTGTTTCTTCTCTATGAGAGTAAGACTCGTGTATAGAGAAGGAGTATATTCGAGTTAATTTATTTTCAGTTAGTCTGTGTACATATTTTTTTAACTTCAGTTACAAATTTATGATAGTCCGTAATTTTTCTAATTGTGATGGGGAGATTGTTAAAAATTTTTATACCTTGATAAATATATTGATTTTGAGTTGCGGTCTATTTTAGTTTTGGGATATCGATTTGATCTCTATATCTTGTAAATCGACTTGTAATACTCTAGTGACTTTTTAAATTTATTGCATGTTTAAGGGCAGCATTGATTGTATATTGTGAGAGTCACTCGGATGGAGCGACTGGTGTTTGTTGGTTAGGAATATCAGAGGGATTTGTTTAAGGTGAGTCTGAGGGCTCTAACCCTCATTAGATTTTCAAACGTGTATATGAACGTCGCAGTGTATATGTAGTGTTACGGAGCGTGCGTGTGAGTATAGATATTTGTGTTGCGGCTAGAGCAGGTTGATGAAATGAAACAGGACTTACAATCGGTTGGCGTTCATTATTGAATGATGCATAAATAAATTTATACTTTTGTAAAATTAAATTGCAAGTTCGTGACTAGCAGATATCACTGGAGATGGTTCCGAGAAGAAGAGAGCCAGGGGGAAAGTGATCGCTTCAGTTGGCTTCTCGGATCGGTTGCGTTGCGATATATTGTTGTCTAGATTTTCGGGCGGCACTAAGCGGCGAGGAACGGCTGTAAAGCGTCTGGTTTGACAGCCAAGTCTGTGAGGCGCGAGCAGGGCCTCCACACATGTTTATTGAAAATATGTGTCTGCAAATATTTTTTTATTTTATTCATATAAATATTGAATTAAAAAAATAAGTTAGATTATCTTCAATCAGTGTACGCTATAAAAAACGTCAGAATTAACTAAAAACACACGTTGTAGTTATTTGTGTCACTTAAGATGATTTTAAAAACAAAATACAATCGAAAGCTGTATTAATCTAATATAATAGTTACACAATGGCAATCACACGTTAATAAAATTTATTTTGTACATGTCAAAATCAGAAATTCAATAAGTTTAAAAAACTTGATTAAATCCGTGATAAAGGTTTTACGGTATATACACAACTATTTCATGACAAAGTACAGGTAGTATAATGTACCTAATTTCTCGGCCAGCGTCCGTCCGTAGTAAAATGTCGAAGATTCGGCCAGCTCAGAAGGTTTTACGACTATCTCAGGGTACCATCGTTCCATTTACATTTGATGGCGAAGGTTTATATCTCCGAGACGTGTTATAGTACACGTGGAAAAAAGATTAATGTGCCAAACATTTTGTAGCGAACTTCTGTGGACTGATTTTTCTTGAAGGTTTTCAGGCTTTTCTGCAAAAGTGTGACGTGTGCCCAGTCACTACCTGTCGGATCCGGCATCTCGTGAGAGATTGGATCATAAATATTTTAGGTTATAGGGTTCTCATCTATCTGATTATTATATTACTTGTGGCTGAAAAATCGGTCCTACCATCTCAAGTGGTGGATCTCTGAGATTATCTCCAGATCAAAATTTCAACACGTGTACACGGTATTGCCGAGTCTCATCCCACCGTGTCTCATTCCGTGACTCAATTGTTTTATTTTAGCCTTAATGTAAACAGTACGAATGATGAAAAATAATTATGTATATTATTATTATATTATTATTATAAAAATAATATGTATGTATTTATTTTGAATGAAATCACAGATTGATATAATTTTTCCGTGTGCTCATCTTTCAGGTATTTTATTTGATTCGATTTAATTATAATATAGATATGTTCGAAAGAATTGCAGCTTCACAATTAAAATATGGCATTATTTCAAATAATACACAATTTATTTTTCAATATTTGCAAAATTTCTTTGTGGTCACATATTATATAAATAATAAGAAAAAACACTAAGATAATTAAGTAGGAACAACTATGAAAAAAAAAGTTCTTACTTAGTTACTCACTTCTTATATTTTTGTTTTTATCTATGCTTTATTTTTCATTTTAGTATACATTGTTTCCTGAAGAAGATACCATAGGTTTCGAAACATGTCAATTTATCAATAGTGTTTTATCTTATTATTTATATAAATACATAATTTATTTATCGCAATAAAATAAAATGATGATGACATTTTACCATGGTGAGTATTTCATAAAATCATTTTATCATTTTACTTGGATGTACTCGATAGATGTAACATAATTTGGAAACCGGAAATTTTAATGCCCGATACTTCTTCTTCTTTCAAATAGGCAATCCACCCTTCAAGAGTGATTTGTGCCATTAAACAAGTTCAAACATTATTTCATAGAAAGCAGTACAACAATATTACTGAATAGGGAATATTGCATTACAAGTTAATACCATTGACATTCAAGAAATTTGCTATTATATAGCTTAAATGTGGCGAGTTGAGGGAAAGAAGATGACACAAGTTAACCGGGAGTTGAAAATTACCATTGACAAGATTATTGTAAAAAAAACCTGTGATCCGCAATGGACAGGCAAAAAAGACATGGTCAAGGGTTTCCTCCTCGGCACCACATTCACACATTGGGGAGTCAATTATGTTCATTCTGAACAAATATGAGGCCACCTGGCAATGCCCAATTCTCAATCTGGAGATATTTGCTACTGTTCTTTTTGAGACTTTCCTGTTGGAGAATCAAGGGGTGCGGGGAATATATCTTTGGATTATTTTAAGACGATTACCCTTGTGATTGTTTGGATCCATCCATTGTGCAGACCAGATAGAAATACGTATGTTTTTTTACAATATTAAGTCTGTTATACATCGGGATATGGAATTGATGGGGAAGAACTCCGGAAAGAGTAGCCTTTTTGGCCAGTTTATCAGCACATTCATTTCCCTGAATTCCCTTATGCGCAGGGATCCAAACGAATGACACCCGTTTATTGTTGCTGTACAAATCAAATAGGCATCTTCTGTAATGTCCGATACAGTTTATTGAAATTCAATACAGTCAGAACGGATTCCGGTTGTACTTGTGAAGCATATTCAAAAAAATCTCTGGCATAATTTTTACGAATGTGTTTAAATAAAATATTTCAATTCCTAATCATCAACTGGTAAATTCTTAGAGAATTAATAAGGCGAGCCGTATTCTGAGAATTTGCGATTACCTATTTGTCCGTTTGGGACATTTCATAAGCAACTACATATTTACCTGCTAATTTCTTGGGATTTATTTCAATCATTGTTCTTACATATTCTAAAATTTTACCCTGCTGTTTTACTCTACGATTTTATTCTATCAACTATCGCAATATATAATTTTTATCGGTTAAAATTATGTCGGTTCACACTCTCGTCTTTTCAAATTTCATATATGCAGTAGAGACTCGGACAGTCCGCAATTGCGACAAGCGTAAAATAGACGCCTTCGAAATATGTTTCTGGAGAAAGATGTTACGTATCTTGTGGACAGCATGACGTATGGATGTCTCAATCCTGCAACATATCCAACCATAGCAAGCCTTATCTACAGCAGTGTATAAAGATTCTTCCAATTCTTTGGCTACATTATGCATCAAAGTGGCAGTCTAAAAAAGGAGATTATCCAGAGTACAACTTTGGGCCGAAAAAGACCTGGAAGAGTGATGAATGGATGTATTGCATCTAGCTAAAGAGACCCTGAAGTTTGCTGTTTGTGGAGGGCAACGCAAGACCGGGATTTGTGGAGATGCATTACGAGCCGAGTCTCATCTGATTGAGGCGACGTGAAAGATAAACTGTGCGTGCTCTCACCTACAAATGTCATGTTAATGTTTCTTACTTTGTAATAAAATCTGTGAAATTACTTCAATTCTACTGTGCTTAAATATCTTTTCAGATTTGTATAATTAGTCGTATATGCGCTATAGCGTATAAGACTAATTATATACACTAACACGACGTATATAATATCAATGTAAATAAATGTCAGTAAAGGTTTACGGAACCGGTCTTGAAAACATAACGGAAATACAGTCTTTGTTCTGTCAGACGTTTTTGTATACAATTAATAACTGAGTGTGCTGTAGTGTGTTATATGACTTAATTGTCGGCTTTGTACAGCCAACAAACCTATAAAATTATGCTAATGGCAGCAGCTATGATCGTATTATGATTTACTCAAGCGATATAATTGCGAAATGTATGATAATAATTATAAAATGATTTTGAGTTGTATTTTGCATTTAAAAACTTTGCGATGGAGCGACATTGTGTGGATAAATCTGGAGGCACACCGTGTGGAGTGTGTTGATCCAGGATAGAACCAGGCGATGGCTGTGAAGCCGCGTAGTAGAAATAGTGTGTTTTATGGGACAGGTAATTTTGTTTCGAATTTATAAATACAATAAATATGGAAAGAAAATAACTAAAGTGAAATTAATTATTTTTAAATTGGGTTATGTTTTAGTATTAATTTTAACATAAGAATAAAATGATATGATGTAAGATAAAAAAAAAGTAAATTTGTGTTTATTTATTAATTTACACAATGACCTCATAAAATCAAATTTATTTTTATCTAATCGTGGACAAGTCGGCCTTAATTAATAAGTCGCGTCACATTGATGACCGATATGTTAAATTACGTTTTGATTGATTAAATCAGAAGAAACGTCATTCTCTAGTTATATCTTCGTCACCGTTAAATATATTTAATGTTTAGATTAATAGGGTCTTGTTTCTGCGAAAATTGATTCTTTTCTGTTTGCATCGGTTGTTCCGGTCGTAAAATCAAATTCGGTTTTCAAATATTCGTCCGACTCTTTTGCGATCAGCTTCGACAAGATCCTGTCCAAGTCCTTGATTCTGCACTTGCGACTGCAGTTGTAGTAGCAGCAGCGGACGCTGCAATGGTGGTCCAATTTGCTGGGGGTGGTGTCGTCCGCGTTGGCCGGCTTTAGTTCCTTATTGTTTCTGACCGCACAGTTGAGACAGTCTTTGGTTCTGTATCTGTCGTACAGTTTATTTTTGCTGGAGAGGTACTCATCCCTGGTTCTCTTGATGACGTTCTTGCAGACGTCCGCGCAGGTCGTGCCGTGCGACACGCCGTATTTAGAGACACACTCGGCGCACTTGGCGGTGTCGAACGTGCGGACGCTGTCTTTCGCTAGGCCGCTCGTCAGCTTGCGGACGGTGATTTTCAGAATTTCGCGGGCCAGTCCGTTGACTTCCCCCCGTTTCGCATCGGTCTAAAAATTACATTCCATTTATTAAACATAAACAATAGCAAGTTAAAAAACAAACACACTTTTAAATATGAATTAAATATATTAATTATAAAGATATACATATAAAATCAATTTTATCGAAAAACACTGTTGTTGCGCCACCGGGATTCAAACCTGGATCTTTTTCCTAACCGGGGAAGGTGCTTTATCCAACTAAGCTACAGCGACACTATTTTTAGCGACAATTTTCGATAAAATTGATATTATATGTATATCTTTATAATTAATATATTTAATTCATATTTAAAATATCACAGACCGTCTGTTCTGAATAATTACAACTTCACAATAAGAATGTGTTCTCCTAAACACACTTTTATCGAGAAATTGTAATTTCAGAACAATGTATTGTGGTGTTTATAAAACTAATTAAATGAATCAATTAGAAAAATGTTTTAATCCTGGCGTCCACTCGTGTGTATTACTCAAAGATATTTAGGATTCACTTTAATATAAAGTTGATTGTTTGTAAAATAAAATAAAATAGAATTATATAAATGTAACATTTAAAAAAAAAAACTACGAAATATAAGTTCACAATTTGTCGTATGGTAACGTATTTACCCGTATAGAAAATGGTCTAGGTTTGAATCCCGGTAGGAAACAAAATAATTTTATCGATATATAGATTTTTCTGTATACGTTTCTAATTCTAACACAACTTTTTAGATTTTTTGTTTATTTCATCTGAACTAAAGGTGTTTAAGAGTACAATTACATTTCTTGTTACTGACCACGTTTTGGTGAACAAAAAGGAGGTTGGTACTAAATACATTTTAAGTGAATATTATTTAATGGACATGGTTGATTTTTAATACTTGTAAATTTAATTATGTCATCAGTATTTATAGTTATGAGCATGTCATCTCTGACGACCCAGATGATCATCAGACCAGAATGCGAGAACTGTCATAAGGCAATAGCAAAGCAAGATGAAAAATAAAGAAATACGTGCTTATTGATTTAGTAGTTAAGACACTCTAGTAATCAAGTGGTCGGGGGTTTGAACCTCGTTCCAGGAGACCAGCAAGTTAATATATAATCAATAAGTAAAATAGTAAAAATATTGATATGACACGCATTCCGTGTACGCATATCTGTTATTTAAAAAAAATCAATAATAATACATAAATACAAATTAAATGTATTAATTAGAAAGATATACAAATAAAATCAATTTTATCGAAAAATATTGTTATTGCTACCGGAATTTGAACGTGGATCTCTTCCAATTCGGGGAACGTGCATTAACCCATTATGATTCAGCACACAGTGCATTGACGATAAGTTTTCGAACTTATATGTTACACTTTTCAAATGGCTACATCTATCGTTCCATTATTTGGAAGTCATCTACTTTATTTTTACGCTATCTGAAATACCTTTGAATAAACCGATAGGAGACGCCAATTAATTTGTATTTAAAATATCACAGACCTATGTTTTCAATAACTATAAAGTCACAATAAGAATGTGTTCTCCTTAATAGTATATATAAGTTGTATCAATTTGTCCAAAGTTCCCCGGATTGGAAGAGATCCAGGTTCGAATCCCGGTAGCAACAATATTTTTCGATAACATTGATTTTACATGTATATCTTTCTAATTATTACTTTTAATTAGTATTTAAAATATCACAGACCTACGTTCTGAATAATTACAACGTCACAATAAGAATGTGTTCTCCTTAAAAATAATACATACGCAAATTGCATTAATGACTCAATAGGTTATGTTAATTGTACCCAGCTTGAAAAAGTACCGTAAAATCATACAATACTGTTTCAAGTTATGAATGAAATTTTATTTACCTTTATTCCTGTTTATTTGAGAAAGACAAGTCACTGTTACTTCGAGATGATTAATTAGTCAGAATAATAAATCAATTAATGGAATGAAACTAAGATCAATAATTCTAACTTAATTAAGTGCGCTGTATTGTCCAACATTGTTCAATAATAATAATAATATTTATTTCTCACGCAAAAATAAGTTTGAAACTAGTGATGAGCTCAAAATCACGAACCGTGAGTCAATCGCTGATATCTTTGAGTCACTCATTAGTAGTGATTGAATATCTGAAAATATCGTGAACAATAATTAAATTTATTTTTTTGTTAAAATTCTATTGATTTTCTGACACCGCCGTTTAAATTGATTATCGCTTGAATCAGAGCCATCTAACGGATTTTTCGTAATTTGATTAGCGTCATCTATTGGAATCTGTTTTTGTTGGTAATGTTTTCTATGTTGGTATTTTTATTTCACATTTTGTAGGTATGTGTATGTATGTGCAGTAATTTTTATGTTAGAATATATTTTTTACGCAAATGAAGTTTTAATAACATAAATAAATACAATTTTTTTTCGAGTACTGTGATATCAAAAACTGTGATCACAGTCACAGTTTTCAATCACTGATATTATCAAATACCAATCACAATCACACCAGTGAGTCAAAAGTAGCATTTTTTCTCGTCCCTATTTGAAACCATGTTGGGTGGATTTTCATTATCAGATTCCTTATTAATAAATACTTACATTTTCAGAATATACTTTTTCCAATATGTTAACCAAAAAACATACAAGATTAGCTTTATTGTGCGTGAGCTAGCTTAGTTACCTAACACAACCTTCCCAAAATGCGAGTAAAATTTCAAGGATGATGTAGCAAAACGTCAACTTTTGACATTGAATCATATGATAAAGTTTATTCTGTTTATATAATGTCGGTGATAGTTTAAAAAATAACGATTGAAGAGTATGCTGGTGTTATTTTTTTATATACAAATTAAATTAAGCGATTTCAATGAAATGTAGTAATTTGTAACAAAGCTACGTTGAATATTTTAACCACAAAGTTGATTTTATTAATCTTAAAAATAAAGCTATGTTCCTTGCAATAAAAATGTGTGATTTTATAGTAGATAATTATGCCATCCTAGGATAAAAAATTTCCATAACCTAAGCTGATCTTTAAAAGGGTTCTTCTCCGTGTCTAAAAATAAATTAACCAATGCATACTTCCAATGCTTACGTAAGCTATTAATATATGGACTCTCAACAAAAGAAGGTCCAAAAGGTATCGCTAAGAGACGTAGAAAGATGTAGATCGAAGATACATATTTTCACGCCCCCATTTGGACCTCTATTTTATTGAAAACCCATATTTCGGAGGTTTACGTAAGCACTGGTTGAGAAATCAAACAAAAGTTGCCGATTAACAGAAAACGAAGAAAATGAAATGTCAATAGACAGCCCACATCGCTCGGAGGACCAACAATCGTTGGACAAACAGCCATCCAGCGGTACTTTAGAGGCTGACAGTCCGCTTTAAAACCGGTTAGATTGATAAATGCGTAATAGCGAATTATAATGGACACAAAAAAGTGGGAGGTATTCATTCAGCAGTGAATAGAAGACAAATGTCATCAGAATGTACCATATTTCAAATGCGTCGCTCGGTAAATATTTTCTATTGTTTTATAATAAGAGAGATCACTCTAATAAGATGGACATCATAAGTCCGAGACATGATAGGAGCTTCGCTACACGTCGCTTTAAACCATGTCCAGGATCGCGAAAAGTGAAGGCAGGCAGTTCGCAATGTAAAAGCAAAATGTGAGACAACACACTATTTTCTAGGTGATACGCTATTCATTAAATTTAAATTACACACCTTAGTACCGAGTACCGGTGGTAACAACATATTTTTTAAATAGATACATTTTTTCTACATTTCTTTCTTCATATAAATATGTATGTACATATTATAAATTTACAAGTTTTTTACGTTTATTTTTTACACTTACGGTTTGTCGAGTGTGGCTCGTGGCTATCAGTATTAGAAGAGTTGCTGCAATGACCTTCATCTCGGTACTTGGCTGCGTTGCGAATACACAACGTGAGTTTCATCAGCATAAATCTTTTCGATATTGCACGGCTTAAGGCGACAATCGTCGTTCTGCACAAATCTGATTGCTTCTGCAAAATCATCAACATTAATTATCTTTTAAAAACTATTAATGCTCTTGTCTTCTCATATAATTTTAATGCGTTGCGTTAATTTAATAATAATTAAACGTAGTTCTTTTTGATGTAAATTGTTCATTCAAAATTGGTGTTGCAAAATCATTTGTCTTCTCTATTCTGAAATTTAAATAGCCAGTACGTGTAAGCGTTTGCATGTATTTTTATTTTAAACTAGACTTTATGAATTATCTTTCATATTAAATGTTACATACCTGACTTCTTAGTACGTCTTTAGTGTACACCTAGTAATGTGAAGGTCCAAGAAATAGACTTTGTAACAATTAATATTTTATTACAATAAGTTACAATTTAGTACAAGCTATATCACTAATATAGGTCAAACTATTAAGCCGATGAACCGCAGATTAAAGAGACGCGCGCCGTCTTTATAGCCACACATACCAGCACCGGCGGTGCGGCACACATACACACATACACACCATCTCGCCATTCCAAGGACGTCACATTAAATATAATATATTGCTTTTAAGCTCTTATCAAACTCGGCAACCTTCATATTTTTTCATTATCAACTAATAATAAAAAAAAGGTGTTTTCTGAGTTTGCAACTAGTAGATATCATAGAGTATCTTCACATCTTGGTTGAGTGAAAAATTTATGTACCATAGAATAAAGAATTAATAAATTAGGACCGAATGTAGATTTGTTTGATGCACAGTCCAAGGAATCAAGAAAGGTTTCTGAACTTATTTGCCTTGTAGCCGTAGATTGAAAATATCCGGACACAGATAATAATTAACAAAAATGAAAATGAATGAAATAATTGAAAATATAATTAATATCCAACCGTATAATCTAACTTAATTAATTCCTTTACCCCCCCTCCCTAACTATACAAGTGTGTTATATTGAACGCCATTCAAATTATGTTCAGTTGCACTCTAGGATCCTGACGACCCCGCTCCCATACCTACATGGTAAATAAAAATAAAAACTAATAAAGATTTCAATTGTCGCACCAAACCCCTTAAGTCATTGAAAGTCTTTGATAACAACTGACCCATAACAGCATAATCGCGGAAAATTATGCGATATCTACATATATTCTTTATATGTGCTATTGCATAGGACGGAATGTAACAACATAATACGATATAATGTAATACAGTTGGTAAACTTTTTAAAATTAAATACAATAAATCTTGCAAATCCAACATACTGAGATCACAACCACAGACAGCAAATATAAATAATTATTAAAATAATATTAATACAAATTATATGAATCAATAAGAAGAATATACAGAAAGAATCCATTTATCGATAAAATATTTGGTTGCTATCGCGATTTGGTCCTGTTTTTGAAACGTGTCTTTCGTGAATTTTTCTTACTATTCCCGAAGATGTCAACAATGATGAAAGGACGACGTTTGGCCAACATCGAGGTGATGAAGACAGAATCGCTGAACGCCATACCGAAAACACTGCGTTCCAGAAGTGCTTCGAAGATTGGAAAAAAACGCTGGCATAAGTGTGTTATATCCGATGGGAACTACTTTGAAGAGGACAAAATTAATATTGATGAATGAATAAAGATTTTCTTTATAAAAACAAAAATTCCACATATTTTTTGATCAGGCTATATATCGTCACCGTCAGCAGCAACACCGCGTATCTCAATTTTTTGTCAAATTGAGACATCTATATCATTGCGTGCAAATCAAAGAAATATAATCACCACATATCATCTGTAACCTCCCTGTCAACTGCGCACAAGTCAAGGGAACCGTACCTATGTTTAGTTCAGTTTCAGTTAAGAAAGAATCTGCTTCTCTTTACAACTCTAAAAAGGTAAGTAATACTTCAGTAATTCTACAAAAATCATTTAAGACTAGTTCTGTTTCTCTCTTGTGAAGTACACACTTCTTAGATCTGTTGTGTTACTACTGCTTAGGTGACGATATATACTTATATTTGATTAATTTAATTTGTATTAAAAATACCACAGATCTATGTCTCGAACTTGCAACAATTATGTATTCATTAAAAATTTTATTTTTGAAATGTGGTAGGTACATGCCACGCACGCTGTGGACAACTGAGGACTAATAAGGAATTTTAAACTAAACGGCTAACTCACACAACTAACTACCACACGCGCCTAAGCGAACACGCATTTTTTTATTTGTACAGAACTGCCGAAACTTTTGTTAATAATGACATATTAATTTTATTGAAATATTTTTTAAGTAAAGTTACGATCTTTCTGAACTAAATACCGTGATAATATAAATGGGATGAATCATTCAGAAAGACGTCAAATATTATTGTCGTTTGTCAGTTGGGTGATTTTGAATCTCCCCAACAGCAGTTAAAATGGTATAAATGTTTGTAATTTAACGCCGTATGTTAATGATTTATGATAGTTTTAGTGAACGTTTGTATTTTGATATACCGTTCGTCAGTTTTTGAATTTGAATCTCCCCATAAAATAAATAAATATTCCTAAAAACATTATATATTCCAATAAACCATTTTTCTCTGTACATAAATATACTTAATCCTATTTCTAGCACATTACACGGCGACGGAAAACATAAAATATATATCGCAAAAAAAATCGGTGTATATGAAAACTTGAGCTCTTCATGCGTTGTGTGTTCTATTTCCAATGCGTTTTCCGGCCCCGTGTATTTATTTAAAATTTTAAAAAAAAGGCAGTACATGTTTCTGAAACGGACTGTTACATACACAAATACAATTAATAATAATAATATTGAATAATTTGTATAGCGCCATTTTCGTAAAATCTTTCACCTCAAGGGCGCTTATTTGTTGATTTTGTTCTTTCTAAACGAAAACTGATCTACTAAGTTATATTTTTGTCAAGACTATATTTGATATATAAAAAATGGCGAGCGTGAGCAACAAATTTCGAATAAAATAATTATAAAATCGCCCTGCACTGTGCGACTTGACTAAATATGAAAAAAGATTCTCTGGATGTTTCATTTCTGCCCTTATATACATCTTCGCACACATACTCTTGATTGTTGTGGCTTCTAACATCCAGGACCCTCTTCTAATATCTGATTTACCTGTTATATTTTATTTTCTCTATTCTACATTGATGAAGGAGTGGACCATTCCGAAACAGGTTGGCATTAAATAATTAAAACCTAACTAATTAAAAATATTCCTATTATTTGAGAATTGTTGTTATTAATATTTTACCTGCAGTCATAAAGTTGTTTATTAGTTTTTGAAAAATTATATATAATAATAATTATAAGAATTCCACAATATCCATTTTATTAGAAATCAATAAAATATTTTTTTTGGTATCGACTGCAATGGTAAAAGGGTAAAAATAATATATAACCTATGCAATATTTTACAAGAAAAGTATAAAACTCTGTACATTATAAGGTTTTATTAAAATAAATAAACATTATTTCAAAATAAATTAATCATCTAGAACAGTGATTCCCAAAGTGGTCTATATCGACCCCCAGGGGTCTATGATAACCTGCAAGGGGTCTACGTCAGCGAAAAAAATTTTGGGGGTCCATGAAATGAAAATGGGGGTCCACGATAGTGGATCTCAATATACACTGATAGTACCTATTCACTTACATTATAATCTTATAATATAAAGACATATACATTATTTATAAAAGTACCTATGAAGTAAAAAATTTATTATATATGTTTATAAAATTGTGTAGTTTGTAAGTAAGATGTAGGCATTCGCTTTGTGGTTTAAGTTTTTAACACTAAACTTCACTACAATTAGAAATTTACAAAAAATCAATATCAGG
This sequence comes from Eubasilissa splendida, assembly GCA_031772225.1. Lineage (NCBI taxonomy): Eukaryota > Metazoa > Arthropoda > Insecta > Trichoptera > Phryganeidae > Eubasilissa > Eubasilissa splendida. Next base: position 22,403,862 of record CM062863.1, read on the forward strand.
TAAGTAGTGGGTCTACCAAAAACCGAAAACATGGCAAGGGGTCTACGACACAAAAAAGTTTGGGAACCTCTGATCTAGAAAGATACATGAAAAAAAATTACCACTACCGCGATTCGAAGCTGGACCTCTTCTTATATGAGAAAGCGCGTTCTCCACTTTTGCTATAGTACTCGAATACATTTACAACAAATTTTTGAAATTATATTCTGTAATATTTCAAATCTACTATTCCAATTTTAAAAGCTACCAACTTTATATTAGGGTAAATCTCAAATACCTTTTAGTGAAAACCGAAAGTAGACGCCAGAATATATTTTTGATACATAGATTTTTTCTGAAGGTTTATCATTTAATTTGTATTAAATACTACAGAACCATGTTTTAAAAATGCAACTTCACAACAAAAATGTGTTTTCCTTAATAATAACCCTGATATACTAGTATGAGATTATTTATTATTTATTTTCTCTTTTATGTGCTTCAAATATATTGTTTATATATATACTTCTACTCAATTTTATATTCTACTTATACAAAAAAAAAAAAAACTATTTTTATATATATTATAATATGTGTGTGTGTGCGTATTTCTACTGAATTGGAATACTTCTACTCGAATTAGATCTGACTAATAATTTCCCTTTGCATATAGAATCTGTATTTTAAACAACATCGACAAAATTCTACTCAAAAACAAAAATATATGAAATAACTTGTGAAGATTGCGATACAAATTATATATGTCAAACTGCGAGAAATCTAAATAGGATTATAACAGAACATCGCCAGTATTTTTAACCACATAATTGAAACAAACCACTCTTTCGATAGTAATAGACTAAAACTTCTCTAGCATCATAAAAGAATTAAAATTCGGAGAAAATATTAATTACCAATATAACTTTCCCTAACACTTCACCTTTACTGTCCATATTCCCGTTAACGATATAAACCTCCCCTTCTCCCCAAGCCCCACACCATTACCCGAATAGACTACAGTAATGTACTTAATTTATCACCTGATGATGAGAGGGACTGCATCTCTTGAAACTATAGTAGTGACAATAACGTGTGTGTAGTACAAAGTTTAGTTGTATAAATTAAAGTAATTATTAATTTCCGTTCATTTTTGTCGGGTTATTTATTATTTTTATATAATTTCACAATTGACAGGCAATTAGTAAAAAAACATTTTTTTATTAACAATATTATAATATATACAGCTCGAGACGAGCTGCGTAGGCGCGAGCACCGGAGAGCCGGCTGCCGACCGGGACTTTCGCGGATTTGAATTTAACTTCAAACAAACTTACACAATCCTTTGATTGTGACTTGTAAACTTATATTGTATACGTCATGAATAAATTTTAATATACAGAGTAAGTACCCTCTTGATCCTTGTATTGTAATGCCTTCCCTTTGTGATACGACCTGAACATTAAGTTTTGAATACAGCCCACGTGGCATTTGATGGCGTAATTAGAAAGAATGAAGAATAACCTAACCTCACCCAAATAGAAACTCAGGAACCTACAAATTTATGAAAAAATATGGTAAAATAATAAGGAGAAAGGAAAATCTTTGGAATATTTAAACAAAAGGTAGTTTATTATTTTAAGAGAATAATTTATTGGGTTGAAAACATAACATTAAAAATATATGCGTTAATGCACTGAAAAACGTCGACAAAATAAACTAACTTAGAAAATATTACGTACGATTTACGTTTCAATTCCTGTATGATTAAATATAAGATTGTGACCTATTTTGAATTTCTATTAATCCCATAAGTCTCATAATCGTAAGTATCATAATCGTGAAATCCCCAATTAGCACGCTGGGGGGAGATTTATAACTGAATGTAGAATTTTTAGTACCAACCACCATTGCCGGTTCCATCGAAGCCGCCGGTTCCATCGAAACCACCGGTACCACCAAAGCCGCCAGTTCCATCGAAACCACCGGTACCGTCGAAGCCGCCAGTTCCATCGAAACCACCGGTACCATCGAAGCCGCCAGTTCCATAGAAATCACCGGTACCATCGAAGCCGCCAGTTCCATAGAAATCACCGGTACCATCGAAGCCGCCAGTACCATCGAAGCCGCCAGTTCCATCGAAGCCGCCAGTTCCATCGAAACCGCCAGTTCCGTCAAAATCGCCAGTGCCATCGAAACCACCATCGACATCTAATTCATTACCAGTTTCGATGTTAGATTTGTAAATGAATGTCAGAACCTTGTCTAGATCGCAGGCTCTGCAATGCTTAGTGCAGGCGAAGTAATTATTAGTATTACAAGTGTTGACATTTAAGTCTTTATTGAAATAATTTTTGATCAGGCAATGGGCACACACAAATGTTTTCCTATCTGCGTTTTTATTATTATTAGTATTCGTATTATAGACATCATCATTGTGAGCCCTCAAGATGGTGTTCTTGCAAGTGTTGTAGCACCTGATGACATCTTTACCGCAATTGGTTTGGCTGATACACCTGGCACACGTTCCAGTATCCTTAACGCGATATGGATATCGCGTGCTTCCGGTCGTCACCTTGTTCACGGCGGTCTTGAACACCTGGTGGGCGACCCCTCTGTCGAGCCTTCTCTTTGTAGATAAGAAAGATAAAATAAAAATTAGACAAGCTAGCTTCATCTACAAATTTTCATCGATGTGGATATGTTTACATGCGGCATTTGTGTTTTTATTTAAATTGAGGTTAATTTAAATATCGTACATTAAAAATATTATTTTATTTTCATAGAAAGGAATCACTTTGTATAAAGTCACGAATTATGAAGAATTAAAAAATTCGCGTTTTCATACAAGCGGTTGTGTTTTATTTAATCTAATATTATTTTTATTTCAACCAACAAATAAGTTATTCGCTTTTGATCATTTAAATGTTGTATAATATTGTTTTCATATTCAAATGAATTATTTATGTATTGATATAATAAAACTGTAAGACAAGTCGGGTAAAATACATTTAGTGGGTATGGTTTTTTAAGAATACATAATAAAAGCGATAAATAAAAATAAAAATTGTACACATTTTTTCTTTATTCAAAAGGTAACACGTCGTTTTAATGGCACAAATCACTCTTGAAGGGTGGATTGCCTATTTGAAAGAAGAAGAAGAAGAAGGTAAAACGTCATAATAAAAACCAATTGAACTATCGCGTTATGTAGATATTATATTGTTAATAAAAAGTTTAAGAATCTATGTTAGTCACTGTGTGGTATAATGACTGATATTATGTATTGGAAAAGTTTAATTATTATTTTAAATATTAATATTTTGATAACTTTACATAATATACGTACATGGGCGTGGCCTATAGCTATAATAGCTAGCAGTGTTGCCAAGAAGAGCTTCATCTTGAGATGCTGCACGCTGAATCTCTGCCACATCGATACATTAGCATCTCTTATATACCGAATACTTTGTTACATAATTGCGTTTTTATTTAAGGCGCCAATTGACTTTCTGTTGGATTCTATTAAACTTGTGATTGCAACTACGCGCTTATAAGATTTTAATAAAATAATCGACATAGGCTTTTATTTCACCTGCAATGTACCTTTATGGATTCGAATAGATAAATATATTATAATTTTATGTCAGAGATATACGAATTTCAAAAAAAAAATCTCAATTATGCGACAATTTCGATTAATTGATTAAAAATTATATATTGAAGACAAAAAATTGAAGGTCATCGAAATTCGAGCGGCTACATAATTTAGGGCCTGAAGAAGAGATATAAATTAATAATGAATAAATTTTGCAAATATTTATTTTTTGAAGTACGTATACTTAAAGCTTAAGATGATTTTGTAAAAATTTCAAACAATAATATTTTCCGTAACGGTGCAGAATTTGCACGTATTCCTAAAACCCATAAAATATTGTGGACTGGGTCAATTATATATATATATACCAATATCATCACAAAATTGAAAAATAAAGTTTTGCAGCGCCAGCCCCTTAATAGTCCACAATTGTATAACAGTTCATAATCGCGGAAAATTATATTTTGCAATAAAATATTTTTCATTATTTTACTCATAAACCTCATATCTGTTAAGTTGTTTTAAAAAAAGGATAAAATTGTGAAAAATATGATTTTATGGTAATGTTATTTATATTATAAATATATTCCGCGAGGAAAGATAGGCCGACGTTTCGGCACGGTAATATGTGCCATTATTAAGGTTTTGCCTCAACAGTTACGATATAACCGCACTCGTGCGCGGGGAATGTAAATCTTCCACAGTTGAGTTTTAGGTAGGTTCGTTTTATATAACGTAACTTTTGAAGAAAAACCCCGACAATGGCACGCGTTACCGTGAAAAAATGTCGACAAAAATAGAAAAAAACAGAAATACTTAAATTTAATTAATTTATTTATAATGTTGGGAGGACCTTGTAGTCTAGTGGGAATGACGCTGGCTTCCCATACCGGAAATTCCGGGTTCGATAAAACATCTATGTAACGTGTTTCACTATAGTAATTGAGCCTCGTGGTCTGATGTAGTGTTCAAAAGAGAAATGGAAGAAGATTTATTTTATATAGTAATTATACATGATATATTAAAGTATGACACTAAAAAATGGTACTTATTAATAAAATAAAAAACAAAAAGTGTTTTTATACTATATAAAGCGGAAAGGGTAGGGAGGGAGGAAAAAAAAAGTATATATGTATACATATTCATATACTCATACATATACACACGCTTACATGTACAATTTATGTCAATAAAGATTAAGTAAGAAAAATAAATTTTTGTTGTAAAGTTGAATTTACGGGACATAGTTCTGTGGTATTTAATATAAATTAAACTAATCATTTAGAAAGATATACAGAAAAAATCGATCTATCGAGAAAATATTTATGTCCCGGTAGCAACTAAATATTTTTTCGATAGATAGATTTTTTTATATATATTTTTCTAGTTGATTCAATTGATTTGTATTCAGTAATTATTAATAAGTTGGCGCAATTTATTATTGAAGTGATGCAGTTTATGTTTGAAAGTTATGACATTATATTTTGAGCGGGTTATAAAATATTTTTTAAAATAATTAGTTATGCCAAAAATCTGATAAAATAAATTATTTGAACGCGTTGGGTGACAGTATAAACCTATGTGCTCTAAAAAATGGGGTGAATCAGAAAAGTTGTTTAATATTGTATAAAGATAGCGTAATTCATGTGTGTTTTGTTCGATTCGACTATATAAAAATACATTTTAAAAAAACATTAAAATTAACATACACATCGCACACCTAGATCAAAACTAAGACAACTCAAAAAGTCATTTTTCAGTAGACAAAAAATTTCTGAATTTTTTGTTACTAAAGTTATGAAATTAAGTAACATTTTAGGTCATAAATGTATCCTAAAATTGCATTATTTGAGAACTGGGGCTAGGTTAGTTGTGTATATATATATAACAAGAGTATCTGAATACAATAATAACTCAAAATTCTTGTTTTTTAGTTGTCTTAGTTTTGATCTAGGTGTGCGATATATTGAATAAAGAAATAAATTCGTTTTGGCATTTTGCTTTGATTTCGATTTACATTTCATATTAGGCTTTTTACATAACCAACTTAATAAAAATAATCTTATGACGTATCTTAACGCAAATTTAAATACACTCATGACCAAGAGACTATATATATTTAACCCTTCCCAAACCATGTAGTAACACAGGTCTACCTCTCTAATTAAATCTATAATATTTCGGTAAATATACACAACACACATTTCATATTTTAGTTAATTTGAAGGAAAATATTTACGCTTAGAAATGACTAATGAAAAATGAATTATGTAAGGCGAATCATATATAAATAATTATTTTTAATTCATTCCGTTGTAAAATTAATACGTTGACAAAAATACCATTTGTGGCAAGACAAAAAGAAATCACACATTAATTTTACAGTGAAAACAATAACAAACATAATGGTGTTTCTTTCTCAATAATTAAATGAAGATAGATAAAAAGGAAGGTTGTATTATACAATGCAACCTCCTATACAGAACTTAATGAATGCTGCGAATTATAATATTACATATTTTTTTAAATATTTAATGCTCAATATTTAAAGTAAATTTATGGCATTAACCATTTTACACATTTTAAAGACTAATAGAATTCTAATTTCTTACGGTAACACGAGTTGACAGCATGGCTGCGTACGAGTATTTTATATCACGGTATGGTAACGGTTAAGATTGCGTATATTTACTTTAAGATTTCCACGAGTATAAGTGTATGGAATTGTCGTCTCTTCTAGGTTAGATCACATTTCTTGTAGATGGTTTCCTTGAGGAAACATAGGCTGACGTGTTGCATCAAAAAGTTACGGTATATACATATATTGTGACGTTTGAATTTTGCGCGGCAGCGCCGCAGCTACCTATTCGAACGGTATGAGCCCGAGGGGTCATCGGTTGAGGACGTCGGCGAGCGGAGAACTTCCGCACGGGCTGCCGGGTGGCGAGCAGCGAGGCCGAGCGACTTGCGCCGTAAAAAATGGGGAAGGACGGAGATTCTCAAGAAGGTTGATTTCACGCGGTGATCGGGAGAATATGGGCCTCGTTTTCATCCGCGTAATGGAGAGATTGCCTGCTTGGACCAGGGAGCTGTGCAACGGTGCGAGGCACATGCGAGATGCCGTCCATTTGACTAGACGCTGGAATTTGGTCCGAGGACCCGACTGGTTGAGAAATAATTTGTGTAACAGAAATCTTGTCATGCGTCTCCGTGCGGTTTGATCAGCGGCGAAGTTGTTCAGAACAAAAGATTTGAACTGTTCCTTCGTATTATTGTGTCGGGGATTTCATGTGTTTACTGTAAATAATATGTTGAATCTAGTATTTTTCTGCCTGATACCATTTCCATCCATCCGAGCGGGCCATTCTTAAACTTTACACGCACACACCCACAGACTACTGTTTAGCCGATGGCGGTGCCCTGGCGATTGATCCGCCGGAGCCAGACCGCATCGTAACAATATGTACATTATTAAATCACATACTTATATATATATATAATTTGATGATATCACGTCATCTATGAATAAAACAATTTTCACAAATACATTACTGAGAATCATGATGCCCGAGTTGTAATTAGGGGTCGCAATACCGGTTTCTTTTAGCAAAACCGGTATTTTCGATATTGAAGTTTTCTCGGAATTCCGATATTTTCGATATTGAAGTTTTCTCGGAATCCCGATATTTTCGATATTGAAGTTTTCTCGGAATTCCGATATTTTCGATATTTAAAGAAGCTTCCGTCAAGATTAGAGATGACGATTTATCAATGAAATAAAAACATTTAAAAAAATCACATTTTCATTTTTATAAAGCTTTTAACAATAATACAAATGTCTATTTTCAGACTTCTGGATGCCAATGTTTTCCTGAATAGTTTATCTCGGACTGTATTCCTCGTAAAACGTTCGTAAAATTTCACCGTGGGTGAGACGCGAGGGGCGAGGGAAAGTCACGGCCCCTTTGACAGACTGATAATATGCCGACATCTTCGCCTTAATGTACGTCAAAATTCGATCTTCATTCGACAATACCAATAAATTATTTGTCAATAATATGCAAACATTTAGTTACCAATTCCGCGACTCACGTCTCCACTCAAGCGCGCACGACATCAAAATAAAAATAATCACAATGCATGCTTCTTTACAAATGAATCGCAGAACACAGATATTGTCCGTAGGTCGATCGCATCGACAGCTAGCGCAGTGGAGACACGTGGTGTGAGGCGTTCGCACATCACATCAATTATTGTTTTGCTTTCAATACGACATGGAAACTAAGAAAAGCGATTTATATTTTTTGAAAATGAAATACTGAAATTTTCAAAAATTCCGGTTTTCATAAATCCAATTCGAGTATTTTGAAGCATCCGTTTTAGTCCGGTATTCCGGTATTTTAGAGACTCGGGATCCCGGTTTGCGACATCTGGTTGTGATCTGGTGATGTTTTTGGGGAAACTTCCGAATCTTTATTTGCAGCTTGGAGCGCCGTTGACAAAAGATAGTGACAACTAAAATTATGTTGGTTCACACTATTATGTTTATAATCTTCATGTACGCAGCGGAGACCTGGGCAGTCCGCAAAAGCGATAAGCGTCAAATAGATTCCTTTAACATGTATTTTTGGAGAAGGATATTTTGCATACCGTATATAGTACGACCCACGAATGTCTCAATCTTGCAACAAATCCACACACTACCAAAAATATATAAACGTAAACTAACACAAATTGCATGTCCCAATATTTTAATTTTGGTATCACCCAAGTGATCACTTCGGTACCACTTACGCAATCAAATAGCTAAGCGACTTTAAAAAAAAAACTTGATTGGAACGAAATTTGAAACACTTGCAATATGATATGCATTAATGTTAACTATACATCTTGTTTGCACAAAGATTTAATTTTCAAAGAGTAAATACTTATTAAAAATATAAATTAAACGTATTAATTAGAGAGATATACATATACAATTAATTATTCATTTACTGGTCTATGATATTTACCATAAAACACTCCAGAATATCCAAAACAAATTCTAGGTAATGCATATAATGCATTAACCTTAGGTAACCTATTAGGAAAAAATAGTCTTCTGTATTCGAATTAAAATTAAAATTGATCAGTTTTAATGGTGACAGGTACTTATTCAATTATTATTTGCATTCTATATAATCAAAAAATTTGTACGTACGTATAATTTCTGTGAAATAAATCTAAATTAAATGTTTATTTGATATATTATGTATGTCTTTGCTTGAACAGACGTGTTACAAAACGCCGCAAGTGTGAATTTAAAGCGAACTTGACCGTATACTTTCTATAAATTTTGAATTATTTGATATTATAACAACATATTTGTAGAATTTGCCAATGATAAAAGTAATAATATTATTAATTTTCAAGAACGGAAATAAACACACTCGTACACAAAAAAAAATTCTAAAAGAGTGTTTTCTTTCAGATGAATACAATAGCAGATATATATTTCAATGAGTACAATTCAAATTAATATCATAAGTAGAGTCCATGCCTAGTACACGCCAGATATCTATGTATATAAAATTATTATTTATCGGGCTGTTGGCTGTCGGGAAGTACACCCAAACTCTGTATCGACAAATTCCGAATATGATAACATTAACAAGACTAGAAATAATGGTCTTTTTTTTGATTTTGTGAAACCACAATTTATAAAACGATAGTATCAATAAGAAAGATGTACAGATAAAATAAATTTTACCGACAAAACATTTTTATTGTCACCCGGACTCGAATCAGGAATCCTTATTCGGGGAAGTGCGTTGACCTATTATACCACGTCAATATTGTAAGTTAACGACAAATTTTAGAATTTATATAGTGCACTATTCAAATTGATACATATGTTATTTCATTATTTGCATTAAATTCTTATATCATCCTTATAATGTACATATCACGGAAACGATGATATATGACGTAAGTAAGTATACAAAACCCCGGGAAAATTCCTTTATAGAATTTTACTGAAAAGTGCTACGATTTCGAAGAAAATAGAGGCAGGAGAACCACAAATCATCATCAGATAGTGGAAACTAAATGCAATCTTCATAGAGAACAGCATAATAACAGAGCCTCTAATCCAGACTTCCAACGACGATGACTGGAGATGCATTGCGGACTTCCGATTACTTAGAACGACGTGGAGGAATAAGGAGATGGAATATTAAAACAGACCATACGATATTTTTTCAAGAGAATAATTTATTGGGATAAAAATATGATAAACTTTAAAATATGTAATATTGTACTAAAAATCATCGATAAAGCAAACCATCTAAGAAAATACTACGTGCAATTTTCGTATGATATTGCTGTGTGTAATCGTATATGGAAGGTTTGATTTGTGAGCTGGATCTTATTGTGAGTACATTCGATGTTTTTAGTTTTGGTTCCTGTATGGTTAAATAAGAAGACTGATCTACTTTGAATTTTGACTATTCTCATAATCTCGATAGTATTTTAGTACAAACCACCACGGCCACCATAGTTTACATCGCGATAACCAAGTCCAGTGTCATCACCGCCGGTACCATCGAAGCCGCCATCGCCATATCCCAGAAGATCGGTATTGCGGAAATCACCATAATTTAGGCATTGGTTATTACCTGTTGGTCGACAAACTCCTCCTACATTGCCTGTGGTGACTTTGAAGATGTATGTCAAGATCTTATCCAGATCGCAGACTCTGCAATGCTTTACGCAGGCGTAGTTATTATAAGTATTACAAGTTTTGACGTCTAAGTCTTTGTTGAGGTGATTCGTGACCAGACACTTGACACACCGAGCCGTTTTCCAATCTTCGGTTGTTTTTTTATTGTTATATTTGTTGTACAGATCGTCTTTATTGGCCCTCCAAATGGTGTTCTTGCAAGTGGTGCGGCACCGTTTGACACCGCAGTAATCTAAGGTTCTGAATAGGCATTGGGCACACTGGCCTGCGTCCTTGGTACGTTTGTTGTCGTGCGTATTTCCGGTTATCACCTTGTTCACGGCGGTCTTGTACACCTGGCGGGCGATCCCTTTGTGGAGCAATTTCTTTGTAGAAAAGAAAAACATTAAAAATTATTTTTTAGGAGAACACATTCTTATTGTGAAGTTGTAATTATTCAGAACATAGGTCTGTGATATTTTAAATATGAATTAAATATATTAATTATAAAGATATACATATAAAATCAATTTTATCGAAAAATATTGTTGCGCTACCGGGATTCGAACCTGGATCTCTTCCCTAACCGGGGGAGGTGCTTTATCCAACTAAGCTACAGCGGCATTATTTTTAGCGACAATTTTTCGACCCTATATGTTACCTTTTTTGAAATCAATACATTGTCGCAAACATAAAAATTGTCGCTAAAAATAATGCCGCTGTAGCTTAGTTGGATAAAGCACCTCCCCCGGTTAGGGAAGAGATCCAGGTTCGAATCCCGGTAGCGCAACAACAATATTTTTCGATAAAATTGATTTTATATGTATATCTTTATAATTAATATATTTAATTCATATTAAAAATTAGACAAAATAAATTTTAGTGATTGAGGTGTGTCTGTTGTCCGTATACTGATTAGTATACTTAAAAGATAATTGCATTTAATCTAAAATCTGAAAATCTAAATCAAAAATAACTTTATTTTTTTTACACATTAATCAATACAGTATTTAAATGCTTGATGCATTCTTGCAATACTTGAACATAAAAAAATTAATAGTCTCAGTACCAGGGTAAAAGAATCTCTAATGACAGACCCTGCAACGGGATCTAATATCAATAAAAACGACAGTCCATGTATGTATCACGATAATGAACAACATTTATTTATTGATATTTAATAATTAATCTACACACCCAATAAATAGTTAAATTATACAGTTGTCGTTATTAAAATTGCATACATTACAGTTATTTTTATGTACTGGCAAGGATTTAAATTATTTCCAAAAAAAAAATGACTACTTACTTGGGTTTGACCTACAGCCAGAACGGCCAGAAATATTACCAGGAAGAGCTTCATTTTGAAATGCTGTACTCTGTATGTCTGCCTCAATGAAAAATTTTGCACCTCTTATATACCTATCATATCCATCTACATGTTACATAACCGTTATTTAATTTAAGGCATCAGTTCACTTTCTGCTCAGTTCTGTCAGGAACTCGTCGGAATGGAATCTTTGAACGCCCTTAAGATGAAGCGAGTTGAAGATATGAAATCAATTTTTTAAACCCATGTAGATTTAATATTATGGAAATATTTGAATGCCGTTAATTAACTATTTTTATTATTTCTCTAGTCACTATTAATCAATATTATATGTTAACAAAGTTATACAGAAAAAGACTAAAACATATATTCCACTGTAATTAGTTATACAAAATCTCATCAATCATTACATTTTTGTATATTTCCCTAGTCCCTATTAATATATATTCACATTATTGAAATAATCCCTTACGGTTCTGGCTGCAACAATTATGTAGAATTCGCGTGTGTGTGAAAGTGTATTTTTACTTTTTCTCTAGGTGTTAACGCAGTTAGGAATTTATTAAGTTTTTAACAAACACATTTCGAAAAAAGATGGGGGATTTGTCTGGTTAACGAACTTAGACGAGATTCACTAGGTTAATTTTTCAGAAAAGTTTGATTTAAATCTTAAAATACGGAAGTAATCGTGTACACAATCAGGATAAAGGTCAGGATAATTTATAAAAACATAATTTACAATCATAACAACGAAATTGAGTTTCGTTAAGATTCTTTTTGTCAAAGGTGTAGAAAGAAATTTACTTCTAATTTCTTGGATAATAATGGCTGTGCCCCTTCTAATTTCTTGGACAATAATGGGCACAGGAGCCTCAATTTTGGAACATTATGGACAAAAAATAGATTATTCACGATCTGAGACGCATCGCCCGCAAAGAGGATGTTAATCTGGAGAAGACTGGAAGGGTTGAATAGTCAAGAATGTGAACAGATCGCAACCCGGGGGTAGCGATACTTGGTAATGAGGGATCCGACGTGAGAATATATGTATACATATAAGAGATTCCATGTCGAGACAACCCGGGAATTCCATGATTTTTTGCTGTCTCGAGTCCCGGGAATATAAAAAAATTCTTGATATTATTAATTTTAAACAAGTTAAGTTATATAAATTAATTGAATCAACTAAAAAAACATAAAAAATATTTTAGTTTGCAGACCATTGCTGTACAGCAGTTAGCCACCTAGCGGCGAGCGGTGCATGTGTGTCAATTCTTGTATAAAGATTCTGAATGGAATAGTTTTATGGGTTTGTTCAAACAGGGGATTATGTTTCCTTGTAAAATGTGATGTCAAAGTTTAAGATAAATCGAAAAAAATATATAGATGAGATTAAATTATTTGGAAAAAGTTATTAGTGGATTTCAGTGTGTAATTGATTTTGACTAAATATATACATTATTGTTTCTTTGATAACTTCTAATATATATATTTTAAATAAATTAAATTCTTGGTCTCGATTCCCGGGAATTCATGGGACTTGAAAATTTTGATTCTAGAGTCTCGGGAATTGAAAATAGTCGAGAATTAAAAACCCCTAATACATATGAAGTTACTAGGTGCAACCTTCATATTTTTAATTTGAGAAATATGTGAAAAAATGATAAGTATATTAGGTATATATTTATTAATGCACTTCTTATCATGAATGATAATCCCTGTAATCCAAAAAAAAACTAGTACCCAAAATAGCGGTTATTTAAATTTCAGAATACCGAATATCGCTGTTGGTCGAATCTTTATGTAAATGGCGGAGTGGAAATGCAATTGATTTTTCAACTAATACCGATTTTGAATGACCAATTTACATCACAAAGAGCTATGTTTGATTGTTAATAATTAACAAAATGCGTACAAACTATAAGAGAAAACAGCTCTATTAAAAGTTAGAAAAAACGACAAATGGAGGTACTCTCATATGTACTGATAAACCATTTATGTATTTTTGAATAATAATATATATTTTTTTAAGGAGAACATAATTATTGTGAAATTAATATAAATTAAATTTATCAACTAATAGGATAGGAAAAGGTCCAGGTTCGAATCCCGGTAGCAACTAAAACATTCTTTCTATAAACAGATTTTTCTCAGTATATCTTTTAAGTTGATTCAATTAATTTGTACTAATAATATTTTAAGGAGAAAACATTATTTTTGTGAAGTTGCAGCTGTTCAGAACATAGTTCTGCGGTATTTTAATACAAATTAAATGTATCAATTAGAAAGATATACTGGAAAATTCAAATTGTTGAACAAATATTTTTGCGCTTCCGGGATCCGAACCTGAATCCTTTGCTATCCGGGGAAATGCGTTAACCGATTACACTACACCATCATAGAAAGTTGACGACAAATTTTCTAACTTATATGCTGTAGTTCTTATTGTAATAATATTTGTTTTAGCAGGCCCTTAAATGTTTAGAATTCGATAACAGTTGACCCAAAATGTCATAATCGCGGAAAATTGCATTTAAAAAATATATTTTAAAATGTTTTATATTATAAGCCATAAAAGCCGTATTCGTTAGATTCCCAAAGAATGCAAAGAAAAATAATTGATATACTCATATGGGTATATATTTTTAATATTGTGTCATTTTGAACGCTGGGCATTATTTATTTATATGATTTTAATAAAATGTCGTCACTAGTCAAGAAGAACAACGCCTAATGAAATGATTCAGTTTAAAATAACGAAAAATTATATAATACAGGGTGTTCACACACGTAGTTCATAAAATTGTGGCGATTTACCTTTTAAATATCTTGATATTTAAAAAAATATAGAATACCTCTGTTGCGTCACAGTGTATAATATTATACTGCTGTATTCCGCTATAGCTATAATTCATTATACATATAATTAAAAACAATTCACATTGTTCAAACAATAGTTTGTTTTTGCTAACACCAACCGGTTTCGGAACCACCGTTCCTTCTTCAGGGTGTACAAGATATTAACTTAGTGTTACAGAATACGGGTAATTATTATTCTAAATATGAATTAAATATATTAATTATAAAGATATACATATAAAATCAATTTTATCGAAAAATATTGTTGTTGCGCCACCGGGATTCGAACCTGGATCTCTTTCCTAACCGGGGAAGGTGCTTTATCCAACTAAGCTACACAATAAGAATGTGTTCTCTTAAATAATAAAGTTGAATCAATGTGTCCAAAATTTAATAAAAATGAATTAATAATTCTGGCGTCTTTTACTCAAAGCGTTTACTCAAAGGTATTTGAGATTCTGTAAAAATAAGGTAGATGGCTCTGTCAAATGATGGAACTATTAAATGTATTAATATCAAAAAGGTAACATATATGGTCGAAAATTGTCGCTAAAAATAATGTCGCTGTAGCTTAGTTGGATAAAGCACCTTCCCCGGTTAGGAAAGAGATCCAGGTTCGAATCCCGGTGGCGCAACAACAATATTTTTCGATAAAATTGATTTTATATGTATATCTTTATAATTAATATAATATATTTAATTCATATTTAAAATATCACAGACCGTCTGTTCTGAATAATTACAACTTCACAATAAGAATGTGTTCTCCTAAATTATTATTCTTATTATTTATTCTTAATGTAGTGCATACGAAAGTATTTTTATATATGCCCTAATATTAACAAAATCAAAATTGTTTCATTTTACCAGAACTTATCTTTCACGTATCGGTTAAGTTGCACATTGACTCCATGCAGTTTCTCATCTTTTTTTATGTCTTCTGGCATTTCATTAAAAATCTTCATCGTTCTGTACATCATCGATTTCTGAGATATAGCCTTCTTCCTAAATGACAGTCTCAGTCTACATCGGTGTGTAAAGTGGGTGTGGGTGACTTTTTCTACACAACATCTGTCACTAATGTAAAATTGCCCATATTATGTAACGCTAAATTAGTACCTTATACACCCTGAAGAAGAAACGGTGGTTCTGAAACCGGTTGGTGTTAGCAAAAACAAAGTGTTGTTTAAATAAAATATAATGTTTTTAATTATATGTATAATATATATATTGTCTAATATGCCACCAAAATTTTTAAGCTGTTTTACTTATAAAGAGCATTACTCGTATAACTAACTTACCAATACACCGTTTCTCAGAGAGGATAAAGCGCCACACTCTTCTGTTCTGACACACAATTTCCATTCACATTCATAAGCTCGTTGATTATTGAGGGTTCTAATAGGACCATCTTCAAGTATCTGGTTTACATGGTCTTTCGCGGACGTTCTATATTTCTGGTGCCATCAACACTCGCGTCATATGTCTTTCTTACCACTCTCGTGCATTCCATGTGACCAAACCATTAAAGCGATCATTTCTTAATCTTACTAACTATTCCAAAATTTTCTCTTTATTTCTATTAACATATATGACAGCAGTCATTAGAAAATATGCTACGCAATTGGCGCAATTAAGTGATTATTGTTTAGAAGTGCATCTACATGTATATTAGTTTAGCACTACTATTTCTTATGCCCGTCTTGCCTGTACTGTACCGCCGAATTGCCGCGATCTGCGTTGTTAGCGTCACTGAATGAAGTGTAAACTTTGTTCACAATGAGAGTCATGTCTAATTATTATTATTATTATTATAGCGAAGCGTGTTGCGTGATGGGAGTTTGGCGGGGGTCAAGTACGTCATTCTAATAAAAGGTCTGTAATAACTGTATGTCACCGGTATATATCCTTAAAAGCCGAAAAACTAATAATAATTTTTGGGGCCAATAATTACAATTATTCAGGGAAAAATAGAAGGTTTTTAATACAAATTAAATATATTAATTAGAAAGATATACATGTAAAATCAATTTTATCGAAAAATATTGTTGTTGCTACCGGGATTCGAACCTGTGTCTCTTCCTATTCGGGGAATGTGCATCAACCGCACGAAAATGTCCACGTTTGAATCCCGGTAGCAACCAAAATTATTTTATCGATGTATAGATTTTTTCTGAATACCATTCTAATTTTAATATAAATTAAATGTATTAATTAGAAAGATATACATATAAAATCATTTTTAAGGAGAATACATTCGTATTGTGAAGCTGTAATTATTCAGAACATAGATAAAAAGGAGTTAACATAAAATGCACTGTACATTGATGACAAACTCCTTTATTTGGTTCATCCATCTTGCTGTAATGATAGTGTTGAGTGATTTTTTGATTTCTAGAGTTTCTAAATTATGCAGTCCAAGGCTTTTATTATTAATGTGTACAATTTTTATGCCGTTTTCTTTTACGATACTGTGGCCTGTCTCTAAAAGATGGTTGGAAAATTCTGAGAAGTTATTATTTGTTAAGGCACCTTAAGTGTTCTTTCATTCTAGTATTAAAACTCCGTGCCGTTTTAGCTGTATAAAATGGCGGACAGTCATTACAGTTCAGATTATATCTACTGGATTGTTTTAACGAGTCGACATTGTCTTTGGAGTTTATAAACTAGATTCCGCCTACACCCCGTAATAGATACCATTTAAATTTTATGGAACAGTTCAGTTGTACGTCAGTCCTGACGAAGATATGTTAGAATCGAAACCCGTCGACGCGAAAACAATACAGCGGCTTAAACAATTTTTTTAATTATGTCTAACCGCAAAGTTAATGCCACAAATATCAACCATTATTATTAAATACAATAAATAATATAATAAATGTTCTTCTATTCATAACGATTATCTTACAAAGTTAAAACGTCAAACTATTTTTTTTGAAGCTTCAATACGTCCGTGGTTATTAGATGTACATTTAACTTTGTACACTGTGATTTGTTTTTAATTTCAACCGGTTTCGATACTTCGTCAGGACTGGCGTACTTGATATTAACGTATCTTCGTCAGGACTGGCGTATCGAAATCGGTTGACGTAAAAATAACTCACAGTGGTATATTGTCGTGAGTCTATTTTTAAAACCTAAGTACCTACCGCCGTAAATAATTAAACTAGTCCCTCGCTCCCTTGCACATTTTTGAATATCCATTTCCGCCGGAGCGCACCCTAACGGACCAAAATTTCCAACGGTCACTCTGCGGCCCGAGCTCTAAGAACAAACAGTCTACGATGTTAAATTTTGTATTCCGATAAATAACTTATCTCGATTCAAAGAGTCATTAGTTGGGAATAATTTTTCGTGATCTACCATCTGTCTGTGACTATATCCGACCGCAATTACATGTTCCACGAGGTCTCACCGAATCGTCGGGATGGACCGTCTACGATATTATCACCGGTCGCACTACAGAATCACTCAGAGCTCGCAATCCAACACCATCTCATCGTGCTGCGTATTGTCAAAATCTCGAGCGCGCCCGACACCTCCGCCGTAATCCTGGTGCCAATCCTTCCTGCCCGAACAAACTGTATTCGACTCTCATCATACCATACTTCCTCGGCATCCACTTCGGAACCATGCAAGACGTTTCTGCCGACGCCTGAATCATCATTCCTGCCTACCTGTTGGTTTCATCCGACTAGGAGTCCTTCCACCGCCACCTGTACCATACCGCCTCTGTGCAGGCATTCTCCGTGTGTCTGCAGGTTTATTAAATAAACCAAATGTATTTATTGAACATTTAATCAGGTTAAAAACGAGGCGTCCTAAGCGTCACCGCCATACTGGCGCGGTGATCTGTTGAAATCGTGAACTATTATATATAAGAGAATTTAAACTTCCCGGCCTCTTGCAACGCATGTATACTTGTTTGTATATTTATCTATCTGAATATAATCTGTTCCACGTTCATTTCATATCATTTTCTCTGTACTCTGATTCTTCTATGTTGTATAGCCTGTCTGAATAAATTGTGTAAAATCTGAAGCATCTCTTTTTACTGGAATGTTCCCATTATGATGACATTGACCCACAGCCCACACTGTGTATAGGATATCTCACTTCTGCTACTGAGCTTGCCGGAAGGGATACCTAATATTACATAATATCTCTTGTCTTGTTTATAACACCAAAAAGGTACCTTACAATATAAAAAGTTTAATAAAGATACAATTTTAATAATATTAAGCTTACTGTGCTATGCAACGTTTTGATTTTAAGGACCATAGATATAGAAGGATCGCAGCTTCGTCACCAGAAAGTGAAATCTGAACAACCTCATTGGCTAGACCACGTTTTAACAATCTTCATAGAGAACACAAACATTAGCCGACGACGTCCGCAACCTTTCATAGAGAATCTCCTAATTGCTGGAGTACCTTGGACCTTATCAGTTTGTTGGCCGACAGCACTTGCGGAGGTCGCATGATCCAACCGTTTAATGGTGAACGGTGAAATAATTAGGAGAAGATCAAAGGCACATTAGAAAAAGGCTGTAATATATTTTATGAGAGAATAATTTATTAGGTTTACAATAATAACAATAAAAATTATATTTTGATATTCTGAAAGTCATAAACGAAATAAACTGACAAAGAAAATATTAGGTGTAAGGATGTTTAAAAGATTCAGTGTTGTGAGCAGTATGATTGCAAGTTTTGTGAATGCATCCTATGATTATAGGTTTAGTTTGCAGACCAGAATCAGGTTATGACCACGGATTATTTGATTGATCACTTTTATAGTATTCTCTCAGTGTGGCGAACTCCCCGACAAGTGCACAAGAAGGGGATTTAAAAATAGCCGGTGCCACGGCCACCGGTACCACGTAAGTAGTCGCCGACATCACCTCCTGTGCCAAATTCTGTATCGTAACCGGTACCAACATCGTCTCTACCAAATCCATCGAAACCACCGTTAGTATCGTAAAATTGGCCGAGATGACCGATACCACCACCGCCACCGCCACCACCTCCACCGCCACCACCGCCCCAACCAATCAAATTACCACAACCATTATCACATGGTTTATCCTGGGTTTGAGGGTTGCACACATTAGTGGTCGGCGGGCAAAGTCCTACATTATTACCTACATTACTACCGGTAATAGTAGTGAGCTTAGTTTTGTAAATGCGCGTCAGGATCTTATCCAGATCGCAGACTCTGCAGCGCGTCGTGCAGGCGAAGTCATTTGTTTGGGTGCAAATGTTGACGTTGAAGTCTCTTTTCAGATGATTCCTGATCAGACAACGGGCGCACACAGCTGTCTTCCTGTCTTCTCTATCTTTAGTGTTAGTATACGTGTTGTGAACATCGTCTTTGTAAGCCCTCAAAATGGTGTTCTTGCATGTATTGCGGCACCTGAGGACGTTTTTACCGTAACCGGTGTTGGCGAGGCATTTGCCGCACAAGCCAGCGTCCTTGGTTCGATAGACGTCTTGCGTATTTCCTGTCTTCAACTTGTTGACGGCGGTCTTGAATACCTGGTGGGCGACCCCTTTTTTGAGCCCTCCCTTTGTTGAAAAGAAAAAGAAAAATAAAAATCAAACAAATCACCATGGGGTGGGGGGTGCGGGCGAGAACAATGGCTAACTTTGGTTTTTGAAAATAATAAAATGTGTCAATAAAATTGGCACATTTAATCCAATTTCAAGTGTGAAGGAGGAATGATCATGAATTCTGCCATGGAATCCAATACCTATCCCAAAAAGTACAAAACTATTGTTAGAAAAAACGAATTTAAGATTTTCACGAGGACTGGTGTCTCTTTCAGGTTAGATCGCATTTTTTGTACATGGTTTCCCTGAGAAAACCTAGGCCGATATTTCGGCACAGTTAAACGCGCAATTGTCATGTTGTAATTGTACTTATTTTTGTGGGAGATATAAATCTCATGCAGTACGTGCCATTGTCAAGGCTTTGCCTCGAAAAGTTACAGCCGTACTTGTTCGCGGGAGATATAAGTTTTGTACAGTTGAGTTCTATGCATAGAAAAATAGTTATAAACGTAATAATATAACAATGATATTATTAAAATAATTGTAATAATACTTTTAAAATTAGCAATATTAACTTTGTGGTTATAAAACAATAAACAACAAACTAAATTTAACTACTAGTCCCATTCTAAAATTTTTTCCTAAAAATTATTCGAGTAAATTTGTATTAAGTAATGATTCGAGTTAGGTACTAAAAAAAATATTTTTTTTTTTTAAAAATAGATTCTGGTAAAAAACAATAATATATGTTTTAGTTAGTTATGACATCCTGAAGAAGAAAATGGTATTTTTCGAAACCGGTAGATGTATTTAAACTCAATGAAGTGGTTAATAAAACAAAGATATTAAATAAAAATATAATTGTAATAATATTGCAAAAAGAAAGTAAACTAATAATATTATTAAAACAAACTAGATGAATTACTTAAAAGGATAAACAGAAAAATCTATCTATAAAATCAGTATAGTTACCACCCGGATTCTAATCCAGAACTTTCTCTTGACGAGATAATAAGATAGCAATTCCTATATAACGGTAAAAGTTTATGCTTTTGACGAGATTTTTTAACTTGTATGTTATTCTTTATATTATAATACAAACATTTATAATTTTCGATAAATAACATTTTTATTCTGAAATAATTAATTTTGTATACGTATAATACAATACAGGTACTCTACACCTTCTATATAATAATTGTTCACTTGAATATACATGATTTCTTGCGTATAACAAATATAAGAGATTATTGAGCTTTATTATATTAACATTATTAAAAAAATAATTTCACTATCAAAACAGACATTGCATTCAGTATATTAGCCTATTTTACACGACAATGTGAATTTTGTGTCAATAAAAAGTTGCGTATTGGCAAAGATTTAAATATTTTGCAATAATAATATATATACATATTTATAAAAATTGCGTGTGTTTTACTTACTTGGGCGTAGCCTATAGCCAGAACGGCCAGCAGTGTTACAATGAACAGCTTCATCTTGAGATGCTGTACGCTGAATCTCTGCCTCATCGAAAAATTTGCACCCCTTATATACTGAATATCTTGTTGTATAATCGTAGTTTTCATTTAAGGCGTCAATCGACTTTCTGCTCAGTTCGGTCGGAACTTCGTCGTGTCTCGCGAGTGGAAACTTTGAATACGTAACACTTATTTAATATATAAGATATATTGGCCTTATATAATTATATATAATCGAAATATATACCCTATCAAAGAATGTTTGTGTCTCAACAGTTCAACTCATTTACGTTCAAGTCCATCTATTCAAGCATACTTGACGATTGTTAAAGTTTCTCACGAGACATTTTTTAATTTTTTTTTTATGGTGCAACAGAAACTTGTGCAGTAGACTTCATTTATTCCTTATCATATTCTATACCTACCTTCAGTTACCTAATTCAGTACCTACCTGATTAAACCATCTAATCATCGCTGTCTTGCGTTTGTTTCTAATTGAGGAGATGAGAGGTCAAACAAATCAACTATCTGAAGATGCCAAGCTATGGTGCCAGTATCTTCTCAAATCTATTGTCATTAGATAAACAAGTTTTTATTTTTATATTTCAACTTATACTTATATGCATTATAATTTTTATTATTTGACAGACTGCATAACAGTTTTGCGGCAAAGATTGCTCTTCACATAGTAATTATAGAGTTTTTATCAACATTTTTTTTACTTGTAGTAAAGGGCGTCCAGTGGAAAATTTTCAAGTTTAATATTGAATAAAAAAAAAACTACAATGTTATTCTCATATTTTATTTGTACAAAATTGACTTTAACGATGCTGATTTTACGTTTTATAAACAATATCGTATAAATGCCGTCCATTTCTCTCAAGCGCTTGCAATCGAACTCTTAAATTTGTGAACACGCGAGAGCAAAGCGTTGGTTCAATGGCAGCAACTTCTCGGCGGATATTTTCTTGTAGGACCTGAATTGTTCAAAGATTGTTACTGTAAACTCTCAAATTAAGGTGTCTCCATAAAAAAAATTATCAGATGTATACTGAGAAGCCACCGAAAATAAATTTTTGCCAACAATTTTTTATCCACCTCCACAATGCTAAAGGAAGACATTGGTGTGGATAAGAAAATCCAGAATCTCACATTGAAACTACTGTGGAGGACTCATAGTGCCACCGGGCGGTGGTTCACGTAAGCGCGATGACGCGTCGCATGCCGGTTCGCGCGAGTTTGCAGTGGACACCGACAGAGGGACGCGGCGCTAGTGGGCGATGCGGCCGAAAAACCCCGGCCTGGAAACGAGAGTACCAAGCTGAGAAAATTATTCTGCTTCCATGGCTGGTGCTCTAAACAAGTTCTCTCTTAAAGTGTAACTTATGGACAGCACATTTCGGCAGCGTGGTTTGTCAAGCGACTCGACGCAATCAGCCGAAGCTCACATGAGGATTTTCTGGAAAGTATTCAACATATTTAATACAAGTTTACAGTATTGAAAAAATAAGATTGTTGTGCTAGGTCCTTAAGTTTTTAGAATTGAATAACAATTGACCAAAAATACCGGAAAATTTTATTACGAAATATATTGTTTTTCATTATTTTATTAATTTAACTGATACCCTTTACGTTGTTTTTGTAAGAGCGCTGATAAAATGCCTATCGATTTTGTTTTATGGTTGTAATACAATAAAACAACAAAGTGTTTATATAACTACGGATGTCCGTCCTGAATGTTCATATTTTTGGAACGTTGCAGGCAGCATCAAATAATCGTGTATCATCTTATTTAGCAGTACTACATCCCAAGGTGTAATTCAGCTTCTTCCATAACTGCTCTTCACCGATTCGTATCTCTGGCCATTCTTTTCCATTCCCTCACCATCTTCCATCCTGCTCCAATCCTATTCCATAGTCACTTTCATCTTTTTTGGTCTAGCTCTAGATCGCATCCCCTGGGGTATCCATTTGGTCATGATCTTTGGTGTCCTGTCATCTGGTATTCTTTCAACATCGCAATCTTTGGAATGTACTGGAATCGTACGATTGTTTTTTGTTCAATTATATTTGCTAATTTGTATCGGTAGCGTTTTGTTCTTTGTCTGTAAATTTGAAAAAAAAAAACTCGACTCGGAGACGGGAAGTAATGATTTTATGGATGCAACAGGTTATGTTATACTTTTGTTTTTAAGTCGAGTTAGCGGAGATAATTACCATCATGTGATGGATTGTTATTGGTTTAATTTATAGATTGTTTATTTTGCTTTTTGTCTGTTAGCAGATTTATTTTCTCAACTAGAGTTTGAAAATTTATTTATTGTTGTCAAGTCATCTATGACTTCGGGTCATTTAAATGGTATTTTGCTATCAGCGTGTTGACTGCTGTATTTGTATTGTTTATGCAGTTAGAGATAATTTAATTATTATCGTTTTAAATTTTTGATTTAACTTGAATTTGAACCACACGAATTCACTGTCAAATATAATTTTATTATTTAATTTTGTTATTTTCTTATTAAAATGAACCAAGTTGATTTGATATCTTCTTATTACACTTTGCTCTCTATTGCACACTAATATTTTTCTCCAATTATGGGTGGCGTCAACAGTATGGTGAGTAGGGAGGTTCTGAGGCAGCGTACTCACTGTCATACTCGCCACTGATCTGGCCGATGGAAGATAGACCGCCAGGCTATACCTTAATAAAATATTACTAAAAAATACAATAATTTTGCAGTAAATATTAAAAATACTTTTCAAAAGAGATCCAAAAACGCGCAGTGAGCGCGAATCGCTGTTGTTTCCGTTTCCAAAATCAATTAAAATCCTGACTGCTGTCCAGAAATAACAAAATATTAGTATAGATAACGTTTATCAGATCGATATTTAAATACGCATCTGAGGCTTGGACAACGATTAAGAAGAACGAGTGTAAATAACGTTTGTAAGTGGTATGTTTTGAGGAATAACTTTGGCCTGTTTTTGAAATTTTTTTTGGTTTACATTACAATAATGGCTTCTTCAATAATTGATAAGTTATTTTGTGTCAAAATATTATATTAATAATAAAATAACACTTTGTTTATACCACTGTTTATTGATAAATCAACATGTTTCAAAACCAATGGTTCCTTCTTCAGGATACTATGTATACTAAAATTAAAAATACAAGTATAGACAAAAACAAAATTATGAATATAAGTGGTGTGTGACTAAATAGGAACTACTGTGAAACCAAATTTAAAAGCATTTGGTTATTTATAATTTTTAATTTGTTATTAACACTTACTTCTAAAATTTCTAATTTATTTAACTGTAAACTGTAAACTGTAAAATTTCTAGACACTTATTAATGTCTAAAGAATGATTTGTTTCTAAAACTTGATTAGCGAATTCAGAATAGTTGTTGCTATTTAGACATCTCAAGTGCTTTTTAATTCTAATATGAACATTTTTGCAAGATTCATCTATATACACATGATTGCAATCATTGCAAATTAATTTGTGGACCCCCAATTAAAAAAAAAATCATGTTATTTAATATATAATTCTTTAATTTATTATTAGTGTAGACAGATACATTTAACTAAATTATTACATTAATAATGAGTTCTGTAATATTTTTAATGTGCTGAGCGTTTAAAAGTTTATAAAAAGCAGTATGTCTTCAACAGTTAGAGAGGATGAAGGAACATCATGAATCGATGTCACTCCTGACGTCCTGACACCAACACTCCAAACACCAGACCTCTTGGTCGGTTCTGTTAACATAAAAGCTTTGGATGGCCTATATTAACTGAAATTTAAATATATTATTTTATTAATGTATTGAAAATTTTAACAGTAGACAAATTACAAACGATCAATTTTAATATGTCAAACAATGTGTAATGCCAAAAAACGTTAATATAATAATAACAAAATATTTTTTGATTGTACCCTCCAGATAAACTTTCTACATTTATTTCAATAGTTGTTTAAAGTGGATGATTAAGAATTTTTAAGATTTATTATCTTTGTTTTATTAACCACTTAATTGAGTTTAAATACATCTACCGGTTTTGAAAAATACCATTTTCTTCTTCAGGATGTCGTAACTAACTAAAAACATATATTATTGTTTCTTTACCAGAATCAATTTTTAAAAAAAAACACAATTATTTAAAAAATAAATTTAGTACCTAACTCAAATGGTTACTTAATACAAATTAACTCGAATAATTTTTAGGAAAATTTTTTAGAATGGGACTCGTAGTTAAATTTGGTTGGTTGTTTATAACTTTTTGATTAGTTTTACACGCTTTATTTATCTCCAACGATTCCAAATTATTTAATTTGTGACCAACAATGAAAATGGTCATGGTTTTGATAAAAAATTGGGATTGCTAATTTTGCGTATAAACGGTGTTGGTCACAAATTAAATAAGTAGATATGTTTAAACTCAATGAAGTGGTTAATAAAACAAAGGTAATGAATAAAAGTATGAATTTTAATCACAAAGTTAATATTGCTAATTTTAAAAGTATGATTAAGAAATAGATATTACGTATCCTAAAACGGTCGTGCTCCATTAATTCTGATTTTTAAACTACAAAAGTATTCTTATTTTTGAATAATATATATATTTTATAATAAAATAAATTTATTTACATTTTACGTCTATCTTAAATGGTTAACATAGCGAAATCCGTAGCGAAGTTCTCCGGTAAGGCTGTTGGAATTTTTCCGACACCCTTATTCGCATTTTCGTTCATCTCATACGTCACTTCTCTAACTGGAAGTTCAATTATAAAGAAACAACTGGAAAAATATCGTTTTTGATCATTTAAAATATTTATGGAGTGTCAGAGCAATTATTACAATTATTAATGAAATCAAATTTCATTTGAGAGGTTACGATTTTCACATAACAGGTTCTACTCAAAGATTTTTGGTAAACATTTACTTTTAAAATCAGCAATGTTATCTTTGTGGTTAAGATTCATATTTTTATTTTTTATCTTTGTTTTATTAACCACTTTTAAAAAAATCTATTTTTAAAAAATTTTTTTTTTTTTTTTAGTACCTAACTCAAATCATTACTTAATACAAATTTACTCGAATAATTTTTAGGAAAAAATTTTAGAATGGGACTCGTAGTTAAATTTAGTTGGTTGTTTATAATTTTTTGATTAGTTTTACACGCTTTATTTATCTAAAAAAAAAAAAATTTTTTTAAAAATAGATTCTGTCAAAGAAACAATATATGTTTTAGTTAGTTATGACATCCTGAAGAAGAAAATGGTATTTTTCGAAACCGGTAGATGTATTTAAACTCATTTTAGTGGTTAATAAAACAAAGATAAAAAATAAAAAAAAAAGATTATTTATTTGATACATTTTTTATACGATTTATTAAAATTATTACATGCTATTGAGAGCAAATTGCCAAAATGGTGCCAAATGATGGGCAGGCTACATTGCTCGGAGGACCGACAATCGTTGGACAAACGCATCCAGTGGTACTCGAATCAAGAGGCCGCCCTAAAACCTATTGAACTTACGAAATCGTTAAAACTTGGCGGAAATACCTGGCAGCGCATAATAATGGACAGATAAGAGTGGAAACATTTGGGGATGCTTTCTTTCAGCAGTGAATAGAATACAGCTGATGATAATTTATTGATTTAGCTTCTTGGCAATTTTTCCTTTTTGTTTGGATTCTATTTTATGTAATACCCTTTTCAGGATAGTGTTAAGTTTGTTTATTGTTATTATTGAATTTACTTTTAAAAATTGTATTTTGCATTTTTCCATGCTGCTGTTTGTGTTTGCTTTTTTAACTCTTCAGTGTAATATAACATATGGTGCTGTTTACATCCAACAATATGATTTTGGTATGAAACGATATTGATACAGATTGTTACAACAGATTTTGATATATCTAAACATTTAATATAACTTTTTGGGGATGTGGGTCTGTAGGGATTTTGGTTTGTCGGGATTAAGGCTGTGGGGATGTTGACTAACGGGATTTTGCCCAGCACCCCAATACTGCACGTAATCCCATTACACAGTTTTACTAGTATAAACAATTGGATTAAATCATTCACAAATATATTATTCAGAAACCAAAAACTTACATTTGAAATTTTTTATATGAAATTTTAACAATTATATAAACATATATATCTGTCGAAATAAAACATACTATTTCCGTCAATTTTCCGTATATTATGTTAATATTCTTATTCTATTCTTCAAATATTTATTGTTATTGTGTTCATTTGTAGAACTCCATGTTGATTTTTTATGAAATTTAAAAAATCAAATCCTAATAAATATTATTATTGAGTTCTGATAGCTTGCGTAAAGCAAATGTTACAGCTGTTTCGGCGGTTCAGACTATTTTAAAAATGGTTTGAAAAGTTTGAAAACGGCCTTAAGGGGGGTCACTACCGAGAAAAATGAAATAAAAACTAACTTCTGAACCAAAAGTTCATCTCTATAAGGTTTTTGCTTGATTACTTTCAAGAACTTCTTGGAATCATCATTCCCCAAATAGTGGAACTTTATAGTTTTTCGGCTCTTCTGAAAAGTTTTCTTTTTTGTACATTAGTCCCATTATTTTGGAAACCATAAAAGATATTAAGGTATTTTTTTTAAAAATATCCCTGGCATCAATGACTGCATTCCTGACTAAGGAAATGTCAAACGAATCAGCTGTTCAATTACCGCCTTTTTTCAAACAGTAAAAAATATCAAAATTTGAAAGCTGCTACAGCTTTTATTTAAATTTAATTTTTTTAAACCCTTAGTTAAATTAACTTATTTAATACTAAATCAGTAGTGTGCAAAATTTAATTGAAATCAGATTAGCGGTTGCTGAGAAAATGGGTCTTACTTTTCAACGTAAATGGTTTTCGGTAGTGACCCCCTTAACCGCCGAAACATTAAAATAATGGTTTACACAAACTAGCAGAACCCAATAATAATATCTATTAAAAACGTATTCTTCAGATCTTTAATACCGCATTTATTAACACAACGTTGTAACAGAGCAGTTGAGTTTATTTTTTATAAATTGAATCATGAACATGAAGCACATGTGTTAAAACAGTATTTTAACAATTTTAAAACCATGCCAATAAACCTTTGTATTATAAAAAAAATACTAATTTAATTTATCTACCACTAGCGTGTGTTACCGCTAAACTAAACAAGCACGCCGAACTTCACGTTTTGATTCACGAATTACGTCGTAATTCACGCATCTTAAATTTTTATATCGATTCGATTACTGCATTATTAATGTCATATTTATTTGATATTAATTAATTAGTGAGGTTAATATTTAAAAACAACCTTAGATAATTATCTAAATAATTCTATAACAGATGTTAAAAATAGCACATTAAAGGCATTATAGATTGTATTCATTTGCTGTGATTATAAAAAAACTTAAGTGTCAAACGTGTTTTAGTTCCATTAGAAGCTTTAAAGAATGTTGTGTTTGTGAACAAGGCGAGAGATGTGTTTCAGAATCGATTGTGAAGCGTTCTATCCACTCGCAGTAATATGAGGTGATTGTAAATAAATAAATAAATACATAGTTAAATATTCATTTATTAATGATAGGAAATGAAAAAAATGTTTCATGAAATAGTTTTGTGATAATTATAGATGACAATTATAATTATTGAATACATTGTGGCTGGTCACTTTAATAAATTATACAGTAACTTATACTATACTTATACTACCGCGTTTACCATCAAAACAATTTCACTCAAACAGTAGATTTATTTTTTAGTATTTTTTTTATTGCATTCTTAATATTTAAAAAAATATTGAATATACAAAACATCAGAATAATTTGTCATATTATTTTAGTTTTTTTATCATTCCGATAAAGAAAAATGATTTTTCGGGTTATAAAAAAAACTCACGGTTAAATACAAAATTACTGTATAATATATTATAAATTCGGTATAATAGATAGATAAATAGCAAGGTTAATTAAAATCTGCTTTGGATTAATTATGTTAATTCTGTGGATTCACCGTTAGGAGTCCAATGAAAGAATCAATAATAAACGCCAAAAAATAGAGCCAATTATAGCCATCCGCTACCCAGTTTGCCACCCAATCCGCCACGGTAGTAAGCTCCCGTATCGACCTTACTCGAGTAGAGGTATCTCAGTGTCTTGTCCAGATCGATGGTCCTGCACTTAGTGGTGCAGCCGAATTCATTGCGTCGATTAAAATTGTTAAGGTTAAAACCTCTGTCGTGGTGAAATTTATATAAACATAGGATACATTCGGCCGTTGTCACGTCTTCGATTACTTTTTTGTTGGTATTTATGTTCAAGATGTCGTTACGGACAGCCCTGCGGAAGGTGTTCCCGCAAGTGTTGGCACACAAGGGTAGGTTGGTCAAGGTCTCGTCTGTGTTGGAGATGCAGTCGGCGCACTTGGCGGCGTCGGTGGCCGCGGTGGGGTCGCGCGAGGTGCCAGTCACCACCGGGAACACGGCCGCCTTGTATATCTGGTAGGCCACGCCTCTTGTCTTGTTGAAAAGAAGAACGCATTAAATTTAAGGTAACAATTGAGATACAAAAAAAATCGAGAGAGACTCCATGATAGATTGGTGTGAATTGTGCCGCTGGCCTTTGTCATCTAGGTATACGGGAGAATGAGAAGAGCAGTCGGTGGCGTTGTGGACGTTGAATTCGTTCGAGAAATTAAGACAGCATCGTTGACTAGTAATTGATGAAAGTTGAAATGGAGAAAACTAGTGCACGTCTAAAAATATAAAATTGTTTATTTTGCGATATATTTTTTATTTCTAATTGTTAGAATTTTCTTTACATCTCGTAGAGTTTAGTCAAACGAGTTGAATGCAATTAATTTAATCAAAATAAGTCCATAAATAGCGAAGGTATTCGTCTGACAAACGTGCGATCAGCGCGAGCTGTAGTGCCGTGCTGTGGGTACAATATATACTATATAGCGCAATCGTGCGAAGTGTAAAACATTTCTGTAACAAGATCTCGTTTCATTTATCGGTTTTGATAGTTTTCCCCTACCTGAATGAGAAGTACACTCGGGTCTCTATTTATGCGTACTATTTTTATGCGGTTTTAAAGCTATGCGGTTTATATTTCAAGAAGCATTTTTTTTTAAATAACTATTTTAGACCAATTTGACATGGTGAAAATTCGGAGAATTTAGTCTGTATATGCAAACACAGTCTGCGCCAGTACAATTCATCCGAAACCAAGTGAAATTGGGCATGTCTGGGTGCATTTCGCCCCTCCATTGTTTTCAGAAATTATCAGTGAGCATAATGTAGAGGATAATATCATGAATGACAATGATATGATTGGTATAACTCTGATAACGTTAAAGAAAAAGAAAATGAAACTCCGGCCACCCTCACTGCAACTTCAACTTTTCAGTCACTTTTCAGCTTTTCAACTTTTCAACTTTTCAGTCAATTGGCAAACCATTTCATTGAAAAAGATGATAATTCTGAACGAGCACTCAAGTTTCAACGCGAGCTTCAGAATTGCATTTCTGGATATCACGAATTGTACAAAAAATTAGTCATCGCAAAGATCAATCACTGATTATATTGTCAAAAGGGAAAAATCAACATGCGAATTTGAGGCTAATTTTATTTGTGAAGAATCATTATCTTCAGGACATAGATCTGATCTAGATCTGACTATCTCTTCTAGTGATGAAAATGATTTTGAACCAGTTCGCAAATTATGGCGAACATTATCATATAGCTTTTTTTATAAAAGTATTGGAAGGAATATGTTAAGATCATATTTTTCTGAAATTTAATAAACTTTTTTTATGCGTTTATCGGTATATTTAAACCTATTGAATTAGTTTTATGCGATTTTAGAAAATTATGAAACGTATCCTTTATTTTAGTCTTTTTTTATGCGTTTTCCTGTGAAACGTATCTACCGCATAAAAAGAAACCCGAGTGTATAATACATCAGAAGTGCCTCAATACTATTTTTAGGCAGAGTAAAGATTGATGACAATTTAATGTAATGATTATACGTCAATGTTGTGATTCTTTGTACGTCACACAGTGCTCGACAAATTTTGTTTGAATGTTTCATAAAATTAAATTGACTACTAATGATAAAGAATATGGCATGAATTATACATAATAATTTTTTTTTTCATAATTTACTATTAATAACTATTAGACGTATTTACAATGATATGTTTTACTAAATTTAAGTTTATTTATTTAAATTTAACTAATTACAATTTTCTACCCAGACATGGCGTATTTCAACAGTTTACTAGTACCGTTATCAAATAGCGAATTAACTATTTAAAATGCAAACAATGAAGTTTAAAAAAAACTATATATATATATAAAACATAATTAATAAATTAAAAAAAAAACAATAATTATTTAAGATTTACTTACTCCATCTTCAGCTCGGCTTACAGCCAGAACTGCCAGCAATATTCCTAATAATAGTTTCATCTTATTATTTGTAAGGAGATGGTGCACTAATTTTCTGCCTCCTCAAATATTTTAAGTCGCTTATATACTTAACTTGATACATAAACTTTTGATTTACAGTTAAGGGTTCATCCTTTTACAATTTAATTTCTATAAAAAAAACATTATTTCATTATTATGTATATATTATATTTTATATATCATTATACTGAACAAGTTCGATTCGAAGAACCCTATTCGCACACGCGCAGACAACGGCGATGTCATCATCGTCACACTCAACAAATCACTAACGTGTTCAAAAATGAGACACGGCGGCCACTTTATGCGCTTGCATTAAAGTTTATTATTCTACTAATAATAATATTAAATCAGTGCAAAACAAAAGATTGAATATAAATTTGTTTAAATTGTCCGGACAGCTAAAAAAATCATATTACACGGTGAAAGTGAGATCAATTAAAATATTTCATAAAAATTTATTATAATGATTATATCTCAATATTGTGATTCGTTGTGTGTCACATAGTTCCTCAACAGATTTCAAATGAAGTAAATGTAATCTTGTCTGCAATAATTTGTTTGCATTATCACAAATTTTGAGTTTGTTTTCTTTAATAATTCCAAATTCTTTTTATTAATATCAAAGACACCAGCTTTCGGTGTAAGTCGACTTGTTGTTTTTGTAATTAGTGTCGCGATAGATTTTTTTAGATTCGTGGAGTTGACCATATAATAAAATGATTTCATCATTAGCCATCAATTTAATATGTGAAATATTAATTATTAGGAGAACACATTCTTATTGTGAAGTTGTAATAATTCAGAAAATAGGTCTTCGAACCGAACCTGGAACTCTTTCCAAACCGGGGAAGGTACATTATCCAACTATGCTACAGTGACGATATTTTTAGCGACAAATACAAGCAAGTGAAGTATAACCGTCTCCGAATTTAATACAACAACTCATACAGAATATTGTTCGGATTGGCTCATTATTGTAGCGCATCTACAATGTTTGCCGAAGGCCGTATACATGGATTCGTTCCGCTTCTGAGACATCGAGTTGCGGCACCAACTCTCTGGTGCAAGCGGCGCTCTCATGGAAAGCTGGTTCCCAGACCAGAGAATGGTGACACCTACAGAACAGCTACATATATAATAATGACCGTGACTGAAGTATTTATATTTTGTTTAAATTTATATATATGTGTGAACATTAAAAATATATTTTTTTAAAATATTTTCTCTGGTTTTCTTTTTCATAACATTATATTTATTTCGTAACTTTAACATATTATCCTCATGGGGAATCAGGTTAAAAAAACCTGATCACGCTGGAATAAATGCATTATTATTATTATTATTTGTTCGGAAAAACAAGCTCTCTTTATGACCTTAATTTTATTTACTTATTTATGTATTCAAGCCCCACTATTAAAAATGCGTCACGCAAACAAATTCCTCAAAACAGTTCGCTCGGTTCGTAATATATATGTATGCTATTCAGTGCATTATACCGACTAATAAGCATTAAAGTCATTTTTTGTATGTTGGATGCTGTTAAAGAATGCGTATACAGTGTTCGAAGACCTTGACAGGCAGAACTGAATGCGCATGTGCGAAAGTCGAATACTTTCAAACTTTGTGGATACGGAATGAATCATTGAATCCATAGATGTTCGAAAGTTGAGAATGTGTATGTATTTCGACACGCTCCGTGCGCGTGGCGTGTCGTAGTGTGTGTTATGACTGGTCTTTAAAGGTCGGGACACATTTATTTGCAGGAGTGCTGTTTTCAGATAGAAACAAAAAGTTTAAAGGCTTTTGACTCTAGAATACATACGGAGCATCCTGAGTACGTATGAAGCGACCATGCCGTTTGTCACATACTTCCTACTTCGCTCGCGCTCCGTGTACCGATACACACACACACACACACAAACCTAAGGACATCACTTTTAATAAACTGCTAGCAAAATGGAAAAAGGTTGTACTTCATAATGGCGAATACGTAGTTGATTTAATTGATTGTAACATTTAAAAAAATAATAATAGTAAATCCGTACATATTTATGAATTTACTACAGTATCGGCATTTCGCCTGCAGGGTAAGTAATGTCAACAACTGCTCTTATCAACACAAATAAGAAAATTCAAAGATGTAATAGCATATTAAATGAATGTATAAAAAAGCGGTACGAAAGCAGACTAAGTGTAGTGGAAATGAGATCTCATATGAGTATATGTAGAAAATCCATTTACGACCGAGTGAAGAATGAAGAATAAGTAGAGAATGTAAAGCTGATCTTAGCATAGTAAGTAAAATTCAGAAAGGATCACATATTTAGTCATTTGGAACGAACGAATGAGGAGAGAATGGTAAGAAAAATATATGACGTAAGTGTTGATGGCGGTAAGAATCGAGGACGTTTGCAGGAAGACTTAGCACGACTAGGTAAACAAGATAGACACAATAATAGACGAGATTGTATGGACAGATGTGTGTGGCGAGAATTGTGTGTCAGGACAGACGAATGTGGGGCTCTATCTTCTTTGCATACCCCCGCGGAAAAACGGAGTGATGGTAAGTTAGTTATAAAAAAAATACTTATTTTTGGTGCGAGGCTCCTTAAATTATTCCAAAATGGAGAACGTTATTTGCCGACCTAAAATGTAATCGCGGAAAATTGTGCGTTTCAATAATTCTTGTAAATGTTTTTTAATATTTCGTAACTAAATAATCTTTTGACTAGTTTTAAGAGTACGCGGAACTAATGCTCGATAAAATTATGAAATCGCATCGATACCGATTATTATAGTTCGTGCTCGATACTTAGTTTGTGGTGTAGTTTCGGTGGTTGATTTTCATTTATAGTTCGGTTACAGTTCGGTTCCCAGAAAAAATAATCATACTATCTTAAAAATATATGTGGCTAAAAAAATACGTTCCAATGGTGAATATATATCTTATTCAGTACCCATAAATATCAAGTTAACTAAATTAACGCTAAAATTCTCAAATGTTTGAAAAATAACATAAGTTCTTTCAGGTTCTGGTAGATAGATTGTGAATGATGATTTGTGAATCAGATTCTACACGGTGCCTACATTAAATTTGAAAATATAATTATTCGTACTTAGTACGTCATTATATTATAAAGTATAATGCTAAACAACTGTTCTCTAGAAAATTAAATTTTAAAATGTAAAAAAATAAATGTAATAAAATTTATTAAAGAGAATTTTCTATTTAATATATTAGTTGTATCAAAGATTATCGAAAATTAAATAAAAATAAATTGATTTAATTTATGATATTTCACTTTCGCAATAAAAAGGTGATAGCTTTTATATTTTGAATAATAGATGTATCAATTTGAAAAAACCACAACATAGAAGATCGAAAATTTGTCGTCAACTTACTATTCTGGTGTAGTGTAATCGGTTAACGCATTTCCCCGGATAGGAAAGGATCCAGATTCGAATACCGTTAGCAACAAAAATGAATTTTCCTGTATATCTTTTTAATTCATAGGTTCATTTAATTTGTATTGTAATAAAGTTTCATTCTTTCCTTTCTTTCCAGGTGAACTGTACGCATAACTAACAAACATACGGTGTTTATATGCGAGCACTAATGAGCACACGAGTGGGTGATATCTGGTTTGTAATATAAGATATTTCCCTTTACCTTATGCGAGCCTCACATATTGTATTGCAATTTTTTTCTCTCTTTTTAATTTTTTAATATTTTCACGTTTACTTGCCTTGTGTGTTACGTATTGTATTTGATTGTGTTTTGCTTTCAGTGAGTTATTTGATTTTGTGAAATGTAATTTGTTTACCAATTTATCCTAAAACAGGCTTGGCAAGTTGGGCAATGTAATATAATATGGCTAGTCGCCATTTTGTGTCTCTATCTGTTTCATATTAATTGAGCAGCACGTGTGGAATTGTAGATAAGAAGCGAAAATGATGTGCGTCTCTTTTCGGTATCGGTAAAAGATTTTTTGCAGCTTTTTTCTCTTTGCTTGATCCGGGTACTGTCGCCTTAAGTCGTTCAAAACAAAAGGAAAATTTATGTATATAAGAAACGAAAAAAGCGTTCAAGGTGGCAGAAACATCTCGATCCAAGTACCAAGATGAAGATCTGCGCAACAATTGTTCTGATTGTTATGGCCATTGGTCAGAGATGTGAAGTAAGTCGAAGTCGAAGTCAAAACATTATTCATTTGAAAGTTTTATAGTATTTGGTCAAAATATCACGTTGTCTTTTATTATATAATTTTGGTTACATCAGGTTGTCTTTTGTTATATTATTTTGATTATATCAGGTTGCCTTTTTTTATATAACTTTGATTATATCAGGTAATTGATTATAATATGTATAAGTACTAGCTGATGTCATCGGCGCTATACGGTTAACATTTTTATTTTCGAATACCTTTAAAAACCGTCTAAAAGATTCATGAATCTTCTGGAAACTCTTATTTGAAACACATTTTTAATACTTCCCCTGAACCATCATCGCCTTCTCCTCCCCCACACCCTACACTCCATACACCACCGCTCACCTTACTGCCTCAAATTTTTCTTGGATATTAAGTGTTTAATTATAATTACTTCATATAATCCCTGCGGTCGCTCTCCTTTTGATGTCTTTCTAAGGCTTTCCTATTTTATCAAAGACATTGTGTCATATTTTAACACCATTTTATATTTTGTCACATTTTCAAACCAGTTTTAAATAGGTACGATTATTTACAGTGCGATTCTACAAATAATTTGAAAGGAGAGACTCTCGAGGTAGCCCCTCAAGTTCTGAAGACGGTCGTGAATAAGTTGTCAACTGGACAGACGAGAGACCACGTTCGCGCCGTCGACGTCAGCCTGTGCGCCAAGTGCATCGTCAGCACCTCGGACGCCTACACTAAGGTTTGCGGTCAAGCATGCAGGAATGCCGTCAGGAGAGTCGTGACTACGGACGTCAGCCAATATAACAACAAGCCTTACGATGACCAGAAAACACGACAGTGTCTATGTTGCCTGCGCAATAACGCAAACGACTGCAATCGTAAATGCAGACTCTATGATCTGGACAAGCTCCTGGCGCTGACCCTCATTGGTAAGGAATTTAAGCGCGAATGCAACAATCAAGATTTTTGATGTGTTATCATCTCAGATCACGCTCCCTCCCCCCCCTTCCCGAAAATTTTTGAAAAAAAAGTTACCAAACACGTCACACTCGTTACCACGGTGATTACATATTTTATTCAATGCTCATAAACGTTAAATATACGTTTTGACATTATTTAGAAATTTACATGTTACAAAAGCCATTTCGAACACGGGCACTTTTACGTTCAGGTAGTAAGGTACATAATTTAACTTACTTTTACTTACCCATTAAAATGTCAAAAATAAATGTAATAAAATTTAATTCCATCCTTTCTTCCTAATGGACTGTACACAAACACGCTGTGTACTTATACATAACCATGAGAGTAATAATTGTATTTTTTTTACCGAGGTAGAAGTATAATAAATATAAAGTTGATTGTTTTGCGTTCAAAAATTGTTTTGTATTTTTGATATACTTTATTATTTATACATCATCTCTAACATCAAATTTGAATACTAATATGTTATTGTATGTAAAAAATAGTTACCCTATGTTATATGTGTATACGCGTTTTATTATTATTATTATTTTTTAATCCTAAATTGACAATGGTAAAGAAATTAAAGAATTCTAGGGTAGTGACACTAAGATATCTCTACACCGATAAGCCCCGAGCTTTTAGGATTTCGACACGGGTTCACTGAACACTGTCCACAATCACATATCTGATCAAAATCCAGACGTTGTAAAAGTTGTTTTTTTAAAAGAAATTACGATCTTCGTGTAAAAACTGCCTTTATTATATTTTAGTACAATTTTAGTTCAATTCTTTTAGTAAAATTGTGCTCGGAAGCCAGCGAATCGTAAGAAATTTTCTACACATTAAACAGTCCCCTCTACTGGATTGGGGGTTCTACATTGTTTTCTTGAATTACGGTCTTAATTAGCAAAAATTTATGTTTTTCACAAACAATACCTGAATGCACATTGTCCACGTGCTAGGTTTTAAATATTATTCACAAATACAATACTTACTTACTACAAAATTAAAGTTTTTTTTTATTGGCCAACTATTTATATATTGTACATTTGTATCAAATTTTAACGTTGCTGAAAGGTACCTGCATAAAAAAGGTTCGTTATAACATGAATGCGAGTACTTCCGGTGCATTCCATCCTTCCAATAACCTTTATATCTGTCCTTTAATAGCCAACTAAATTTCATAGGGATTTCGGCCGACGTGGAACAGATTGCATTTCAATACGGAAAAGTTTTTTTTTTAACGTTCGAAAGTAGCGCCGTACGTAAATTTCGGACCACGAAAAAGAAGTGGTGTTCTTCAGAATCAGGAGTTCAGTGATATCACCGTTCTTAACTACAAAAGTGCGAGTCAACTGAAGGTGAAATTTGACATCCAACCCAGGACCGAGATCAAGGTAGACCAAATCCATATCCCAATATTCCTTTCTTGTTCTAATTCGGATTGCGTTAACTAACCATTAATTTTAATCGATACAGTCTACGAAATGTTATCCTACCAAATACAATTAATTAAAAATGTACATAATACAGGGTGAATATTTTCTTTCAGGCCGATTTTGTTTGGCCGCCATTTTAGTTTGGTAGACATTTGTCACTTCGCATTTGCTAGTCGTAGTTAATTATAATTTATTATGGAACATCTAACGCCTCAACAGCGTGTTGAAGTCAATAAAAAAATGTATTTAAATAGTAATGGCATGTTATCGTCACACGTTGGAAAACTTCTTGGTGGCTGAATCGGGTCGATTGGACTTGAAAAATACGTGGTTTCAACAGAATGGTGCCACCTCACACACAGAACGAGATACGCTTGAAATTTTGCGAGAAATTTTTCCCGGTCGCATAATGTCAAAAAGTAGTGGCTGGCCTCCTCGATCACCTGAATTGACGGCTCCCGACTATTAGTATATAGTGTGAGAAAAGAAATTTGAAAGAAAAGGTCTACGCTAATAAGCTAACAATTCCTATGCTACAGCATAATATTCGAAATGAAATTGCTGAAATAACACGCAAAGTGTGCGAAATTGTTATAAAAAATATGGTTATAAGAACACACATTTGTGCCGCTGCCAGAGGCGGTCACGTGGCCGATGTCATATTTCATACATTAATTGTTTAATTTCTTAGTTATTCAAAAACAACATCGGCATGGAACATAATTTTCACCCTGTGTAAGTCACAAACTACTAACAAAAGTAAAAATGAGTCATTTTCGTAAACGGTGAGTTTCGATTAATCGTAGATGCTGTAAGCTTGCTGTGTGGAACATGCGTTTTATGAACGCCGGGCTGTCCGGAACAGTTGACACGTACCTCGGTCCACAGCCGTCTCTCTCGAGGCTCGCCCGTACGTTGTGTGAGATTGTGAATGAAAAAATTGGAGTGGCGTACACCTCATAGATAGCATCAGATAAATATACTGGGTAAACATACCTGGTTTAAGAAATTCTGCGCGATTTATTTATTTTTATAGCATAAATTATACATATGATAATTAAAGTAAACGTGGTCTGTTCTAAAGCAATTACCCGTACCATTATTTGAAAGCCATCTACTTTGTTTTTACAGAATCTCTAATACCTTTGAGTAAACCGATAGGAGACGCTAGAACTAACGGTTCAATTTTAATAAATTTAGGACACATTGATACAACTTATATATTATTTAAGGAGAACACTTTCTTATTGTGAAGTTGTAATTATTTAGAACACAGTAGATGGCTTTCAAATAA
Source organism: Eubasilissa splendida (assembly GCA_031772225.1). Taxonomy (NCBI): domain Eukaryota; kingdom Metazoa; phylum Arthropoda; class Insecta; order Trichoptera; family Phryganeidae; genus Eubasilissa; species Eubasilissa splendida. Next base: position 22,443,742 of record CM062863.1, read on the forward strand.
TGGAGCGATAGATATATTAATTTGTAAAGTGTAAATATGTGTTCGAAAATTTGTCGTTAAAAGTATTGTCTGCTGTAGCATGTTGAATAATGCACCTTCCCCCGATTGGAAAGAGAACCAAGATCGAATCCCGGCAGCAGCAACAATATTTTTCAATAAAATCGATTTTATATGTATATCTTTCTAATTAATATATTTAATTAGTATTTAAAATATCACAGACCTATGTTCTGAATAAATACAACTTCACAATAAGAATGTGTTCTTAATAATAAAGTGTTTTAAAAACGTAGAAAATTGATAATATGTTCTGCTAATTGAACGGTTTATAACTATTAACTTTTAACATTTTGTTAATTTGTTTCAATGCAGATTTATCTCCGTAAGCTTGGTTTCAAGATTGTAAGAAAATATATTTCGTATGTAATATAAAATTTTCTATATTAAAGCAATTTTGTGACAAATGCGGAAAATGAAGTTAATAGTCGCGGTCTTTCCAACAATGTTTGTATTTTATTAATTATGGATAATGTCAATTAGTTTATTAGTTTTACATTAGTGTATAGGTCCTATTTAAGTAATAATAGTTTAAAAAAAGTCTAATGCAGTATATAACTTATGATATAAATGAATAATAAAAACCAACATTTTCGTAAAAAATGCGATAATATGATTTATTATTGAAAGGTAAGCCGTTCTCCCCTGTTAAACTGGTTCGTAAGCGTTGGTCGAATATCTGTGCACAGTGACTTGCAGTATTCCTTCCAACGTATTAACCAACTTCCAACCATCATTTATTTTATCTCTGTTTTTGCATTGCCATCTGAAAATTCACAAAGAACCAGAGATCACTTACAAGTATTTATTCTGAAAAGTTAGATAAACATAGGCATTAAATTATAAACTTTAATTTTGTTTAAACTGCTGTTGGGGAAATTTAAATTCATCCAATGGACTGATATTTGATGTGTTGGGTGAGGTGCAAGTACGCACATCTTTGAGGCACGAAAGCCGAGAGTTGACTTCAAAGAATCTCATAGTATCATAATCCCTGTCATCATGACACAGTGTATATTGAAATTTGACCAACTTTGTCTGTTGTTTTAAATTTAAAAAGAAAAATTACACGGACGTAATGGTAGTTTTTCTCTATTTTTGAGTACCTGACAATAGGCACAACCCTTAGAATATACCTGATATTCTATCCGTATAAAGCAGGGAGGTATAAAGGTAGCCTTTAAAATGATTCACGGTATTAAACATGCAAAAATAAACATACACTTTTATTATATACAATCATTTTACAAATCGAGTCCAGCTTGCACCAGTGACAATTTTTGTGTAATTGTCAGAATGATGACATTAAAATTTCCAGTTATCCTCAATAACTTTGCTTTGATTCTGATTAATTTTGACATGCCTGATGGCCAGACTATCAGTGCTCACTTAAAAAGAGGTTCTTCAATCGCCCAAGATCCAGGCTGAAAAGTTTACTATTGTCTTTTTTGTTATTTCCAACTAATCCTTCTTCTGCACGCCCGTAGTCAGGGTTTAATCCTGGCGCAAAGTTGCTAACTTTCAGATAATGAAATATATTTTTTCTGTCATCAGAGATTATATCGATGAGGATTCTCTCCAGATCATTGGTTTTGCAAATCTCGTCACATCTGTTGTTGGTTTGGTCGTAAGGGTTTAGATTGTTATTTAGAACGGTTTTGTAATTTTTGATCTCGCAATCGAGACATTTATGTGTTATGAATTGATATTTCTCTTTGTTCTGGACATCCCTATTAACAGTTCTGCGGATGGTGTTCGCGCACGCTCCGAAGCACGTCTCGGACTGGTCTTCGTCAGTCTTGGCGATGCAACCGGCGCACACGACGGCCTCCTTCGTGTTGTCCTGGTCGCGCGTCTTCGTCTTGCTTAGGAGGTTCTTAGCAGTTTTGAGGATCTCATTGGCTACTCCGTTGACCAAACCTCTATCGACATCGTACTAGAAAGATTGATCTCGATTAAAACATGTAATGCCTCACCTGAAAATTGAGATATTTCTGGGATATTGCGCCGCTTTGATAATGAAAACAGATTTGATAAATTAATTTCTAATTTTTAAGGAGAACACATTTTTGTTGTGAAATTGCACTTTCGGAACATAGTTCTGTGGTTTATTTAATGCAAATTAAATTAAATAACTAGAAAGATATTTAAAAAATATCTATTTATCGAAAACATATTTAGTTGCTACCGGAATAAATAGTTACCTTTAAAAATGGAATATTAAATTAGTCAACGTAAAAATATACAGATATACCTAAGTTATAAATTTGTCGTATTTGTAATCGGTTGCCATAGTAGAGCGATTAACATGTTTCCCCGGATAGGAATAGGTCCAGGTTCTTAACCCGGTAGCAACGAAATATTTCTGTATATTTTTCTAGTTGATTAATTTAATTTGTATTATATTCTAATTGATTATTCATTTAATATATCGTTTTGCCTTTTATGTTCAAGTGAATTAAATTCTACACCACTCTTTCCTGACTCAACATTCGCCCCACCATCGATGCTCTTCTGAGATTTCCGTTCTCTTTCTTTCAAACATTACCATAATCGAATATCTTAATTGCCTGGCGTCCTATATACCGGTGTCATCGACATATGATTCATGTCCTCTCCATCTCATCTCATCTCCTCAATCGTAGTGATCCTTTCTTATTTCTTTTTATGAAATTACTATCAGTTTTGCGTGTAGATATTTTCAATATCTTCACTCAGTCAAAATAGATATACTATACGTATACGCCTAAAAAATCTTACTTTCATAGCGTCAGCCAGGCTTCATACTTAGTCTTGTTTTGGATTCAACTCCGTACATTAGTGTCGGTACCAAAATCCATAAAGGATATCTATTTATAGCTGTCAATGGTGCATAATACGATAATGAACTATAAATACGAATATGGTAGAATCGTTATTAAATGATTATAAAAGCAAAGTACTTGTGAAAAATACCGGAACATTTCGAACACATAAGAATTTACCTTGCTTGTTTAAAATTAAACATTATACATTTATGTTTACAGAATTACACGGTGATTACTAATAAACTACTACTTTACGTTTTGATGCCGACCAGTCTCGGAGCGAATGCTTCCTATTTAGAGCACACCGGTCGTCTTTAAAATGAGAAAAACGCCAGTGGTTAAAAGTTAATTGTAGTTTAATATGTAAAATATGTTACCACAAAGGTACTGATGTAAAATTTTTTATGAAAAAGATCGACAAAAATGAAAATGAAATTTTTTTAATGGAAAAGCTCTAGTCATAAGGTGAAAAAGTTGATAGGTTAAAAATGTTATGTCTTTATAAATTTTCGATATAACATTTTAGAGGCAACGGAAAAATTTTATTATAATTTTTTTTTATGATTTTAACAAACACCATCTTAGTAATAATTACAATAGTTAAACATTAACTGTCAAACAAATTTGGCATTTGTGGTACACTAAAGCCAGGTATTGCGTACCATAAAATAAAATTAATGAAAACTATTAAAAAAATAATGTGGTGAGAAAGTGTTAACTTGAAACTTGTAAAAGTATCATATTTTATGAATATAAAAAGTTTTTCCTGTAAAATGCACGAAAACGGTAACATTTTAAGTTTTCAATTATTATTTGGAATTTATTCCCAGATAACACATTTACAGTACAAGTTGATATATAAATTATGCAAGTCGCGTGGCGGTTAGGTGAACATCTGTTTGAAAGCAAAGTTTGTCACCATTTGTTTGTACAAATCGTAAGCAATATTGTTAGATATTATTTATGTTATGTTTACATACGTATGGTATATGACTGTATTTAATTATAACTATTTACTTATTATTACTAAATTCAACACAATTAATGATTAGAGTGTTGTTTTCGTATGAATAACATGGAAAATATTCATACATTTGTGTATGTATATTTGTTTTAATAACTTGGGATTGCTTTCCACAGATGGCAGTATAATTTAACATATGTGGCAGTTTCAAATCGTACTTGATCACATCTTTCTTAGAAGATTGTGTTCGTTTTCACACATATATAACACTTACGACTTACTTTTTCTGTAAGATCTTGGCCCGAAGCCAAAACTGTAAGTAGTGCCGCTACTAAGAACTTCATATTGACTCTGACGCTGGACGTCAAAAGTCGAAGAAGTCTTTATTATGTTTCTGCCTATTAAAATATTTGAGAGAACTCTTATAGAAATCCGTTTTTAAGACTGTTAAGGCTACTTGTACATGAATTCAAGTTATTTCACAGATTTCGTTATTGCAATAAAAAATATAAGTAATGCTAGACATGACGAAGCCGTCCAACCACTAGATATCTCATCAATATTAAAGTCAAGAAGGCTAAGAAGGACAGGACTAACGACTTCAAAGCATTCCATAAGCTTTATGGAGGAACCCACTGAGATACCCAAGAATGAAAGGCCTTTAAAACCGACTATCACAGGCAAAGTTTTGACAAAATAAATTGTTTCGGTACCGTAGAAATAAGACCTCATATTTAGGAGGCTGAATGCGTAGGGGAAGAAGGCAATAGGAAAGTCGTTGATTAATAGTAAATCGAGAAAAATTATAAAAAACGACAAAAAAAATAATTTGTTGGTTTTTAAATTTTAGGTCGTGATCGTTCTGAGTGAGAATCAAAATCTTTATGTCCATGTACTGTCTAAACCTCCCTTCAGGGAGCGTCCCTATGATACTACAAACTCTACAGACACCTCCCTCTTGTAACTATAATTACACCTTGTAAATTGGTACTTGATATCTAATCGTTATTATAATTGTTTTTTTTTTTAAATTTCTGTTATATGTGACTAATCAATGTCTCAATATGCTTTCAACTTTAATATTTTGTTATTTACTTTTACTATGTACCCTGTTTCTTATTAAATTACATTAGCTAAAGAATTAATATATATTGCTTTATTATTAGAACACATTCTTATTGTGAAATTGTAATTATTTAAAACATAGGTCTGTGATATTTAAAATATTAATCGAATGAATGAATAAAAAATATCGTCGCTGTAGCATAGTTGGATAATGCATCTTTCCCGGTTTGGAGAGATCTAGGTTCGAATCCCGGTGGTGCAACAACAATATTTTTCTATAAAATTGATTTTATATGTATATCTTTCTAATTAATTAATTTAATATATACTGCATTCAAATTATGGCTACATTAGACCCGCGTTGCTTTGCTTTGTCGAGAGAAACTAGCACGAGAGTAACCACTCCTGTAACAGTTTCGGGTTAGAGTGGGTTCTTTCTAATTCAACAATTCTTTTATTTTTTCCATATTACCAGTAAAGTGGAAAATTAAATAAGTTATATCTTTCAAACTAGATCTGAAACGGTTCATTTTTGAACACAAGTTAACCTAGTAATAGGTCAAACCTTTTAGGTACCAACATAACAGTAGCTACGTTAGTGAGTTATTGCGAAATCTCAGAAAGTCTGGTAACGGAAGATAGAATGCCACGTATTTAAGTTCCGACGCTTGTATAAATATGGGGGTATTACCCTGGATCTGCCACATCGACTTCATCTTTAGTATTTTTGGCTACAATAGCATAGAAAAATTAAGAAACATCCTAAAGAAGTTCTATTTTTCAAAATAAGTTATATGTTAAGAACGCGCAGCTGTAAGTTTTTTTCTATTACAAGAAATCACAAAGGATAAAAAAGTATTAGGTATATAAAATTATTACAAATTTGACTGACAATAATAATAATAATGCAGAAATATTGAAATCGTCATTCGTGTTACTAGAAACCTTAAGTAAACACATTTCAATAACCGAGATGTCGTAAACAATAAGATTTTATTTTAAGTTCAAATAAACAAGAAATGAGAAATTGCATGGCGTAATAATTGAACGTTATTACATCACGTTTAAGTGTTAACATTCATACATTTATTGATTTGTTTTCAATGAAATAATAACACAAAAGGCAATAAAAGAATTTGCCGTCCATAAAATGATTAAACCTACATATATATTATATAGCAGTAGATATATGAATATGTTCATGTGAATATTGTACTTATTGCAGAAAATCTCATGACACAACTTTCGTTTTTTTTTTGCAATAATGACCGGGAGACCTCTAAACCAACTCTTGAAAAGTTCATTAAAATATATACATATATGTTTAACTTAAGGTTTCCGCGAGCACTGGTGCATGGTTCTGGTGTCTCTTTTAGGTTAGATTGCATCATTTATAGATAGTTTCCTTGAGGAAGCATTGGCCAGCGTTTCGGCACTATAATATACCGCACTTGTTCGGGGGGGATATAAATCTTCCGCACTTGAACAGTTTATATTCACCGCGAACAAGAACGGTTATACCGTAAATTTTAAAGCCTTGACAATGGCACGTGTTACCATGTCAAAACATCGGCCTAGGTTTGCTGAAGGAAACCGTATAGAAAAAACTCGATCTAACCTAGTATACATATAACATTTTTTAAATCGTACACACACACATATATACAGGATGTAACAGAACTAGTCCACAATATTTTATGGGTGGGTACCTGAATAAAATTACGAGTCGAATATGTTCAAGGGATATGTGGCAAATCTCAACCATGTCAGAGATATAAGGATTAAAAAAAAAATCGTAATTATGTGATTATTTCGATTAATTGAGATATTTTATTAATTCCAAATTATATATTGAATACAAAAAAAATTTTTTTTTTCTTAGTTGTTGTTTGTTATTATATACATTAATAATTAAATAATTTCGCAAATATTTATTTCAAAGTATGTAGACATCAAGCTTAACACGATTTTGTAAAAATTTCAAACAGTAATATTTTCCGTAACAGTGCAGAATTTGCACATATTCCTTGAATATTTTCGACTCGTAATTTAGTCAGGTACCACCCACAAAATAGACTAGGTCTGGATTTTGTGAACACAATAACTTCCCAAGTTCTTACCTGATTGCGATTAAACATTGCTGAATAAATGATAGCGAACTAGTCTGATCTGCCATCTTGTTTCAAAATAGCGTTTATAGAAAAACTTTAAAAAATCGTAACTCTCTTAATATTGGTCCTAGAGAATTTTTTAAATTACTTAGAATATATCAATACCAATCATTCATCACCTAACTATCTTCCCTTTGTCATTTCTTTGCACACACTGTACACTGCTTTTTTAGATAATAAATCTATGGTAAATGATTTCACGGTGATCTGGACATAGGGCGACATCTTTGGAATACAAAGCCAAACCGGCACTGTGACATCCGTTGCGCTATCTACCGCTCACCGGGCGCCACTAACGCCACGAGTGGGCCGGCCGGGCATTCCGTTCGGCGCGTCACTTCTCCACCGCATACTTCCGCAGAGCTTCACTGCGCAACTGAATTTGTATTTATAATCGTTTAAACAAGTACTCTTTGTTGAGTTAACCTGTGATCAGTGAGTTATTTGCTTATGTCACCCCAATATAAGTCAGATTGAATACCTAATTGTCTGAATACAAATGGTTTAATTACGGAAATAGATCATTACTATTTTAGTCGTCTTTCTAAAACACTCTTTTCATAACCATCGTTGATAGTTTTTTTTAGATAATTATATTTAAAATTTTCAAGGTAAGGTTTATTATCTTTATATTATATATTAATATTATTTGAAATTTTTATGTCGTCGTCATCTTCACCATCTCCAAGAAAGGAGTAAAATGAGGCTCCAGCCAAATAAAGGTGGCATAATAATGAACAAAAACACAATGTTTCATTTTATTAAAATTAAAATGTGTTGTTTTAAATCAATGGCATGTATCGTATATTTTAGTTTCCTTAGTAAGTATATCAAGATGCAGACTGCGTAAAATGAATAATAATGAAGATTTGAAATATTACTTTTACAACATTATGTGTCTAATTCGTTATCTACGTCAAAGAATCCAATCATTAACCCTTCCCAAACCATGCAGTAACACATGTCTACCGCTCTTATTAAATCTGTAATATTTCGGTAAATATAAGTAACATACATTTAATTTTTTAGTTAATTTGAAGGAAAATATTTACGCTTAGAAATGACTAGTGAAAAATCAATTATTTTCAATTTATTCCGTTGTAAAATTAATACGATGACAAAATACCTTTACTTTAAGTAATTAGTATTAATGAGATTTTTGTTACTGTACATTCGATGGAGAATACTTTATATCCGATTCATATGTCGTCGCTTTTAGTAAAATGCTTGCCCAACTGGATTCATCGGTCAATATACTTTATATACTGCATTTTGTAAAATTCATTTAAAAAAAAAAGGCTTACAAGCATATATGTAAGTGAAAATTGATTATATTGCTGTGGGTAGTTTTTTTAAACAGCTAAAGATTTCTGAAACGGTGTTCCAACTTCTTATTATTTCTCCTTCTGCATTATATTTAATTGTATTCGATAATCGATCATTTTCAATTATTTCCAATTCATTTCCCAAATGGACCAATTTTTGATTCCAGATCGAATTTGATTGGAGTTCAATTTATTGCATTGTTATTTTTTGTCTTAATTAATGATTTTTTAAATATAGAGCCATCAATTTATATTGTAATGTCAATGTTTAATGCGATCAATTATCAAAAACTTTTAGCCATTACATACCTTAAGGAAATAATATTCTTTTTATTATTTCATTAACGAGAATATTAAAAAAGTAAAAATAATCGTTATATTGCAAATTGACAATTGAGAAGAATAAAAAAAGCATTAAAACTACTGCACAAGTACAGAAGCGTGATACGCGACAGTTCGCGGTGTTCGAGAACGAATAGAAAGAAACCCCTACAAGAGTTATGGAAGTTGAGTACTCCCGCTTCGATTCCACTCAGCAAAGTAACGCGCGCGTTAAATTAAATTAGAAGACAAATAGTATGAACTAGTTCGAACGACTGTTAACTGTTTAAAATAAAATTTTGATTTTAAACTGAGGCTGTGTTATTAAGAATATAATATCCAGTTTAGCGTAACAGATGATTATACCTTTTTGCGAAATATAAATGATTATTTTTGCATAACATTACATTATAATACTGTCTAACGATTAATTTTTGTAGTTTATTTTTTTTGTGTATTTTTGTTGTCTATTTCATAAATATTTTTATTTCAGAAATAATATACTCTACTGAATTTATAAAATGTTACTTCATTATTGGATTATAATTACGCTAATTATTACGGAAAGGTTTTATTTTATATATTTTAGATGCCGAAAATTCCAACATTTCATATCGTCTTCCTTTGATATTGGATTGCCTATTGTCTTGATGATATTTCTTAGGTGCAAATTCTTTAGAGGGTTTGGGAATTTTCGATAAAACCAAACGATGGAAGATGTTTTTGGTTGGAATTTATTTGCAGAAATAATAAATGGGCCTTCGTTTATCTAGATATTATTAGAAAAGTAATAAATCACTTAAATGAAATGTCAATAGCTTAGTGTCAATACGACGTAACTATAAAAAGCGGTCGGACACTTCTTTTCCATTTTGTACGATTTCTGTAATCGGTGTTAGTAAGTCAGGACATATCTTTTGCATTATATGGTCCAGGGTCTTCTTTAAACTTTCTTGGTATTTATTTGGCAGCTGACAGCATGTGACGCTCTTTAACGTCAAACCTTCATCTCCCCATTGCACATGTGAAGTTAGGCTTCGAGGGGTTTATTCCTTATTGATGCCACCTTTATTGAAGTTCCGGATTCCTTGGAATTTGGTGACAAGTAACCAACGGAGCATACGTATCTTCTTCTATAGAGATTTAAAATTTTTATTTTATTATAATACATTTGTTATAATAACTCTTTAATATAAAATGCTGTTAAAAATTGTTTCTCCAGAGTACATTAAATATTATAAGTAAAAATATTCCTCTGACTGTGTGTTTTTCTTCAATTCAAAACACTTTTGTTTTTGTAGTTACACAGAATGGACACTAAGCTATCGATATATAAAATTGTTTATGTGAGTTCCTTATCACTAAACGTAATTAAAGTTTTTACTGAACCCTGTCTGTTATTCAAGGAACAAAAGAGATGTTGTAAAAACATGTTTTTTTTGTTTTTGAACTTTGAAAGAAAAACTTTTTATTGTATTTTTATGGCTTTGAGTAAATTCTAGAAAAGTGATTCATTTTCTACTTATTGGAAAGTGGAAGACGTGACTTAATCCATATTGACTGGTCAGTAAAAATAAACTTAAAATAAAAATGAATATTGAATTCAATAAATTATTTCATTCTTTATTCTATAATACTTATATATTTTTAGAACCTTTTTCTGAATATAAGATAAGGTCTTAAAATCTCACGTAAAGTTTGATTGCGGTAGTTCGTACGCTGTTCGAGTTATCTGCGAACAAACTTTATATATTGGAAATAGTTAATGTTCTTAGAACTTTATAGATAATGTATTCAACATTTTAAGTTTTAAATGAAAACTTTCTACAGAATAACTATACGAAATAGACAGTTATAACGGTAATAATGACCTTTTCGGTGAATATAGTTAAAAACTGCCCTAAGGCAGACTCTATTTCTTCCAGAAAGGTCCATTTCCCATGTTAAAGTCTATTAATGTTTCTTTATTTTACTAGACACATTTTTTGTATAAACTATTAAACATTTTTAAGACTACACACTGAAATATCTTTAAATTAGCTTGTACAAAGTATTAAAAAAAAGTGTACATTTAATAGAACATAGTAATTGATTAAAATTTCGCGTATTAAAATTCCTCAAAACAAAATCATAATTTATCAATGCAATAAATATATTTTAAATTAATAATAGGAATATTTTTGTAATTCATATAATACGACATTTAACAAGCGGGTCAATGAATGACGTTACGTTTTAGTTTATTAAGGTTTTATATCATTTTAGAACATTTAGAAATATAAATAAAAATATATTTTTAAAACTTTTATATACAAAATGTTAGGCATTTATCCTCCCTCTCTATTCAGAAATAAAACTAAAGAAAATGTATTGATAATTATTTTTAAATGTAACAAAATAAACACAACTCATTTAAAAAGTTAACATTACAAAATTAGGTAAAATATATTTTTAAATACATATTAAATTAAAAAGATACACATATAAAATCAATTTTATCGAAAAATATCGTTGTCGCTACCGGGATTCAAACTAACTGGGGAAATTGCATTAACCGATTACGCTACGGCAATACAGTGTATTGACGACAAATTTTCGAACTTACATGTTATACTTTTCAAATTGATTCATCTATCGCTCCATTATTTGAAATCCACCTTACAATTAATTACAACTTCACAATAAGAATGTGTTCTCCTTAATAAAACAAAAAAGTATACATAAAATTAAAATTACGTGGAATGGTTTTATGACCATCGGATTAAAAAAAAAAAAAAGTATTTCATTTAAAAGCTAAGACTTAAAAACATCGATTTTACCGAAAAGAATTTATGAGTATTTTCATATTAATAATTTATTTGATTTAGAAGTTCACGACCCGTTAAAATACAAAGTACATACTGGCGCGCGAGCTCCACAAAAAATTGCCATGTACATAATAATATGAAAACAGTACTCAATTTTCGTTTTACTTCCATCGCGGTAAAGTTTATACTAATACGAGAGTAACATAAATATTTACTAGCCATATTATTATTTTAATAGCTATATTTAACAACATGGCGTCTTCAAACCAAAAAAAACAAACAATAACACTCAAATAGTTATTTAAAGGAATGAAATAAAATTATATTACCTACTGACTGTAATTCCATGTACGAGTATGTGTGCATATTGTATAAAAACGTTTCAGAAGAAAAATATGTTTTTTAAAAAGATATTTTGTATTTATGTGAAATTAACAATTAGAACTTATAACCGATTTTGGAGTATACAGTTATATCTATAATATGATGACAAAGTAGTAGTTTAAAACACATTTTAAGGTAACAGAGAGAGAGACAGAGATGAGAATTTAAACAGAAAATCATCAATTTTCTTACTTACCTAATTACTTAATAACAAAAAAATGAAAATGTCCCAAACTGTAGATAAAATTTAATCTAATTCATTTCCACTATGACGGATTTACGTTTATGTAAAATTAGCATGATCGTTTTGAAAATGAAATTTATCCCTTGTTTAAAAGGTTTAGATTGAAAACTAATTTTTGGTCATCGACTGACCAAATTTACAATGGCGGATTTTAAATGTGCTCATCTGCCGCAATCCCAAATACTATTAAACCACATCATATCTTCATACGTAATATGGTAATAATATCAAAATACAAAATAAGTAAGCAAAAACGTAAAAACTCGTTAGGAACATATCAAAAAAAAAATCCTAAACATATAAAAAAAGTGTATAGTGAAATACTAGTTAAACAAATATTTTATTAAGGAGAACACATTCTTATTGTGAAGTTGTAATTATTCAGAACATAGGTCTGTGATGTTTTAAATACTAATTTAATGTATTAATTATAAATATATACATATAAAATCAATTTTGTCGAAAAATATTGTTTTTGATCCAGGTTCGTATCCCGGTAGAGCAAAAACAATATTTTTCGACAAAATTGTTTTTATATGTATATATATTTATAATTATACATTAAATTAGTATTTAAAACAAATATTTAGTTATATTAGATTATTTAACATTGAGTTATTTAGATGCGGATAGAAAATGGATGAAAGTAGACTGAATGTAGTGGAAATGAAATCACTTAAGCGTATACGTGGCAGATCCATTTACGACAGAGTAAAGTATGAAGAAATTAGAAGATAATGTATGCTAGTATAGTGAATTAGATTAAAAAATTATCGTTAACGTGGTTTGGTCATATGGCACGTATGAATGAGGAGAGAATAGAAAGAAAGATATACAGGGTGAATATTATGTTCCAGCCCAATTTTGTTTGGTCGTCATTTTAGTTAGAAATGAAATTGCTGAAATAACACGCGATATGTGCGAGAATGTTATAGAAAATATGGATAAAAGAGCACACATTTGTGACGCTGCTAGAGGCGGCCACTTGGCCGATATCATATTTCATACATAATTGTAATAAACCAAATAATCGGTAAACAAAAACAAATTACAAATAAAAAATGTTGCTTTAAATAACTTCAAAAATAATTAGATTTTCTTTGTGACATCTATGCTAGGAAATTAATATCAAATTTAGTTCATAAATAGCGATAGTGTAGTTGTACTCTAAGCGTTTCCAATTATTAACATATATACTCCTTCCAAAAATTTGATAGATATGGAGATTGATTAATGGGTGAGAATGGTGAAAGTTATATTTATATAAAGTGATATACATAAGCCACAGCCGAAGATAGGTCGTAAGCCCTGTAATTACCCATACTTTCATATCTTACCATTAAATATATTTAAAAAAATAGCTTTGTCTCTATGAAATATCTTTAATTTGTTTAAAAAATTGTGTTTCATTTCTCAGTTATTCGGCCTGGAACATAATATTCACTCTGTAGATGATACCAGAAATAGAGGAAGACTTGACATGGCCAAGTAAACCAGATATTAGAAGATGATCCAGTTAGAAGCCTCAATAATTGATGAGCTTGTATGTGAAGATGTATGAATGTGGATGAGGCAAGAGTCGTGTGTCAGGATAGAAGAATGTGGGGCATGTGGGTATCTGTAAGTTCGTTAGTTATTTATTGTTTTCGTTCGTTCTTAGCTTTCGCCTGTCCTTCTCAGCTAGTTTTAGTCAATTCACTAATTATTAATGACATTTTCTCCTTCCGTTTGCAATGGAGGTACACCTTAGTTTATGAAAGCAGGCGAGGCGTACTTTGATGGTTGTACAATCAAATACGAAACTCACACAGACGACCATATTCTCCGCAGTGCCAGTGAATGAGACAGGTTGGTTCATGGAGACCACTTCTTCGCTCGATGTCACTACACATTTATATGGTCCATTCAGTCATTATCGCTGATTTATTGGACCACTTTTTCAGCATCTGTCTACGGTACCGAACGACCCCCGGTGTAATCATCCCCTGTCAATGTGGAATATTTTAATTTCTCTTTTATGTTTGAGTATACCGCCGGTTCCATGCAAGTCGCTTATTATATATAATTATAAAGCACAAACAATTCAATATAGATATGATTACGTCGAAGATTACAAGCATCGCACCTCTCATAGAAATGCGTAGTAACTCATATTTTTTTGATTTCCATTTTACGTCGAAATAGTGAAGTGCACATGTATTGCGTTCATTATTCCAGTACGGTCCGAGGCCCAATTTTCGACCATTTTTTTGGGCAGCTGGGGGGACGTATATCGGTAATAACGTGACGAATGTTGACTTCCAAGTCGTCTATCATATCTGCTTTATCGGCGTAGACTAGCCACTTTACGTATTCTCACAGAAAATAATCCTAAGGTGTTAAATAACACGGTATTGGAGGCCAAGTCGCAGGTTCACTGTGCGAAATTATTTCCTTCAATTAATTTACTGTGACGTGCGCTGTGTAGCATGCTACACCATCTTGTTGAAACCACTGCTCTTTCACAATAATGCCATTCAATTGGGGAACGAAAAAGTCAGTAATCGTGGATCTATAACGCTCTCCATTATATGTAACATTTTTGAAAAAACAACAGCTTCTTCGGTGCGCACTGTACGACATCTCTGCGGGTGCGTATAATATCAATTAGAGTATGCATGGTGCGAAAACGATCCATGGTTTTTCAAATCACTCGCTCGGATGGATGATTACGTCGACCGTAAAATGAACGTTGCGCACGGCAAGTTTCGCGAACTGAACCACGGCATTTGATATAAATTTGCACAATTTGCAAGCGTTGTCCTGGCGTAAGTCTATTCATGATGAAATGGCAAACCAAACTGAGCACAAATCAGATGTCAAATTAGCTGTCGCTAATTCGGAAACCAAATCTCTAACAAAAACCCCTTTTATGCGCATTTGGCCGTCAAACGTGCGCTTTCTTAAGCGCTTCGATATTTAAAGAAAATTGTGTCGAAAAATGAGACATCACGTCGATTTTTTAGAACAATGCAAGGGAATACTGGTTGAAAGTCCGCCGCCACTGCATAAACAAACAAAGGCTCCCCATCCCCGGCCCGGCAGGCTGATGATAAGATCACGTGAGGTAAGATCGCACTGGAAAGAAATTGATTAATGAATTTTATTGGCGAAAAATTGCCGTGACCGAAGCACTTACGACATGTAATTGGAAATCGAGGCGAGATAAGAAAAATAGAACCAGATCGAATCGAATAATAAGTAGCATTCCATATCGGAGTCATAAAAATGTAACGGCGTTTCGTATTTGCCAAACACCACATCGTATCAAATTCGTAATAACTTCAGCAAATAACGTACAGAATCGTTGGCAATTTTTATAGTGGTCTTTTGGAGCCGCTATTGAGCTCAGACGTTGTTCGCGTTTGGATCGACATCAAGATGTGTTTGAAAATACTCGCGTTATTTTTAATTTTCATAATCACCAACGAACAGGTAAACGCGGTTTATTTGTTAAAAGTCGAGCGGTTTCATTCGATTCTCGAAATTATTTAAAAAATGTGACACCGTTGCATTTTGACTTGAATGTGTTTTATAATATATTACAATGTCACTTTGTAATAATTATTTCCGGCACTTCATTTTTATGTAGCTCATTAATAAGCGTAGATTTTACAAGAGTGAAAGAAATAATATTGATGTGATACGTTATATAAAATTGTAAATTAGTGGCAGTATTATTGGATTTAGTTCAACCGTTTATAATCGAGGATGACTTGGTACATGTAAAAAAAATGTAGGATATAAAATAAATAAAAAAATAGATTGCGTTAATTTTTTTAAAGATCATTTTGTACAATAGAATAATGAATTAGTTAATGAATTTAAAAAATATATAAATGTGTTTTTAAATTAATATAAATATTTATTATAGGTGAATGGAGCTGTTTTTAGAATAAGGAGACAAACGACCGATGAAAGTAAAGACAAGAATGAAGAAAAAAATTTGGAAGACCCTAAAAATGTAAAAGAAAAAGCAGGTGATGCCAAAGAAAAAGCAGGTGATGTTAAAGAAAAAGTAGGCGATGATCTAGAAAAAGCAGGCGATGATAAAGAAAAAGCAGGCAATGATAAAGAAAAAGCAGGCAATGATAAAGAAAAAGTAGGCGATGATAAAGAAAAAGCAGGTGATGATAAAGAAAAAGCAGGTGATGCCAAAGAAAAAGCAGGTGATGCCAAAGAAAAAGCAGGTGATGATAAAGAAAAAGCAGGTGATGCCAAAGAAAAAGCAGGTGATGCCAAAGAAAAAGCAGGTGATGATAAAGAAAAAGCAGGTGATGCCAAAGAAAAAGCAGGTGATGCCAAAGAAAAAGCAGGTGATGTTAAAGAAAAAGTAGGCGATGATCTAGAAAAAGTAGGCGATGATAAAGAAAAAGCAGGCGATGATAAAGAAAAAGCAGGCAATGATAAAGAAAAAGTTGGCAATGATAAAGAAAAAGCAGCTGATGTCAAAGTAAAAGCAGGCGAAGACAAAGAAAAAGTTGGCGATGGCAAAGAAAAAGTCAGTGAAGACAAAGGAAAAGTAGACGATGATGCAGTAAAATCAAGTGACGCTACAGTGAAAAGTTCTAAAGAAGCTCTCGGAAATACAGAAAAAGTTGATACGAAACCATTCGAAGTTAAAAATGAAGAAGCAAATAAAGACACCAAATCCGTTCAAGAAAAAAGCAGTGAAGTAAGTAAAGATACCAAAGAAAAAAGTGGTGATGTTACTAAAGCAGACAAGAATTCAGAAGGAATTGCAGAAAATAGTGCCGAAGTTACAGATACTAAAAAAAATAAAAAGTTTGCTATGAGAACACTGTACACTAAAGGACGTAAGTTGAAAGAAGATGAGAATAAAAAAAATAGTGATAGAAGATGGCAAGATAAGCCGAAGAAAGAGCACTCTGGATTAAAGAACATCGTGGTAATACCAGAAAGAGACACGAGCGTAATTAATTTAACAGTGTATAATAAAGCACCAGATGAAGAGTTTTTGAATTCAATCAGGAAAGAAAACTCGGGATCCTTAAACAATAAAGACATTCCAGACGACAGTGAAAATTATTTTAAAAAGCCTATTCTAGCTCCCTCCGCGAGGAGCCATGATAGAACGCCCGATGTGGAACCTGACGCACTCAACATTAATTCAGACACTCCTTGTTACCTGAACTCTTATAACCAAATCGAATGCGGGCCGAATAGTGAATCAAGGGATTTGTCAATCAACAAACCGACTGATTCAGACGACACCAGTAATATTAGCTTGAAAACTCTTTTTGACAACGCCGCTTATTGGGATACCAATAATGGCGCACGTCCGAATTATAGAGCAGCCGGTAACGGTGATGGTATTGGACAGTACAACAATTTCGCCAGTGATGGAATAGGCCAATATTCCGACTATACTAGTGATGGTCCGAGTCCGAATTACGATTATGCAAAAGACTACGGTTTCGTTCCGTACTCCAATCCCGTGAATATTAATGGCTTAGATCCATATAAAAATTACGATAATTTAGACGACATTCAACGAGCGAAGCTATTTCTTTGGTACTTGTAAACGAACGGTTTATTTTTAATTATTTATTTAGTAAACAAGAGCCAAAAAATAGTTGGTTTAATTGAAAATACACCCGTTTACCAAAAAATAAATAAAGAGTTATTGAATAAAACACCGGGCCATTGGATAACTTTGTATATAGAAATGTTTTTGTGAAGCGAACCGCTTTTAATTTCTTTGACGTAATGTTTAAAGATATTTAATATATTTTTTTTACAAACAGTTTTATATATTATATAACATAGAGCAGTTTCTTATAAAGCGACTGGAGATATTGTATTATTATAATGTTTTATTAAGTGTAAATAAAAACTTGTACACTTTCAACAACTTTTAAAATTTTATTGAAATACTTATCATATTATTACTTTATTAATCTTTTTAATTACCAGTTAATTTTTAAATATTTTTCTGTATCGATTATACTTATTCCGCTTAAAATAAATATTTATTCCGTATAAAACGATTTTTATCTAATTTTAACTCTCATATTCAGATTCTTTATTATATTCTGCTTCGTCAGTCTGTTTACGTTCTTCATACATTGTACGCCTCTTTGAATTTCTTTTAAGGCTTCCCTTTCAATAATAATTCATATGTTCACGTTTTTTACGAAAATATGCGTTTTTATTATTCATTTATATGAGAAGTTATATACTAGATTAGATTTTTTTAAAACCATTACTTGGATAAAACCTATACACTAATTTAAAACTAATAAACTGAATATTATTTGCCATAATTTAGAAAGACTGCGACCATTTAATTAACTATCCATTGCCTTAATACGGAAAATTCATTCATATACAAAATATATTTTCTTATAATCTTGAAACCATGATTACGTAATATTTTCATATGTATGAATTAGGTACTTCAATAAATTATTTAATTTTCGATGGATTGGTTCAAATGACAACACACATTTTATTTAATTCCATAATATTAACGTGAAAAATACTCTACATACGAGTTATTTTTGATACTTGTCTCGAATGCGAGATAGTCAAAAATTTTATTGTCATCTCTTTCTACTATAACTTTCTTCTCTAGCAAGATTTACGTAAAAAATAACGTTCTTAGTATTTAGGTGATAATTAAGCAAGAACACAAGAAGTTTAATTATTAGTCCTGTCTTGATAGAGGATGTAATTCACGTAGAATTTCTCGAATTCAAACTGGAAAAATGAAAGTATACCCACAGAATGATTTTTGCATTTTATTTAGTCCGCAGTTCTAATATTTCATGATATTCGTCGCGATAGAAGTATTACAATATTTATTGAGCCTCCATGATTTGTCATCCCTTTAGGTAATCTCCAAGTGCGATGTTTTCACTAGGGGTTGGCGATACGGGCCGCCACGCCCCTCGCTCTCTGCGCACTCAAGTCGCTTGGTGGAGCTCCTACGATCTACTATAGAACATTATTGTAGGCAATAATTGTCATGTTAGGGAAGATCAATAAGATTCTAATGATGTTGAAAACATGTACAGAAGACATGTCTACTTCTTAATCTATGTATAACCTATAATGTATAACGTTTCCTCGAATTTAACCTAAATAATGGTACTTAGTTAATGAGGTATTCTCATCGTGTCTTGTTTTGGAATAGATTTCCATTTCAATCACCATTTTTCAATTGTAGAGAGATCATCCAAAATGAAACCAGTTAATTATAACCCATTTAATGTGCAGTATTTTACCATTTGTACAGGATAGGGCATGACCTAGATTCTTGAGTTATGTTATCTCTACGACTAAGTTTTTGAGCGAAAAAATTTGAGAGAGCTCTTTGGTGCGATTTGCGAAAAGAATAATTTTATTCGAAACTGACGATATTTATGATGAGTCTGACAACATTAAGTTTATTTACGAGTGAGTGAGTGTAGTCTTCTCTATGTGCACACGCACACAGAAGGTAGATGGAGTATCGGAAAATCGCGATTTCGTTTGTTGGATGTTCACGGGTTCGATGACTGGTGAGGTAAGGTAAGGTACAGAGCATATAAGAGTAGAGGAAACTCTTTGAGGTGGATGGGACTTTAAGTTGGATAGGATTTGTCTGTGGGGTGCGAACAGGACTACCACAGTCTCAAAATATAATTTGTTTTTCCACTTTTGATGGTGGAAAAATGGATTTTTCAATAACATTAATCATACCTTAGAAGAATATACTATTTTCTATGACTTAGCCAAGCATTTTCAGATAATTGTAATCAATGTTCCCTCTGATTTTGGATCAAGGCGTGGGCATAAAAATAATTTGTGTAATTTTAAGGACCCGTGTTATTATTTATGCGCTGAAGGAGAAAATAAGAAAATATAACCTTACCAGTATAAGGCTACTAGGAAGGCCTGTGTTGACGCATAAATAAGATATCTAATAAAAACTATCAAGGAATGGAATGAGATCATATTTTCATTCTTCATTTATCTTGGTTGAAGGCAGCATATGAAAAATAAGTCTTGTTAAAAATTGTGTGCGCGCGCACACCCGCACACCTTAGAGGGAACATTGATTGTAAACCTAATCAATAATTTGCAACAATGTTCTTAAACTACAAAGCATCTAATTATATTTAAGGTCATTTTCCTCCAACTCATGAAGCCGTAGAGGGAAATTAACGCACTTGTCAGGTTTCTTGTTAAGGTATATAATTCTATTTACTTGTCGAAGACTTAAATAAAACATAAATTAATTAAAAAACACTTTGTTGTTACAAAGGTAGTCCATGCATGCAATGGACAATTTAAAAAATACATCTGAGCGACAATGTCTATGTTCGATCTTTATGACTATCTAACGATCGCCACTCACATGGTGTTTGTTGACACTTCGCGCTATCGCCGAAGTGTACATGGGTTCTTCGTGCGAACCAACGAATTACGTGTCTTGAAGTCAGAAGACTTGTGGATCTAGTGGAAGAAGATTCAGATACCGAAAGGAGCATTTCACAGGTGGGTCGTGTTTTCTGATTTAGGGTGGTCCTTCAGCCGCCCCTTGTCTCCTATTCCTGTCCCTCTCCCAAGTTCCTTCCACCCCTTCTGCACCCCTTATTTTCCGACCCTCGTGCAGACAGTCTATATTATTTTTTCTTTCTTTCATTACTTTACGTCATTGTGGAGATGGTGATGGTATTGCAAACGATTTTCAAAGTATTGTGAACATTGTGATTCCCGGAGGTAATTTAAATTTGCCGTATAATTCGTCTCAATTCCTCCCGGTTTTGATCCATGTTGTTAACAGTGTTTAAAGAAAACTCTGCTAACTTTTATTTAGTCCAGCCATCTTGAAGGAGACTGTCTTTTTGTTCGCTTTGCCTTGACTGTCCCTGTGATCATAAGCTTTACGAGACCCCCATCGTTTCTTCTGGCACATGTCCAAAGTACGAGGACAAGTCAAAAATTATCTACATTTTTCGTTCTACAATTTATTTACACATAATTTGCGAAAGCCAAGCAATTTTCAAACTGCTAGCGGAGCAAAAATGTTTATACTGTAATGACCGGAAGGTAAATGACGCGATCGGGATCAAATTTTACACACGTGACCATAGTCGTATCAACTCTAAGCACGCATGCGCTGAAGGCAGTATGACAACTCTCTTGTTTGTAAGATTTATTCTCCTGCATGTTGAAAGTCTTTCTGTGAACCTTAACTTCTGGTGGACATAGACGTGTGTGCGCCTTGCGGTCCGCGAGATACGCAGCATCCGCCTCCAGCATCGCATCTTAAAGGTATTCAACACATTCCTATCCTTCTATCTTAGTGTCTGTGTTTCCATTCCACTCCATGCAGTGCTATGGAAAATACGGTTTTTGATTATTATGACTTGTCATCGCTGATATTACCATTTAGGTTCATCTTCGGATTTCTGTATCACATCCTCCACGTTTTGAAATGAAAGTACCTTAGGTAGTTAAGTTAGGTATGTAAGCATGTTTATCTATTCGTAGTCCCTTAAGGAAGAGTTTTGAATCGATAGACGATTGAAACCATTCAGTCAACAAACCAAACAACAACAAATCCGATCCTAACTATCCTAAATTAATAATTTTCAAATTCAATTCAAATAGCTATGCTAGGTCGGTGAGCGGGTTGCCGGATATTTTTATTGCGGATCTGATTGGCTCTCAACCGAATATGAAAACAACTCGAATCAGCCTCCAAGATAGTAATTGGTTTATAATTCAGTATTGCCTTTTGCGATCATTACGTACATGGTACATGCATTACTACGACCCTGTTTAATATACGAGTACATATTACATTAGACAGGCATTTTATAAAAATAAAAATATAAGAAATTTAATCATAAATTCTAAAGACAACGATGATAAATTTAACAATTCTGGTGTCTAAAGATTGTGCTGCATTTTATATGGGTAAAACAGGTCGAAATTTTAATACAAGAGTAAAGGAGCATTTGAGGTGTTTGAATAATAGTGGGTTTTCAGAATTTTCTTATCATTTGATAGAAAATGGTCATGGTTTTGATAAAAATTTGGGATTGTCTATTTTGCATGTGAACGGTGTTGGTCATAAATAAAATAATTTGGAATCGTTGGAGATAAACGAAGCGTGTTAAACTAATCAAAAAATTATAAACAACCAACTAAATTTAACCACAAGTCCTATTCTAAATTTTTTTCCTAAAAATTATTCTAGTAATTTTGTATTAATTAACAATTTGAGTCTTTATGTTCTCCCCTGATTCGTCGGCGGGGTGGATAGAACGACGGTCTCTACTCTCGCAAATAATTAAAAGCATTATTGATGTACTCGGTAATAGTCCGCTAAAATTATACGAGTATGTCAGAGATCAGACCACTATAATAATGAGAAAATTGCCCTAAAGTAGTAGAAGCACGGATTTTTTTATAAATATATTTGTATTCCAAAAACGCACTTCAATATTTTTCTCACGAAAGTGCGAATATTATATTAGTATTCTTACTAATTAATTTATAAGTTTTAAGTTCTCTAAATATTCTGATATCTTTGGAACAATATGTACATAAGGGGCCCTTTTTTCCATTTTGCATCGGGGCTAATATTTTTAGTTGTAGTGGTAGGCCACATCAAAGAACGGAAATAAAGATATCCGAACCGTTAGACCGACCAAGCGTAAAAAGTAAGGGGCGCTTCTCTGGCAGCAGCGCTCGGTTCCGAGGAATGCTGAGAAGAGTTTAGTCAAGAGAGCAGGAGATCAGGCGATCTTCAGTCACGAGTCATGAGAAAAACCGAGATGAAAGAAAATTCCACGAGAATCATATAAAAAAAACAAAGTTTGGCTCTAACGTATAATAGGAATTTGGGTAACGAACTGGCAAAAAAAATATCATAAGGCACCTATTTTCGCTTCACGGAAAAAATCGTTATGCACAAGAGTCGGTCCATTTTTACCTTAAAAAATAAACAATTATCTTACCTGACCAGCACGTGATCATAAATAATGACTACCTTCTCCATTATCAGCATTTACGTATGATTTATTTGGCGTTCTACAATATTTATTATGTTTATTTTACGGCGTTGAAGGTGGATGCCCACCCCCCACAAAATGGAACGAAACAATATCGGCTTAAACGTCTGTCGAAAATTTTAAAGCGTTATGATAACTATTATAATATATTTTAATAACGAAGTAAAAATGTTATTTTTACGGGAAACAAGTATTTGGTTAACGAGGCGAAGAATATTATAAATTTACATAATGAGCTAAGTAAAAAATTGGAAAAGAAACCAATTTCTTTAAAATTATATAACATACTTAGAACTTTGTTTATCCGAACTTCTGCCGTATATTTCAATTTAATTTTAAACGCAAAACCTTTTACAGCGAACCTGTTAAATGTAAGTATTTTCCTAAACCGTGCATGTAATTAATTAACAATTCGCTTTTCAATATTTCACACGCAATATAAAATATGTTTAAGAAATTTCTGACCTTGGCCGACAGCTCTTCGACTTCCTTCTCCACAGTCTTCTCCGCCTGCTTCCTAACCTGGTGTCCCCGGAAGGACGCCTGGATCTTGGTGGCAGCATGGCACAATTCTGAAAGAAAAAAAAATCCTGATACAAGATGATCTTGATAGCAATTTTTATTTGAAATTTGAGTCCTTTGTTATGAATAAACATAACTCCGCCTTAGTACAGTTGTTGGAGATATAAATAAATAAATACTTTGGACACGATGGTCAGATAACATCAGGGAAATTGTTGAGTTAAGAAAAAGGGAAAGAAAGTACACAGCAGACACAGAAAAACAATATTTCGTTCGTTGAATTTTAAAATATCTGAGAGCAGAAATTAAGTCGTTTGCTTTTCAGAACAAAAATATTACATTTCGACGTAAATTGTATTTCAATGGGATTTGACACTAAATGTAAAGTATCAGTTTCTTTTCAAATTAACGTACAAAGAAGAAAGCGTTCTAGGAAACTCATATTTTTCAATATATTATTAATTCAAAGTTTAAGAAAATATCATTTTATGAATTAAACAAATTATTTATTAATTTTAATGTAAATTATTTTCATACAATAAGAGATGGAATATATAATTGATTTATGGCAAAAATTAAAAATGAAAATTTTCAAATCGATCCAGTAATCATAAAAAAAAGAGGCCCGGCAAGTCACTCCACACAACGAAAGGGAGACACGCTATCGCAGCTGACTCGATAGATATACGTATTAGTTTATTTTTGTTCACTACGAATCAAAAATCACGGCGAACACGCAAACGTATTTCACACGAATAAATCTGTGCAAAAAATTGTATTTACAATAAACATTTCGCTGACATGCGTCGCTTGTTTATTCCTTCACTTCTAATGAAACTGGTTCTTTTCAATGTATTTTTTGTTTATCTTTCAAAAATATTAGTTACAAACATTTTTTCCAAAATGTTTTGTAAAATCCAAACGAGATACATTTTGTAAGAATAAATCGAATATCCAAAGATTGCTTCGCATTGGGATAATTTAATAGGATTACGTGTCAACATAGAATGATCACCGGATGAACCAAAAGTACGGCATATAAAAGTGAATATTAGATAATGGTTCAGGGTCGATCTCTAGCTATCTCTGTCTCTAGCGAAACGTTTTCAGTTCAAAAGCTGCATTCCATCAGCACATTTCAATTTTATCTATTTTATTCTTTGGTAGCCTAGTGGTTGAATCGCAGCAAGGGTTTTTTCAGACTTTTCGGAGAATCCTAAAGTGTTCGCTTCTCATAATTAGCCAGCCTCTTCGCTGTCAAAACTGTCACTATTTTGGACTGTTCGAAGATCTCGTAAAGCTCTAAGGTGCCAATACGTAATTGCTTATTGATAATAAATTGTATTTAAATTTAAATGCTATTATTTACAAGCAATATTTGAATATGTCAAAGATCACACAATTACTGAATTTTCACCTACAAACGCACTGTTATTAAACAAATAATAGATATCTCATAAAGACAAAGCTATTTTTTTATTATTATATTTAATGGAAAGATATGGAAGCGTGGGTAATTACATGGCTTACGACCTGTCTTCGACTGGCTTAAGTGATCACTTTATATACATACAACGTTCGCCATTCTATCAAATTTTTGGAAGTTGTATATATGTTAATAATTGGAAACACTTCGAGTACAACTACACTATCGCTATCTATATTATTATTTACTGTTATTGCGTTTTATCTCTAATTCGCTCGATTTTAAAATGTTTTATTTCTGCATTGAATGTTATCCAATATATATTAACTACTACATAAGACGTTGATTAGATAATATCAGACAAGTTATTGGCCAAAATTTGAAGTAATACACAAGAGACAGGGAGCTGAGAAAAGCAAACATAGGAGGCCTATATTCAACAATGGACATATAAGAATAAAATAAATAAATAATAGATAAAAAGTAAAAATATACGTTATAATGGTTTTTAAATACACAATAAAAACAATCTGGATTAACGCAGTACGTCCATCTTAGGACGGATATAAAGCTTTCGCTTCCACTTTTAATGATACGATTATCAATGATTAATGTTGGTACTGGATGGTTATTTTATATGAATTGTTACTTTTAAGCCCAACAGATATACTAAACTTGACCGTTTGCATTTTTAAAATAACCCATCGTCCCGTAATAAAGCTTTTATGAGCTGTAATATCACACGCAGTACCGATATCGGGTACCAATACGAATGCGTTAAGAAGGTTCGCTCTCGAGCTTCACTCTTCTCGCCGCCGCCTTCCAGGAAACATCTCCAAGAACCATTTCTGTAACTCTTCGCATATAAACATTTCTCTACATCTGTAAGCTGTGATCAACAATAAATCATGTGACAAACGTAAATAGTTTTTTTATTATTTATTTATATATTTTTATTTATTTTAATATTAGAAAATATAATACATATTTGGAATAATCAGTAGAACATATATATATTTCTTTTAACATTTATTCCTTCTCTATGAGAGTAAGACTTGTGTATAGAAAAGGAGTATGGACGAGAGTTTATGTTTCAGTTAGGCTATGTATTTTTTTTTTTTTACTTCAAATACAATTAATTTCTACTTATGATGGGGAGATTATTATTAAATTTGATGCCTTGATAAATATAGTGATTTTGGGTTGCGGTATATTTTAGTTTTGGAATATCAATTTGTTCTCTAAATCTTGTAGATCGGGATTCGCTTCTAAAATTTAATTGATTTTTAATTTAGAAAATTTGGATTATTGATTTTTTTGTATATGTCTATTATTTTTGATATATAATGAAAAATTGTATACTTGGATAGTCTTTTTTTTAGAATAATTTTTATTATTATTATTTGAGTGATTTCTAATTGTGACATTGAAGTTTTATATGCTCCTCCCCATCCAATAATACCGTATTGCAAATGTGACTGTACGAACGCGTAATATATTATTTTCAGATGTTTCCGAGTCTTAAAAATATGTAGGCAGTTTCCTTATTTTGTTAGTAAGATTAATAATATGTTTTCATTTCATAACCTGCTCTGGCCACGTCCACATACACAATACACTCCGTGACCATGAACCACAGACACAGTGAGTGATGGGTGATTATTGGGGCATCCACCACCTACACTTGAGCAGATCTGTGGTGGTCCTGCTCGCGCTCCATAGACATGGCTGCGTAAAAAATCACCTGACAGCCATGTAGTGCCGAAACGCTCCGACCAATAGCTGATTTCGATACATCGTGACAGATGAGTTCTAAAAGCTAGCCAACCACTTCTCTGCAGACCGATCTTTTGTCAACATCTCAAGCGAGCCACTCCAGTCTTCAACTTTATACTCGTAGTACCTGCTATTGTAAATCGTCCCGCAATAAACGCAAACTTTTGTGAGCACTGTTTTATTTAAATCCTTGCTCTAGATATAGCATAAATAATCAAACACGTACATTCATATACACTGCGACATTCACCAACACGCGTAAGACTAGAAGAGAGTTAGGACCTTTAGTCTCACCATGCGCAAATCCTTCTGATACAAATCGCATAACATACAAACGTCAGACGCTCTATCCGAGTGACTCAACAACTCAGATCACTCAATTTAGATCCTCACTAGTCAATAATAAGCCCCTAAAGATCTTTCTGATTCATATACAATAACTTGCATACGCACATAGCCAAAATCTCCACTCTTCAAACTAGTGATCTTTTATCATCTCAGTGTGGTGGACTCATAATGCCACCTGGCGGTGGTTCGCAGAAGTGCGATGACACACCGCATACCAGTTGCAGTGGACACCAACAGAGGGACGCGGCGCTAGTGGGCGATACGGTTGGCAGATCTTGGCCCGGAAACGAGAGTATCGAGAGTAGGCCCAAAACGCCCGAGACGTCATTTTTCCTTACACATTTTTTAATTAGTTAGTATAACCAGAGTCAGCAGACCTTTTATCTAATACCAAATACTGGCCAAACTGATGACGTGATCATATAATCTTCTTAAACCTCAAAGGTCTATACAGTGTACATTCACACCAGCTACAAATAACAATAAGTCATAAAATCCAGAAACAAATTATAATTTTGAAATTTCTTAAAGTAAAAATGAAGTCGTTCGTTTTCCTATTTAAAAATATAGGACAAAAAGTTCACCCACTGTAATGAATTAGTTTTCTTTTAAATTTATCTACATAAAGAAAGCGTTAGACACAGAGCTGGGTTTTTATTTAAGTGCGATAGTACTATTTGCGACAGCGAGGGTTTGTAAAAAACCTGTTGATAAATTGTTGGCCTTTAAAAAACAAATGAGTATTGTAGTTCTTTACTATTCGAATCCGCCTCATGGGCGGGGTGATCGATTTTGGGCACGCAGCCGGTCGAGCCCGCCCGCGGCTGAATATCTATTTGCAGATAAGATTTCCACAATTTCCGTTGACTTTTCCAGAAAACAAAGGCGAGCGATTTAAAAAAAAAGTTCTTTTACTTTTTCGGGGCTCGGATAATATACGTTAATCTTTCAAGCGTATAGATTAATGTGAATAAAAAAGTCTAGGGAGAAATGTAAAAAGTTGGCTCGATCGGCAAAGCCGAAGATCGATTTCAATGATGAAGGCCAGGCTGGTAGCGTTTCATGCGACTAGAAAATTTACTCTTGAAGCACACGAGAATCCATTTTTCATTTACGTACTGATAGATTTTCAATAAAAGTGATTTTTAAAAATCTTAACCAAATGTGTAACCGATATATCGATTGCAAGATGAAAAAAAATATTTTCATTTTGTAACAATCAACGAACCTCTCTTATTTTGGATTCTAATCTTGTGTTGAATCGTTCAGATTTATGTAAATAGTTGTGGCATGAAAGAAGATTTTGAAACCATACACGTAATTTAACTAAATTCATATCATTAGGTTGCCAAGATGTCTCATTGTTAGTTAATGGAAAACATGATTTTTATATCCTTCGGTAGCTAATTATTATCCTTCGAATGCCACCCGCTAATAGATGTTTGCCATCATCTTGACTGTTCAAACTTTATTTTCAACTGCCTGGAAGATTCAGACGTCTGCCCGAACCATTCTCTAAGATTTTTCTTTGTGTGACAGGGGTGCAGTATCTGATACATTTCATAATTATTATTTAATTAATTTTATAGTTTTAACATGTCCAATTATGTTGCTATAGGTCGATTTTTTGGTCATGGCACTTCATGAATGTGTTGTATACCGATTATTATTATTAAGATGCGATTAATATTATTTCATCTATATTATTTTTTACTGTTTATTTAATTATTTTATGAATTAGGAATTAAACAATATTAATCACATTTTAATAATGATATAACCGGTATACAACTACCCGAAATTTGGCTCAGTAATTACATTCATATTTTTGACATTCCTGAATACACTGCTTGTCCTGCGAACACTTCTCACCATAAATGTGATGGTATAATAATATTAATACGTAAAAGATGATATTAAAATTAAAGAAATTGTGATTGCTATAATATTACAGTTAAATTTCAATACCATTTCACATAACTACAGTATACAGGTCACGGGACCTTAAAATAGACGCATTTAATAAAGCTCTAGATTGAATAAAAATAAACGTAACCTAATTAAATATGAAATAAATATATTAATTATAAAGATATACATATAAAATCAATTTTATCGAAAAATATTGTTGTTGCGCCACCGGGATTCGAATCTGGATCTCTTTCCTAACCGGGGAAGGTGCTTTATTATCACTTTCGGTACCGAAATTATATTATTCGTCATTCATTACCATCGGTTCCTCATTATATGTGAAGCAAGGGTCACTATCTCCATGTACTACCGCCCTTTATACCTACCCTCCTCTTTTCTCGGCATCTCTGCAGATCTGAGAGCTGTCATCAGAGAATTGCCAGTTGTTTTTTTCACTTGGTCGGTCCAATGAATGGGGGGTCTATTTTTTCTTCTCCGTCCTTGTGGAGAAGCAATGTTCTTCTCATCTCGCAAGGTGCTCAAAAAATGGAAGAAAGTTAAGTCTATCCTTGATTTTCAGTTTCTGCTGAATGGAGACATAATTCCACACCACACGATGACAAAGATACCAAAATGATAAGTACATCGGTTTTTCGGACCACATAGTGCAGGAACAGATAGAGGAGGAACGTCATGAACAAGAATATCATAGCATCATGATCCTCAGTAATGAGGGAACGACGAGATAAGAAGAAAAAGAAGCAGATGATAGAGACTTGCAGAGACTGGTACAAGACGAATCTTACGAAGACACACAAGACAATCAAAGACATTTATGTCGTCTCTGAGAGACACTCATTCATATTATAAATAAATATTTAACTGGAGAGTTTTACATTCTTGGTTTTTTATTAAAACAAGACAAACATTCATGGAATTATATATGCTTCCAAAAGCCCAATATTTGAAATCAAATTTCATCTGTTGTTTTACCTAAGGTCAAAGTGACAGAACGCATGTGCTACAGACTGTAGCTACAGACACTTTCCAACCCCACAAGAAAACCACCCTATTTATAAATGTATGAGACGTAGCCCCTTAACTTGAAAATGGGGTTTTTACTGCTGGATTGCTAACTTATTTACTCTCTTGCTTAATAAACTTCGAGTACTGTCTGGAAGCTATTTAATGGCCACTGATAACTACTTGAGATAAGTATGATTAAGAATAATTATGAGTTTAGAAACGCTACGTTATAAAATATTATTAATAATATAAGTAACCCGGGAAAGTTATACGTTAGATATAAAAAATAACTATAAAAATTTGGGATACATAAAGAAATTTTATTGTTTTATATTTTATTACGTATTTCTTATGTCTGTACGTGTCTTTGTACGTTTATCTTCTTCTTCTCATGGCTTAACTATTGACTATCATGTTGGCTATCGTCGTTTTGTCACTGCTTCTTTAAATCTGTCAGAATTCAATTATCTTATCTGTCGTTTTATAATTTATATGTACAGTTGAAAAGTTTAACTTGAGGTTTACTCGATACTTTTGTTTCAGCGACGAGCGTTATAAATATAATATTTGATTGCCGTGTATTTTATAAACCTTAAATTTATTTCAGGATTTCACAGCATTCTTGAAAAGATGGCCTTATTCATTTTAAAGCAAACTTATTATCAGTTGGAAGTCAATTCTAATAATGCTATTGACATAAAATTTTGTTGGTTTCCAGGTCCTTATTATATCCGAGCTCGTCTGTATATAATTAATAAATCAATGACTTAGAAACATGAATATTGAAAGCATTTATCAGAATTTATTTTAAGTTAAGGCCTATTTACTTAGGTAAGGTATCAAATTAACTTTGTTTTCATCAAAAATCATCTCACTGTACGAGATATTAGATACACACGCCATACGATATCTTATTAAAAAAATATTGCTTTGTTTCGTAAATTGATTTCTCGACTGTCAAAATTTTTTTTGTAGATATTTCTTTGCCATATCACTCCCAATGCTCCGAATTTCGCTCGAGATTTTTTTTTAGATTATTTAAAACTTTGTTTCATTAACCACTTAATGAATTAAATACATCTACTGGTTTCGAAAAATATCATTTACTTCTTCAGGATGTCATCAATTAATCAAAAACATACATTGTATTGTATATAAATTATATAAAAATAATTTTAGTATCTAACTTAAATTATTACTTGATACAAAATTATTAGATTAATTTTTAGGAAAATTTTTCAGAATAGGACTTGTGGTTTTATTTTGTTGGTTGTTTATAATATTTTGGTTAGTTTTACATGCTTTATTTATTTCTAATGATTCTAAATTAATTTATAAAACAAAGTTAATAATATAAAAAAATGGATTTTAACCACAAAGTTGATTTTGCAAATCTAAAAAAATAAGATTATTGATCATCTAGATCATTTTTGTGGATACTTATAAAATGTACATCAACATGTATATGGACAATTGTGTGAAAGAACTGGAATATATGAAATATAAAAAATGGAATGAAAATAAGTGAAAATGGGCGATTTGATTGTATGCTGTTTATTGTACGCCGATGATGCAGTACTAATGGCGAATAATTAACAAGAACTACAGAGTCTAGTGAGTAGAATGTACGATGTATGCAATAAAAGCAACCTTATTATAAATGACAACGTGCAAAATACTTGTAAGTAATGAATATTTGGAACAAGTAGATGAGTTTGTGAATTTGGGAAGTATGTTTGATAGAAACTTAAAGACTGAGAAAGATATCGAAAGGAGGGCGACTGCAGAGAATAAAGTGAATGGCGCTTTGAATGGAATTATAGGTAATGGGAACTTGTCAACAGAGGCAAGACTAGCGGTTCACAATGGAGTCCTGGTATCGACACTGATGTATGGAAGTGAGGCCTTGAGTTGGCAGAATATGAGTGAAAATAGACTGAATGTAGTGGATCACTTAGGCGTATATATGGCAAATCCACTTATGACAGAGTAAAGAATTAAGAAATAAGGAAAGAATGTATAGCTGATCTTAGTATCGTAAGTAAGATTAAGAAAGGATCACTTAGGTGGTTTGGTCACATGGAATGGATGAATGAGGAGAGAACGGTAAAAATATGGTCCTGTTAGAATAACCGGCGAGCTTGTACGAGAAGAAGGATGAATGTGGATGAGGCGAGAATTGAGTGTCGGGACAGAAGCGTGTGGCATTCTATCTTCTCTGCCTACTCCCGCGGGGAAACGGCGCGACGGTAAGTATGCATGTATACATATATATTGCATTGAATTGAATATTGTATGTTTTTACTGAAATATTACAGGTTTAATTAGGGCGGTAGAGCTGTGTTACCGCATGGTTTAGGAAGGGTTAAGTCTGGATCACAATTTTAAATCTTAAACAATTTATTTGTAAAGCGCCTTTGAGATAAATTTTAAGAAAATGGCGCTCTCTGAATTATCCAATATTGCTATTATTATTTTATTCATACTACGCTGTATTATCTGAAGCTTCTGACTTATCTTAGCATTTAAAGTCCACGTTTCTCTAAGGATTGGAATACTATACGTAAAAAGTGTAAAATGCTTTAAACCTTATATAATATAATATTATATATGGATGTGTAAAATAATCTCAAGATGGAATCATTGAAATGGTAATTATTTGACGTTTCTACCAAAGAATTAAAGATTCTTGTATTTTCACAACCCCAATGGAACGAAGGGGACAATGTACGTCATTGCGGTTATAGTCGCACTGTTCTGGAGTTTCACGCGAATAATTACTTAGTGACAATTATCTAGAGACAACCCCACTCCAAACGAGTGCAGAGCGAAGAACAATTTGAACAGTTTAGAGAGGGTTGGGATGGAATGGACGGGGTATGAAAATAACATTAGCGTTTATTCGAAAACCTTACATAGAGCTCGAGCAAGTCTCGTTAATATCAATAGATGGAGCCACGTACTCCATTTAATTATCTGTGGGAACTCGGTGGTATACTGACAATTCATGTTTTTCGATTGAGATTACAAACAAATTGAATTTTTTTTCATTTTAGTCATATAATTATTAACTAAGCATATTAACTGAAGTAGAATTGGTGTGGCTAAGTCTGCTATCTCAAACTGACTAAAATTTGGAAGAATCTCTCCATCTCAAAGATTGTAAATGTTAGACTGGTTAAAGCCTCAGTATTCTCTATAGCTCTGTACGCATCTTAGAGGAAAAAAATGCAGCAATTTATAAAATATGTATGTGGAGGCTCTGAATGCGTCTCACAGTTACCTGGTTGGTAAATCAGGCTCGTACCGATCTTAAAGGTACAGCTGTACCAACCCGCAAACCGACGACAATATCAGTCACTTGTCTCTCGGCCGGCTTCTTGACCAGATCACAGATCAACAGATCTTTCATGTCATTTTATTGCCCTACAATAGGTGCTTAAACAGGGTATCATATAAGTTACCAATATTTTTAATAGAAAGTAATAGATGTCTTCGATTAATTAAAATATTTTATTAATTTCAAATTATATATTGAATATAAAAAATTAAAGATCATCGAATTTCGAGCGGCTAGACTATGTTATTTTGGTGATTTAGGCCTGAAACAATAATATAGTTTAATAATAATAATTTATTTCAAAGTACGTAAATATTATTAAGCTTAACACGGTTTTGTAAAAATTTCAAACAGTGCTGAATTTGCACATATTCCTTGAACATTTTTGACCAACAAAATAAATAAAATATTGTGGACCAGGTCTGTTACACTAATATATACATACAACAAATATCCTAGAATATATAAAGCATATATAATATGTATTGAATACAAAAATGTGCACCAGCATATATTTTCCCCATCTATCTTTCTAAATGATTCATCTAATTTATTTTAAATAAATTTCAATTAATATTATTATGTTTTGTTATGACTAAAATCATTTTATTATTTCATCAAATGTAGTAATAATTGTGGAAGGATTCTGAAGCGGCAGTTCACAGGATACTGGAAAAGTGGTATCAAAAGATGATGCATGAAACTGCTCCTTGAATAGAGTGTAATAAAGCGTGCCGGGCGGGGCGAGGAGTTCAGCATTGTTCTGAAGTGGCCCCACATCCTCACAAGAACGGCGAGCCCCGTGAACATCGCATAAAAGGAAGAGGCTATTTTTCTGAGAAGTTTGTCAGAATTTACATACATAAGTAGAATTAATTCTGAGCGAATGCTCGATCCATGGGAATAGGGGCTTAAGCGTGACTGGGGTATTTTTATACATTGTATTTTCTTTCAGCAATGGAGTAAGTAAGTGTAATGATGTTTAAAAATATATATTTTTAGATTTAGAAGTAAAATAACATTTCTGAGTGTCTGGATCTGGCAGAAGAGGAACGAAAGTAGACCAAATGCAGTGGAAATGAAATGGCTCAGAAGTATAAGTGGCAGATCTATTTGTGACAGAGTAAAGAATGAAGAAATAAGGAAAGAATGTAAAATTGATCTTAGTATATTGAGTAAAATTAAAAAAGGATCATTAAGGTGGTTTGGTCATATGGAACCGATGAATGAGGAGAGGATGGTAAGGAAGATATATGACGCAAGTGTTGATGGCGTCAGAAATAAGGAAGACTTAGAATGACCAGGCAAACCAGATACTAGCGAATGGTCTTGTTAGAAACCTCAATAATCGGCGAGCTTGTATGAGAAGATGTGTGAATGTGGTTGAGGCAAGAACTGTGTGTTAGGACAGAAGAGTATGGCGCTCTATCCTTTCTGTCTACCCCCGCGGAGAAACGGCGTGATGGTGAGTTAGTTAGTTAGATACGCGATATATTATAAAACGTACACTTCTTTCTTTCTGTAAAATAAGCCATGTTCAGCAATAAAATCAATAATGACGTCACTCTCAATCTCATTCGATATGCCTATCTCTCTGTTGATATTAAGACAAAAGCTTCTGTCATTAACAATATTTCTCAATCATTTTTTCTTCCAAGGCTTCCTTGTGATTTTTGTAGCTACAACAGTATATACAAGATGTAGTGGATGGCAAGCAGTTCGCTCTGTGGAAGCTGAATACAGTATACGTATGCACATAGACTATGAGAATCAGAATCCAATTAAAATGCCTAAGAAAACACAACGACGTCATACGCAAACTAGCCGCGTTTCATGATCACGAGATCGATTGAGTAAAACCTGTGACTTCGATGGCACCCTTGATTTTCTTGTTGTTGGTATGATTCCTTATGTAGTGTTGAATATTGCGATTCTGGCGGACTGAAGAATTGCTGTCAAAACTACGGTCAGAGCACATTGCGGTGGTACCTCGCCAGATAAACATTTCTATTAAGCAGCTCAGGAATACCTGTTATATTCGGCTACCTACCTTCTTTTACTTCATACTTCATACCTATCACTTATATTAAATTTTCCACCTACTAACTTTACGGTTTATCTAAGTCGATGCAACTTAGACAGTTAAATTCATACCTACATATTATAATTTAATCGTTTCTGTTTTTACTTTGAGTAACATGTCAGGCCAACGAAACTCGGTTACTTGGGAGCCTCTTGAGATACCAGATTCGGTGTTTACTGGCGGGATCAATGAACCCATCAAAACTTTAAAAAAAAGTTTATCTTAAACAAGACAATGGATTATAGATAATAAAGGCCGAAGTTATTAGAAAGCGCAATCATTGTGTTTTGGGGTATCGGAGGAAGTTCTTCTTAAATAAATCTTTATTTTTTCTTGCATAGTGCACAGAGGATGCACTTCTCCTTTAATTCGGCACTACGCTAGTGCTAGAAATATAATTTGTATATTTCGGCCGGTCGGAATAATTCCCGGAGATCGGGGCACAAGAAGAATAGTACAGTGGACCACCTACTTAATCCATCCAGGTTAGATAATGTACCTTCTCCAGTTTGAAAAGAGATCCAGGTTCGAATCCCGGTGGCGCAAAAACAATATTTTTCAATAAAATTGATTTTATATGTATATATTTCTAATTAATATATTTAATTCATATTTAAATATTTAATTAATTATTACAGTTTTATAACTTTCTGTAAATTTTATTTATTATATTACAAATATATTTTCATCTTCCTGTTGGAGTTTTATGAGCTGATTTGCTCTATATATTTGATATTGTTATTGTTACCGAGGAATCGAAAATATTATCCAAAGAAGTTACACATTGTTGAAATAACAATTCAGAAAATATAATGTTTGGTTAGGAGTTATGAGAAAATATTGGCTATGTTCAATTATTATATTAGTTGTGACTAAAAGCGGTACTTCTGCATTCATTAAATAAAAAATATTAATAAGTTTGGGCATCATACAAATCGTTTACAAATCTTGAGATAAAATATATTTATTTTTATGTTTATTATCATTAAAAATATTTAATAATCAATATAAAATACACATACTTAAACAACGGATTTTTAAAAGATAACTATACAAAGATACACCAAGAACATGCAATTATAAATCTCACATTAAAATATAGTTAATATAACAAAAATGTTAATTATTAAAGAGAGTAACTAATGTACTGAAGTGTTAGTAAAAAACTACATATACATGCAAAATTTATATTTCAAAATAAATTATAAATATAGTAGACTAAATAAATGTTGAAACACTATGTTGTGTAGTTTAAAAATATTTTTTAATCAATTCAAACGCAAACCTTTAAATATCTCGAAAAGAAAGAAACTTGACTTAGACCACTTTTATAATAATGGTCACACACTCACACACATATATATATATATTTTAATTAGTGTTTAAAATAGTGTTAGTAAATTGAATGTATTGAAAGGTTTAAAAAAACTATAAAAATTGACATGTACATATTAAATCCTTGAATGTCCTTTCTTTTGCTATAAAAATTGGGCAGACCAGACAATCAATAGCGTGAGAGAAGACTGACATAATCGTAAAAAAACGGAACGTAATATGGTGGGCACCCACCCGATCTACATTGTTCATGGAGAGAATTTCTTAGTCCAAGAGGCATTCCAGTCTCTAGAGGCTTTGAACAATCTTACGGCTATATGAAAAAAGTGGATTTAAACCACAGACTTAATAATAAAGTGTATACAGGGTGTAACAAACCTTGTCCACAATATTTATGGATGGATACCCGATTAAATTACGAGTCGAAAATGTTGAAGGAATGTGTGCAAATTCTGCATCGTAACGGAATTATTAATATTTTAAAGAGAACACATTATTAATGTTGTAATTTTTTCAGAAAATAGTTCTGTGATATTTTAAAACAATTAGAAAAATAAACACAGATAAACTCAATTTATCGAGAAAAAAAAAGTTTTAGCTGCCACTTTTAGTTATTGCACTACCCGGATAGGAAGTGATCCCGGTTCAAATCTCATTTGTATAAAAATATTAATGTTTGAAATTTTTACTAAATCACGTTAAGCTTTAAGTCAACGTACTTTGAAATAATTATTATTAATCTAGATCTTTGCTTTCAATCATCTAAAAATAGTATGACCGCTCGAAATTCGATGCCTTCTAATTTTTTTTGAATTCAATATATTATTTGGAATTAATATAAATATTTCAATTAATCGAAATAATCACATAATTACTGTTATTTTTTTAAATGCTTATATCTCTGACATACCTAGTTGAGATTAGGCATCCTTGAACATTTTCTACTAGTGATTTTGTTAGGTATCTACCGATTAAATATTGTGAACTAGGTCTGTTATATCATATATATAATACAAACCACATTATTTTCATGATTCTGAAAGAAAGTATCCTTAAGATATTTGGCACCTTCGAGAACGACGATGATGAAGAATAAATGAGTTTAATAACTCTCATAATGTTCTTATTCATATAAAACTATTAATACCTTTTTTTAGTCGAAAAAAAAACGTTAATTTGTATTTTCTATATAAGGTAATAAGGTCAATGTTTTAATGGTATATTGTTAAAACGAAGGAAAGGCAAAATTGAATTTAAAGACAGTTATAGAATTTAATGCTAGTGAATACTGAATTTTTTAACGAAAACTTAAACTAACTACTCAAATACACATTCCGTCCAAAATCAGCAGCTGTTTTAACCGTTAAGCATCAAATACTAATCACTGTAAAATTGTAAAAATCATGAACAGTATCATCCCAGGCTCTACAGATCAGTATGGTACTGGTCTTCTCAAGAGTAAACCACCATCAGCCTTTGCACTGAGCTTATTCCCACCAATTGGTGATCACAAGAATGGATACTTTATATTCTCCTGTCTCCTCATTTTGGGTATACCTATTATTCCACAGATCACCAGATATATAGATATGAACTAACGCAAATTCTTGTCCAAATGATTACTTTGGTACCGTGAACGCATTCAAATAGCTCTGCGACTTTTTGAAAAGATATGACTCGATTGTAACGAAAATTTAAACGCTGACAATATAATATGTATTAATGTAAACAATACGTTTTGTTTACACAAACATTTAATTTTCGAAGAGTAAATTCTTTTACTTTAGCATAAATGCGTCATTAACTATCGGATTTATGTTTCCACCAAGAATGTGTGTAGAATTCCAAATCCCTCTCCTATATGTACGCTTTATTTCATGTCTATTCATTTATTGGTCTGGGTATATTTGTATTTTTTTTTGGTTGCAAAGTTATTTTGGGAGTTGCGCATTAGTTATACGCTCTGTATGGCCTAGCCCTCTAAGCCTTTCTAATTAATTTTATTTTTCTGCCTTTTTTATAACGTGCCCGTAATCAAGAATCTGCTTATTTTATCACTCTAAATTATATATCGATACTTTTATAAAGATTTCACCTCAGAAGGAATCTGTAAATTAGTATTCAAAACATTAAAGCTCAAATATCTCAAGACAGATGTCAATTTTAGACAATGCCTTGCCTAGGGTATAATATGGTGATTTTTACGTGGCTACAGTCTGGAATTAGCAATCTACGTTGTGTCCTCGCGTAAGGTTCTATGAACATTTTCTGATAGCAAAAATCTACCGCAGATACAACTGTAACGCTTCATGTGTTATGACCGGATGCAGTTAACTCGGGTCGGATGGAATGCCCCGCAGGCCGTATATAATTTGCGCCCCCGCTGTGAACCACCCCGCCTCCCCCAAAGTACGCAAACATTTCATGTTTGCAAATGGCCGCAGTAAGGTGAAATGCAGATTTTCAGCGTTGCATAGGTTCTGGGAGAATCCAGTATTGCACGTCTCACAAACATTGCGGTCGGGGCGAAAATTCACACAGCGGAGAGATGAATTATTCATTAATTTTTATGCAAATCATTTTTGAAATGTTGGCTGG
Organism: Eubasilissa splendida; assembly: GCA_031772225.1. Taxonomy (NCBI): domain Eukaryota; kingdom Metazoa; phylum Arthropoda; class Insecta; order Trichoptera; family Phryganeidae; genus Eubasilissa; species Eubasilissa splendida. The sequence continues at coordinate 22,483,324 of CM062863.1, forward strand.
TGCTTGCGTGCTCTTTCATATTTTTGTTGTTACATTGTGATTGGTTAGCTGATAAATATATAAATTATAAAAAATATATTATAATATGTTACAGTTACGGCGCTGGACCACTACGAGATGCAGATGATCTCGGGTCATGGGCATTTCATAAGTAAACTCTTCGACTTAGGACTTGTACGTGAACTGTGGTGTGTTTGCGCTCAGGTGAGGTAGGCATCTTCATGGAGCACATCCTCTGGGACTGTGTGGTTATGAATGATGCACGTGAGATCATGGTTGCGGGATTATAAGGAATAGGTCATCGGATCCCCCGGAACGATGACCTATTAAGAAATGAAAGGAATCTCGGACATTTCCGGGTATTTATTAGGGTGTGGGTCTCCTGCTGGGGGTTGCTGGGATGGGCGATGCCTGGAAGAGCAGTGGCCAGAGAGACCTAACGAAGCATTCAATTGTCTCTCCCTCGCACTCTTCCGACCTGAACAGGGTGAATTTCTGCTGGACTGTGACCGAATTTTGCGACTGAAACACATAAATGTGACGTCTACCCTCTCTTTTTGGGAGTGTGTGATTTCTATAGCTTCTTTCTTGCTGCCTTTTGAAATTAATGTGACAACAGATCTTTTATATTGTACAGGTATGGTTCTGGTACGACGATACCGGAGCCAACCTATGATGGTGTTATGATGATATGACTGAATGTAATAAAATAAATAAAAAAATATATGTAATTATGACGAATCGAAACGAGGGTAAACAACTCTCAAAACGATTCGGGAAAGGGTGGAAATAAATAATTTTTTTTTTTTTTTTAAATGTTAGTGTTTAAAAATCGTCATGGGATGCGCGAGAAAATCGTAGATATTTGTGACGGAAAAGATAGAAAGAAAAGGACGTAACATAATTGAAATAATTACCCATACTTACAGATGACATCATTTAAATTTAAATAATTACCAAGCTACATACACTAGCAATACATTTTTACAATTTATGACAGAAGAATTTATTATAGTTTAATTAATGTATTAGAATATAATTATTTTCAATAATTTATTAAAAAATTATCATACTTTTGATAAATATTTGCGATTGTCTGTTTTACGTATGAACAATTTTAGTCTTAGATTGAATAATTTAGAATCATTAGAAATAAGTAAAGCGTGTAAAATTAACCAGAATATTATAAATAACCAATTAAATTTAACAAGTCCAATCAAAATTATTTTTTTGAAATAATTTTGTATTATTAAGTCAATTTCATCATTGTAATAATTTAAGTTAGGTACTAGATTTGTTTTTAAAATTTATACCTAATGATTATTTTTTAAATCTTTTTTATTTACAGAATTTTTAAAAATAGAACAATTTGATATAGGTAAATGATTTTCGTTTATTTGACATCCTGATGTAGGAAGTGGTATTTTCCGAAACCGGTTAGTGTATTAAATTTAACTCATAAAGAGGTTAAAATCAAAGTTAAAAATAATTTATATTATATTAAAATTGCCTTTTTATTACCTATTTGAAAAATAAACCTTCAGAACATAAAAGTTTACTAAATGTATATATCTCCGATTCTCTCTGTTTTCAGCCGCGAGAACTGACGATCTTCGGGGGAGACTAGCAGTGAAAAGTCAAAGGATAATAGAATGATGAATTAATATATGTCATTCAAATTCACAGTTTACAGAAATTGAAAGTTTTTATTTCTTTTAGTATTTTTCTGTATGTGATATACCCTCACTCAAACAACACATACACGATATACCTTCTAAATTTTATTTTAAATTAATTTCGATCCCAAACCATTCCATAAACTCCCTCGGCCTATATGATCCCTCGTCCGATCCCCATCATGTTAATCCCATTTCAGTTTTTTACCCTATTATTGGTCCTATTGAATAAAATTTACAAAAAGATTCACTATTCACATTTAGAAATTATCAATTCACATCAAAATCAAGCAAAAAAATATTAACAAAATAATAAAAATCTTTACCCATTTTTACTACTATTCTTATTCTTACGAAATTAATACGAATTACAATTATATAAAAAGTTAAAAATTCCTGAACTGAAATTCCATGTTCTCGGAATAGAGTCTTCCAAAAAAACTTACCTCATATGTCGGAGACAAGAGGACTCAGCCCTTATCCCTCTTTCCTTTAACAATCGAATCAGACAATCTTAACGATCATGTGGTCACGTTTCCCCGAGCTACGATATACTGTCACAGTTTCGCCTCAACCAACGCAAAAGTTTGCAAAGTGCTTCATTAATATTTTCCCCTCTATTTTCTGTCTACCCTCCCCATCTTGTCGATCTTCTGTCAATATTGTCATCTCTTCGCACACACGGCATCCGCTCCCAAAATAACAAGTCATTTTCTATTCCACAGCATTCCTCATACCGTAAATGTTATTATATAATGGATAAATTGAAGACTTCTACAAACCGTCAAACAACATTATAAAACACACACGGTAAGCGTGATTTGTTGTTTTTTTTTTTACTTGTCCATATTATATATATTTTATTGAGTTTTAGTACTTTGTGTATACAACATTTGGCCATCTAACAACGTGGTACTTTGACGATCGACTTGCAGTAGTTAGACATTCACCTAGTGATCTAATTGTATAAGGGGTCAGAGCCTCAAGTTTCGCTTATTGATTAGAATTACTCATTCAGTAAGTACAATTAGTATCTTTACTGACTCAGAGAACAATGTTTCATTGAGAGATCATCGTGAACGCAGGCAATTTAACGTTCAAAAAAAGCAACGCCGTGCGTAACGCTGAGACCGTGAAGAGGAAGTATTCTAAACAGTGCCGAAAGTGTAGTGATCTCTAGGTTCTGCACAAAAAACGTGCTTGTCAACCGAAGGTGAAGACGGCATCCTACCCAGAACTTTAAAGCAAGATAGGCCAGATCCATCTGCCCTTATTATTCTTGAATCCAATAAGGGTTGCGTTCACTAATCAATATTATAATCGATACAGTCCACGGGATCTTATCGCACCAGAGATATAAACTTTAACATGACGGATATAAATCATTATTGAAAACAAATTTATTTATTTTTTAATACTAAACAAATTATAGAACCGAATCCACTGGAATTAAAATAACTTTGTGATTGATGAACTATATTATTATTAATAATAATTTCTTTTTCAATATTAATTTAATCGAAATGTATAAAAACATGACAACCCGCAAACTGCTGAATGAAATACGTATGATGTAATTAATTTCGTTATTATAGCGTCGTTTATTTTTCTTTGACGTTGACAAATAGGTATTTCCCACCCCACTCTGTCATTTCTATTTTACAGTTTCATTTAAACTTTAATCATTTATCAATTTAATGTAACTTTTTTGTATTTCTCATTGGTTCGTCTACTTGGCGATTGTCATCTCATCTAATTGGTAACTATGCATGCGATGTTTGTTCTTCCATCACTTCCAATACCAGTTATCCAAGTTAGATATACATAGACGACAAATGGTCCTGTGTGCATTAAATTATTTAAAATAAACAGTTTTAAGTGTATGGTTATCCAAGATAACTGGGAAACAAAACCATTTCTTACATATCTTTTTTCTTTTTCACAGATTCTTGTAATATAATCTTTTTCTCTCAGATTCTCCTAATATAAACATCTTGATGTGATATGTTTTTGTTAGAATTTCGTAATTAGCATAATATATATTTTTTTCTCAAACTCTCAGAATGTAAATTCATTACTTCATACCATGAAGAATCTTAAAATAATAATATTTCCTTTGTATTTCTCGTAATGCTCATTCCACATTCGTTCAACAAGATTAGAGCCATACTTTTATTTTACTCTCTCTCTCTGTTTCTCAATCAATAAGCATGAAGCGTTTGTAGCTTTTCTATAAGTACTTATAATGATATACACATTTCTTCTTTATTTTTTTTAAATACTTTTTCTATTTCTACATATTTTTTTATCGATATTGTTATTTTTATTTATTTTTGGATATGTCATTTTTATTTATAACTAATCAAATATAATCATAATTTTAGTTTTTATTTAAAAGAGGCCGTTATGTAATGGATTATTTACACTGTGTATACCACTTATTTTTGTTTTTCTATGTAATTTTCTATAAATAATATTCTGTAATATTATTATTAGTAATACGGGTCGAAATTTGAATATAAGAGTAAAGGAGCATTTGAGATGCTTGAATAATAGTGGGTTCTCAGAATTCTCTAATCATTTAATAGAAAATGCTCATGGTTTTGATAAAAAAATTGGGATTGTCAATTTTGCATGTAAACGGTGTTGGTCATAAATTAAATAACTTGGAATCATTGGAATAAATAAAGCGTGTAAAACTAATCAAAAAATTATAAACAACGATTTAGTTACGAGTCCCATTCTAAAAAAATTTCCTTAAAATTATTCGAGTAAATTTGTATTAATTAAAAATTTGAGTTAGGTAATAAATTTATTTTTAAAATAATTATTCTTTTTAAAAATGGATTCTGGAAGAAACAACAACTTATGTTTTTGATTAGTATTGACATCCTGAAGAAGAAAATTGTATTTTTTGAAACCGGTAGATGTATTTAAACTCAATAAGTGGTTAACGAAACAAAGTTAACAAATAAAAATAATAAACATTTTTGTTAATGGTACATCGCATTCGTATCATATAAATAAATAAATAATACATGCTTAACTTATATAAAGAAAATAATGCAGAGCTCATTATTGTGCCATGACGTATGTAACTTGTGATACGCTCGCACGTTATAATTTTGTATTCCATTCACATTTCCTCGACAATCGTGAAGCGGGCCTAACATTCAGTGGATGCGAAATATTCCCTTGGATTTGTGCCAGAACCGGACGCACATCAGCCCCCACCCCATGCTGAATATTTCATGCGGTAGCCGTGTACTGCACGTGCTGGAACACGTCTCTGCGCTTGAATTGTCTGTGGGATGTGTGTATCTGCATGGTTCTGCTCCTGCACACGTGGTGATACAGTTGATCTAATTATTCTTATACAGGATGGTAGACGAGAAATTCACAAATACCATTTGTGGGGGCGCGGTGCCTGAGCCGGTGCAACAAACATTTTGAGGATTTACGTTGTAAATTGGACTTAAATAAAAATGAACAGAAAATTTAATTGATCATGAATCAATTGTTGCACTTTTATTTTTGGAATGGAATGAAATGGTGTGTTCAATTCTGTTTGGAGATGAAAGGTGAAAATATTATTGACTCAACAATTAAAACAGTTTGTTCCAGACGACACACGAGAGGTGTGTGGTGTAATGTTCCTCATATTTTTACAAACATAATTATAAAAAATATGAATTAAATATATTAATTAGAAAGATGTACATATAAAATCAATTTTATCGAAAAATATTGTTGTTGCGCCATTGGGATTCGAACCTAGATCTCTTTTCTAACCGGGGAAGGTGCATTATCCAACTATGCTACAGCGACAATATTTTTAGCGACAATTTTCGAACCTATATGTTACCTTTTTGATATTAATACATTTAATCGTTCCATTATTTGAAAGAGCCATCTAACTTATTTTTACAGAATCTCAAATATCTTTGAGTAGACGCCAGAATTATCAATTCATTTTTATTAAATTTTGGACACATTGATACAACTTTATTAAAATTGATTTTATATGTATATCTTTCTAATTAATATATTTAATTCATATTTAAAATATCACAAACCTATGTTCTGAATAATTACAACTTCATAATAAGAAATAATATACATATTTTAAATACAAGTAAAGAAATATATTGTTGTACAGAGTCCGGCAGAAATAACTCCCCAATTTCTCACCGCTGCTGTCAAGCGGTCTAGTAAATTTTATTAGTAGATACATAAATTTATCGCATATAGGACTATCGGTTCTTCAAATTGATTAAATATTGCTTTAGACTTGAGTGTCCTGGAAGAAGCTAACATCCCTAGTACCGAAACTTCGATCCTGAAGTACCAATTACGATGAGCAGGTCACTGTGTGCGTTTGGATGATATACGGTTTCAAACAAGTTATGTTTATGTAACTATCTCATAGCAAAAGAAGACAGAGTGGACGGAAAAAAAGATTCAAAGAAACTCTGAAGGCGAATCTGAGTAGATGACATCGAAGACAGTGGCGACAAAAAGTATATTGTGCAGGGGAAATCTGCAAATAGAAGAGAGTTGACGCAATTACCAAAAAAATGAGAAAGAAGAAAGAAAAAGATGAAGATCCATCACTCAGACTATGTGAAAGGGTGTGCAGTTCCAAAATAGCGCTCCTCAGTCATATTCGGACTCACAACCGATAAATATGGCAAACGTCATCGTCGTAACGAGGTACTGCCGAAGAGTAACTATATACTTTTAAATATTAAAGTTTACTTATTTTTATTATGTTTGTCCCTTTAACCATTTAAGACTACACATAAGTCTAGGCCTTCCTCATTGTCTTCTTCTCTCAATTGTATTTCAGAGATAAGTATCGTGTCTAAGAATGCTTCCTAATCATTGGCTCCTTCAATTTTCAATGGTGGTTATGATGGATCTTATTTTTTGCACTCTCTTCAGAAAATCTTCATTTTTAATTCTCTCAGTCTAGTTTATTCTCCAGTATCATACTTTCATGCTTCCAATCTCTCTCTCTCTCTTGTATTGTTATTGTCATTTTCGTATACTGCTGTATAATAATATACAATAAGCTACCACAAGAGATGGCAATGGTATGGTATCTTCAATTCTGCGTGTTTATAAAAGAATGGTTTTTATAAATTGGAAGAGGTTATTAAATGATCAAAGCTAGTCATTCTATGTAATTCTTTTCTGTCTTTACATGCTATCTCGTACTTATCATGTTTTGTTTGCTTCTTGCTTTTTCATTTCTGATCCTGCTTTTCACCTTGATTTTACTCTGTTCTTCTTCTTTCTTTACTCTAATATTTCTACGATATCTTTACTATTCTTTTTTACTTGTCTCTCATGTTCACTTATTTTAACATTTTATTATTTTTTGCTCCATTTTTTAATATGCGGTTACTTTAATGTTCTTTATACTCTGTTACTTACTTCTTACATGTCTTTAGTTAGTATCAAAATTTTTACTATTTATTTTGTTACCTTAATTCCTAATTATAATATAGCTAATGGAACCTAATAACTAGCTATCTCAGAACGGGTACTTTATATGTACCTAGCGAGATGAGAAGCGGCCAACAGGCTTACATATAAATAAAATGTAATGTTAATACTTATTATACATGCTATTGTATTAGTTACTTACCATATATTGATGCAAGCTACAAAATAATGTTATTTTGAAAATAAACGCTGAAATCAATATTTTGTAGATGCACACGATGCAAAAAATGTGATAGAATTAATTAAACAATTTCGTAAAGTTTTATGAACCAAATGAAATCATGTCTGAGTGGGTTTGGGCTTAAAATGATATTAAACTCTCGGTAACTGTATTCCAAACTAACCCCGTGGTCATAATCTAATAAAATCAGTGGCGTGCCGCGCCTTTCAGAAGGCCGGGATCAAAGGACCACAACCACCCTCAACCCAGACTACAAAGCGGAGAATTAGTGAACAACGTGTAAATAAGGCCGCAACTGTGTGCTGTCGGTGTCTTATAAATCCTCCAAAAATAGCTATAAAGAAATCCGTGATACATTTATTTTTATTTGTGTGTGTGTGTGTGTGTGAAATGGTTCCTCAGGGGATCATATACCTCCATGCAAATATAAAATATCAGATTTGTCTGAATATTAACGGATTAAAAAAAATAAAGATTCAAAATCTTCGTCGAGTTTTCTGGTTATTACTCTATAATGGCTATTTCTGTAAATTATTTTTCCTTTAATAGATGAGACGTTGATCTCGAAGAGTCAGTAAACGTACGAATGTGCTGATTGCGTAAAATATAGGCGGTTATGATTCATAAATTGCTTCGCGATGAACTCTATACTGTTTTTTACGCGCGAGTCGAATCAGGTGAGATGTCCGAGGGTCCGGATGACTGATATATTTTCATTAGTATCCTAAATAGTTCAACTCAAACGCTTTCACCCATATAAATACATTGTTGTAAGAAGGAAAGTCAAACAATTTTTCAAAAATATTGTAGAAATACTAGATTTAAAGGCAACTACTGCCAAGATGTCTGAGTGTTCTGCTACAGACTCGCAGGTCAGCGGTTCGAATACTCACACACAGCTGCGATCACACAGCTCACTGCATGTCGCGCACACACGGCTGGGAGTCTAGAACGCCGCTCGTTTTACGGTTCAATTAGGTTTAATGGATGAAACATCGCCCGGTACGTTATTACGTAGGAAAAAGTTCCACAAAGCAGTGATTGATGTCAGAATGGCGTGATCGAAATTTCTGCGATGGCTTCAATATTCGCAAAAAGGCTAGATTAGATTTTTACACAATCTGTACTTCGTTTTCAATCTTCCTCTTACTTCTGATATAATGTGATCCACGCTATCTATGGTTTCAATGAGGCCATTACTGACATTATTTAATTTGAGACTTTGACCTTTCATCTTAGAGATATAATGAAATGTTCTTTGTAGGTACCTATAGAAATAATTATACTATTAACTCGCCAATAATCGGTTTGGTAACAAGTTGAAATTCGTTGCAGGAGCATACCTGAATTGAAAAAAATATTTGTACGTGAATTAAACATAGTTTTTTTACGTTATATTTAATTGTTACATTAAAATGTTATATTAAAATGTACTGCTATATTTAAATTAAATAAATGATTATTTTCATTTTTAATTAAATTTATAAAGTCAAATTATAATAAATATTACTGAGTTATAACAGCTGTAACATATAATAATGCTTACGCAAACTAGCAGAACTCAATAATAATATTTATTATAATTTGACTTTTTAAATTCGATTAAAAATAAATATGGAGTTCTACAAACTAAACACAATAACAATAAATATTATTCTAATGTAAAAGCCCACAAGGACGTTGACGAAATAAATAAATATGTGCACTGTTGAAATTTCCTTCAGAAAATCCCTGTCTCCAAATTTTGCTAATTTGCACTCAATGACCCTAATTTTCAAGTATCTCACTCTACTCCTATCTTTAATAAAAATTTAGTAATTTTTATAAATTTAAATTAATCTCAATTTTATAAATTGATTTATCACGTGTCGCGTAAAGCTATTTTTAATACCTGGGCATATATTTTACGGAATTTATTGTTGAAGGTCAGTCATCGCCGGTTAAGTTATGAAAATAGTATCTCCCGCTCATCCAACTTTCTAAATGTACTCGAGAAGTTATATCAGTCGGTAGTCTCGACCAGACTTACTATCTTTTTCAGAGTTCGCCACGACGAGAGTTAGCCAAGTTCGTACACCACGGAGTAATCAATAAAAACCAACTCTACACACACCATTGTAGCAACTAAACGCTAACATGTAAATCTATGTAAATACATTTTGTACGACAATGGCGAGGCACGCCAACACGCCGACTATAATTTAACATTGCATCGTTTTAAAAAAAAATACACACATATCAACGACAAAGTTTCAAAGACTGTGAAATGTAGGCGCTGGACATGCAAGACTTGAAAAAAAAATTCTACGCTTAATTTGACATTTATAAAAAGTACTTTCGCCTGATGCAGAATTCATAAAAATACATAACAGAATTGTGATTTAATTTAAACGGTTATAAATACTAATTTAATGTATTAATTATAAATATATATACATATAAAATCAATTTTGTCGAAAAATATTGTTTTTGCGCTACCGGGATTCGAACCTGGACCACTAATTCCAATCCGGGGAAGTACACTACCAATTGTGTATTTTACGTCAGTATTTTTCATGACAAATTTTCGAACCTATATCTTATACTTTTTCAAATTAATACATTTATCGTTACATTATTTTTGTAAGCCATGTTGTACATTATTTTTACGGAATCACAAATACCTTTGAGTAAACCGACTGCAGACGCCAGAATTATCAATTCATTTTTATTAAATTTTGGACACATTGATACAACTTATATTATTAAGGAGAACACATTCTTATTGTGAAGTTGTAATTATTCAAAACATAGGTCTGTGATGTTTTTTAAATACTAATTTAATAAATCAATTATAAAGATATGCAGAAAAAAATCATCTATCGAAAAAATATTTAATTGCCACTGGGATACCTACGAAAAGTTCTGGGTTCGTATCCCGGTGAGAATGGTACATGTTTTTTTTATATACTTCTTATTGATTAATTTAATTGTCATAATCGTAATCGGTTGCTTTAGTGGAATGGTAACACGTTTCCCCAGATAGGAAGAGATCCAGGTTCGAATCCCGGTTGTAACCAATTTTTTTTAAGTAAATGGATTTTATCTGAATACCTTTCTAAATGATTAATTTAATTTGTATTAAAAATAAAATGTAGTAAACATTTGTGAAAAGTTAAGAATGTAGAATGTACATAATAAAAATTTAATTGAGCAAGAACAATTGTAAGATTCTGTAGGTTCCAAAGATTGCAATGGGTCGGTCATGTTGAAAGAATGCCAGACGACAGGTCATTAAAGATCGTGACCATGAAGGTCAACAGACTTGTCTAGAAATGATATTTTCCAAAATTTTGTCAGCCATCTCACCATATCTAATGGTTGCCGAAATTCACTCGACCTAGAAAGAAAAATTGTAGGTTGCCGAAGTACACTTCTGCACATTGAGAAACGCAATAACGACGAAATAGGAATATCGAATTGTAAATTTTATTACCCGAGGATTGCGATATAAACTTTAGTTAACCTCCGTAAGACAACTCGATTAGAAAAATGATCATTTTACAAAGATAAGGGCGTCGTTCAAATATGTACACTGTCATTTTATTTTATTTTTCACCGGCCGCCTGTGCGTACGTTTTTCTAAAGCCTCTTTTTTCAACGCGGTTTCCGCTGAAGTTTTGAGGCGTTCCACGATACATTTATACGAATTTAATGCTATTTTTCCACTGATTTATTGAATGAATTATTAATTTAAAAATCCTGATATTAAATTAAATTATTATCGACGTCACATTTCACAACCCTATATAATTATTTGAGGGGCGTTGCGCCTACCTGTAAGTTTTATGACACTACCTGGTCGGGTTTTCAATATTGTTGCTAATTATAAATTACAAAAGGCAGTTCTGAAACATGTTATTTATATTTTAGGCAATTATATTCTGACAATAACAAATAATTTACTGACCGGAATTCACAGAACACAACCAATATTTTGAGTATAAGTTGTCTATTGTTATACTTATTTTTTAAAATTTTGTCAATTATATTTATTTTTGCTTATAATCGACGTCACATTTCACAACCCGGGGATCGCGAGCCTGAGTTGTGAAGAGACCAAGTATTTTTTTCCTTGAAAAATATTGTGAGATATTTGACATCTGTTAATGTTGTATGTAGGAGCTTGGTGATAGATAGGAGAGCGTTAATAGATGCTGGAAGCGCAGTTGCGCTCTCTTTCAATACTCTTCGGTTCTCAAGATATCATATCTTATTGTATATATATTATATTGTAGTACGGTGTACCGTAGTAATAAATTAATAAAAATAAAACTATCACGACGTTAGACTCTTATTTCTACTACCGACATTTCATCGAACCTTCAGGGAATTTGTATTGCCTTGGTACAGACGGTATAAAGGATAATACAATGTTACAACTAAATACATTACAAAAGCTGAAGATCACTGCTCTAATGTATGCTACATTCGAAGAGGGTTCTATTTTAACAGTTGCCTATTTTTTTTTTCTTATTTTTATTTTATTGAGAGATATTGACAGTGTAACATAACAACTATTTGACATATGATACTAATGATGAAAATCCACAAAAATATTTAGATACATAGGTATGTTTAAATGCAGAAAATAAATGAAAAGAGAAAAAGAGGGAGAAAGGGTGGGGAGGTTGCAACTATTGTTGCGGTAAAGGGAGAGAAAGATGTGTTTATAGGTAGAATGGTTGGCTGAAATTGTGGTACTTCATAAGAAGGACCCTTCTTAAAGCAGAAGCAGTGCGCTCGATACACCGGAAAGAGATACAGACTGGCGGTCATCGTCGAACTGATATCTATATTCTTCATGCTGGCCCTCGTGGTCTCCTGATATGTATGCAACTTGGTGCACAATACGTCTCCATTCCTTCCGGTCTTGAGCCATGTTGATCGGAGCGTTTAAAGAGGACCCTGTTAACTTCTTTATTTGGTATATCCATCCTGCATCCTTTTGATCATCCATAAATCCATAAGTCGTCCAGGGTCATAATTAACTGAGCAGTAGTTGTGACATGACGAAGACTGTAAAGTAGTGTAAAATAAATCAATTTTAATTTTTTTTAACATTATATGTTTAGTTTTAAAGCACTTTATTATGCACACATACTAAAGTCAACTAGTTTCAGTTGGATCCAACTATATAGAATATATACTATATTGTCTTGAAAAAGGTTGAAGGCTAAAAATAAATAAATAATCTAAAAAGGTGTGTTTCAAATTTTGCGATCTGTATTTATTTTGTTTTCAATTGCAAGTCGGAATGAATGAATATCGGCTGTTACGCAAATTATGAAGTGTGGCGTTCGTCCCTTAACCCTTTGTATGAAAACAAATTGCATTACAAAATCGAATGTTATAAATGCTACTTCAAACATAACTGCAAATTAAATTATATATATATCTAAATTCACATATTCAGTTGGAGAGCAAAATGAAAACAGTATTTTTTGTAATGGCCATGATAAGCTTTTCTAGTACTGAGGTAAGTATCTTAGTTAGAACATATTTTTAAGACTGTGATGTTCTTGTTACTACGTTAGATCGCGTTTTTTGTAGATGGTTTCCTTGAAGAAACTCAGACCGACGTTTCTGCATGATAACACGTGCCATTGTCAAGGCTTTGTCTCAACAGTTCCATAAAGAAGAGCTCAAGAAAACCTTAAATTAAACATATATACGTATTGTGTATTCATTTTATTAAATTTTGGATATATTGATACAACTTGTATATTATTAAGGAGAACACATTCTTATTATGAAGTTGTAATTATTTAGAACATAGGTCTGTGATATTTTAAATAATAATTACATGTATTAATTAGAAAGATATACATATAAAATAAATTTTATCGAAATATATTGTTGTTGCTACCGGGGTTCGAATCCTGGTATTAGAATTTGTTTCCCTTAATTATATATAAGTTGTATCAAAGTGTCTAAAATTTAATAAAAATGAATTGTTAATTCTGGCGTCTCCTATCAGATTACTCAAAGGTATTTAAGATTCAAATAATGGAACGATAGATGTATCAATTTAAAAAGTGTAACATATAGGTTCGAAAATTTGTCGTTAATGTACTGTGTAATGTAGCATAATCAGTTAATGTACGTTCCTCGGATTGAAAGAGATCCAGGTTCGAATCCCGGTAGCAAAATTGATTTTACATGTATATCTTTCTAATTAATACATTTAATTTGATTTTAACACATTTTTTTTTAATGTATTTTATTAAACGGTCATCAGAGGTGGTAAAATTATGTTTTTAATAGTATATTTAAAAAGTTTTATTAATTGCTTTAAGCTTACCCAACATGCGTCGGACGATAAAAAAGATTTCCTCCTCATAGTAAATTTGGCTGCCGAGATCGAGAATATTGCGGTGAGTCGGGTGGCTAATGATTTTGTGAAGGATAAAAGTGGCGCACTGCGCACTATCAACTGCGCACATTGCATAGAGAAAAATGTCAAGGACTACCGTGACAGGTGCCAACGAGCCTGCGAGAATACCGTACAAACGACGCTCCAAGATTACAAACACATAGACAAAGAACGGACGCGAGCGTGCAGGCAGTGCTTGTTTAAAATCGCCAAAAAAGAACCAAATGCAGTCAGGTGCACTCTCACGTGTCAAATACGCGATTTGAACAGAGTGTTGACCGAACTGATCACTCAAAATGCATTATAATACTCCATATTGATGACTGCAATAATGAAAACACCAAACACGGAAATGAAACGAAAATAAACGGATGTCACATTTTTGAAAAATAAATATCAATGAAATATAAAATAAAACCGATTAAAAGTTGATTTTTTAAAATTTATGTTTATTTCAAATGTGTGTAGTGTGATAATATGTATAATGATATTAGGAGGGTTGGGTGAGAAATATAAGGAAGTCTCCAAGGTCAACCCTACTCTTGTGTTCGTATAGATATGTCGCCGAGTCTGACTTGATCAGTGTACGAGATGATGGCAGGCAGTAATGGTAAATTAGAATTTTACACTGAATTTATTTAAAGTTAAATTACAAAGGTTTGAAATATAGTAGTTGAATGTACGTCGTGGAAACGGAGTGAGAACAAAGTGAAGTGAACTTGAAGAGCTCGCGGCTGCTATCGGTTGTTAGACGGCGCATGTAGCCAGTGCTCTGCTGTTACTGTTAAAGAAGTGATGCGTATCTCGGCTATGAAAAATTTCGCTTGATGATTCATAGATGGCGGCAGGCGTCCGCTACAAACAAATGTTCTGTGTTGAATTTTTTGGGCTATTCTGTAGTACGTCTCTGACCTCTTCTCTGGTCGACGTTTTATAAGGTATTGTAAGAAATTACTTAACCAATTAGCATATAGCGACATTTATCCTGATGATGAATCCCGCAACGTGATTCGAAAAGGCAGCAGAGAGATAGGAGACATACAGCAGAACAAACTCAACAAATAATTAATTTTAATTGTTAATGTGAAATTTTTCATTGTAGCGACTGAACTCTGCTACAATAGGTAATCAATAAATAAAGCGACAATGAACTCGGCAAAGCTAAAAATAATATGACATTAGTTTGGTTTGAAATCCTTTTTTTTCTTATTTAGCCCACTCCATCTAGTGACAGAAAAACGTCTCTCTTAACGGATGGATATAAATAAAACAATGTTATAACTCTACTTGAGTTTGTTAGCACAACTCGAGTTTCGAGAGAAACAGTAACTCATTGCTTACCTTACTGTTACGCGAATATGACATAATAGTATTCATGTATGTATACATTGTTAGTTGAGCCAATGTTTTGTGAAATGATTAAATCCTCTGTGTGAAGTAATCGGATCAAAAAGGTTTTTTTTACAAAGATAATCTTCATCCATAAATGTCCTTTAAGCCACAGTTCGAGGTTGTCCCGAGGCTCGATAAAGTACAGAAAATCAGCGACATCACTCCCAGGCTTCATGATGTCTCAAATAATCCTTGACAGATCACCTTTAACAGAAAAGAACCCACAATTTTCCTGTGGTATCTTGAAAAAATATCACGAATTTATAGAAAATGGAGAGTTAAAGGTACTGACTTACCAAGCATGGGGTTTTACAGTAAAGTGTTTTTAAGAGCAGTCATGAAGTTTAGAGTAAGAAAGAGTGAGCATTAGACATGAATTTGTAGAAAGCGATATTTTAGCAGCTGCGATTGTAATTGTAAAACCTTTTTTTCATCGTTGATATTATAATTTATCATAAATAGAGAAATGGTCTACCACAATACAACTTATCTAAATGCGACTGGCCTGGTCTCGTTCTAAATAAAGTGGTTTTTGTCTAGACTAAATATATAGAATGAAAATAAATTCGTAGCCGTTAAGATTTGAACCAGCGCTCTTATCCCAATCTGCCACGACCGTTCTGGAAGATATGTTAATATTACTGTAATATAAATGTGGAAATGTACACAAATGCACTATTTACGATGACAGGTGTTGGTGGTCTCTTCAAAATTTGAAATATATCTGATCCTTTTTTGATTTTGAAAATAAGGGTGTGGTATTTTTAACGTTACATCATTTTTATGGGGGTAGGCAGATATGATAGAGAAACAATGTTAAATAAATATTAAAAAAAGGAGATCGCCCACATTTATTTTAACCCGGTACGATGAAAATCCTGAGCCAGCCCTGAGCGTCGATATTATTACAATATATTTTTATTTCTCATGGTTTCTATAAATTTACAAAAAGCAATTGGACCCTTATGTTACTACTGGCGGCATAACAAATTGATTCACAAAGCTAGCAAGTTATCTGCATTATACACTATCTAAATTTGCGACTGTAAGTTATTTTCAAATTTATCTGAAGTTGGAACCGAACATATACAAGATGAAGTCAGTTTACTATGTACTTCTTGCTGCGTTGACCATAGCTAATGCTGAAAATGTAAGTAATATTTAGATATACTTATGTATATTTCTTGAATATTCTCTCATGACCTTTTTTAATTCAACTAACCTCTTTAGGCAAGTTTCATTGTGTAATTCCCGGCGGTATATGATCAGAAATTACCCACATAAATCATGGATTACAAATGTCAGCCGCTGCTTTCCTTCCTTAATAATTTTAGGTTTAACGTTACCTTGGTCAAACACACCGCGTTGTTTTATCTGAGTAATCAGTCGCATTAGCTGTCGCCAGACGTAATTATTTTTTTTTTCAATTCGGCACGTTCTTTTAAGCAGATTAAATCAAAATGCCATACTGTATTGCAGATTGAGTTGATGAACTCCTTATGCACTTTAGTAAATAACTGACAACTAAAAATTAGTGATTATTTTAAATGAAACTGTTATAAAACGTGTTATTGAATTATTTGATTTATATTCATACAGATTATTAATGTGTTTAAAAAATTTCTTTGTTTCATCTCAGTTCAATCAATGTGATCACAATAACCGATTCCAAATTACTTTCAAATTAATAAGAAAGATTTTTATTTAATTTAATTGACCGACTAGGCACGTCATGTTGTGTTTGCTATAAAATTTTATCAAGGTCTGGAAATTTTCTGTAAACTTTTTAATAATATTAATCGTTCATTCTGCAAGTGTTTCAAGTTTTCCATCAAAAAGTACTGCTGAATAAATATTTATATAAAATTTTCAACTTTTCACTGAAAAATTAGTTCTCAGTAAATTGAGATTATTAAAGTAAAGGATAACTTCTCTGGTGTATTTTAGAAAAAATATTTTAATTTTATATTGTGATAATGTATAAAATAAAATTTCTCAGAATGTTGAGATCATTAAAGGTAGGGATAACATCTCTGATGTATTAAAAAAAAAAACATATTTATTTTTATTATATATTGTGAAAATGTATAATGTTAAATTAGCCTCGACAAATTCTGGCTCGGTAATGTTTTGAGTTTTAAAATCCAGATTGCAATTTTTTTTTCCTTAATAACGTCACTCCACTTATATTATATTTTATACTTACTTATATATATTATATTTTTTAAAACATATACCTTGAGAATCGAATCCATGACCGTTGATAGATCAGACTATTTACCATTATCAGATGTGTTTCATTGATGTTTAATTAATAAAGTTTGTCTTGATGGCCCACGTACACAGATGAGATTTTTATGAGATTTTCGACTTAAGACAATCTCTGAGACAGGGATTATGATCTGACAGAGATTATGAAGCGACTCTCAGATTTCGTAGTCGACAAGTATCATATTAGGTTGATTCATAATAATCCACCGTTTTTAAAAAATAATATTGTAACATAAATTATATTACATACATACTGTAACATAATCAAAAATGAAAACTAAATCAAAACATATAATGTATAATTATCATTTGGGGGCGTCGTCATCGTAATCGTGGACTGATCGATATTGAAGTTCTCAGCCAGTGTCCTGGTGGTGCAACTTTCGAAAATTGACCCATTTCTGACTTGTCTAAGCTGGTGTCACCAGCTTTGAAGCGAACAAACCACTCTCGCATGCCCTTTCGCTAATCGTTCCTTCGCCGAAAGGATCGCGCAGGATGTGGCGTATATGTGTATGGCTTTCGATGCGCATTTTAATTTTCTAACCCTGTTAAAGAATTATACCATGACAAATGTCAATTAAACGTCAAATTCAAAAAAACAAAACGTAGCGAAAAAAATGGCGGATTATTATGCATCAACCTAATAGATTCACTGTTTAGTGCTTTACTTCATGTACGTAAAACGTCAAATGTTAGTTCATCGACCGTTGAAATTTTGTTCGTCAGTTGAGTAAATTTAAATCTCGCGCTGTCAAAATGGAATAAATGTTTGTAATTTAATGCCTTCTGTTCTATGGTTGTAGATAACGTCTGTGCACACGTATTAAATTGAAAGATGTATACACGGGTTTCAGTTTTTGTCTGTTTCTACCAACATCAAGCTGATATCTGAGTTTATGCACACGTGATCAAATTGTACTAAGATTAATCTCATCTCTATCTCTGAAATGTATTTAATCGTGTCTCATTCTGTCGACACGGGCCATAAGTTTAATCAGTCAGATCTTGTATTTGATCTAAATCAAGTTTGCTCTGAGATGTAGTTAGACTATTCAGCTCTAGTTTTAGTAAACAGGTGTAATCCTCAAATTATCAACGTGACTTAGAGAAGTAGGTTTAAGCGTGTTAAGATATCCTTGTTAGGTTCTCCATTCATTTTAGACTATCAAAGGCTCAATCCAGATCACAGATTTCGGGTAACATTTTGTTTTTAGATCACGTCGACCGCCGACTACCTCGACTCTTTCATCCACAAGTTTGGAAAGGAGATAGAGAAAATAATAGTCGACAGGGTGACCTATAAATTGGAGAAGGATATCAAGCGCGCCCATCAGCTCGCCATTTGCACGCATTGTGTAGATCAAAATTCTAGGAACTTCCAGGCCACTTGTCAAGGAGCCTGCCGGGACACCCTGCAAAGAGTGGTCGAGGAGCACAATTCGGGCAACGTCAGCGTAGATGACTACAAAATAACTCAAAAGTGTTTGGAATGTCTGACTAGAAAAGCCAACGACCGTAATCGATACGGTTGTTCTGGCTTCTGCAGAACACGCGACATGGAGAGGGTCTTGAAATCATTGCTGGTTAAAACCGATAGGAATAACAGATATGACTATGATGAGGGTTTCAACAACAACGAAAATGTTAAAAATGCATTTTTTCCCTATAACGTAAACTACTTAACAGATTTTTGATTATTTATATAAATACGTGACTTTTGTAATATATAAAGGTAAGTCAAGAATTATCTACATTTTTTTGTTCTACAATTTATTTACACAGACTTTATAGAAGCCAAGCTCGTCGTGGATGATTTGATGGGCAGAACCATGACGGATGTTCAAAGAAGACGCCACCTCACCGAACCAACTCTCGAGCTTGCTGAATCTTGTCGTCCGCGGTGGTGGTTGACGGGCGCTCTGCTCCCTCTCCGTGCGTCACACTCGTCCGGCCACTTTTAAAAATTAAAAAAAATATATATGTGATAAAGCACTGTCCTCGTATTGTGATAAAAGTAAATGATGAATTTCAGCTCCTTTCGCACCCTTCCATCAGAGAAATCGAATCACACTCATTGTTGAAAACTGCTAGCGGAGCTGACATGTTTACGCTGTAATAGCCGGAAGGTAAATGACGCGATCGGGATCAAATTTCACATATGTGGCCGCAGTAGTACCGACTCTAAGCACGCATGCGCTGAAGGTAGCATGACAACCTTGAAGGTGTATTATGGCGAAAGTGTTGATAATTAGGCTTTCATCGCTTTTGTATGTCTTACTCATAGTAAGCATAAATTACACATTCGAATGACTAACTAAGTTTAAACCTGATGATGAGTTGGACTGCTCTTCTCGAAACTACAGTATTGACACTATAACCCAATGTGTAGTACAATGTTTAGTTTGGTGAAAATCAAAACAATCACCACGAACGAATAATGAACGTTAATTGGTTTTATAAAACTTATGTGAAATATGATTAGAGACCTTGTAAAATATTTGTAATATAATTCATCTTCAACATTGCAAATATTCACTTTATTGTTTTTGTTTGCTCCTTCTCTTACCTATTATTAGTAATAAAAAAAAAAAATTGTTCATCTAAAATTGTTGGACCATAAATTGTATCATAAATTTATTTTCACAGTCACATATATAGGATATAGGATTATTCAGGAAGGGATGGAATATCCTTGTAATCAACAAAAGGTAGAACAAACGTATAGGGCAGGAGTGTCGCCTGGATGAATAATAAATCATCCCTTTATTAACACTAGGGATACTAAAAAACAAGGACAGCTGAATACAAATTTTAATGACATTCCAAACAAAATGGCACCCTTTGTTTCATCGTATGTACGAGATCATACACGAAGTAATGTATTCAATAGCGTGAGTGTGATTTGAGAAAAATTTGGTATTATTCTCTGTATGAACTGTTTAATAAATTGATGTAAAAAAACCATTGACTGATTTGTGCCTTGCAAATGGTAAAGGCTCAGCCAGTTATTTTCAAATGTTGAAAATATTAATATTTTTCTAAATGAAAATACATTTTTATTTTGGAACATAGTTCTGATAATTAGATAACTCACTTTTGAGGATAAACAGAAAATCTATCTATTGAAAACATTTATAGTAGATATAGCAAAGATATATCAATAGTGGACTCTTCCATGAGGGCTGAAATATTTTGTATAATTTTTCTTATACAATTAATCTAGTAAATTGTTTTATACAAAACAATTTGCAAAAATCAAACAATAACGAGTACTGCTAAAGTACTCGCTTTAACGCAAATTTATGATCAAAATCATGCAATTTAATATTCTATACCAAATTTCAATTAATTAAATTAATACATTAAGGAGACTGAAAACAAAACCTTAAAATAAAAATTCCAATCAATTCATCCTTCCAGTCTTAACTTGCGATACCGATCCTAACCTAAACTAACTTGCGATACCGAAACTTGAACATTTTCACAAGTTTAAGGTGACCCAATGAGCCATGGAAAGGACCGTGATCGTAGCGGATGCAAGATGCAAGACATAAGGTACGGCTGAACAACCACTTTAAATGGAAATGGAGTATATGAATTTTAAACCAAGGAACGACAACTATCAAGTTGAGAAGGTGATGGAATGAAGGCGTCATAGAATCCGAATCATTCTCCTGCTTGCTGGAGCGTCAACGTAAATGGATCTGTAGAAAGCAGCAAGATAGGAAAGAGAGGATTAACGATCATTAAGGGAGTTATTTATTTTTCATTAAAAAAATATTTTTATCCTTTATTTTATGACTCTTAAAATAGTACTTACATAAATATATATAAACTCTCTAATATATTAATTTTTAAACATATCAAGAATTTTTAATTATCGTCAGATATTTTATTTTAAATTTAGACATGTTCTCCTTCTTTCCTTTTCCGCTGGCATTTCATTAAAAATCTTCATGGCACTGTATATCAAAGATTTCTGAGATTTGATTTTCTTCTTGAAAGGCTGTTTACTGTTTTCTTTTAGCATGCTTATAACTTAACAATGAATGGTTGTGAGTTATACAAGAAAACAATGCACGAAAAAATTGTTATTTTGGAATGAAAAAAATAAATTATAAATATGGATTAACTATTAAAGGATATACAGAGTTTTCAGATGTTCAGTTTCAGTTTTCAGTTTTAAAACTTTCTATCTGTACAATATATGAAAACAGTATTATATCCAGAAACTCGTTTTATTTAACCCTCCGCCAATTGATTAGGTAATATTTGAAATACTAATTTAATGTATTAATTATAAATATATATATATATAATCAATTTTGTCGTAAAAAATTGTAAATTTCGCGTACATTTCATTTCAATTTGAATATATATTTTCGTACTTATTATTATTCAATAAATAAAATACGTTTTTGAATATATTAAAAAGAAAACATTTGAGTAACCTTAATCTAAAGATATTAAAAATACGTTTGACATGTTCGCTACTTTGGCGAATATGTCGATTATTTTTACTGGCATTGACTCTACAGTCCATTAAGAATATTTTTACTGTATAGAAGTCCAGATGACTAATTGGAAGGAGGTCACATCATACGATTAGACATTTAATGCAAAATATGACATATTGTACGTCCGATATGTCCTTGCAGTCATTTAATAAGTGGTTTTGTTTCAGAATCGTATTATGAAAGTTGACTGAAGCTAGGTTGGAGAAATTACTATATAGATGCATTGGATCTAACATTAAAGCGGTGGAGAAACCTGTTTTATATTTATTATAATCTGCTGCGGGTTCCAGATACGAACAAATGTGTAGCACAGTATTATGAATAAATATGGATACGTTTCGGAGTACGAATCCTAGCGCGTTGTAGGTCTTGGAGACAATTCGGTCAGCGAGATTCTTAAAAAGAAGTTTACTATCAAGAAATAATGCGTGAGTAATATTCTATTTTTAGCAAGTGAGCACACGAATGACGGAGCTGATAATTTTAGTGAATATATCCCAATTTTTTAAGTAAGCCGTGCAGGATCTTATTCAAGTCTCTCACTGAACACTGATAGGTGCAAACGGGAACATTCTTGATGACAGATTTGTACAAACACGGCTTGCACACGGTTTTGTAATGAACATCGGTGCTATGGGTCTCGACTGCATCAACTATCGGTCTGCACTCCGTTCCGCATGTCGTTTTGCCGGTGAAAATATTTAGATTTAAACATTTGGCGCATTTTATAGTGTCGTTAATGAGGGCACGCTCCTTTTTCGAATTTATCTTCACCCTGTCCACGGCAGTCTGGTAAACTATTTCGACTAGTTTTTTTTTCAATTTAAATTCTTTCACATCATTGGAATGGTTAGTATTTTGCGATTTGGATTCCGAGGCGGTATTTTTGTTTTTAACTCCCTCAAATCTGGGAATCTAGAAATTATTAAAAAATGTAATCATTAACGTATTATTTACATATGATATTTTAACCAATATAAGTGTTGCCAAGTAATTGATGGTAATGTAAGTGATGATAATGTAAGTGATGATAAAGTCGACATACTGTTGTTTGCTGATGACCTTGAGATATCCACAACAATTGTGTCGATAAATATTATTACGCTTATTCTTCAATCTAATCTTAGAAAATAATATGAATGGCTGTACAGACAACAATTTTTTTTTTTTAATATTAATACCAATCCATAACGTTTTGCCGAATCAAAAAATCTATTGTTTTTCATTACAGTATATACAGCGTTATTATTAAAAAAAGTATCTTAAATAAAAGATCTTGACATATTATGAGATAAAAAAACGTTCATTCAATCCACACATTAATAAAAGATATCAATTTACTTAAATCTATTAAAATTTTATACACGGCCGTACCCCATTCTACAAAGTACATGAATTAAAATAAGAAAGGGTTTGACATAAAATTTGTAGGTTTATTAACTTCAAATTATACATATCCGTTGAACAAATTTATTATGATTTCCTAATGTGCATTTTTAATTTAACTAACTTTTTGTGTAGAAGAACTTTGAGTAATTTATTATTTTTATTTAAAATAGTAAATAACTTGCTGGACGCCCTTAATTTAACTGAATTGATTTTGTATCATGTTCCCACGTAAAGTACCAGGTGGCTGGCACTGTTTCATGTAAATAGTTCATATACAAATTTTTATAGTAACGCACGCACACAAAGACTTCACACGCATGGGAACGATTTTGGTTTAGATATATTATGATTTTCTATTTTTTATATATATATATTCTGATATTACTTATTTACTTCTACTTCTATCGCACTTACTATGGTGAATTATTTTGTATGTGTTGCACATGTAAAAGCCCATAAGGGCTTACATATAATATAAATAAAATAAATATTGATCCAGTCGTCTGTCAAGTCTGTATGTATTCTTGACAGAGCCATCTTTCATATTTAAAATATCAGATTCTGTAAAAATAAGGTAGATGGCTCTGTCAAATGATGGAACGATTAAATGTATTAATATCAAAAAGGTAACATATAGAGTCGAAAATTGTCGCTAAAAATAATGTCGCTGTAGCTTAGTTGGATAAAGCACCTTCCCCGGTTAGGAAAGAGATCCAGGTTCGAATCCCGGTGGCGCAACAACAATATTTTTCGATAAAATTGATTTTATATGTATATCTTTATAATTAATATATTTAATTCATATTTAAAATTGTTTGTATATACTTAGAATACTTACAGCGGTCGATATCTCCACTATAGTCAATAGTACAAACAAAGCTAAATAAAACTTTTTCATCATGTCGAATTAGGTGCCTACTGAAAAATAAAATATGGAAATTACGTTTTGCGGTCGCTTTTATAAAAGATTGTTATGTAACAAAATTTTAAGGGATCAACTGCATAATTTGTTCTTAGGACATATCAATAATTCAGACCCCAAAGTCTTGCCGATAGGATTCCTCTATTTACTGCTAACAAGAGATAGTGTGTTTACTGCGTTAGGTTGGTATTAGGAACTGGTAGCTAAGATGTTGATGTAATATAGGATTAGCGATCTCATTAAAATAATTTAACTATTTAAATGCTATTACCGCGCTAGTCAAATATATAGTAAGAACGTTCGTTTGTATGTGTTGTCCTAATCCTCAGTCAAATTGTAATGATATTTATACAGAAAATCTCTATTTATATTTAGACGTACTCGGATAAAACTATTTTGTTGGAAATTTCATAATGCTTAGATAAATTACATATTCAGAGAATTCGATACTTATTCGTTATATTGATTCACGCCATTTTGTATTTGCATTCCAATTAATCCGCTTATAATACGCTTATATAATCAACAGTTTATATGGCAACTGGCGTCGCGCCAGTCGGCAACCCGCAACTACTATAGTCGACCGTTAACCAGAAAATTGATGTAAAATACTTGAGTATTTACTTCCCGTAGGGTAGATTATGTTTTGAATATTTGTTTGCGTTAATTGATTAAGTTATATTGTACTGTAGTGTATAACTATTCTTTTTTTATATATTAAATTGAAAAATAAGTTTTAACACTGCGAGACGGTCTCCACAGTTGCTTACAGGGCCTAGCAACAAGCAATTGGCTGGTTGCGGTCCAATTTATTTTGCTTTTCGTGAGTCTATTATTTCTACTCGTATTATTTTCTGATACCACGTCGGATATTATTATTTTGTCTATAATGTATTTGACAAGTACAAATTCAATAAGTGTATCTTAAACGATAACGATTAACGCATAGCCAATCATTGACAAGCGGCTACATTTGGATATTATATTTGCACTTGCACGAGGTTAGTCAATTACAATATGTTAAGAGTTTATTTTAGAATATAAACTGTTTATTTTTCATCAATTCCGTAAACACTAAGCCGAAGCCGCTGCTGTTATCGTGTCACTACGTAAATAATATCTTTCAACTCCTGTCAAATAATTTTTAGTAGCAATATTTGACAGACGAAGAATTTGAACATTCCGCAAATGATGTCCATTGAGCAATAACTCAACCTGTCATTAGTGTGTCACGTCGGTGTGAGTCGTTATGTGGTATGACAGGACGTCATTCTACGAAAATTTATAGCGGCTCTATCAGGACAAGACGATATTTTAGAAACATGGACATGGTAATTCTGTAAAATTGAGATCAAAATACACAAAATGCAGTAATAAAAATTATTTCATTATATAAAACAATTTACTCTCAGTATCTGCTTTTCCTTATTTCGACAAACAGTTTGAAACATCCCTTTTAAAAGCCTTAATGTCAGTTAAAGTTCTAATTTTATTTCCAATTTGATTGTATATTCAGGGAGCTTGAAAGGTGAATAATCTTTGACCAAAAGTAGTTTTCATTCTTGGAACTATTTTAAGATTATTTGCTCTTGTGGGATATTTTTCAGTCCACACAGATGGAGCGCTTATTTTCCTATCAAAGCTAGATAGTATATTAAGAACATATAATTGTCTTATATCAAAACCCTGAAATTCCCTAAAAAGTGGCTCTGAAGGATATGAAAGTCACGGTGGTGTATTACTCTGAGTAAAGCCTTCTGAGCAATGCTTTCTTAATATACATATACACATCTGATGCACTCCCCCAAGCTGAAGATGAATTAGCATAATGCTTAGTACACAGTTTTCATCTTCTTTTTATTCAGAATATATAAACTAATTTTAGCAATCTTTTAGCTAATCCATCTAAATGAACATCCCACAATTATAATAGGTATTGAGCGACAGAGCAAAAAAAAAGCTTTCACAAATACGCGGCGCCTTATAAGGTTTCTGTTACACACACACATACACACACACACACACACACTCACACACATCTGTCAAATATCACGCCGCGCTCTCGCAGATATATACACACATATTTACAAATTTCAACTGACAGACCTCACAAAAAAAATGTATGTGGTTCAGATTTTATAGAAAAGATGTAAATAATTTGTTTTTAGGTCCTCCGCCATTTATTTGAACAAAATTATGTAAAAAACCGTTTACCCTTTCAAACTGTTAAATGAACCAAAAGTGTTTAAGAAATCATTTAATTATTCACCTTGTTAAAGAAACAAAATTTAATGAAAAAGTTAAGAAAAAAGTTTTTAATTGCTCACGCTTTTAAACAACAATTTTTATTAAACAGTGTATAAACAAGCATTTGATTGCTATTAAGTAAACAAAACTTATCGAAAGCAAAGTGCGGCAACCATACCCTTAATTACAACATTCCACAAATTGAAAAAAAAACATATAGGTATGTAAATTATAAAATAATATTTATCATTAAAAATAAATATATAACACAAACTTATTTCTAGGAAGGGAGCATAGGCTTGCCACATGCATGCAATGTATTCTGAATTCGAGCTGTAAATCCGAATCGATAGGATCTAAATGAATGAATTGCACGATCTCCGGGTCGCACGTTTCGCGGAAAGGAATACGACAATTCCGGTCGTAAATCGGAATCACCGCAAGGTATGGGAGGGAAGTAGGAAAATTGTGGTACAGGATGAGATCGGTGAGAGGATAAGGGTTTTAGTCAAAGGACCAGTTTCGGGAACCGGGATTCGGAAGGACTGCTCGCCTTATGCAATTAATTCTCGCAGTCGCCGCCGAGATCACACAATGGCACGCAGATGAGCCGATCCCAATTGAATACGGATATGTCACAAGTTCACCCACGGCACACAGACAATAAACAATACGTGATCAAAACACAATATCACCAAAATACAGTGCTAGTGCACTGGAGCTGAAATGACCACACCACGAATGCTATCGCGATATCAAGATCGAACAAATATCGGTCAAGTTGACGTCTGCTGAAGTAATAATTATGTTATGAGAGCAAAAAAGAATAAAATCACGGTGAAGCTTAAAATGAAAACAAGCTTTGGTCAATTCTTCCATATATTTCTTGCCCCCAAAGCCTATAACATTTTGCTGAGCAGTATGAAACAATTCTCGATAGAAAAACTCAAACACCATCTCAGGAGCTGGTTATTAGGTGTTAACAGAAAGGAAACTGAACAAAGATTCATGAAAATGATCACATGAACAGAACATCATTTCTTTATATTAATTTTTCTGTTTTGCATAGTGTTTCAATCATGTGATAACGATAATATTTTACTTCTTTATTATGTTATTAGAATTCTTTTAAAACTCTGTTTACCTCATTCCTGATATTTTGGTTTAGATAAAAAAATAAATATATATATTAATAATAATAATGGTTTTCATATATGTACGATAGACAACGGATGAACCTGTCTCCTTTAGTACAGACTTCGGTCTAGTTAAGGAGACAGTGAACATCTTTTACTACTTTTAAAATTAGCAATATTAACTTTGTGGTTAAAATCCATATTTTTATATATTATCTTTGTTTTATTAACCACTTAATTGAGTTTAAATACAACTACCGGTTTCAAAAAATACAATTTTCTTATTCAGGATGTCATAACTAACTAAAACATATATTATTGTTTTTTACAAGAATCTATTTAAAAAAAATCTATGCATATATTTATAATTAATACATTAAATTAGTATTTAAAAAACATCACAGACCTATGTTCTGAATAACTACAACTTCACAATAAGAATGTGTTCTCCTTAATAATATAAGTTGTATCAATGTGTCCAAAATTTAATAAAAATGAATTGATAATTCTGGCGTCTGCAGTCGGTTTACTCAAAGGTATTTGTGATTCCGTAAAAATAATGTAGATGGCTTTCAAAAATAATGGAACAACAGATGTATTAATTTGAAAAAGTGTAACATATAGGATCGAAAATAAAACTGGTGTTATAACACAATTGGTAGTGTACTTCCTCGAATTGGAAATAGAGATCCAGGTTTGAATAGTAGTAATAGAATAGAAGGTAGCGCAAAAACAATATTTTTCGACAAAGTTGATTTTATATGTATATATTTATAATTAATACATTAAATTAGTATTAATACATTTATTTATTCTTCAAATATAATACACTAATATTGAATTTAAAAATAAACCTAATACAATATTTTTTTGTGGCTTATTACCTCTCAATAAGTCAAATATATTGTCTTTACATAAAGACGTCCTGAGACAACGAGGTTCTGGGAGAAGGAGAACCTCACCGCTTAGATAGAGAAGATATGTAGCTAACATTGTGTACATAGACCCCATTGCATCCACCTACTCATCAATAATCTTCGTTTAGAAATAATAGCTATTTGTCATTTAATACAATTAATAAAAATTTAATTGAAATGTAATTTTATTTCTATAGTAATATAAAAACAAGCTAAAATTTAAAAGTATGTTTTTAAGTAATCCTATAGAGGGTTTGTGTTTTTGCTAACAACATAATTGCGTACATTTTAGAGAAAATATAATAACAATACGTATTGCTCAGCCGGCTTTCAATAACAACCCAACAAATCAAATAAATTATCCAAGTTGAAAAGATTGCAATGGATTTATAAATGATTCAGTCTGGGGGTTCTTACCCTCGATTACATGCGCCAATTACGCTATAACCGCTGGTTTTACGGTAAATACTCGACCAAACTTTTCGTTGAAAATCTAATTCCCTCCTTTCTTTCATTCTATCGTTGGATGAGCGACTCGCGAGATGGTTGCGATGTAGCAAAACCAATTAAGTCCAGGGTCGGCGGGGATGGAGGCATTTCAATTGATTCTACCCGTAGGATGTCTACCCCTATATTTTTTTTTGCGCTGCAAAATCTAATTATAATCAAGTCTGAAACAAAAGACTGTTGGCGTTCTTAGAAGAGGCACTTTTATTTAGGGGGCGACGGTGTGCACTTCAAATTACTTCGGGTTGACTTCGAATTCAATGACGCATAGTAACAAAAGTGTACTAAAAACAATACATAATTTTAAACAAAAACAAACGTCAAAACTACAACAATAATTTTTAACGTGGAATGTAATTTAACGACACAAAGGCAACATTCAAAACTGGTATATTAATATAATTTTAAAATTATATTTTTAAATTAAAAACAGCTAGTTTTCCATCATTTTTTACTGTAATGTTTGTGCTAAACAAAATGATACAAATTTCACATTGTTTGCGCTAAACAAAATGATACAAATTTCACATTGTTTGCGCTAAACAAAATGATACAAATTTCACATCGTTTGTGCTAAACAAAATGATACAAAAAAGACAATTTTGAATATAATTTATTCCTGGTTTTGGATGAATATGTTGCATTTAAGCATTAGATATCAAACAAACATTATTTTTTTACGTCTATTTAGCAACATAAAATATATTGACAGGTACCTGTGGCGCAAAATAAACAAGACTTGCTGTAAATTTCATCTCGTAAAGGTGTGCGGTTATCGCGTCAATTAAAGTAAATTATTTTGCTAATGTATTTTCGCTGATTTTAATAATAATTTTCCATTATTATTGCTGATTTATTTCTATTATAATTAATATGTATTGCATTTTACGAAAATATAATGTATATATTTTATTTATGTGTGTTTCTCTTTCGAAAGTGAAAGTCTTGGAAGTAAAACATAAACTCCGTATTGCAGAGTAATAAAAATAAGATTTTATTAGGGTCCCACAGCCCTGGCGATACACACGTCAGAATAGCCCAGAAAACACTACACAGAAGATTTTGAACAACCGCGAAAAGTTGTGAACATTCATAACTATTTTATTTAAATTAATGAAACGAATTACTATGTATAAAAACTTGTTTGTAACCAGTTGTAAACTTTGTCTCAAAACATTTTTTTTCCATCGACATAGTGCAATAAATATTACGCGTATAGATTATATATGTATAAAGACATTAAATGAAAACTTTATTAATTAGGTAATATGATGGGTTCGTGGTTTAGTGGTTATGATACTCGCCTAGTGTACTAGTGGTCGGGGGTTCGAGCCTCGTTCCAGGAGGCCATTAAGTTAGTCTTATTTTATAGTACAAGCGTGTAGCTTAGTTTAAAAATAGTAAAAATATTGATGTGACATATATGCCGTGTGCGCATCTCTACTAAAAAAAAATTACTCTACTATTGGTGTTATAGCTAGTAGAGTAGCTTGTTGGTGTAGTGGTCAAGACGTTGGCTTAGTGATCTAGTGGTCGGGGGTTCGAGCCTCGTTCCAGGACACCGGCGAGTTAGTCCTATTTTCATAGCACAAGCAGCGTTTAGTTTAGTTTGAAAATAGTAAGAATATTTATGTGACATGTATTCCGTGTACGCATCTCTATTTAAAAAAAATAAATGAATTAATTTATAGAAATAGATTAACAGATTATTAACGTATCAAACCAGGATGGCAACATAATGCTAATGACAATTTATATAATTAATACTCCTGTAACCATGCCTTAATTAAAAATCAGGCAAATGTTTAGTTTTGAGAACTAGTTTTATTTTATTTTATGTTTAATCTAGCGGTAATATATTATTTTATTGACTGAGTCTCAAGACCTCTCTCGAGAGTACACCGAGTTAGTATTATATTTGGTAGCGCTTAGACTTCGCATTTAGTACGAATAAGAATAAAATAATGTGATACACCCATCTCTATATTTTTTTAAATACATTTTTTTGCTCCTTGATACTGACACTTTACACTGCAAGGTTTTGCGGTGAAATTTTTTTGATTTTGAAACGTGCTCAACTATCATCACCGGACTTTGACATTTAACTGTTCAAATTGTTTTGTAATGAACTGAATAAATGGTATTCGGACGAAGACAAAACCGATAAATATTGGGAGTTGTCAAAATTTTTTCATCTATTTTTCTGCGTTATCAAACCTGGCGTGTTGATGGTTGAAATTCTGATGAGAACTTTTTCGTTAATTAAAGTTTTATTTCAGGCGTTTGTTAACTAATACCAGTAATAATTGCTCAGACTTGGTCCTCGAATTGATTGATTGCTTTTATATTACAGTTTTACGTACATATGAGGGATATAGAATCGGACATCTTTCTACCACAATATTGAAGCGAGTCCACATACTAACATATATACAACTTTAAAAAAAAATGATAAAAATGGAGATTGAGGGGTGAGAATGTATATAAAGTGATAACTTAAGCCAGCAAAAGACAGGTCGTAAGCCCTGTAATTACCTCATACTTCCATATATTTTCCAATAAATATAATAAAAAAATAGCTTTGTCTCTGAAATATCTGATATTTGTTTAATAATATTGCTTTTGTAGTTAAAAATCCAGTAATTGTGTGCTCTTGGATATATTCGAATATTGCTAATAAAATTTATTTAAATTTTAAATCATTGTAGTAATAAAGATACAAATTAAATTATTTATTAATATTTTTATTTATGTCAACATTATTATATTCGCTTCCAAAATTCAAGATTACTGATTTTTAAAATTTTTTTTGACCATCGCGTTCTTTTTCGAGCTTTAGTTGATGAGACTTTTGCAGGATGATTCCATCTTCTCAAATCTTGCCGTCCAATTGGTCGGCTAACAATTTAAAAACTTTAATCACGATATAAAACAGAAACAAAAATCATCTGCACTAAGCGGCCATTTTGATATGTGACTTTTACTGTATTGGGAAAACTTTTTAAATGAAGATTGCCATCTTTGATTCTTATGTGTGCTTTAAGAATGGTTTTTCTATTATATAATGAAGAGTTTGCGATTTATATGTATGCTTACAAGCTGTAGAATGACTTTCTTTAATTTTCTGCATTATTAATTATTCTGAGATTGCTGATTTTATTTCTACACCTCTCATACACTAGTATATAATGATATTTAACTATTTCATCGTAGGTAGGCAGTATATAATATTAAATATTATAAAGGTGCAATATTTGTCATCCTACGCTATTCCTTTGCTTAACAGCGGAGGTGTTGGATTGTGCAGTACTTTAAATTATTAAATTCAAAATTGTTTTTTAATTAAGCTAGTCTGTTTTTTGAATTGTTTTTAAATTCAAGGTTTTTATTAAAATAAAGAAAACATGTACGTAGACATATAAAAGCATGATATTATTTTGCACATTTTTTACGTCATGGTATTTTGGAAGTAAAATATGGCTGACACTCCTTCTATCTAGCAACATTTGTAAAAACCGATACAGTGTAGTTGCAAAAAAAATTACTAAAATACGTAAATTGTTAACACTTAATATTGATCCTTTGAAGACACTGCAAGTTGTAGTTATGTTTTAACTTTCAGACTTTTTTTGTGCCTAATTGTATAATTTATGTTATTATGTAGTAATAAAATGATATTTTCGTGAAGATATAGATATCTCACAGAGACGAAGCTATTATTTATATGGGAAGGTAATTATCGAAGTCTTTGACATTACAGGGCTTACGGCTTTATGTGATCACTTTACACAATTTAACGTTCACCAGACTTCCATACTTACCTTCTCATATAAATAAATAATAGACATCTATATCTTGATGACAATCTCTCAGGAGATAAATCCCAGTAATTGGTTCCTACAAGGATTTTGACATACTCAAAATATTGTGATATTTTCGTGTTTATTTATTGAAAATCTTTGCATTTATCTTAACTATCTTAACTTAGAAATAAGGAAAGAAGAAAATGAAAAATGTTATCGTTTTTATTTTTCAAAAGGTTGAAAAATAAAATGAGCAACGTGGAGCTCGAGCCTTAACCATATCAAATTTAATAATCGTAAAAAGTACTAACAATACGATTGCAAGCAAACATTGCATCTTATTAAAATAATCAGTTCGTATTATTTCATAACTCGAATAAGATGAGAATTGTGTTGTATATTTTTTTTGTAATACTGACCTTAGTCAGCCATCATACTGGTGCTCATAATGTACGTATTTTTAAAATTATAAATAATTAAAAAAAAAATTATTAAAGTGTTTAATAATATATATTTAAAAACAACAAATAAAATCAAATATCTTGGAGTAATCATCTATACAAATCTTAAATGGAAAAATCATATTTGTCAAGTTGTTAAAAAGATTAGAAAATTAACATAAATATTTTTAAGAATCAGAACATTTTTAGCGATTAAAAATTTGTACTTAGTATATTATGCATTTATTCAATCCATATAACAATATGGCATCATTAGTTGGGGATCAGCATGTATATAATTCTAGCCTGATTCTAGTAAAAAATGTACAAAAACTTATCATAAAAGTAATATTAAAAAAACCAAAAGATTATTCGACAAAATTACTTTTTGAAGAATTCAAAGAACCAACATTTTCTGATCTATATCAAAAAAATTATATTCTTAAAATATTAAAAAATGAAGAAAAATATAATTTTATTACTTAAAATCGTAATGGGTTTATATTTGTATTTTCATGCTATTAAAAAAACACTTTAAAGATAAAGATGTACCCCGAAACTTATATTTTTATATCGCTATGCTATTAATTTATTATATGTGAGTAACTGTAAACAATAATTTTTATTAATATTCTCTGCACATGTATATGCTTTCAAGAGAAGTGTGGCATGATTTTTTTTTATTGTATTGTATCATTGTACTTATAACAGATTAATAAATAATCAAACAAATATATAATTTTTTTTTTATATATATATGCAACTGGTGTCTCTTTTTCTCTTCTCAAATTAAAAGATAAAAAATAATGAATTCAATAAATCAGATGGTGGTAAAGTCATTCGCATCAGACATGAAGGAAGATATATAATTAGTTAAATAATGCGTGACTTTGAACGAAAATCAATTCATCTGTGGGAGATTTGTATCTCCTGCGAAAAAGTACGGCAGTACCGTAATTTATGAGACAATGCTTTGACAATTGCACGTGCTACCGCGTGGAAACGTCGGCCTGGGTTTCCCCAGGGAAACCATATACAAAGAATGCGATATATCCCAGAAGAAATACCAGTTCCATACAATAGTGCTGGCGTAAACCTTAAATTAATCATATATATATATATATTTTTTTGTTTAATTTTTTTAAAGAGGACAAAATAAAAATCCATTATGTTACTTTAAACATGTTCAATTTAGGAATAGGATAGAGACATACATCGTATATTGCTCCTAGACTATATAACCAATTGCCAAAATCAATTAAATTAGCATCAAATATAAATGTGTACAAAAAAGAGATTCTAAAATGACTAAAAGATCTTCAAAATAATTTAATATTCCAACATTTTTCTTATTCACAAGTCTGTATCTGATCAATTTTCTAACATTTAAGTAAATATTTCTATTTCATATTGTATTATTATAGATTTTGATATTATTTTATATGAATGTCGATAACCACTCCCATAATTCAAGATTTTCTTATTTGGGGGTGCACATCTCTATTGTTGTTTTATGTATATATATATATGTGTGTGTGTGCGAAATTTACAATAAGACCTACTGAAGAATTAACAAATTATAGGCAAATGTATAGCTGTTTTTAGCGTAGTCGATATAATAAAGAAAGGGTGAGACGATATGGTCGTGCGGTCTCAAGGAAAGGATGGTAATGAAAATATATCAAGCGAGTATTAATGGTATCAAAAGCAGAGGATATTCACAAAAGACCTCCGATAAACCAGATATTAAAGAACGGCTATAATACAACTTTCAGCAACCGAATGACGTGTGTGAGAGGATGTATGAAAGCGGACGAGGCATGAGTCGTGTGCCAGGACAGAAGAGCGTGGCGTTTTATCCTCTTTGACTACCTCTGCGGGGAAATGGCGTGATCGCGAAGTTTATCAGTTGTTAATTACAGTTCAAAAACAGTTAGCAGTTAAGTGGAAAATACTGATGAAATCGTATGAAATTCCATGGTCCTGAACGGTTTGGACCAAACAATCTTTTAAAGATCAACAGTTAACCTAATATTAATCGTAAATTTAACTAGGTCAACTTCTATCATAGATAAGTGAGTTTTTATGAGGTATTGTGTTATACTCCCTGATTAATAATTTTAATACCCTGCATTTTAAATAAATAATAATAAAATATGTAGCTGTAAATACATATGAAATATTTTTATTTATTATCTTTGTTTAATTAACCACTAAATTGAGTTTAAATACATCTACCGGTTTCGAAAAATACAATTTTCTTCTTCAGGATGTCATAACTAACTAAAACATATATTATTGTTTCTTTGCCAGAATCTATTTTTAAAAATCTATTATTTTTTTTAGTACCTAACTCAAATCATTACTTAATACAAATTTACTCGAATAATTTTTAGGAAAATTTTTTTAGAATGGGACTCGTTATGACATTCTGAAGAAGAAAATGATATTTTTCGAAACTGGCAGATGTATTTAAACTCAATTTAGTGGTTAATAAAACAAAGATAATAAATAAAAATATGAATTTTAACCACAAAGATAATATTGCTAATTTTAAAAGTACATATGAAATACCTTCATATTTCAACATCACGTGGCTACGATCCATTTATCTTCAAATATATATTTAAAAAAAAAAAATCGTATAGTTAACTTTATAGAGACGCTGCAGACGTACCATACCATAGCGTTTAGATGCGCCTTTAGATTGAAAAAGGTATTAACATAGCTGTTATTATAGGTGACCCAGTTGAAAACCCACACCTTCGCCAACAACCTGGCCTCTGGAATTAGGAAGACAGCCAAGGTGATAACTGGTAAAGACAGCAATGAAGATTCCAATCCTGCCCATGTCATCATTATTTGTGCCAGCTGCATAGAGAAGTATCACAGAGACTACGAATCGGCCTGTCGAAGAGTCTGCGGCGCGATCACACGGGAAATAAACAACGAAGACTTCGTCGACAACTTTGCAAGAGACGACTACTCCAAAACGCGTAATTGTTCGATCTGCTTGTCCAATTCTATCAAACACATGACGGATACCAGCAGCTGCTCGAATTCTTGCAGACTCGAGGATTTGAAGAGGATCTTGAACAACGTGATCAACAAAGGAGCTAAATACGATGACTCCGACGTTGATGAGGACCGTCACTTTATATTAGACTAAGTTCGATATCACCCCCATAACAATAACTCAGGTATTACGCATTACAAATAATATATATGGCTTAGTCCTTAACGAACCAAAGATTTCACAGATAATATTGTGTGCACGCGCACAAAAAACCTAAATAAAATATTTAAAAAAATATATACTTTTGATCACCATTTTAATTCATACAACAATATTTAAAGTATTCTTAAACGAAAATATTATTATTGTTTAGAAAATTAAAGAAAACTTTTTATTTAGATATACATGTTAAATTTATATAATGATTTATATGTGTTTCTAACTTATAATCTTCCAAAGAAATTAAATTGAAAGGAAACTGATATATAATATATATACTGATATATAATATAGGAGTAAAATGTCAATTTTAGTTTATATCTTTTTATTCTGATAGAATTACTTTCAAATCGAAAAACAAACGACTCAACTTCTAGTATCTTTAAACACATGTATATACATTTTATGTCGAATAATTTAAATTGAGTTCTGCTGGCAGAACTCTATAATAATAATAATCCTTAAGTATTAGATTTTTTAAATTTCATAAAAAATAAACATGGTGATCTAAAAACTAAACACAATAACAATAAATAATATAAATGGATTTTACAAATTTCAAAAGTTTTGTTTTTTTTAAATTCTATATATTTTGTCAAAAGCCGTACTACGAGTCATTTTTTTTTTTTTTGGTGGAGTTGAGTTATGGCGTGGGGTCATTCACATACCGCAAATATAAAGCAAATTCAAAACCTTCAAACTGCCAGTGTTAAAAAATTTGTAAGCCATTTGAATTACGGCATTCTGAAATTGTTGTATTCGTTTATTATTTTACATGCTACTGTTTCTTTTAATAATAGACATTTATAATAATGTTACATGGAATATGTGTTTAAAATTTAAAAAAACATAGACTCATAATTTCTAAAATCATCAACACCATAATATTAATTGAATACATTGGAATTCATTATTACCACGTTGAGCGGTAACCTTCTGCACTTGTTTACTAACTTTAAATATTGAGGCAGAAATAAAAAAAGTGTAGAAGATATTTAAATGGCTAATCTGTAAATATTGAAAATACTACTGTGTTAATTTAAAACGTTGTATGTTTGTAATTGTACGAATAAATTTGTGATCGGATATATTTAATTGACAAATATTTTTTATAACGTGCGACCAATGATACCGTGCATCCTGATCAAGACAAAGAGGAATATGAGTTGATTGCATCAGAAAAAATCACTTAACTATATTGAGCAGCAAAAGGCTAATTACAATCCTGTATACATACTTTATTATTTCTTTAAACGATTCCAACTTTTATTGTTGACTTATCATATTTATAAAATTATTATTATTGTGTTAACATATATATTTTGTCGCCGGCCTGGACTTGAACTTTTATTGAATTTATGGTAAAGAGTACTTTTAAATTATTACATTATGTAATTTAAGCGTGGTTTAAGACAAGCGTCAAGTATGACAAGTTTGTGGGTTTTTTAAGATTATGTAAAAACATTATAATGAAGAAAATATTAAGTTTAATACGTCTGGGTAATATAGATCGCTAAAAAGTCGTCAGTAATAACAGAATGTGTCTGTCTGGCTTAACCATTATTTATCGAAGTTTTACTATGAGATTATTATTTTTTTGCCAGGACCGCGTCGACATTTTGTTTATGCGACAAGGTGCAGTGTGTCATGACATGTTCAAAGTGCGTGTCAGAATGGTGTAGTGATTTTATTAACTTTCTTCATTCTGATTAGTACGGTATCTTTTCAGTCCAGTGTAAAATGAATACTCCCTGTGCATTCCGTCTGTCCAATAAATAATTGCATTTCGATGCCGAGCTATCAACAGGCCTTTTTTGTGAATCAAAATTGTCGCCGTGTGTACAGATACGGATTACAAAAAGCGGTGTTTTTCAGCATCTGGAAGTGCTGAGAGATCTCCGTTCTTCATTACAAAAATGCGAGTCAACTGGAGGTGAAAATTGACGTCAAACCCAGGACTGAGATCAAGGTAGGCCAGATCCATCTGCCATTATTCCTTTTATGTTCCAATTTGAGTTGAATCAACTAATCATTAATTTTAATCGATACAGTCCACAAGATCTTATCCCACCAGTATCGATCTCACTCAAAGTACCTGTGATGTGTCTATGAGATGAATTGCCACTGAACCGTTGAAGATGTTTACAATCTTATGATGACCTGTACTACATTGTATTGAAACATTTAGAATAAATACTTTTGTTACCACAAACGGGTATTATTCTTTCGACACAATCCCACATACAAAGAGTCAGCATCATCATCAACACGAGGTAAAGATATTACAGTACCAGATCAAGGTCATGACAAAAAAGGTTTTTAATTTTAATGTACCCTGCCTTTTTCTATTCTATTCTACATTTATACCTATATAATAAACCACTGAGTTTATTGTATTACGTTCTACTAAAATGACGCAAGTAAAATTTATGTAGTGAAATACTAATACAGAGTCCGGATTACAACGATGTTGTGAAGTTCAGGAGCAGCAGAAGTGTAAAAGGCATAGCGGCCGGTCGGCGGCGCCTGTTTACTGTACTATGTATTGCGGAATGTGGCTGGTGGTTTGATAATAAATAATGCAGCAGGTGCATTCTGGACTGTGGGACTTTTACGGGTATTCGTGGGTGTGTGGGCGTCTCGCTGGGAGATTTTCAGATGATCAGATGTTTAAAAAATGGATTAATATCTGTCGGTCCTGGCTTCTCTTTGCCGAAAGGAACCATTTTTGTTTATGTGTACTGTCTTCTTGTTCCCTTAAAGGGGTGTATGAGAAACTTAGGAATCGCAATTTACTGTAACACTCAGTACTTTTTGTTTGTATATTTTGTCTATTACAATTGTGTATTTGAATTATTTCTGTTTTACTGAATAAATGTCTTTTATTTTCCACACTGTATAGACAGTGAATGGTCTTTGGTTGGCAGCTATACCGTGTTGTATTGCGGTATAGCATGGTTGCCAAGTAGCGTTAAAAAATGAGAAT
The DNA here is from genome assembly GCA_031772225.1 of Eubasilissa splendida. Classification (NCBI taxonomy): domain Eukaryota; kingdom Metazoa; phylum Arthropoda; class Insecta; order Trichoptera; family Phryganeidae; genus Eubasilissa; species Eubasilissa splendida. Next base: position 22,522,872 of record CM062863.1, read on the forward strand.
CTGGCGGTGAATGTGATGGACCGATATGGGAGCTTTTGCTCATAAATCGGTCCTGGATAAGCGGTAGGTTACCATTCACTGGACAGCGTCCAGGTCATCAGCTCCTTGGAGTAATACTGCTACATAGATAAGGTCATTTGGTTCTGTTAATGCAAGTCGAGTATCCATTCCCTGTCCGACAAACGCGCCGTGCGTAACGTTCAGACCAAGAAGAAGCTGTTTTCTTACAGTGCCGGATGTGCAGTGATCTCTCGATTCTGCACAACAAACGTGCTAATCAACCGGAGGTGAAGACGATGCCCAGCCCAGGACTTTAGAGCAAGGTAGGCCAGATTCATCTGCCTTATTTTCCATCATAATTCCAAACTCGATACAGTCCACAGGATCTTATCCCATCAGGTTCACTTGTTCTATTGTATTTGTATCTTGTTTGTCAACATTTGTTTATTACAGTTTATATGATGAATATATACTATTAATCTCTCTACTTCACAAAAAAAATAATATTTGAATGCCATTTGTACGTTGTATTGACTTAGAGACACATATTTACTCCAAAAACTTGACGATCGAATAAAAATGATAGCGGTTCTGCGAAAAAAAGTTATTTAAAATTGGATCTATATATTATATTAGTATATAGTATTTCATAGCTTTTCTGCCGTGGGTTGGTTTATATTATAGACCACGATGACGATGACGTAATGGTAAGTAATTACATCCTTTTCATGGCAACCACACAGGCATGTATTTCGTATAAAGTTAAAATTATTTGGCTGGGTGATTCGGGTTATCTGGTTATCTTTTTTATCAATTCGCACCCCGGCCCGACCCATCTAAGCAAACTATTCTTCATCCTGTCTGCGGTGCTTCCGTCGGCACATTTAGTACAATCTACGTTAATTATCTCCAGCCAGTGGCGGCTCCTTCAACAGTGTGCACCAAAACTATTTAAAAGCATAATATAATTAAAAATAATGACAAAATGCAGAACATACAATTCAATTCAATCAATGCTCGGCAGATTGTGCATCTATAAATTGTTACTTACACAAATTTGATAAAACGTTGTTTAATATTTGTTTTTGAAAAATTATTAGTTCGGGTCGATTATTTATTCTATTTTTGTATATAATGTATTTCGTACAAATATATTTAAAAAAAAAAACTGACGCATTACATTTGAGAGAAGTGTCAATTTTCTTTGAAATACATGAACAAGTGTCACCTTTGTTCAGTTGTAGGTACAATTTTCACCGTAAGAAATTTGTAAAACTGAAATTGAAAAAAGTCTAATGTTACGTAGGTACATAATTTTATTTTTATTTTTAGAAATGTTCTTCTGTTTAATCGTTTTAAAAGACAAAAACAAAAATAGACAATAACTGAAGTTAGTGGCAAGGATACATTTTCAAACAAAATAAAATTTGCTGCTCAAATACCGTGTTCATATCAACAAAAAGTTATACACATCGTTATAAGGCTGTATAAATGTATATTATACCTTTACAAATAATTATATTGTATGAAAAACTTTTATTTACGAAACCGTCTTATGCGGCTACTGCCCGTCTTAGAACGGGAAAGTTGTTTAATATCAATGTTTAGTAGTTACATGTTGCAATTTTGTTTTCTTCTTCATTTGACGATAAAGCAGTTAAAGTAACACATGTAGAATTGAATTAATCACTTCAATTTGAAATACTTGAAACCGGTGCAATCCCATTCGTTTTAAGCATCATTGTTTTCATTCTCATCTATTATATATAAGATCGAGTTGCTGGCCCGTTTCTTTAACAGAAGTGCTTTAAACAGTATTTGTGTTATTTGAACCGATAACTTCGTAGTTAGACATTTTAATAGCATTTAATAAATTGTAAAAAAAAAAGTATATTTATACAAATCTAATGTTATAGGTGCAAATGTGTTTCTCACAAAACAAAACAAACCTATTTAAAACATTCAAGATCAATAAAAATATATTTTTTATCAACGTGTTAGTAATATAATAAAGTTCATAAATCATAAATAATATACTACCGTTTAAAGCGATCATTTAAATATAAGGAATGTAACGGTCGAACCGCACAATTTATTAAAAACTTTCCGATAAATAATAATAAAAATAAATAATCATTTCTTTTTTTTGAAAATTATAAAATAATAAGGTTTGCGAAACGGAGCTCAGAAAAAAATTGATACGGCCATATGAGCTATGTCAAGACTAATCATAATTTTATAATGACTAACTCCATCTTACAATCGCCCGTCTCGACACAGAATTTCTCTAGTGAGACGGGCACAGCCCAAACAGATTTTTACATTATATTATATAGTTACAAATAAATAAATAAATAAATCGGAAAAACCCCCCCGTTTTCACTCATGTATCGGTTCCTCTCAAACAAAAGCAAGAAAAGTTTTAATCTCGAAAATTTATATGCAATTATTTGAGATGAATAATGCAGAGAAAATACGAGATCTTTCAATGCGTCTATATTATTTCTCACATCAATTACTGCGGCAGCATTTTGTTATTGACTAATGCAGAAGAAATGCATCAATTGTTAGCGTTGCAAAATAAAGGTTTGAGAATAATACTTGAATATGATGATCTTTAAGCAGAAAATATATTTCAATGTAAATATATAAATGGTACTTATTTATAAAATACTCACTAAGAAAATGTCGGCAGAATTTATACGAAAAATTGATGCAAATCAACATGAGTACGAACATCACACAAGAGGAGACTGCCATTCAGGAAGACGGCTAAATTTCAGAAATCGATGATGTACACTGTGACATTTAAAATGAAGGCGCCATCTACCGATGCGAGTAGGCGTCTATAAGTCTAATGTTACGTAGGAGTGGAGACTTCAGTGCGAGCGCGCGGCGGAGGTGGATCGCCGGACGGCGTCTCGCCAGGCAGAATGGTGAAAAGAGATCGAAAAGATAAGATTGAACGAGGCGTGGTGGATCCAAGCGGGTCGAAGTCTTGATCTACCCGCGCGTGAGAACAATCTCTTTGCTGGGACTGGCGGGGAGTCTGCACGTTAGCGATGGTAGACGGATGGGTTCGACGGACTCCAACGTGACAAGATGGTATCGGAGTAACGGGGGAGGAAGAGATCACTGCTGGTGCGGGGCGTGGCGCCTGGACCCCGTGACTTCACTGGGTAGAAATCGAGGTGTGCTAAATCGGTGACATTGTGTGTCCTCACTAGGAGGAGAGTTTAAAATGAAGAAAGAAGATGCCGAAGACAGTTATCGTGTTTAGAATGTCGGGTTGTTATGTTTTATGTGATTAAATTGTTCTTAGTGTATCAAAGTGTTTTGCATTATTCAGACCACCCACATCCATCTGAGACGGGCGTTCCAACATCAATGTTTTTTTCAACCCACAGATTGAGTCTAGCTGGTGGCGTGGTGCGCTGGCATACCATCCACTGGTGACAGCGCACGACGTAACAACACCCATGATGCAATGAAGATTCTTAATGAAATGCCAGAAAACATAAGAAAGAAGAAAAAACTACACAGATTCAAAATTAAACTGAGCAAATACGTGAAATATGAGTTGCAGTAAAAATAAACGATTTGAATCTTGTTTAGCATATATAAAAATACTTACGTATGTTCTATGTTAGGAATAAACGAATAACATGCATACTTTTAAATTAGACTATAGCGTAATTACAGTTCACAGTTTGTTAATACAACATTAATGATGTCTCGTACACTTTTTTCCTTTATCATCATGAAATCATGAAATTCCGACTTGTCTAAACTCTGGTGCACTTGTTAAAACCATTCCTTGCGGAGAACCGTAGCTCAACACGGAGCAGAAATATAGACACTGAGAAGGAAGGTAAGAAACCTGATCGATAGCTTCGAGATGTGAGAAGAAAGAATGTCTTCATTCTTTCGGAACTTCACGCGGAGAAAGGGTATCTATAACATATAGGAACATAATTTTGGTGTAGTCTAGGTATGTTACTATAAGATATATATATATCATCATTAAGGAGAATACATTCATATTGTGATATTGTAATTATTCAGAACATAGGTCTGCGATGTTTTAAAAATATCGAAAAATATTGTTGTTGCTACCGGGATTTGAACATGGATCTCTTCCAATCCGGGAAATGGGTATTAACGATTAAAAACATCGCATACCTATGTTCTGAATAATTACAACTTCACAATAAGAATGTGTTCCTTTAATAATATACAAGTTGTATCAATGAGTGCAAAATTTAATAAAAATGAATACACAATACGTATATATGTTTAATTTGAGGTTTCCTTGAGCTCTTTATACAATATTTTTCTACAAAATTGATTTTGCTTGAAAATGCTTTTAATTTGTATTAAAAATATCACAGACATATGTTCTGAATAATTACAACTTCACAATACGAATGTGCTCTCTTAATAATATATATATTGTATCAATATGAACAAAATTTAATAAAAATGTGATTCCGTAAAAATAAAGAAGATTGCTAGATGTATTAATTTGAAAAGAGTAACATATGGGATCGAAAATTTGTCGTCAATGCACTGTGGTGCTATAGCATAATCGGTTAACGCACGTTTCCCGCATTGAAAGAGATCCAGGTTCGAATCCCGATAGCAACATCATTATTTTTTGATGAAATTGATTTTATATGTATATCTTTCTAATTAATACATTTAATTTGTATTTAATTAATCATCAGTAGGAATGCACAAGGACGAGGTCCTTGAAAATGATCTCGCTAGAATACTCCGAACGTTGGGCTACCTTGAACTTGTGATTGTTGTAAGAGTCAAAGTTTCGGCATCGTAAGATCCTCAAGAGAAGTAAGTCGCATTAATTGAAGACGTTGGTCACATTACAAGGCATGAAGATGGAAAGATTTGGTTGTACAAGGTCAAGATCTCACGCTGAATTTGGTGACTCATTCCACCAATCATTTAACAGCGACGAATCAATTGGATTTTTATAATTATTGCGATATCAGAAGCTCGCTTATAGAGTAATGTATCGCCGCGACTGCTGCGATTAGAACAATATGAAGAGTAAACAGGTTCAGGCACAGGGGAATTTATAAGTAAAAAAATTACTCCGTAGATAGCATGACGCACGGAACAATCCTGCAACAAATCCAACCACACCAAGCCCTATATGTAGCAACGATCTAAAGATTCTTCCAATTCTTCGACCACATAATGTGTCAAAGTGAGAGCCTAAAAAGGAGATTATTCTGGGTATAACATTGGACCGAAGAAGACCTGGAAGACTGTCAAAGGGGCTGTGACCTGCGGAGGTATATTAAGAGACGAGCATTATCTGATCGAGACCACTATATATTTCAAAAGGTCATTAACAAAATCAATTTAAAATAACATAAACGATTTTGATGAAAACTTTTATGGCGGAGAGCGAACAAAATTATTAATCTCGAATTCTCGAAGTAAAAAGATTTCATTGACACTTTAATATTTAAATTTCACAGCATGAAGTTACATGTTCTCAATTCATTTTAAGGGCCAAAGATATAAATTTAAAAAAAGCGAAATATAATTAGTTACCTTATCTTCAAACAGTTTTTTCTGCCAGGGAAGACAGAGAGGACAGAATGCCACACTCCTGTGCTCTTGTCACACCAATCTTGGCTCGTTTACTTTCATACGTTTATTAATGCAACGACGTCGATTGTTAAAGCTTATAACATGGCGTCTTTCAATATCTTAATTACTTGATAGTGTCTTTAAAAGATGCCCTATGCAGCGAAATAAAATATTCCTCAAAACCGATTTAAAATCGAATAAATTATTCAACTCTGATAGATACATTAAAAAAGGTTTTTTGTAATTTTTTACAATATCGTGTACCATGAAATGACGTGTTTATTGGTATAGCGGTAAGACGCTCACCCAGTGATCAAGTGGTTAGGTTAAGTTAGGTATAGTTCTAGTCTCGTCCCAGGAGATAGTACAAGTTTAGTCTAGTTCGAAAATATTATATTAAATATAAAGAAAATTGGTGTGACATGTATTCCGTGCAAACTCATTACATTTTTAATAAAAAATTTTAAGTTTTGATAAAAATAAATAATGTCGACTCCAACGTATAATCTGTCACGGTGACAGTCTCGAAACAAAAGAATTACATGCGCAATTTTTAAATTAAAATATTGTACAATTTGGTTGAAGGTCAAAAAATAGAATGTTTTTTGATCATATATTATTTATTATACAGTTCGTCGGGGGGTCCGAATTGTTGATGCACCCCAGTGGAAAATTATGTAGCTGAACCCTTAAAATGTTGTTACATACCAATCGTTTATAAAGGCGGCCGCAAAATGAAATTTCCCAATCTACATTTCAGAATATATGTTATTTATTTTGCTGTACCAAATTCAACATGATCAAAAATATTTTCTTGGTTATCTTCGTAGTGTTGGCCACAGTGAGGATTTCAACCGCTGTAAGTATTGTATTATATAAAAATTACAACCGCTTAAAGCTCTTCTATATTTTAATTCATAATCTCACCTCTTCATCTTCAGCCATTGCTGGATAATGGCGTATTCTCTTCGGTCTTCCGTCAATATTTGCGAGATCAATATCACATCGAGATTTTTGGCGTTTTTTTTTTCCATTAGGCCATTTTTTGACACGTTTTTTAAATAACGAAGGATTTAGTGATCTAATTTTCATCATTGTTTTAGCTCTTAAACATTTATTATTTATATACAAACAAATTTTTTATGGAAAGAAAATTGATAGATGTATAGAATCCACAAGGAAAACAAGTTCGAGGCGTATAGCAATAAAAAAAGAGTAATAAAATGTTTTCTGCGTGGTGCGATTTTGAAATTATCTATTATAACAAGCTAATAAATTTGAATCGATTAAATTGGACGTCTATCATTGAAAAATTTCTCAATTTTATACCATCATAAGATCTCAATTAAATGTTAAATTGAGATTGATATCATATTATCACCTACAACTTTGTTGTTTTTACCCAAATGCACTAAAATACTGCACAAAAACAACATCTATTAATGGAAAAATTGATGATACAATGGCTCATAGCTTATCATCGATTATCCACCCCCACCACCACCTCCCTTAACATCAAACACACACAAAATATTTGTCAGAAAATGTTTTTAACTTTAGTTGAACTATATATTATTGATGTTCCCGAAAAAGTTCTAATGTTTAAAATAATAAAATATAGTGGAATAAAACAGTGTTTCAACTCAATTTACAAAATAATCTTAATTTACATTATATATAGCTTTGTTATTTTGATCATGAACACTGTCGGGACTATCAATAAATGAAGAATTTTCATTTGAGAGAAATTGGGGCGAGCTTTGCAAGTGAAATTCTGCAGATTGATCAATTTTGATTTCATGAGAAAGATAGACAGGACTATCTATTTCTATCACCAATTAAGTATTTTGTCCTACCATATTTACGTTGATAATAATACGGAAATATTAATATTATAAACAACTTCTCGGCAATACATATACCGCTTAAAATATCGCCTGTAAAAAAAAGTTAATGAATATATTTTATAAATATGAATTAAATATATTAATTATAAAGATATACATATAAAATCAATTTAATTCATATTTAAAATATCACAGACCTATATTCTGAATAATTACAACTTCACAATAAGAATGTGTTCTCCTAAAAAAAATATAATAAAGTTGTATCAATGTGTCCAAAATTTAATAAAAATGAATTGATAATTCTGGCGTCTGTTATCAGATTTACTCAAAGGTATTTGAGATTCTGTAAAAATAAGGTAGATGGCTCTGTCAAATGATGGAACGATTAAATGTATTAATATCAAAAAGGTAACATATAGTGTCGAAAAATTGTCGCTTAAAATAATGTCGCTGTAGCTTAGTTGGATAAAGCACCTCCCCCGGTTAGGGAAGAGATCCAGGTTCGAATCCCGGTGGCGCAACAGCAATATTTTTCGATAAAATTGATTTTATATGTATATCTTTATAATTAATATATTTAATTCATATTTAATACATATACCGCTTAAAATATCGCCTGTAAAAAAAAGCTAATGAATATATTTTTTATTAATTTCTAGTTCCACTCCGATGTCGATTTTGAGGGAAATGACCAAGGCCACTGGAAACCCGACTGGGATATTGAAAATGAGACACCTTCGAGTGAAAACCTAGACTATAAAAAAAAGCTGGCCGAAGAAGTGGATAGAACTGCCGTGAGCAGAGTGAAGGAAAATCTGGACAACGATCACGACAATGTTTACAACACTGTCAAATGCGCCAGGTGCATAAAGCGAAACGTCTTTAACTACAAAAGGACTTGCGGAACGGAGTGCTACCCGATACTTCGCGATGTCGAGTACGATTTCTCTGGCGATGATCACAAAAGTGTCTGCAGGGAGTGCCTGTACAAAGCCGTCACCAAGAACACTTTAGATTGCACCTACCAGTGCACAACACAAGATTTGAACAAGGTCCTGTACGGTTTACTTAAACAATACTAAAATACGTATTAAATTCCTGCGCCCGCTTATCGAAAACAACATATTGATGATGCCATATTTTTTAATTATCATTTGAGTCTAGTTTCATTATCCTATATCTGCAAAAAATAAAGTAGAATAATTTCTGTTAGTGTTACAGATTTTCGAGATCCAATGTTGGTGTTTATGTTTATTCTTTTTGTTGAATATTTTGTCAAATTTACCAGCTCACCTAAAGAGGTCTGAAATGGTTTGGAATTTGTCCGCCCGTGCGACTTGACCTTCTGCCTATCTTAGTCTTTTGGACCTCAGTACAGCAACCATACATATATCTTTGGGGGTTAGGACGGTGGTTAAATGAGATACATGTGTGATTGGCGCGTGTGTTGAGGTTTATTGTGTGAATGAATAAAAACAATGAAGACAGATAGAAATGAATACAGTGAATGAAAATGTAAGAAATTATGAAATTGAATGAATTGGTGGTCTTGCTCGGCTAAGGCGAGCCGGCAAGACCGCCCTTGTGAAACGCTGAAACTGGAGAGACTGTCTGGCGGTGAATTGAGCCAGACTTGTGGCAGCAGCCGGCAGCGCTGTCGCTAGCGTCGATGCCGACTGAGATGGCGGTAGATTTGAATCATGGTCGCTACATATCGTATATAAATTATCATTTATAAAATAAATAAAGTGCCATCAGTTACCCCTGTTCACTGCATTAGGCTGTTTGTGTGAGTCATATTCTTTCAATTGCAATCGTTATCAATAATATTAATTTTTAATTAGTACATGCTAACAAATATATTTTATTTTTTACTATTTAAATACTACCATTATTGAATGTACTTGAACCAAGTGCTTCTTCGATTAACTTAAATGTTCATTGCATACCATAGATATGGGCTTTTGAAGCAAAACAGAATTTTCAATGGACTATTTAATCACCTATGTTCAAATGAAACATGTTTATAGGTAATGGTAGGTATGTCGTTTGTAATACTGTTTTCATAAATTGTGCAGATAGAATGTATAGAAACTAGCCTTACGTATCAAAACAAAATATAAATAATCTGAAAAAATTGTCTATCCTTTAATAGTTATTATTTTTTAGTGTCTAAAAATAATTAATGAATAATTATATGTAATTGCCTCGCGTAGATAATTTTCTTGTAGTAAACCATTTATACAAGCTACGTCCGTCCACTATTGAACAAAAGCCTCCGTTTGCGATCGTAATTCCTCTGTATCTTCTACATCCTGCTGCCTTATGCAGATCCATTTGCGTCATCACTCCAGCAAGCTGAGGATCTCAGTACCGAACCAGGACTCCATCTCCTCGGTTAAAGTTTCCAATCCACTAACATCTGAACTAGATTATTTGGAAACTAGACAGGACGTCCTCTACGTGCGAACCTTCAAAGATAATAACTTTCGTATCAAATTATTTAAATAATTGTATTGGAATTTCAAATATGGCGACAGCACGCAAGATTAGTTTGTATCTTTGCCGCGTGGCGTAGTGCAGGACCCGCGCGTTCAGTAATGTTTACAGTAGTCATGTGCGGTATTCTTTAACAATTGTGTATTCTCTTCAGTGTAGCTGTTCAATTACTGGGGCGATCAATTTGAACCCTGGAACTACACGATGTCGGATGTCAAGCGCAAGAATAGTGGTGAACATTATAAATACTAGAAGCCTAAGCTAAATTTGTTCGACTTTACTCATTAGTATGTAGAGGACTTACTATACATTGCAGTTCAACCTCTTCAATTCTAAATACATCAAGGACGCTTCTATCACAATCTTTAATATTGTATATAAGTATTCAAGTTTCGGCACTACAACTAGGTAAGACAAGGATTGGGAAGATAGCTTGTATGAATAATTTACTTATGATCAGGTATTATTTTAATTTCACTAATTTTGCAGACAATGAAAACAAGTGGATTTAAAAAAAAAAAAAAGGCATGATTGTCCTTTACGATATAATAATTTTAAATGCATCTATTATAAAATGAAATAATAAAACTACAATGATCAATCTTATATATTTTTTAAAGTATAATAAATTTATACATTTTTTTGTGTACATATAAATAAAAAAGTCAAAAAAATTAATTGTTTTTTTATCGTTCAAAAACAATTCTTATTATATATTGCGTTTCGCCATCTATTTCCATGACTTTCAGGACGTCTTGGATGTAGTGTAATTTGCCAGTAAATTGGGCATCTGTCAGAGTTTTGCTGCTAGAACCCGCGGGTGACTACTGTGGCCACGAAGCGGTCAAGGCTTCCGTAGAATCTATATTTCATCTGAAGCAATATAATTCCGTATTGAAATATATGTAGTTTCTACTGACACGGCGACAGTTGATTGCTTATCTGCTAGTTAATTATTTAAAACAATATAATTTTTATTAAATGTGCAGACATTGGTAATGAGCTGGGATGGTTTACCTTACCCAAGAGTATCATAATTTTTTTGTGTATCGAAAAAAATATTTAGAAGTTTGAATGTATTAATTTCTATTATATCTTGCATTACTGAACAACATGGGATTTGCCATAATAAATGCATATTCCAAATTCTCTCATATAACATCCCTTTTACATCAGCTACATTGGCTTCGATTCCCTGAAAGAGTTGAAGATAAATTGTGCTAGTTGATGTACAAGGCGACACACAACATGGCGCTTCTGTATCTTTAAGATCTGTATACCGCAGACAATTGGAATGGTAGACGTCAAACTCTCAGGTCAGCCTTAACTTCAGCTGCAGGAAGGGTTATAGAACCGACCAGCCGTTGCCAGAAGTCTAAATTTAGTGAAGGTGCATTTGCGGTGGCAGGCCCAAAAGCGTGGAACTCTTTGCCCTCTGTCATAAGAAACAGTGCATCAGAGACATTTTTTAAGAAGAGACTAAAAACGCATATTTTCAAAAAGTCATTTCCATAAGTGAAAATAACAATTTTTAATATAAAAAACAAAGATAATTGTAGAACTATAAACAGTTTATATGTAAAGCGCTCTTGAGTCGAAAGTTTTTACGAAAATGGCGCTATACAAATTATCCATTATTATTATTACATTATTTTTTTTGAACGTCGAAGACTGTAGCGCATCACATTTTCTGACATCGTTGATTTTGGAACTCATGCGCTTTTGTACTAGTGAGGTAGTTTTAACATCTTATTCGTTCGCATAACTTGTCAATTTGTATTTTTAATTTTAAAACTATAAAATAAGTGTTTTCTATAATATTTTATTCTCATTAACATGTTTTTTATATTATACTTTAGTATTATTGTAAGACTATCTATTAGGGATACCAACGACTTATTTATATTTGTCTATTGAAAATAAAACAAATATGCAGATTCATAAAATTTTGCTGAAAATAAAAACTTTTTATTTTGTTTATTAATATTTAAAAAAAATATACCGCTGCCCCTGCCGGTTTTGATTCCAAACTGTTATCATCTCGACATTATTCAACTTTGTATTGTGAAGTTGTCATTTTAGAACATAGTTCCATGATAATTAAAACAAATTGCTTTAAATCACTTAGAAAGGATAAACAGACGAAATCTATGTATTAAAAAAAATATTGCTAACAATGATCGACTGCTTTGTGTAAATTGTCGTTTGTTTTTGAAATATATGTTATTTTAAATGAGACTGCCGAGTCCTGGCGATAACTATATTTGTTCGATAAGTAGATTTTTCTATATATCTATCTTTCTTTATCTAACTTGTTATAAATTATAATTTATAATCAAAACTCATCATAGTGAACTTAATATTGAATGTGATCTAACAGATGACATCGTTACCCTACAAAAATACGATGTTTGCGCAAGAATGAAGCATTTAACAATTTAAATAAATAAATTCACTATTTTTTTAGAACGACAAACGAACATGCTATGAGATTCAACCTTTGCGATGACATGATTGGTTGAAATGAATTTGACATTGTTTGAAAATAAACCGGTTCAGATTTGTTAACTATTGGAAATTAGTTATATATTTAGAAAGTTTCTTAAATGATTTGACGTTAAATTTGGGTAGATAGTTGGGTGAGTGCATCAGGTGTACGTATATATCAAGTAAGTATTACTCAGAAGGCTATACTCCGCTGTAATTTTTCGTATCGTTCAGAGTCACTTTTTAGGGAATTTCAGGTTTTGGATATAAGACAATTATATGTGCTGAATATACTAACTAGCTTTCATGGGAAAAGCGTTCCATCTGTGAGGACTGAAACTCTCACAAGAGCAAATAATCTTAAAATCGTTTCAAGAATGAAAAATACTTTTGGTCAAGGATTATTCACTTTTCAAGCTCCCAGAATATACATTAAATTGGAAATAATATTAGAACTTTAACTGACATTAAGGCTTTCAAAAGGAGTGTTTCAAATTGTTGTTGAAATTAGGTAGAGCAGGTACTGAGAGTAAACTGTTTTATATTATGAAATAATTATTGTAACTGCATTTTGTGCATTGTATTGACTGCATTATAATTTAGTTTTGAAATTACATATTTTCCTTTACCTTATATGTGCTTACTACATTGTTTACATATGTATTGCACATTGGTATTTTTTTTCTCATTTTATATATTTTCACGTTTGCTTGCCTTGTATGTTTCGTTTTATATTTGATTTTGTGAAATGTAATTTGTTTGACAATTTTCCTTAAAACAGGCTCGACTAGTTGGGCAATGCATTTTAAAATCTGTGTAAAAAATGTTTGTAACAAACTGTATTTTTTTTAACTGTATAGTATTTATATGTTATATATGTCTAAATAAACAAAATAAAATATCACGTAATTTTAGGCACTCTCAAGAAATTGATTGCTATTAAAAAAAAAACAATTATGTTGTGTGGAAAAAATTACTTGTAATTGTATAAGGGTTAAGTAGTATATATAAATACCGTTGTTGCTAGTCTCAATAGCCGGGTTTCCCACCACCTTTGTTCCTACATCTCCCTCTCGCACGTAGTTACCGAACGGTGGTAGCAGCAAGTCGAGCCTTTATCGCCAGTTTGGTCCAGAAGGTCACCATCGTCAAAGTCAATTTTAAAAATATATTTCTCGTACTACATGCACGGCGTGACAAATTATTAATAGTAATTTTAAAATTGGTAGGCGACGAGAAAATAAACATCGATACATTTTTCAATCGACCCGAATTTCACAGTGTTTAGTTACTAGCCGCACATTTGTACGCTTGGTGTTAACTTTAAGGTCTAACGTATTGGGTTGATATATATGTTGGTAGTGTTTTTGTTTCTCAAAGTAAGAGTGCACTTGTGGGCCTTCGGAACGTGAATACCGTGTAGAAAATACATCAAGGCTCTGCAAAAGCACCACTGACGATGTTGAAGAAGGATGCTAAAAATAAAATGATAAGATTAACATAAATAATAGTGTTCTTGAAGAAACTAAATTAAAGAGCATCGAAGCCATCATAATTTCACAACAATTCAGATGGGTTGGCCACGTGGTTAAAATCCATTAAACCAGACTACTAAAGAAGATAATGCACTTTCAGCTATACCAGGGAAAACGCTCGAAAAAAAGATTCAAATTTTAAATTCCCAGAAACCGAATCATCAAAAGATCAACACTTAGGGCGATATTTGAGAACTAGCTTCAGGACTTCTAAACTAGTCAACAGAATGCCGCAAACAGGAGGAGAAGACGCAAAGATAGGGAAGAGAAAACAGGGCGCGGAAGTCAGACCAGTCAGTCCTGCAGCCGCTGTCTTCCCATGTCCAAGATGTCCCGGAACTTGGACTTACAGGATTGGACTGACAATCTTAAAGGGCAGTTTTCCTCTTGGACACGGGGAACGGTTGATGATGATGCTTCGGAAAGAATTATTTCTTATATATTATGTCAATGTCATTTGACTGGAGTTTTGTTTTAATATATTAGGTACTCGTTAACAACTTGAAATTTAAAATTATAAAAAAATCGTATTTTTTAAAAATCGAGATGCGTACTGTTTCCAAATTAAGCTAAATGTTTGTGTTATGAAAATAGAACTAATTAAGCTTCCTGGAACGAGGCTGGAACCCCCGACCACTAATTCTCTTGGCGAGTATCGTAACCACTATACCACAAGCACACTAATGTTAATTGTTGGCCAAAGAAAATGGATGCCAGGTACTAAAAAACAAACATTTGCGACATATCCTTTTGTTTGAGTTTACTGAGGAATTAAGGCATACTTAATACTATTACTAATATATTACTAATACTACTATAAATAACAGGAATTTAACTCCTGATGTTCTTCTAAATGTTCTTCTGATGTTGATTTATTAGATTTTCATATATTCCGATCTCTATCTAACACTGGCTGGACGAATTCTTCATGCGTGAAGTCGAAAAAACTGTCAGAATGTAATACATTCTCATACAGTAATATTAACTTACACTTTAAACTACACTATTATACGAGTAATATAATAATAATATTTTATTTTTTTGATTCATTATACAGTACAGTGTGTTATTATATTGTTATAATCAGATAACATTGCAACAAAGTAAAACATGTATTTCGGTACCCTGCCTGCTACACTAGTATTTTACTGTATTATAGCAGACAGTGCCTTTCCAGTATAGTAATAAACAAAATATAGTGTTTACTGTATAAATAAATAAGGTTAATAATAATAATGAGTAATACAGTAAAACATAATATTTCGTTATATTCACAGAAGCCTCGACACGATTTTTGTGTGGAGTTTTCTATGCGATGATCTTGAACTTTCAGTTCCGTAGAATCTGTTTCAATGCGGAAATCCCTTATTACATTGCTTTAACAATACACCGTGCAGTAAAATGATATATGCTATATACATATGTGTACCTAAAGCTATCTTAAATTGATATGATTAACGTCAGAATGATAAAAGCATAAACATGAAGGATAGTGAACTTAAAGAAATGAAATAATATGAACAGGTAAACTTTTTTTTAGGAGAACACATTCTTATTGTGAAGTTGTAATTATTCAGAACGTAGGTCTGTGATATTTTAAATATGAATTAAATATATTAATTAGAAAGATATACATATAAAATCAATTTTATCGAAAAATATTGTTGTTGCGCCACCGGGATTAGAACCTGGATCTCTTTCCTAACCGGGGAAGGTGCATTATCCAACTATGCTACAGCGACAATATTTTTAGCGACAATTTTCGAACCTATATGTTACCTTTTTGATATTAATACATTTAATCGTTCCATTATTTGAAAGAGCCATCTACCTTATTTTTACAGAATCTCAAATACTTTTGAGTAAACTGATAGCAGACGCCAGAATTATCAATTCATTTTTATAAAATTTTGGACACATTGATACAACTTTATTATTAGGAGAACACATTCTTATTGTGAAGTTGTAATTATTCAGAACCTATAGGTCTGTGATATTTTAAATATTTTTCGATAAAATTAATTTTATATGTATATCTTTCTAATTAATATATTTAATTCATATTTAAAACTTTTTTTTACTTAAAATCTTGAATGAATACGATATTTTGTGTTAAAACGTTTTGAACAGCAATGCTAGAATGATCGAGTAATCAATCATATCCAAGAGTTATTATTCCCAGCAGTTTTTGACATATATTAGACTGCGGACAGGAATATATAAATAATAAAACAACCCCTCTCTATGGCTCAGAGGCGTCACGTAATCAGACTTTAATCAGCGACATACATTACACAACTCGGAAAGATTGAAAATTAATAATAATATTCGTTAATATTTTTTGCTTATCAGTGCTGCCATCTAGCGGATTTATAAAGAGAATTGATGACACTAACATAGGATGCAACGTATACGAAGTGCAATTATAATATAGATTCGCACCTTGATGTGTATTAAAGTTTCTTAGTTATACCATCTGTTGATCCTGAGGAGGACTATGGTTGTTCCAACGGTTCCGGTAAATCTTATTAACCATCTTCAGGAGGCGCCTTATCGGTAAAGTGTCACTCTAAAATAGTCGTCAGATACGTTCTCTTGGGCCGACGGTTTGCTTAGTGTTAAATCTCACGACGCGCGACGTAGCATCTTACGACATTTCACCGATAAGGTACCCCTTGAAGACGGGTAATGAGATTTACCCTAAATGTTGGGATAACTATGGCCCTTCTTATGATCAACAGACGCGGGATAATCAAGAAACTTTCTTTCTGACGTTATATTAGACCCGTGAAAACCTCGAATTTAACATTTAGATAATATATATATATAAAATATATATATGTCCATTTGCTCGAATGACGAAGTGCGTAACTGACCCCTTAAAAAAATGTTTGTTAAAAGTCGTTTAAAAAGGCGACAAAACTATTTGCAATCTAATCTTTCACACATTACATTTATATATATACAATATTAAACAACATGAGAATCGTTTGTTTAACTTTTCTCGTGGTATTGGCTGTCTCAAGAGTCAATGTGAGTATTTTATTCCATTTACTTAATATAAACATTATAATTTTTTGAAAACAGCTTATTGCAGGTTCCTATTTTAAATTCAGACAATGAATTATATATGTTGTCCTGAATACAGTTAATAAAAAAACTAGAGCCATTTAATTCTGCATATTTGCCAACGAATTATTTATACCTGTAGTATAAAACTCAGGTGGATCAAAATTCAATTTGTTAAAGGCATTTTCTGTTGAATTTTTCTGGAGTACATAATTATTGAGTTGCTTGAATAGGTGAATGTTGTCGAGAAGCAAAATGAGATTTGGTAAAGATTTTTATTCGGATATACCACACTAGATATTCTAAGCAAGAAGGCAGTATCATCTTCACTTTTACAAAATCTCCATTACAATCAACGCCGCACTGATCATTCAGAAATGGCTCCTTCACCCCACGCTTGCGTGCTATTTGAGATGCGTATAATGTTCAAGTATTTCTGGAAAAATAAACGCGTAATCCTTCTTTGTTCAATCTCATTTCTGAAGGATTCAATTTAAGAAAATTAAATTCCTGGCTCAATAAATAAACATATCAGATTCCTAAATGTCAAAATACAAACGCACAAATATGTCAATAATGATAAGAAAAAAATCATATTTACAAAGAATTGTTGATAGGTACTTACCTTCTAGGTTGGTATCGGATAGACATTTATTTATTTAGAACAACAACTGTTGACTTGAATACAATTATAACATATGAGTTCTATATACATTCAACGACATAATACAACAATAGAGTTATGCACCCCTAAAAAAGAAAGATCTAGAATTATGAGGGTGGTTATCGACATTTATATGAAACAAGTTAAACAAGATTTATATAAACTTCTTCCTTCTCTATACACGAGTCTCCGACTCTCATAGAAAAGAAAAAAATGTAAAAAGAAACATATATATAATTACTGATTATGTTTATATAAAATGTATTATATCTGATTATTGAATGATTTTTAAGATTTTTAAGCCATTTTACATGGATGGGACACAGACGTAAGAACGGATAGATAAATAAATTATTATATATAATATACAGGGTGTAACAGACTTAGTCTACACTACTTTATGGGTGAGACGAAAATGTTCAAGGATCAAGGAATATGTGCCATGTCAGAGATATAAGCATTTTAAAAGCGTAATTATGCGATTATTTCGGTTATTTGAAATATTTTATTGATTCAAAATTAAATGTTAAATTCAAAAAATTAAAGGTCATCGAATTTCGAGCGGTCAGACTATTTTTTGTGAGAGAATTTAGGACCTGAAGCAAAGATATAGATTAGTAATGGATATATTTTGAAGTAAAAAAGTAAAGCTTCTTCTGTAAAAATTTTGAACAATAATATTTTCCGTAACGAAGCAGAGTTTGCATATATTCCTTAACACTTAACAAGGACGCATGCTAACTGTCACTATCTTGTGCCAAAACTAAACAAAACTTTTGTACAAAGATTCAATTTATTTCTAGCACCAAAAATATACAACGGTATAAATGCAAAAGTGAAAGATTGCATCCATAGTCTGCATATTTTTCACGAAAAGTGCAGTTCTGGCTCCACGAAATGGGGAGAAATTACACCCAAGAAATTTTAAAGGTCCAAACCTGAGAATAAAACTGCTACAACAGTATATTATATTACCTAACTACATCTCTTGATTAACTGTTTATATATATATTTTTGTACATTGATCATTGCACTTTGCTTACTCTTATACGCGAGGAACACTGTCTGCTATAATACAGTAAATTACTAGTGTAGCAGGCAAGAACCCAAATATATGTCTTACTTTCTTACTGATGTGTTGTATTTACTTTGCCAAATTTTATATGCATACCCTCGGTACATTTGTCTGATATTTGAAATATTACGAAACACATATAGTAATTAACTATGTGAAAATGTATACTTAATGAATATTAATTTGGAAGACTAATACGTTAGACCGTTAGACATTATTTATTAATGTAATTACATAATACATTTAAAAGGTGAACGTAATAAATGTATTATTATTATTATTCCTTGAACATTTTCAACTCGTAATTAGTCAGGTGTCCATCCATAAAATATTGTGGACTAGGTCTATTACATCCTGTATATGTATGACATATGTATAGGATTATAAAAGTCAGTAAAAATAATATTAATTAAAAATTATTCCGTGACGCAACAAGATTTAGTAATGCGGGTATTTTATGTTGATGTCAGTGAAAGGTGACCTTCCGCTCACCTAGAATCGTTCTATTAGCTAAAGTTCCCATTTCGGTCTTACTCATTCGTCGTCAGGGTGGAATTTTTACACTACAGGATAAGCATGCTATGCTGCAGAGCAGCAATGTAACACCATGCATGGCTACCAAAAAATCCATTCACTGTCATATAAGTGAAGGTTCTGCCTGTATTTATTAAAATTAATATGTAAAGAAAGAATATATTGTATAAATCATAGAAAAAATGTATTCAAATTATTGAACAGATACAAGAAGAGATGAAACAAGAAAGGCAAAAAAAATAATAAGAAATTCGCACAGTCAGACAGCGGTAGCATATGTTGTTGTCAGCAAATAAGTTTCCCCAACTTTATCATTTTCATCACTTCTGCTCTTCAGTGCTGAATTTGAATTACATTTATTTTTTTAGACTAACTAACTTACCATCAACCCGTTTCCCCGCGGGGTAGGCAGAGATGATAAAGCACCACACACTTCTGTCCTGACAATTATCGCCTCATTTACATTCATATATCTTTTCATACAAGCTATTTCGGGTGCCATCAACACTTGCGTCATATATTCTTACCATTCTCTCCTCATTTATCACCACCTAAGTGATCCTTTCTTAATCTTACTCACTACACTATGATCAGCTTTATATTTGTTTCTTATTTCATAATAAATTTTTGTCATAAATGGATTTGCCACATATACGCCAAGGTGACCTCATTTCCACTACATTCAGTCTACTTTCGCTCCTCTTCTTCCAACTCTAGGCCTCATTTCCATACATCAGTGTCGGTACTAGGACCCTATTGTGAACAGCTAGTCTTACTTCGGTACCAAGTTCCCATTAGCTATAATTCCATTCAAAGCGCCGTTCACTTTATTCCCTGCAGTCACTCTCCTTCCGATATCTTTCTCAGGCTTTCCGTTTCTATCAAACGTTTTTCCCAAATACATAAAAATTCATTAACCTGTAAGTATTTTGTACGATGTCTTACTTTCCTCCTTCTCGAATACCATCACTTTCGACTTGTTGACATTCATAATAAGATCGCTATCCTTACATACGTCGTACATTCTACTCATTAGAATCTGTAATTCTTGTTCATTATTCGCCATTAGTACTGCATCATCGGCGTACAATATACAGCATACAATAAAATCGCCCATTTTTGCTCATACATACATACATTCCAGTTCTTTCACACAATTATCCATATACAAGTTGAACAGCCATGGAAACGTTACACAGCCCTTTTTAACCTTTGTAATGTCAATCCGTGGTGTGAGTGATCCATTTATTCTTACACACGCAGAACTTTCTTCGTATAGGGATGCGATTGCGTATATAAGTTTATTATTCACCCTGCAATCAGAGAGAACATTTCACAACCTTTCTCTTATAACTCTATCGTACACCTTTTGTAAATCTTCAAAGGCACAATTTTTTTTTTGGTTTTTCGTTAAAAGCTTTTTCGTCATCACTCGTAGATAAAAGATTTGATCCATGCATCCTCTTACACACACAAATGTTCAGTTGTTAATGGTATTATTTGTTATATTGTAGCTACAACAGATGTTCGGCAGGGCTCTATACTTCGGTAACGCCTTTGACCACAGAGATAACTTAGACGCGCTAGGTAAACACTTCTACTGGGGAGATGGAGGCAACACTATCTGGGGTCATGGAGATATTATCTGGGACCATGGGAGTAATACCAACGTGGAAGGTGGAAACAACATTGACTGGGGTAGCGGAGACAGATTTGACAGAAAAGTAGCCAAAGAGATCAAAAATGTCGCCGTGAACAGGATGCAAATGAATATGGAAGGAGATCACGACCGAGTTTCCAACGCAATTAGGTGTGCGGAGTGCATCACGTCAACTTTCTACTCCTACCAAACAGCTTGCCAGCAGGACTGTCAAGAGACCGTGGTGAGGATCTACATGGAAGACATCTACGGTCCCGTAGATTATGATCAAACCAAAATTTGCAAGAAGTGCTTGCGCAAAGCGGCAACGCACTATGACTATGAATGTACGTATCAGTGCACTATTCGAGATTTAGACAGGGTTTTGTACTTTTTAATATCCCAATAAACAAGTTCTAACATATAATGCCATTGAAACAACAAGATGTCATCTGATATTTTGGTCAAAATTGACTTTTTTTTAATTTTCACAACTAAACTTTGTATTGCACATACGTTGGATTAGTGTCATTACTATAGTGTAGAGAGGTGCAGTCAGGTGATAACTAAATGACTAATAATATTTGAATATTAAATTTGATGTACATGATGTTACTCCAAGGTCACGACATAACAAACTGAATAAAAAATTCCACCCTTTGCCGAAAACAAATCAGGCAATTTTACTTTTTTTTTTTGTTATTCATTGATGCAAAGTGTAATAATTTATTATAGTTAATATAAAATATACTTTTAAAATAAGCAATGTTATCTTTGTGGTTAAGATTCATATTTTTATTTTTTATCTTTGTTTAATTAACCACTAAAATGAGTTTAAATACATCTACCGGTTTCGAAAAATACCATTTTCTTCTTCAGATTTGGAATCGTTGGAGATAAATAAAGCGTGTAAAACTAATCAAAAAATTATAAACAACCAACTAAATTTAACTACGAGTCCCATTCTAAAATTTTTTCCTAAAAATTATTCGAGTAAATTTGTATTAAGTAATGATTTGAGTTAGGTACTAAAAAAAAAAAAAAAAAATTTCTTTTAAAAATAGATTTTTAAAAATAGATTCTGTCAAAGAAACAATGTATGTTTTAGTTAGTTATGACATCCTGAAGAAGAAAATGGCATTTTTCGAAACCGGTAGATGTATTTAAACTCATTTTAGTGGTTAATTAAACAAAGATAAAAAATAAAAATATAATATAAAATATGTTTTATATTAACTTAATGAATAAATATAATTAAAATAAAATTAATATAAAAAAATATTTCTTCATTAGATTTAAAACATTCGAATATATTTCGATATTCTTAACCAAAAAAAGTGTACACGATCTAAATGAACGAAACCATATCGTCAAATCTGTCATACACGAATTCGCCATTTTTAAACAAACAACTCAGAACGAAATGTCATATTGGCGATTTGTAACGTTTGTTTTTTATAATTAAATAGTGCCTAGCTCGTCTTACAATATATCATTATCAACAATAATTTTAAATAGAAGACTTACATATCCATTGGTTAGCCTAGTTGTAATCTTAAACGGAATTCTTGTACTAGTTACCCCAAGGGACTCATGTCTAAAATATATTAAAAGCATATGTTTTTCAGTAATTCTTTATATTTTAGAAAGTGATATCTATGTTGGAAGCTGAACGCACATTTGCAATATTAGCAATGTGTATCCTATTTAGCAATAGTATTTTGTAATATTTACTGCCATACTCTAGACAGAAAGGGGCGATGCCTGTCTGTTTGCACATCTCCCGAATATATTCTTTGAAATACTTTACAAGTGAAATATGGTAATATTAAATATCAGTCGCAATAAATATATCTTTCGTGTAGAGTTTTCTATTATAGTAAAGACCGGCGTTCTACCTTCTCACAGGTTAGTAAGTGATGAACTGAACTCAAAAATACGTACCCACCTTAATTTGTCACATTTTGCCTTCATCCAAAACAGGGAAAAAATTATTAGTAATACCTGGAGGAGATAAATAAAAATGGAATCTTATCATAAAAGGAAATAAAATAAAGATACAATCTACTTTAACAAATCCTAATTTCGTCGGGTTTTGACGTTCTGCGATGCAGGCAGGTGACAACAAAATGTTCCACTAGATGGCATCACTCCGGTCCATGCCCGTCCAAGCAACCCATCTCCTTGGCCTATCATCGTAGATGATCCTCAGCATCCAGGCCGATGCAATTGGATTTGTATACGGGATTGTAGAAAATCACATAGCCTGAGGCTGTAATGTGAATCGAAGAAGTGAAAAATGTTGCCAACGGTGAGAATAACCGAAGGCGAAGAAATCAAATGAGTGAAAAATGTCACTCAAGGTGGAAGTAATCGAAGGTGGAGTAAGCAAAGGAAAACGTCTCGTTTTCCTTTGGTTATGCCGGATCGATGTTAGAAACGCTGGTCACAGTAATTGAACCGCGCAAGTTTAACAGCTCTGCTTAATAATTTGAAAAAGAACCATAGATGGTGACCGTTTTTATAACCTTGAAAACGGATTACGATACCAACGTAAAGACAATTATTTGTGATTACGAGGTGCTTGTAATTAAGACAAGTGACGGGGCAATTTCGAACGTGACCCTAATTTGTAATGTCACAGTGTTTCCAATCTCTTTGACCACTGTAGGGTCCATAATTAGAGTTGCTGTAACTGTAAATTACTTAAGTATCTAATTTTGATTCAATCACAATTTTTAATTAGATAGAATGTGGTACGAATTGTACTTTCACAAAAATGAAAAAAAAACCGTTAAAATTTACTCACAGTGTGCTGTAATTTTTCTTCACTTTGATGTTGCACTTAGTGGACGCGTACCTATAGAAATTTGCACTAACCTGAAATGAAAAATAAAATAATGTAATTCTTACATAATTAAATTGTCGTTTTTTAATCAAGTAAGTAAGTTAAGAAAAATATATGACGCAAGTTTTGATCGCACCAGAAATAGAATACGTCTGCGGAAGACTTGGCACAACCAGGTAAACCAGATACTGGAAGATGGTTCTATTAGAAACCTCAACAATCGGCGAGCTTGTATGAGATGATGTATGAATGTGGATGAGGCGAGAATTGTGTGTCAGGACAGAAGAGTGTGGCGCTCTATCCTGTCTGCCAACCACCGCGCGAAAACAACGTGATGGTAAGTTAATTAGTTAGATTCATATTGATTATCTTAATATGATGTCCTCTGAACTACTTCCAATAGGAATAGGTAGTAATTTATTGTGGCTTACAGATGTTCAATTACAATAATTGCAATAAATCAAAATTCATTCCTTGAAACAGGCAAAGAATCCTAAAGAATGGTGAGAAACGTGAAATGAGTAAATTGACTCGCTTTTCTTTCTTTGCCCCTTCTACACAAATAAACAGTGTCGCCTGTATCGCGAGAACTACAATTAGTGAAGTGAAATGTAAATTAAATAAATATATCTCATAGAATGATGCTGTGGAATTTTTAAGATATTATTTATTACCGTGATAACAAATGAATAAATGTTAAGCAGTAATTTAATTATTCAATGCCTATGATATATTTTTATTTGAAAGACTTAAAGTACAGTAAGCAGGACCGACAAATTATTAGCTTACGCGCAGATAGTCCAGTCCGATGATGCTCGGAGAAAACAAAATTGACTTTTGGATTTTTTTAAACACCTCTGAAGAATCGGCAAGACAAATACCTAAATGTGAGTGTTGAGAAAATTATATATTTGAGAATGTTAAGAAAATCAGCTTCACCAAGAAATATTCGAATATGTAGATCTGTATTTGATAGAACTCCTTTATTCAAATAATTGGAAACCGACTCACTAAGAGGATCAAGAGAGGAAATGCCGCCTTATTTACAAAACCTTTTCAGGTTCAAATGGCTTTAAGGCTCACAAAATTTCGGGTTTACTGCGTAACCGTGAAGCCATACGAATGCGAAACCCGGAGTGCGTAGAAGATGAGCCTATCTATAATAAATGTATATTCTCAGAAAAGGTCGGTATGTATCAGCTGCGTCATTCTACTCTATGTACAAAATAAAACAGACATATGTATAAAATATAACTCGCTCCGCATTCAATTTTATACTGTTCATTACGAGCTATCGAGACTAGTCTCCGAGACATGTCTCATTTGTATGCAAACGCCATTACGTAGAAATAAGAAAAAGCCATCTAAGTACCCAATTTTTTTTTCCATACATTACTCGACTCAATTGTGTTTATTAGCAGATGGAGTACTCGCACCAACTCAGAGCTTGATGAGATGTTCAGAGAGCCCAAATAGTGTCAGTTATAGAATTCAGAAGCCCGAAAGAGGCCAAGATATTTTAGAACTCGGGCCGAAGCTCTTGTGGATTTCTTCACCATAAATATCTACATAAGTATATACAACACAAATATAATTAAGTAAAAGGATATAAAACAATTTTTTTGCAACCTTTCCTATTCGGGTTAACCACACAGAGTAAGTCGACGACAAATTTTCTATATGCAGCTCATTATTATTATTATAAATTTAAAAGCTATCACCTTTTATTGCGAAAATCTCAAATACCTTCGAGAAATATTCGCTAGGAGATACCAAAAATTAAATCAATTACTTTTTATCATATTTTAAATTTGAAATACCTAATAGATTTATCAATTTGAAAGAACTTGTAGCATAAATGTTCAAAAATTTGTCGACAACTTACTCTGTTAGTGTGGTGTAATCGATTAACGCATTTCCCCAGATAGGAAAAGATCCATGTTCGTATCCCCCGGCAGCAACAAAATATTTTATCGAAAAATTGAGTTTTCCTGTATATCTTTTATATTGATAAATTTAATTTGTATTAAAATACCACAGAACTATGTTCTGAAAAACTGCAACTTCACAATAATAGCGTGTTCTCTTAATAATTAATAAGAAATTAAGTATTTATTATATCAAAGATTGCAAGCTTCGGAGTGAAAAAGATCTTCAGAGTTTGAATACCTGGAGAACGACCATGATATCGGCTTTGGACCTGGATATTATAAGAAATAATGAATATAGAAATAACGTAAATGATGTGCGACAGTTTGCATGTGCTAAGAATTTTTGAATGTTATGATTTACGAAGTATCAGTAATTGAAAAAGTTATATTCGATGGTTAGGAAGGGTTTCATTGTGAGGGCCTATTTTGATAAAAATCTGCCCTACAGATAGATTGGACAAATACGTATATTTGAATACCCCCCACGTTCTCCGGACCTCACGCCCCTGGACTTTTTTTATGGGCGCGCACGTCAAAGATAAGATTTATGGTGCAAAACCGAAAACACTCCAAGAATTGAAATTAGAAGTAGAACGTACACAAATAACGAAATGAAATATATGCATTGATCAACAATGCCTAGTCCAGAATGGCTGTCAGTTTGAATACTTGCGAAAACTCGAAAAAATTGTACATTTATCTTGTTTAATTATAAAATATTAATTCGACTTTATGTGCATCGAATTTGTGATCCTTCAAAGTGTGTATAGTACCTAACAATTATCATTCGTGGGCCATTATATATCATTGAACGTTTTTTTATTTGTAATTGTATCGCCAGCTGGTGAAGTTGTATATAAAATTGTGATGTCTCATTGAAAAATAAAATAACGTAATTTTTAATCACAAATTAAATATATATTAATTAGAAAGACATACAACAACAATATTTTTCGATAAAATTGATTTTATAACATATATATCTTTCTAATTAATACATTTAATTAATATTTAAAATATCACCGACCTATGTTCTAAAATAATTACAGTGAATTTAATTAATTAATAATGAATTCAATTAAGTTGTAATTACAACTTGACAATAAAAGTGTGTTCTTAATAATTTTTAATCATTTAAAAAACGAATTGAAGGCACTACCAATTTTTTGCGACTGCTTTTAAAATAATAAAATAACCACAAATTCTAAACATAAATGGTAGGTGGTTAAGTTAATACAGTTGGAACCAATTTTGCCAACGTAACGACAGAAAAATCGGCTTTACAAACATCACACAAGCGCAATTGTCATCATTTTTAGTCTATTTTTGAGTGTTGACAATCATATTTTAGAAAATACTGTTATTTTCAGAATTGGCTAGGTCATAGATTTTCAATTTAATTTAGTTGCGGAGCTCTTAATATATATTCTTTCTTATTTAACGCTATAACAGGCCACGTGGCCTAATTGAGAAAATTATATAGATGTAATGTGTGACCTCAACGGAAATCAAACCCGGAACCCCTGATATGAAAAGTCAGCGCCCATTGTATTACGAGGGTTTGTACAAAACAGAAATCTGTAAATATTTAAGGCGTAGCAAAAAAATGCGTCGCAGGCGAAAAAATTTCGCGATCAAGTTTTTAAATTGAATGTTACCTTTTTCCAGTGGGAGGGAAGGCGACATGTTTTTTTCTCTTCATGTCATATAAATAAATATATCTATCCTATATATAAGCCTGATACGGGAAATTAAAAGATAATTATGGTTATCAGATTTTAAATATATTTTTTAATATCAAAAAAAAAAAAAACAAAAAACGGCAAGGTACATTTTAATGAGCCAAATGTAATATTACATTTTTTTGGAAATTTATTTTTATATTTAATTTAATTGATTAAAATTTTATTCGTATGTCGAAAACAGCTTCAAGTCTGTTTCGACACTTTGATCGCAGAGATATGTGTTTAATGAGTAAAATTTTTAAACAAATATCAGATATCTCATAGAGACAAAGCTATTTTTTATTATATTTATTGAAAAATATATGAAAGTAAGGGATAATTACAGGGGTTACGATCTGTCTTCGGTTGGTTTAAGTGATCACTTTATATATATAAATAACGTTCACCAATTCTCACCCCTCAAACTCGACATTTATCAAATTTTTGAAAGTTGTATATATGTTAGTATATGGACTCGCTTCGAGTACCACTACACCATCGCCATCTATGGACCAAAATTGAAAATTCATTTTCATATATGTTGTCACTATGAGAATCTGTTTTTGAAATTATTTTAAAGCAAAGTTCTTTATCTATAAAATGTTTTTTAACAAATTTATACTAGAATACGTCTGAAAAATCAATATTTTTATATATTTTATTAATTTGATCAATATTAGCAATATTCAAATATTGATAGTAGCTCCGGGAATCACCATTTGAGAAACGCTGGGTTAGATTTATACTACGTAATTCTTTTGGGAGATATTTTCAAAAACAATATTTCGTGTAAAACAATATGTATTTGTGATAATACGAAATCTTACAAAGCATACATAGGTATATCTAAACTTGGTATTAAATTTGCTGTTCAATATTTATTTTTGATATGTGTTAATATTTCAAAAATTATGACCAACTTTGTTGATGTCGAATTGTTTCAGAGTGAAGTAAAGTATATCCAGATGGTGGACAAAGTATTATTATTAGGAGAACACATTCTTATTGCGAAGTTATAATTAACAATGTACAAGTTGTATCAATATGTCTAAAATTTAATAAAAATGAATTGATAATTCTGGCGTCTGTTATCAAATTACTCAAAGGTATTTGAGATTTCGTAAAAATAAGGTAGATGGCTCTTTCAAATAATGGAACGATTAAATGTATTAATATCAAAAAGGTAACATATAGGTTCGAAAATTTGTGGCTAAAAATATCGTCGCTGTAGCATAGTTGGATAATGCACCTTACCCGGTTTGGAAAGAGATCCAGGTTCTAATCCTGATGGCGCAACTAATACTAATTAATATATTTAAATTATGATTATTTTTTGCATATAAACGGTGTTGGTCACAAATTAAATAATTTGGA
Source organism: Eubasilissa splendida (assembly GCA_031772225.1). NCBI lineage: Eukaryota > Metazoa > Arthropoda > Insecta > Trichoptera > Phryganeidae > Eubasilissa > Eubasilissa splendida. The sequence continues at coordinate 22,551,723 of CM062863.1, forward strand.
ATCGTTGGAGATAAATAAAGCGTGTAAAACTAATCAAAAAATTATAAACAACCAACTAAATTTAACTACGAGTCCCATTCTAAAATTTTTTCCTAAAAATTATTCGAGTAAATTTGTATTAAGTAATGATTTGAGTTAGGTACTAAAGATAAATAGATTTTTTAAAAATAGATTCTGTCAAAGAAACAATATATGTTTTAGTTAGTTATGACATCCTGAAGAAGAAAATGGTATTTTTCGAAACCGGTAGATGTATTTAAACTCATTTTAGTGGTTAATAAAACAAAGATAATAAATAAAAATATGATTATTTTGTTATTTTGATCAGTCAATATGGATATAAATTAGTTCATGAATATTCAATTCAATATACTGACAGGAGTTAAGGAATTTATTGCATTAAAAAAGCGAACAAATTCTAATAAACTGTACATCCAAAAACATTACTTACAGTTATCAACGTATTTTAGTTTTAACTGAGACTTATCACATAAGACTAAAATTCATTAGCATTTTATATGCTGTGGTAAATAGATCATTTTAGTACACACAAATTCACCGCAGGATCGTTATAAGAGACAAAGCTTTTGTGACAAGGAAAAATGATATTCGATAATAAATATATTTTCTTCTTCTCTGCTTTTTATTACCAATTCCGCTCCCCAGCTGGAGAATATGGCCTCCACATTATTCCTCCATTGACTACGGTCCGCCGCCAGCACTCGTAGTTTTGCCGAATAAATTAAATTAAAAATCCAGTTTAAATTAAACGTCTAGTTTCTAGTGGTGTATATGAAAGGCATGCACGATTTAGATATCTACAAAAGATGTCAAAGCTTTGTATAATAAATATCCTCTTCTTGATTACAGTAGTCATCAAAAGTGATTGTGTGCTTTCCCTTATTATAGTGCTCCTCGTAAAATCAAATCATTACATACTAAGAATTCTCAGAAAGCATATATTCTCAATATCATTGATTTGGCAGTTACTTCGTGGTGTAACATTTTAATTTTTAAAAAATAAAAAAAACTTGACTTTGTACTATACACACACATACACACAGATTTTTTACAATGATAGAACCTTAAACCTTAACATGAACATTAGACTTTCCTTGAAATGCTAGAAATCTAGACAAAATTGAATTCGGAGAAAACATTATTGAACAATATTACATTTTCAAATCCTTCACCGCTATTATTAATGTTTCCTAGAAACAATAAAGCCACCCTTACATGCCCAACCATCCCATATCCAACTGTATTTAAGTTTAGTTCAATTTATATCTGTAGATAAAAAAGAGTGCTCTTCCCGAAACTAGTGATATTACTCAAAAAATTGTGTGTGTGCAGTGCAAAGTGAAAATAAAAATGATATATTTTTTAAAATTAATATATTCGCACAACTCAAAATGCGTCTGTTTTTGACTCTCATGAGGTTCCAGAATTTAAAACTGTGAAAGCATGCCTAAAGAAGGCAGAACTCAGTTTTATTTTTAAAAATTCTGTAAGATGAAATCAGGAAATTAAGAAATTGGTGTCGTTGAGGTCACATAATCTAATGCTCACACATCTGTTAAAAATAGGTTGCTGTATTTTGCGTACAAGGCTCAATATGTGCCAACCAAACCGGAGACTGGAGGAGATTAAAGAACTTGGAACTTTGGGAGAAGCACGACCGTGATCCAGATACGTGATAATGGGGGTGAAAGCACGAAGGCTGTAGCGCGACGTGTAGCGAGAGTCGATGAGTCCTATAACACGCACAAAGCCCTCTAAGCCCTCAAAGTCAACAGGTTAGGGGAACATTGAGATGTAGATGGGCGTAATTTAATTATATCTATATTAATATTTTGACATTTTTAATCATATTACGTGACTAAAGTTAATAAATTAGCTATGTGGTTTAAGCTAAGTAATAATTATGTAAGTATTTAAAAAAAAATCGTAACCAACATATACAAAAGGAGCTCTTTTCATGTTTTCAATACTCACCATAAATCGCAGAAACAATTTTTTTGGTTGTTTATTATTTCATATATGTTTATGTTTATTACATGTTTATTATAATAGGTTAATAATGATGGTAAATTAATTGTTTTTTTAAAATTTTATTTATTACTTATTACAGATTAACATATTTATATATATTTACATTTTATACATCTCTATGAGAGTCGGAGACTCGTGTATAGAGAAGGAGTATAGTACAGATGAAAAACTATACATTTAGATATATAGATAGTCTACTTTCCTGTCTTATAATATATATTTTTTTACGATTAGTTAATTAGTTGCGATGATAAATTTTTAATTTCGGCAGAATTTATAAGAAAAATTGTTGCAAATCAACATGAGCACGAACATCACACTAGAGAAAAAGATAGACTGAGATTCTCATTCAAGAAGATTCTTATATTCAAGCAGGTAAGATCTCAGAAATCAATGATGTACAGTGCGATAAAGATGTCAGATGATATTAGAAAGGAGGAGAAACTACATAGATTCATAATGAAACTAAGTCAAGACAAGTTTTAGTAAAAAGGAACATTTGTATTTTATTATTTTTATTATCATTCAATATTTTAAGAAAGTAAATGTAGCATATTTAAGTATAAAGTACATTATTTAAAAAAAAAATTGAATAATATATTAAATCATAAAACACATTACAGAATGTGACTGGTTTGAAATGGCGAAATGGTAAAGCGTTTCCCGTGATAAGAAAAGTTTCGGATTCGTATCCCGTTAACAACCAAAAATATTTTTTTGATAGATAGATTTTTCCTGTATATATTTCTAATTGATTAGTTTAATTTGTATTAAAACATATCGTAAAACTATATTCTAAAATTCCAACATCGCAATAAAAATGTGTTTTCATTAAATGGAAATGTGTTGTTGGTTCTCCTTCTGGATCCTTCTGGATTTTACGAATTCCGTGAATGGCACGACGCACGAATGCCTAAATTCCGTGACAAATTCAACCACAGCAAGCTCTGTCTGCAGCAGTGAACAAAAATATTTTTCAATTCTTCGGTCATAATTTGCGTCGTATCCAGGGCACAACTTTGGGTCGAAGAAGACCCGAAAGAGTGTCACAACGGTAGACATATGAGTTGCATCTGTCTGAAGATACCCTGGAGTCAGATCGAGACTTGTGGAGGCATATTACGATCTGATTGAGGCCACTACTGATGTGAAAGAGGAAATAAGAAGATAAGAAAGGACATGTAACTTTTGGTACAAAAAATTGACGTGTTTACGCGCCTTTGGTCCTTCGATTGATATTCCTAGAATTTCTTGTTGTTACCATTGGTCAATTATATGGCCACTTTCGGAGATAAAGGAGCACGGTCAAACGATCATCTCGGCGCAATTGTATCTAGTACTTCGTCTAGTAAGTATTTTGAATGCCGTGAGCGCGTTAACACGCCAAACTTTATATATGTCACGCCAAGCTATAAGCGTGTTAACACACACTTCTGGACCTTACAAACTTGCAGGGATTAAAGTCATATTTTTAAATCATTTTGCCGTCTGTGTATGACGGGTCCCAGCTTTTGATAGATAAGTCAAGACCCTTAAAGCCTATTCATATCCTACGTGGTGTCTTCCATCTCAAATAAAGTTGGCAGTTAAAAAGGTAATAATCCGAGCGACGGGAGTGCCACATTTCGGTCGGTCGGAAAGAAGAACAACAACATCGGACCGGTGCGACGCCAGAGGTCAAAAGGTCAGTGGTAGTGTTTATATTGCATGTGTGACCGTGTTGTCACACCGGGAATCACAGCTATCGAAGGCATTCACGGGAACACGACGTAATTTGCAAATGTAACTTATATGGTCTAAACTAAATTTTTTATTCATATCATTCAAATCGTGAACCTCTCATTATTGCAAAAAAAAAAATTCCTCACAAACAGTAAACATCGTCAGACATGTTGTATAACATGTTACGGTGATAAAAAATTATTCGACATAAATTCAAAAATGTTCTACTTACAAATTTCACGGTATTACCAGACTCAATCTTTACAAATTTCACGGCGTTATAAAACTGATTATTTTTAATTTTGATGACTTAAGGCACAGTAGGCCGCAAATGTAGACTGATATTAAAAAAACAAAAAAATATTTACATTTTCATTAAAAAATAGTCACCATTTTGATTATGATGATTATAATGAAAAATAAAATGCAATGTTTTTATTTATTTCCTATCTTTCAAAATGTTTTTTTTAAGTTTATAAAAATTATTTATTTTTCTCTCGCTTTTCAGGCATCATGCAGCTTTCCATGAATTATATGCTTTATTTGGTCGTCCTATCATGACAGCGATTATCCACTGCAAAAATCATAGTCTCCTTAAGTGATTTCCTCAATTGATGATTTTTTGATTTCTAAGATAGATATATATCTTGCCTGGCCTGAGATAAGTTTTATTCAAAAAATAAGTCCAGTGCAAGCTCGATCTTCTTAGTTAGTAACTAACTCAAACGCATATATTATACAGGACAATAATAAAGATAAAAGTTGTTTAAATAAATAAAAAAAGAAATAGTATTTATGATAAATGGTGTGTTTCGTCCCTTAAGATGTTTGGTCAGTAACCTTTGATATATTATGAACATGTCTGACCGAGTTGACCATTCTGGGGAAAAACTTCAGATAGTAATTTTATATTCTAACAATCAAAATGAAAATCGTTATCTTAACACTTCTTGTGGTGCTGACTGCGGCGCGCTACGTGTACTGTGTAAGCATTTTATAAATTTATTTAATGTACCATAATATAATTTGTGTCTAGGCAAAATAAAAAAAATATAAAAAATATTTTTATATTATAAATATAAATTAAATATTAGAAGTATCACCAATGTTCATTAATCAAAGAAAAAGACTGTATCAAATATCTAGGAATCATAATAGATAACAAACTCAAATACAAAGAGCATATTATTAATCTTATAAACAAAATAAGAAAAACCGCCTACTTACAAATCTAAAAATAATATATTACATGTTTGTACTGTCATATTTGTAACACGGTATTATTAGATGAAGAGGAGCATATAAAACTTCAATATCATAATTAGAAATTACTCAAAAAATGATGATAAAAATTATTTTAAAAATCCAAGTGCTCAATTCTTTGTAGAATTCAAAGTACCAAAAATAATAGACATACTCAAAAAAAAATCTTTTAAAATTAAAAATAATTTAAATATTCGAAGCGATTTCTGATCTACAAGATTTAGAGACAAAATTGATGTTCCAAAACATAAATATACTGTAACCCAAAACCACTTTATTTATCCAGGTATTAAATTCTTTAATAATCTCCCCCTTACAATCAGAAAAATTAGACTATTATAAATTTGTATCCGAAACCAAAAAATATGTATGCAGACTAGCAGACACATAAATTATATACTGTCTTATACACGAGTCTCAGACTCTCACAGAGAAGAAAAAAAAGTAAAAAAAAATATATATCTGATTACCTGATTATCTTTATATAAAATGTATTATATATATACTAATAACAAAAAAGACTAAATCCATATTTCGAAAAAAATATAGTTGCTACCGGAACTTGAACATATAACTTAAAGGCACGGAAAGAGGTACGGTGAGATAATCTCAAGATGTTGAGTTGAGATAATATATATCTCAATATCATGTACACGTGTTGATCGATTTTGATCCTGATATAAACTCAAGAGATCAGCTCGAGATTGGAAAAAGAGGCAAATACATGACGTTCGATCTGACAACAAGATACGACACGCAAACGTCATCTAAAACCATTAAAGATCCTTACAACTATCTATTATGAAAAATTAGACATATTCGTTAAACATTAACATAAATAGAGTGTTAAATTACAAACATTTACTCTGTTTTAACTGCTGTAGAGGCGTTTCAGAATTAATAATGACATTTGACATACGGCGACCGTGAAGTAAGACGCGAAACGGCGAATCTCTGAGATATAGTATATACACGGGGACTGTGAAAGCCGAAAGTTGATTCCAAAGAGTCTCATAGGAACAAAATCCATATCTCAGAGATTATGTGGAGTCAAAAATCTCTTAAAAGTTTCATACGCCGACACGGGCCACAATATTGTTAGTACGGTCTTTACCGATTAAATTAAAGGAATCTTTGTTGATCTTATCAAATTATATATATATATATATATATATATATATGTGTAACTTTTTAGTGAGACAATTTTTTTTTTTACATTCGAAAGCAACCATCTTTTTTGTATTACAATTTTTTAAGTAAATGTATATCTTTAAATAAAACTTGTTAGATGGCACAAGACTATATTTATTTTAAATGAATTAATGTGTGATTTCAATTTTATGACAGTAAATTTTTTTTTTAATAATATTAAATTCACGCCTTATTGATGAAGTTGCTAATCTTCAGAACATATGCCATAAATAAAAATACAGTGCCATAGCACAAATCTGACATAGCACGAATGACATACCTCAGCTCAGATCCCGGATTCAAATCTCGATGGTAGCTTTATTTTAATGGATATAATGATTTGTTCTAAAGATATTTAACATTATGATACGTGAAAAAAGGCGTTGTTAATTCATCGATATGAACTGTATTTTTTTTTAAATTTCCACTGATCTATTGGGCAATGCGATTGGATAAGACCGGAAAATATTCGCTAGGAAAATATCAAATAATTTTTATAACATATTGGTGTTTGATAAAATTTAAAAAAAAAACACGCTAATTGTCTCATATAATATACAATGTATAATATCGTATCACCGTTGTGTATATACTTTTCATATTAAAGGTATAAAAATTCCTTAAATCAAAATTATATTAAATTAAAATATTCGTAAATACTGATCGTCTGCTTAAAATACTAATTTTATTGATTCTAAATTATATATTGAATAAAAAAAATAAAAGGTTACACGATAGATAATTTAGAAGCCGAAATAAACATGTATAATAATAATGGGGCAATTTCACAAATATTTATTTCGAAGTAGCTTAACATGATTTTGTTAAAATTTTATACAATAATATTTTTCGTAATGCTATTAATTTTGTACATAATTCTTGAACACTTTCAACTCGTAATTGAGTCAGGTATCATCTACCTTTAAAATATTGCGTACTACGTTTTATGACACCTTGTATATTAAAAATTAAGTAATGAAAGTCGATAATTCACTCTTTGTATTGATTACGATATTGTAAGGCAATAAATAACATAATATCAACACTAACACGTCGCATAAGTGACATCTACCCTAATGGGATGTGTTCTCGGATGAGATTCCTTTTGGAGATTCGTCTCGGAAGCGGATAAAGATCGGAGTGTTAAATGCGAAGCAAGCTATGAATCATTGCAGAGTGTATTTTGTCCGCAGAGGAGAATGACGCAACCAGTTCGTACAGATCTTTTATCGACAGATATATGAGATTCTTTCATTTGTGGATACGGGCCATAAAGATGATCGATATATTAGAGGCGTACGGCAGATTAGCCCTGAAAACTGTACACAGAAGGTCTAGAAAATAGCTTCGCAAGTCTAGTATTTAAACGGTATGTTTTTATGTAGTTGATATTTTAATAATACTGTAAATATTTGAGGTTTAGCTTTGGAAAATGTTAAAATCAGTGACGTAGCAAACAAATTACCGAGCCCCCGGGAAAATGAGCCCTTACTCCCCCCTCCCCCTCAGATAATTATTTATTACTTACTTACTTACCATCATGCCGTTTCCCCACGGGGGGTTGGCAGAGAGGATAGAGCGCCACACTATTCTGTCCTGACACACAATTCTCGCCTAAACACACACATCTTACATCTAACACATACATCTTCTCATACAAACTCGATAATTATTGAGGCTTCTAACAGAACCATCATCCAGTATCTGGTTTACCTGGTCGTGTCAAGTCTTCCGCGGACGTCCTCTACTTCTGATGCCATCAACATTTGCGTCGTATATCTTTCTTAATCTTACTTACTATACTTTACATTCTTTTCTTATTTCTTCATTTTTTACTCTGTCGTAAATGGATCTACCACATGTAGGCCTCAGTGATCTCTTTTCCACTGTATAATAATAATAATATTAACATTAATATAAGGCGTTAAAATACAAAAGTTTGTAAAGCGTGATTTGAAAAATGGTACCTAAAACTACCATAGATACGTACAAATATTTATTCTGAAAATGTTAGCAATACTTAACAATACGAGTTTTGTTATCATATGTTTGTTATAATATTCATTTTTAAAATGTTTCTAAAAAGATAGGCACGAACCTTTAAAATAGTTAATATAACATACCTGTTACTACTCCTGCTATCTATTTGGACGTTCAAAGTTAATGCTACACATCGAAGATATCTAGAAATTTTTTAATATTTAAATTTAAGGTATTTAAACCAATATATGATCGTTTTCAGTGATTATGGATCCCAGGGCGGCTGTTCAAGCGGTAGCTGCGCCACTGGTCAAAATAAATTACCCTCTTTCAGCAAAAAATGAAATGACGGCAATGTAACGTGTAGTTTACTTACAGAACAGCAGATTCCTCACATCTCAAGATGCGGATGTCTTCGGGAAAAAGATTGCTGCAGCAGTGTTGGTCACTGCAACCAACGGCAGACCCAAGACCTTCGACTACCGCCGAATTGACGACACTATTCGATGCGCCGACTGCGTCGTACGCAATCCACTCTATGTGTGTGACGAACCGTGCGAAAATACCGTGCGCCGTGTGATCGACGAAGATGTCTTTGAGAGCCAAGGTGATTACATTAATACTGAAAAATGTAAAAACTGCTTGGTCAAGATTGCTAAAAATAACGTTTACAATTGCGTAAACTGCTGCAACGTGCGAGATCTGGACAGGGTCCTGAACACCCTGGTTACCAAGAAAACAACATTTGATTTTTAAAATTAAAAAAATCGACAAGAAAAAGTTCCTCTCTTCGGTTAAAATTTAGAATTATAAATATTTTGACTTCATAGAAAAATTAACCTTTATTCTATTCGAATAATTAAACATAATGTTATGGTAACGGAACAATAAATATTTTTCAATATAATCATATTTTATTTAAAACGTTAAAATAATTCCGAACACAGGTCACATGATAATTAAAACAAATAATATACAATAAAATACAAATATAAAAAAAATCTACACCACTGCTATCGGGACTTGAATCTAGAACTTTCTATTGCCAGATCTATTTTTTTTTTAATGAACAGTGATACGTACACAGAGTACACGTCACATCAATATTCTTACTCTTATCAAACAAAGTTAAACATTCTTGCTATGAAAATAGGAGTAACTTGATGATCATCTGGAACGAGACACGACCCCACGACTACTAGATCACTAAGCAAGTATCGTAACCACTAGACAACGAGCACGTCATTCTTGTCTAATTTCATGAATTCGTGTTATTTCTTATTGAGACATCTATTTTTTTCCTGTAGCAGTAATATTTTTTCGAAAGCTAGATTGGTTCTTTGCATAACTTATTATTTTAATAAAAAAAAAAATTTTTAACTCACGCACTTTCTATGCAGTGGCGTGACAAAAAGTTATTGTAAAGTTTAAAACAATATGGCTAGTACGTCTACGCATCGAGAACGTCAACGGTGTGGCGTACTATCTTCATAAAAATATTTTAAATTACAGTGAAGTATACGGAATACGTGTCACATTAATATTTTTACTATTTTAAAACTAAGCTTAACGCTTGTGTTATGAAAATGGGACTAACTTGGTAGTCTCCTGGAACGAGTCTCGAACCACTAATCCACTGATCACTAGACCACAAGCATGTCAGCAGATGGTTCTCAAAACGATATCTCTATATTTTACAAAAATGAATGGTGAAGTTTTGAAATAAGACTTGATGAAGATAATTTAATAATAATCAAAATTTTGAGCGTTTAATTAAGGTACACTATTTTTTTCTTTATCATCATTGTTACGTACTTGTCTTCTTAGTACGTCTTTAGTGTACACCTTGTAATGTGAAGGTCTAAGAAATAGACTTTGTGTCAATTATACCTTTGTTACAATACGCTATAAATTAGTATAAGGTATATTACTAGTATAGGTTAAAAAATTAAGCCGATGAACACGCAGAGAAAGAGAGCCGCCCCCTGCCGCGCGCTGCCCTTTATAGCCTCACGCACACGCGCCGCCGCGCGCCGGCGGTGCGGCACTCACACAACCATAAAATCTCAAGGACATCATAATCATTAACCGTCTTCTATCCACTGCTGGATGAAGTCCCCCCCCCCCAAAGTGTCTTGATTTAATTGGATGACTGCATTTGTCCAACGATTATCCATCCTCTAAGCGATGTGGTCTGGCCATTTTCATTTTCTTGGCATATCCATTTATAGTAACACTTATCCGTTTTTTTTTTATCTAAACGTCTATTTTCCTGAATCTTATTCTAACATATATACGATGGGTCTAAAAACAAAGAAAGCAGTCTTTTTTTTACTTTCGCTCCGCGTCACTCTCCGAATGTAGATCTAAGATAATTTGTAATATTATCAGTAGGGAATAAATTGTCACATTGTATGAACAGCTTATTATTTTCGTCACTACATCCAACACCAACAAAGGACGCATCTGATAGATCATCATCAGAGACGACAAGCCATAATAAATTGGCGCAGGCGGTGTAGGGTTTTATCAGGAGATAAAAACACAACAGGAAAAAACGTTATAAACTGTTGAGTTTGAAGAACAATATATTTATTAATGCATTTCTTAACATTGATGATATTCCCTATGATTTGATTTAAAATACAAAATAAATACAATATCTTCCAAAAACAAGCTAGTTCCCATACTGGCGGCCATTTAAATTTCTGAGTAGCGAAGACTGCTACAGGTTGAATTCTAATATAAATGGCAGCTGGGAAAAGTGACTGATTTTGAAACTAATACCAATTTTTAATGATCAATTTGCATAAAAAAAGCTAAGTTTGACTGTTCTTAAATTAAAACAATGTGTCAAAAATATTTGAGAAGACAACTGCATTAAAAGTTAGAAAATAAATAAATAATCGAGATTGTTATATCGTCGTCCGTCTTTCGAAGCGGCCGTATCTCCGATTTGTTGATTTTATAGCACACGATATATTAACAAATTGTGTGAAATTTTTCGCTGCTATAAAATAATAAAAAATAAATCTTACCGATTTAGATTTTTTGATTTAAACACAGTGTAAAGTGTATTTATTCCATAAGCATTACTTATTACCGCCATCTGTAAGAATGACACATCGAAATTGTAGCGGTTGCGTCAAAATGTTTTAATGTAATATTACTACATTGGAATAAAATTCAGATATGCCTGTTTAAATGAATTATGGGCATGTGGCTGGGCAATGTAAACCTTGTGGTGACTTAATTTTAACAAAAAAAGAGATACGCCTTTTTGAAAGATTCATATATATGTTACGTACTTGCGTAATAGTACATATTCATTGTACCCTTCGGTGCTGTTAAAGGTCTGAGTAAAACTTGTAGTTATAATAAACAATTTATACAAAGATACAAATGATATACAAGATGTATAACTAATAACGAAACAACGGTATCGTAGAAAAGAGACCGCGCCCCGCGCGTGACTCCTATTTATATCCGCACATACACTCGCATTCTCACACATACTTACGTCCAGCGTGGGCGGCGAGGCTCACATACATCGGCACAATCCAAGGACATCACAATATATATATATATATACACATCTATAATAGCGTTATGCGCGTTTCGTTAATGACACCCTGTATAATATGAATAAAATAATAATAACTCAATGCGCCAACTAATTTAAGTATGTATATACGTTAATAGTGACGGACATAAATACATAAAATAAAGAACTCAAGAATATCTTACCAACCTAGTTTCAAGATAACAATTTCATTTTCGACTGGTCACCAGATATGGATTCTTTAGGGGAGAGAGAGAGAGAGATATCAAGCATGAGTAGCAGGAGTAACATTATTGATTCATATCAGAGATACTGAGATAAAAGAGACCTTTGGCATAGAACCCCTACTTTTACATATAAAAATATCTTAACTGATGTTGCTTGGACACGTTCTGCGAACGCCAGAGTAAAACTACCAAGTGAATTTTCTTGGAAACTTCGAGAGGAGGCTTTGGGCCTTCAACCCCTCTAACATAAGGGGATTACAGAGATGGTGATGAACTTTGACTAGTTGAATAACTCTAATGGTACTTGTACATGCTGCGAATCGAGATGAGATGATCCGTGTGGATGCACCGTGAGATTACCACCATGAAATATTAATCATTAATGATGGTGATTTCACATTAAAAGTATTGCAATTGTTGATAATTATTTTTAAAGATGATAAACTTTTCTTACGGCCTATGTCCACGGTACGAGACACGAAGTGATAAGTCGCAGGGATTTAGTTGAGACAAATCAGTACCATGTGCACGTATTGAGATTTGACAGCATGACTCGACACGTACGCCAAATCGTCGATATCTACGACTATTTATTCAGTAAAGTTAGATATATAGAATTTTTATAATTTTATAATGTTTTAATTTAAAATATATTCATTAGACCTTTTAAAAATGCTTATCATATGAGTTCACAATAATGCAGCCGCAGCCTGTAGATGAAATACAATGTACATAAAACTAAGATGTACAGCATATATCTGAACAAATTAAAATGATAAATATAATTATAACAATAAATAAACCAATACATTAAAATAATAAAAAGTGTAATGTAAAAGTTTTTTCCAACTTAACAATGAATTGGAGAATATGTCAAACATATTTACTATCTTAATATTATTATTTAATCTACACACTCGTGAAATCGGATAAAAGAACGCAATATTGCTGTGGTAGGCATCTAGTCTGAATGTTACATGCTTCCTTAATGATCTGAAGAAAATATTAAATTACAAATCTTTATTCTGTTTTAACACCTGCAGCGGAGATTCAAATGTATCCATGGCCGAAGGGAACATCAAAGATCAGGGGCCTGACAATTGACGTTTGACGTGCTACAAATGAAATGAGGCGCGAGGGAAACGGCGGTGCTCGAATCTTTGAGGCTTGGTGTGTACGGCGGACTGCGAAAGCCGAGAGTCGTCTCCAAAAATCCTGATCCACAAAGAGAGTCTCGAGATAAAAATCTCATCCTCGGGTACGGGGCCATTACAATGTTTATTTGCATCAAACTTAAAAAAAAAAAACTGATTCGGTATTTGAAAAGCAAAGCAGACAATATTATGTCTATCGATTCTGTCAATAAAACCTCTAATGAACATTTTTACTTACATTATTATATCTTCTGAATTTTTATGGGACAGCAATCTATTTGGTTTTGTATCTAGATGAAGATATCTACATAAGTTCTGCCTCTGCGGGGTCCACTTAATATCTATTGGCAGCCGTCCATCTTTTCAGTTTATTTATACAATTTATCGTATTATTCTAGAGGATTTCTTTCTCATTACAGAAATTGCTTCTCAACTGTAACAAAAACGGCTTCTATATAAATTACACGAGTTGTATGTAATAAATACAATGTATATAAAAGTAGGATAAAATTATCTTTACAACTGTATCGTACGAGTAATAAAACAATATGTATGTAGTTCTGTAAAATCAACATCACCCTCATCTTATTATATTTCCATGGTATTATTGTGAGTTGGACATGAATGTATCTGGCAGAGCAAGACTAAAATACTACTACGAACGAAGTACAGTTGTCAATGCAGCTGGTACTCCGTGCTCAGCGCCCGTCCCTTCTCTACTTCAAAACATCGTTACACTCGGAGCTCTGTATTAGTATTACACCGCATAATACTATTAATCAATATTTACGCGCCTTGTTACTCCGATTGGCACCACTGGGTTTCTTGATTGATATATTGCACATGTGTGTGTGTGTGTGGGTATTGCGGCCTTTTTTGGGAGAATACGGTAAACGACAGGCGGATCAATTACATCCCGTGTTTCGACCAGTGCAGAGGTTCAAATAAATCGATCGTCGGGAGTGTGCACTTCGGTCGGTCGAAATTTACACAGCCAAAAGAACAACAACATCGGACTGAAAAATCAGCAAGTACAATAAAATGGTTAGTGCAGTGTTCATGTGTCATATGTGCCCTTATTGTCAATCGTAAACCTAGGAACCAGCTATCGAAGGCATTCACGTAAACAATAATTGTTAAACGTATTACAATAAATTCATTGTTTATCGTGTACCGTATCGAACCTTTGTTTTAATTGCTCCTTTACTATCTGAACATCTCCTTTCTCTTCCACCAGATAATTACAGATTTTTCTATATAAATCCACGAGTATGTACGTATGTGTAAGGATGTGCCAAATAATATTAACATATTAACAAGTAAACCAAATTTATTTTGATTGGAAATTTATGATATATTGAAAAATACATATTAAAACTTCCGATACTCGTTCAATATTTGATTTGCGCTATTATACAACAAAGACCGCAGTGACACATAGTTCATTTGAATTCTGCTATTACAGTTTAGCGGAACCACTTGCAGTCGGGCTAGTTGTGGTGTAAGTAATATTATGTTAGTACCCAAAGGATGCTTTGCGTATTTAAATTTTATTTTATTGCCAGTCAACCGTCGCAGAATTATTCTGTTTGGTAATATCAAGAAGTTTGCCAATAAAGAATGTGCGTGGGTTTTGCAATTGTTTCATTAAGTTGAAGGTGTTTCCATATTGTATATATTATATCCGTGGAATGGGCGTAAGTTTGAGTTTTAATTTAAATTATTATTTTTTTAAATACACACTACCTTAACCTTTTTCTTTACATGATGAAGTCCCGCTGTTGTAACCGTCTACCGCCACTGCATTGAACCGATTGTACCCCAAACTGTCCAACAAAGCGTCGGCTAGGCTAGGTGGGAGGTTTTAGATCATCTACCGTATAATTCGGACATTGCTCTAAGCGATTATCATATTTAATGAGTTTCTGGGCGAATTTAACAATTGAATAAATAGACTGGCAGTGGATGACTACAGCAGCGTTAGAAAGTGATTATGCGAAGAAATAGATTGAGATGCTGTGTGTTTAAAAATATATAAAATTAGCTAAAATGTCGGAGGGTATATAATATACATTTATAAGAAAATTTTCGATTAAATGTTTCAAACATCGTCAGCCTCGATTAATTTCCCTTAAGAAGGGTCCGAGAGATCTCGCGGGCTTCCAGGCTGAATGGAAGTGTCTAGTCATCTCACCCCAATCATCTCAGGGCTAAGTGCTGAAACTCGCAGCGACTTAGGGATGTCAAAGCAATTATCCGAAAACATACTTCGACGAACTTGCCATACGTTGTTTGAAAAGTGTTTATCAATATTAAGAAGATAATGTGAACCATATTTTAAAGATTACTAGAGAGTGAAAAATATGTATGTTAAGTAAAATTTAACATTGCACACAAATATTTCGATACCGGGTCGCGTTGCGAATAATAATTGTTTTCTTCTTATCGTGCCATATCGTTTAATTTAGAAAAGTTTTAAATTAAACTGGCAAATTCAATCATGGTGTTCTCCTTCTTCGGGGCCTCTTAATTTCCAGAAACCTTTCCCTGCATCACTTGAACTCTCATTATATGTCTAAGATATTGAAGTTGTCAGATTTTTATTATTTGAAATTTTTACTTTTCTTAATTCTTCTTCTCCTACGGCACGCACCACATTCCAGGATGGTATTTGGCCTTCTCCACAACCGACACCTATCCCTGGTATTCTTCTCCAGTTCTCGGAGTCTCCCATTCTGTTTCAGTCATTTCCACACAGTTTACCTTGGTCTGCCAATTATCAATTACGATCTTTTATTTCTTTCATGCTTTAATTATATATAATCATTCAGTATATGAGTTGTATTCTGGAGGTAAACGAGGAATGAGATAAAGTGAAATTTTGTATTAACAGTTATTATTATTATTATTATTATGAAATATTAAATAAATCGTATCGACTCGTCGCGTAATTACATTTTTATAATCTCTCGTTAGTCTGTCGTCAGAAGTCTACAGAAAAGATAATCTAGTGCATAGAGAGTTCACACTGACACAGTCATTTAATAAATTGTTTACAGTTTTAAAATAAACGTATTTCTATATAATAAATTATAGATTCTTTATTAATTATATGTAACCCAGAAATACTTCGCATCCACGTAATGAGACACGAGAAGACAATTCTCAGCACTATATAGCTTGAGATTGGATAAAAATAGAAAAAACTCAAATAAGTAAAGCAGGACGACAAAAGTAATTAAATATTAAAGACAAATTATTAAAAATAAAGTATATTTTTTACAGATTCTATTTATTTAAAAATATATATTTGCAAAATGAGGCAAAATCATAAGGCGAAGGGGTTGTGGTGGTACGTGAAAAAATGGGTGGGTAATGGATCAAAGAAAGGAAATTGAAGGGAGTGAGAGAAATAGGGGGTTGAGAAGGTAAATAGCGGAAAGAATTTTTTAAATTACGTCAGCATTTTTTGCAAGTCGAAGTACTCAACCATGCAGATTTAATTAATTTAAACCAGAGGCCAAGCTGATTTGATTGTGATGATAAACATCTGATTTTAAGAGAATTACTAAATAGGTGTGCACGCTTATTTTGACAGTATGGTTAGAGAATATCGCAGGTGGTACATAATATAGAAAAATTATTTAATTTTTTCGATCGATTATTTTCCTAAACCATGTCAAACTTTTCCGCCTGTTCCAGACTGTTAATCATCCGATTTTAGTTCAATTCGTTGGTGCAATGCGTTAGGCTACCGTATCTATTTTTAACTCAAATGGTGTTTGTTCATGACACCTACAATTTACCTAGAATTCCTTTTCTGGTAGGACCTCCACATAAATGAGTATCAAGCCTTTCTATCCATTAATCCAGCTAGCTTATTTTTAGAAATCCATAGATCCATATTTCAAATGCTTCAAGTCGTTTGAGCATTGATACCATTCCATATGAAAACACAAGCTTTGCATAATTCTCATTTGCAAATTTAAATTTATCTTTTATAATATGACATTTAATTTCCATAAAAGGGTTATAGTTTTTATATAATTTTCATCCTAGATAGACTATTTTGTCTACATTTTCCCGACTTACTAAGTCTATCTATATCAATTCGTTTGCTAATAATAAATTTAATCATTCTATAAAAATATAAAATGAAAAAATCTTAAGAAAGTGATCAGAATCTTTCCTCCGGGTAGATAGATATAAACAAAGTCCGAAAAGCAAACATGATCGCAAACATCCGCTAATGGAAAATACTTCATTAATAAGAATATAACATTCAGGAATAGTCTCACCCAACATTTATATAGTAAATGTTGATTTAAAGCGGTACAAGGATTGATGGAGGGTGCCAACTAAAGAATTCATCAGAACTCGTGGAAACTTACAAGTGCTTTCACTCGCAGGGGCGTGTCTATTGAAAAGCAAGTGGGTTGCTCCAGGCGAAAGATGAAAGTGGTGTAAAATGTAAAGAAACTTTTGTAATGCTAACTAAAATAACTTTATCGTTATTCCCTGCGTACCATTTAGTTTAACTTAACTAAGTAACCGAAGTTAATAATTTCTTCCTCAATAATTGCAAAATTACTTTATAACAACATATTATGTTAATAATAATAAGAAAACACTTTGTTTATCTATAAATCAACATGTTTCAAGACTAATGGTCCCTTATTAGGGATACAATGTATACTAAAATTAAAAATGCAAGCATAGACAAAAACAAAATTGGGTAACTAATGTGAAAAAAATATAAAATATGCCTATTTGCAAAAAGGATTTTGTTATTTATAATGTTTAATTTGCTAATAACACTTTTTATTATTTCTAAAATTTCTAATTTACTATAAACCCCTGGTATTTGTATGTAAAGTGTCTAAACTCTTATTAATGTTAAAAGAATGGTTTGTTTCCAAAAGGTGGTTGGCGAATTGAAAATAGTTGTTATTATTTAGACATCTCAAGTATTATTTAATTATAATATCAAAATAATAAAGTTAATAATCATGAAGAATTCTGTGGCGTGAAATAATTCATTGGAACTAGATTTATATAACACATTTCAGCTAGGAATTCCATTTTTTGCCCCTAATTATTTTTCCAGATACTTTTCCCCGTCCGATAAGATGCAGTTTGGTGTAATTGTTTCTTGTACCCACCTAACTATAATTCCCTCCCTCCACTCCTCAACCTTAAGTAGCACGCAGTCCTTTAGTCTTAAGTTTAGTATTAGTTACATTATTGAAAACGTTATAATAAATAACAAATTAGTGAAAGTAAACAGTGTTTTTATTTTAAATATAATTTAAAATGGCCTTTCACAAACTTTCACAGGAAACTATCGTTGCTCATTCACAATTTTTTTCATTTATTAGGTTTTTGTTATGTTCATTCAAACGTGGATACTTTCTTAATTTTCAAACTCAGATGTGAATTCGGATAAAACAAAGCTGAAATTGTATTTCCGATATGGAATTATATTACTGTATTTTCTAGCAGACTACAATATACTATATTAAATAGTAATATATTAAATTATTAGTGTATGTTAAGTATTCTTGGGTCGGAGACGAAGTTAACGATCTTCCGCCTGATAGATAGTCCAAGTGAAAAGTACTACAGGTTTGCCTTTGATGGTGTTCTGCTAAATCTGCTAAATGCTGATTCAGAATTAGGTGATGGATAGTCATAAAGGAAACCCGAAGAATATTTCATGTGGATCACGACTATTCACTGTGAGGAAGCGATGAAGAAGAAGAAGAAGAATACGTTTGCATATGTAGTAAATTATAAAAGATTCTTATATATTTTATATTTAACATAAAGTTGATGGACGTTTAGTTTGTGGCGGAATCGGAGTGCCACCTAGCGGTGGTTCGTGGAAACACGCTAACACGCCGCATACCGGTTCCCAGCGAGCTTGCAGTAGACACCACCGGAAAGACGCGGCGCTAGTAAGCGAGCCCAGAAATCTATTCTGCTTTCGTGGCTGGCGCCTTTAACAAGTACAATCCTAAAGTGTAACTTATTTTGTACTTATAAATCTAATAGCTACCTGTCCTTTATAGCGAGTCCCGACCAAGGTATGGTTCTCTTTATTTAACACGCCCGAGATGTCATATTTCCTTACATATTCTTTAATTGGCTAGTATGAGTATTTTATTCATCATTATACTTTTTAACTAATACCCATACTTATCCAAAAGTTTAATGATTGCTGAGAGAATTGAAACGTAAAGAATACAATCATTCAATGTACAGTTACAGTTCTAGCGATACTTAAAAATTGAAGTCTATGTGAAAGATTCCCAAGAAGCTGGATGCACCTGGTTAAGATCTCTATCAACGACACACTTTGATCCTGCTATAACTACCACGCACCATTTTTGTAAACATGATCGTAACAAAATCTGCCCGGGGCGTCCGCACAAAAGCCACGCCACTGTATCATTGGTCGAATATCGTTGTTAAAAAAATGAAATTAATTACTACGGTTTTGTAATGTTTTAAATGTTTAATGTAACAACACATGTATAATGTACAATTAATTGATCTGATATAACATTGCGTGGACGGTTCACCGCGAACTTATTAAATATTAAAATAATTCGAAACATTCCACTCACCGAGTCATTCAACATACGAATGAGTATGAATTTTCCCATCATCAAACATAATTACCATAGTAGGTAATTCAGTGATTGAAAAGATGTACACTGTACAAATAATACGTACACGTAAAAATATACAATTTAATCTAATAAATAAGTTTCATTTACAATGGGAAACTTGCGTTATTCACGAAAACATTAGGAGATCCATATCCAAATTATTATATGTTGTTGATCTATATCATTCAACATATTTACAGGGTGTTTATATTTTTTATGAAATGATTAGTTTTTAATTTTGTTTAAAAAAATGAAAATCAGAACATGGAAAATATTTCTATGGCCAGTGCATCTCTTATATTCTTATAATAGAACACCGCATTCGTCAAACGTCTGAGTCTCCTATT
The DNA here is from genome assembly GCA_031772225.1 of Eubasilissa splendida. NCBI lineage: Eukaryota > Metazoa > Arthropoda > Insecta > Trichoptera > Phryganeidae > Eubasilissa > Eubasilissa splendida. The sequence goes on from CM062863.1 coordinate 22,571,895, forward strand.
TACCGTATCCGTTCGCCGCGCTTCTCATCTCGTAAATCTTAACACGCATCTTTGCTACGGCCGAAGCTTTTGAAGAGAAATCCAGGTTTAGCTTCCATACTGTACTGGTAGTATTGATTTTGTTGTTTGAGCCTCGTCAGTTTCGTCGTGTTCTAACTGAATTCCGTCTCTCAGAATTGGTGTTATATAAAGAGTTATAAAATAAACAATTAATTTTAAATTTCTTGTCCAGTCTCTCTGGAGAATTACTCTCGCCAAACATTACATTAATATTAATTACTACTTTCACTATTTCCAAATAGTATACATCGACCCTTGTATTGGTCAATTGACGCAACCCTCTATTTCGACGAAAATTATTTAATATATATATTTATTTTAATTTATTTATTAATCTGTTATAAATACAATGATACAATACAATATATTTTATTTTTATGTTCCACACTTCTACACTAAAAAGCATATACTTGTGCAGAGAAGAGGAATATATATATTAATAATTATTGTTCAGAATAACTAGCTTATAATAAAATAAAATATAATTAATTAATAGCAATAACGACATAAAAATATTATAATTTTCGGGTAAGCTGTTAAATATTTTTTTCCTATGTGCGTATTGTGGTGTTGTGCAAGTTATGTGTTGATTTTTGAGCATGAAATAATTTAAACAATAATAAAATTATTTAATATTTGAAGAATAGAATTTCTTTTTAAATAGATCACAAAATGTTGGTACTTTGAATTCTTCAAAAAATAATTTTGTCGAATATCCTTTTGGTTTTTTTAAATATTACTTTGTACATTTTTTACTGGAATCAAACTAGTATTATATGCTGATCCTCAATTAATGATGGCATATTGTAATATGGATTGAATAAACGCATAGTATACTATGTACAAATTTTTTATCGATAAAAATGTTCTGATTTGATTTCATTCTAGTCATTGCCATTATATGTGAAGTTGTATTTAAATAAATATATGGAATGAAAACATCATTAAGTTAGTGGGAAAGTATTTGTAAGATGATAGAATAGTACAGTTTTGACACATGTAAATTGTTAATTCCAATCTATGACTCACAATTGACGAAATTATGCTGACGCATTCTCTAAACGGTGTTATAAATGGAAGTTACAAAAATGCACATACCAACACTAAGATTCAGCCCCATCGCACAACGAAATCTACAACATTAAACGAATTTATTTCTATTTAAAAATAAATTAGAACCAGCATATTTGACTAATGACTTTGGCATGTATAGGTACTGCGATAATTTATGGTAAAGGAATAAAACTATTTTTTAACTTGAATAAACTTTGTGTTTAACCATTGTTTATTTATTTATTAGTGCCATCACATGGGCGGTCTTGAACTAACCCTTAAATTCTAATAATACATTTAGCTTTGCATCAACAAATGTTGTCTAGTTTGAAGAGTTTGCCTTGGACCCGCATTTTACACAACTTATAAGATAACTCATAATAAACAATAAAGACAAGAAAAGTTCCTTACTAGATAAATTACGTCATTCTAGATCCAACAAACAAAGTTTTAAATTTTTTAACTGTTGCCATTTTAAAACAACCTAAGCAGTTAAAACGTTTAACTGCAAAGTTTAAGATACATTAAGGGCTGGTTGTGCGATCAGTAGTAAATGTTTACTATAGTAACTTTTTGTAGTAAAAATCTTTTGTGTATTGTTGATACATCAAATTTACTACTGTCAAAGCATAGATAGAGATATCTATAGGTGTGACCAATAATTATGAAATATGCTTTATTCTATGGATTTTTTCACTTAGGCATTCGAAATCTGTCACTTTGATGGTGAATTTTTTTCGTATTATGTATTAAACAACGAGATCATCATCGAACAAACTCTGATCACTGAAATATCGAGATATTGAATGATTAATTGTCGTATACTGCAACTTTTAATGTATCAATGTTTCAGATGACTTTTGGAATAGCTGTGAAAAGTACGCCATGAGTTTACTACGGATGTACTTTCGAGAAGTAAATATTTATTTACTAACGATCAAACAACCTGCTTTCGCAAATACTATAGTAAAAAGTTACTACTGATCACACAACCGGCCCTAAAACATTACAAGTTAATCCTACCCACTTTAAATTTTCACATGTTTGCACGTGCGAGATACGCTTAAATCTGATATAAATATACGATATTAGATTTTAGACAAGATGAAAACTTGCATTCTGGCTCTTGCTTCAGATTCCATGATTCAGGATTCTATAGGCCCACGAGAAAGAGTAATTATATTTATTCGAAACATCGGGAGTGTAAAAGTTCTTCTCAGGATTATTTGACGCGGATTCCCACAGTAAATAATTCGTTATATATTGTAGTCTTATTTTTTTCTTTTCATTTTTTAATTTAAAATTAATAACTTTCTGCTCGTGTTGAAACAATTTATGATATGATTTTTTTTGCTACATTTAAGCTGACAAACTCTGGTCAGGTGATAAATTTGTGTAATGCTATTTCTTAGATGAAGATTTTCACATTTCAAAGAGCCAAGTGTTTTATCACACTATTACATGTACAACAATCTGTTGATTTTGATATTCAAATGGTAGTAACATTTTATTATTTTAATTGAGGCAAAAATTTCCAATCTAACCTTTTCATCTTATCACATTCTAGTAATGGATCTCTTACTGCTTTCTACTTAATTATTCATGTGTTTTTTTGTATTAAATTAAGTGATAAAATTTGTAATAATCTTTTATTTTTCCCTGAGTATGATAGCTGAAGTGACAGGCAGGACATTATGGTAGATTCTGTAACCAATGACCCATGCCCATCATGTGAACCTCTGAGCAAGCCGGTGGTGTGAAAGCATGGCGTCCTATCCTGACGATTACCAGTCACGTATAGGTGACCACGTCACAATATATATATATATATATGTTTGATTTATGGTTTTCGCGAGCATTAGTGAAACGAAACTCGAGGAAACCATCTACAAAAAACGCGATCTAATCTAGAAGAAACGCCAGTTCCACACACATATATATATATATATAAATATATATATATTATATAATACGTCGTCCACTAAATTTGTGTGGTTTTTTGTTCATTCTTCATTACACACAGTCACAAATTGTATTATCTATCACCAGTATCATATACTTACTATTTAATTTTTCACTGTTCCTTATATAATAATTAATTTGGTTTGATTCTAAAATCAATTGCAAGTGAAAATTCATAAAATAAAGTTCATCTCCGATATATTTTTTTTTACAAATTTGCTGCTAAAACTGCTCACAGCCACATTGCAATTGAGTACATGGCTTTGATAAATCATTTTAAAGAGCTACAGAATATATGTTTAAAAATTTGTCGTAAACCTACTTGGTTGATATAGCGAAATTGGATAACGCATTTCTCCGGATAGGAAAATGTCCAGGTTCGAATTCCGGTAGCAACTAAAATATTTTTTATTAAATAGATTTTTTTCTATATATCTTTCTATGTATTACAATTAAAACTTCACAATAATAATGTGTTCTCCTAAAAAAAAAAAAATATTTTGTTTAAATATTACATTCTGTTATTTTATCAAGTATACAAATCCTCTGCAGGCCGAAGTAATATAAAATAGATGAATATTTTCATGAGAAAATTTAGTAACTTATAAAGTTTTCGAACAACAAGGATTAAAACTTGAGTTTGCCTAGAAAATAATTCGATTACGAAGAGAAACTCCAACAATGTTTTACATTGGGAAATTTCCCTAATTTTGTCGCCCCTTTTACTTCTAAGCCGACTTGAGTATAATTTTTTTTCCAATAAATAGGGGTGTGCAGAAATTTATGGAAAATTCTCGAGTACTAAAAAAATGTACATAAACAAAATGATGCAGAAAACGTAATAGTAAACTTCAATATCACAATTAGATATCACTCAAACCATTATATTAAAAATTATTCTAATACAATATATATATTGTAAGTACATAATATTAAAAAAATTATAGCCATTTAAAAATATATCAAAATAATTGAATGATTAAAAATGACTTTTTTTTACATCTAATACTTTACGTAGGAGATGTCGATGTTATAAAATACACTTATTTTATGGCTGTGACATGAGAAACGCTGTAAAAAATAAATGTTATTTAAAAAATTGGTGATTGAGGAAAATGATACATTAGCGTGTATTTAATTAATCTATCTGAATAATGATTCTTCGAAACGTATCGCCGGCTAACCGCTGTCTTAACCCGGGCAGGGCGGGCGGGGGTGTCTCGCGCCCCACTTAACCCCGGCCGAGATCAATCCACCGCGAAACGGACGTCAGACCGCCCCCATTGTCCTTAGTTTATCTTGCGGTCGTCAACGTCGAACTTGCTAAACCAAAATTGATGAGGTAATTTTCATAATTAATTTTCATGCTCGCCCCGATTCTTCGCGCAATGTGATTATCAAAAGGTTAATTTAGTGTGATGTATCTGGATGTAGCGAATGTAGCGTGATACGCGCATGTTGGCAAGAATGACACGCGAGCGAAGGGGATAAAAGATCGCCCGGCAGTCGGGCGCGCTCTCTCGCATCTGAGCCGTCGCTCGAAACGCATTTCTTGTAATTGACTTATAACTGTATAACCTTGTATAATAAATACTACTATTACAATGTCGATGTATTTTTGTGCTACCAGCCCCCCCCCCCCCCGCACACAATAAGGACTATCCCACACATGAGATATCACATTTATGTATATAAGTACTTTTAAATAGTAGTTTTTTTTTCAGATCATCATTAACATCACTATACCGTCGTTGCCGTATTTTATTCACTACTGAATGAAGATTTTTCCACTTTTCTTTGACCATTGTTATCCGTTTCTACGCATTTCCGAAGAATTTGATGACTTCGTTAGTCCATCGGATTATATAATGATTTTCTAAAGTAATCTTCTACTACGCGTCACATATGTCTGCGAGAAATGGAGTCTCAATAAACGTGAGATCCAAGAAATTAGAGTATTTATTGCAAATGGGCATTGAACGATGTATGTTGGGCATGACATAAAAGAGTCAAGAAAAGAAAAGTGTTGTACAAATAAGTGTTGTTGATATAATTGAATATCTCGAAAAAAAGTGTTTGTATTAAACTAGTATTTTAGAACACTATGATGTAATATTGTTTCTCTGTTTTAAATAGCCTTTACCAATATTACATTTTTAAGTGATGCACGTTTATCGAAACTGTATTTTTATATCAAATAAATATTTATAATGTAAATTGTGACTCGTCCAATATTTCCATGCTGATAACACAAGACAACGAATGAATATCTTACACACCAGTTCCTAGAGCTGCAACGACATTCTATCAACGTTTCTACATGTTTTTAGCTCCGAAACTGTACAACACACTTAACACTAACTGGAAATCGTTCACTTTCAATAAGATTACACAAATATGGACTCAATATATGATACAATTGGGTATAGATCAATCAGAAGCATTGCTGTACAACATTCCAACATAATCACAATACAATACCTACATCAATAATCCACTTTAGTTTTACAACACACTATTTTTTTCCCTGTATTTTTGTTTTATATATTTCTATTGAATATTTTCTAATTCGAATATAGTTTTGATTAAATTACACCACATCACGAAAAAAACCGACTATATTAACATAGATGGTAGTCTAGCAAAGTAGCCAGGACAATGCTGTGTATATATCAGACGTGGAGTCCTATCTTATGTATTACGTACTTGCGTAATAAGTACGTCTCAGTTGTACACCTCGTAGTTGATTGTTGAAGGTTCAATATAAATTGTTATGTGACAATTAAATATTTATTACAAGAATAATACAATTATGGTACGATAACGCATAAGAGAGCGCGCCTGGCGCGCGTCGCCCCTTTTGTCACATCACACACACACACACACACACACACACATATATACATCTCGCCCCGGGGGTGCGGCGCTCTGACACACACACATATATATATGATCTAAAAAACATCACATTATGTTTATCATGTTATATTGTAATATTTTATATTTACCTCTGTTACAACAAAAAAATGTATGTCAATAAAGTTTAATAAATAAATAAATCTCTTTTTACAAAACGGATCCTTTAAACAAGAGATTTTTCTCTTATAGATATCATATGAAAAATGTAGATTTCTAATTTCTAACAAATTCTTGGCTACTACGCTGATGACATTACCTTTTGGTAAAAAAATCTGAATAAAGATGCTTCTCTTCTCCCTATAAAGAATGACAAATGATACGGGCTTCGCAATTAACAAGATTAAACTAAAGTTATGTTCATTGATAGAACGCATAACAATCTTCCTGAATTAACACATTTTAGAAAGTATAACACTTACGTACTTACTTGTTCTAGCGTAAGAGTAGGCAGAAAGATTACATCGTTACTTTCTTTTGTCCTTGCATACAATTACATTGAACGATTAGCTTTGATCATCTAAGGACTTCTTCCAGCTGATTTCTTCCAATTTTGAAATCATTCCTTTATTATTTATTCTTAATACAGTGCACATATGCTTTATATATGCTCTAATATAAACAAAATCAAAATTATTTCTTTTTACTAGAACTTATCTTTCACATATCTGTTTAGTTTCTCATTGAATCGATGCAGTTTCTCCTCTTTTCTTATGTCTTCTTGCATTTCATTAAAAATCTTCACCGCACTGTACATCATCGATTTCTGAGATTTAGCCTTCTTTCTGAATAGCAGTCTTAATCTATCTTTTCGTATATATTCTGCCGATATTTTATTACTGAGTATTTTTTCTACTTAAAGGTCATCATATTCAGATCTTTCAGCATTGCACTGATTCGAGTATGTCTATTTTTTCTGAGTATTATTCTTAAAGGTTTATTTTGCAGCACTGACAATTGTTGCATTTCTTCTTCATTAGCCAAAAACAAAATGCTGCTGCAGTAGTTGATGTGAGGAATAATAACAGAGTTGTATACTATTTTACAAGACTCAGTACTAATAAATCTTCTGACTCTTCGCAGAAGTGAGATTTTCTTAGCAATATTTTACGTCACATATCTTATATTTTACGATAAATTCAATTTTGAATCTATTATGAGCACGCAGAATTTAGGAAGCGATACAGTCGCCATCTCTTGTGGTAACATATTAGATGGGTGGATAATATCAAGACAGCCTTGCGAGAGGTAGGCGGATGACTGCATCACGGAAACGATGTCAAGGGATGTATGGCACTCCACGTGTGTTAGAGCATGTGTTAAGAGTTCTATGAGGCCGTTAAAAATGAAGAAGAATGTGTAAATTCAAATTTAAATTCAGTGTTAATTAACGACCACTCTCGATAAGTATCTAATTCATATCTCCTACAAAGTCATTTGAAACATTAATCAGTTATTTTAAAGTAGAACAAAAATACCATTGCAATATAACTGAGAATGGGAGAAATATCTGTATTTCAAAGTTACAAAATATGTTATACAAGCTATGACAGTTGTATAAGATTATAAATTCGTAATGCTTATGTCTAGACATTTTGTTTCTCAGTATTCCAGAACACATGCCGAATGAACCGAACAAATTCATACATTTTATTTTGTCATATGCAGAATGGCGCAACCCATAAAAATACATATTGCTACCAGAGGCGGATAAGATAAATATGTAGTTTGTCCCTTCTCCAAGAATCCATATATTTACTCTCTCCGCACTCTGTCCCACCCGTCGCCACCCACTTGCCAAACCATTATGTACACGAAGCCTTAACCGAGTGTCAATACGGTCCATGGATCTTCATTATAAATTTATGCTATTCCATTTATGTTAAGCCATTGTTAATCTTCGTTCCGAGCCACCTGCGACCGAAGGGTCTAATAAGCGTCTGATCGATTATATATTCAAGTCGGTTTGGTTAATGATTTGAATCTATCGGACGCAAGTACACGTTGAGTAAATATCGACAATTAATCTTTAAGATGATTGATGCTGTACTATTATTTCGTTAATTAATTCATGATTAGTTTCGTTGGTTGTCGTCAATTTATTCATGATTTAATTTAGCCCGTGTTACACGATAAGTCTCGGAGATTTAGTTGAGCTGAATCTCAGTACAGTGTGCACGCATGAACTCAGATTGGTAGTGAGGCGGATATAGGGCGTCATCTGACGCTGAATAGCAGAGGCGCGGTAGCACGCCGCATACCGGTGTATGAACGAGCTTAGGTGAGCTACCGAGAGAAGGCTTCCCGGAGCTTCACATGACGGCCGGCAGAGTTTGGTCCTGGGGTCGACGAGGAGCCAGGAATACAATCATTCATCTCTCGTGACTGGTCCGACTAGGCAGCTTTCATAGTGTCTAATAATTTATTGTGATTTTCCATTAAATATTTTTTGTGTATTTGTGTTTTAAAAAGCCGAACAATTAAACATATCGACAAGACTACAGGTATGTTATTACTCATTATCATATCCTTGATGTCAACTTCCCAATTAAAGCCTTTTGATTAAGAGAGTCTATTTATCGAATTGAGACTGATATATGAAAGTCAATTCAGGGCACCGAGATTTAAATTCACCTGACGCACAAACGGAGCATCAACGGTTAATGGACTGACAATTGACGTTTGACGTACGAGGCGCTAGGTAAGTGGCGGTACTCGATTATTTGAGACTTTGTGTGTACACAATGAACTACGAAAAGCTGAAGTTGTCTCCAGATAATCCTAATCTTAGTTTATTCTTTTTTAATCTTCGGTTTCTTTTATGCTAGTATATTTTTAACTCGTGCTGATGACCGCGACGCGATACATTTATCTTTCACACACTCATCATCGTACCAACAATCGCGCGCACACGCATTCGTTCCATAGATACATCACAATTACAGTTTAACTTTTGATCATTATTTTGCGCTATGTATCTAATTTTTATTAATATTAAGGAAGAATCGCAATCTATTGTCTTTAATGACCACTTGGTATTTATTAAATTACTCAATATTAAAACCTTAAAAAACTGATTTAACTATAACCTCTCCCTTTTTATCATAGTTTTCAACTTAATAAATTACAAGATTAATTGTTAAAACCGTCAATCAAATATGATTGAACAAACTGTAAGGAAAATACACACACGAATAGAAGAACACCATAAGGGGATGAAGAACTATAGCATAAACTCAAAGATGTCAGACCATGGAAGATCAGAGGGTCTTCGTTTCGCCCATGATAAAGTAGAAGTACGATATATATGCAAAAAGGGGAGAAAATTAGACAATTTAGAAGGTATAGAGATCAATATTAACAATTAAAATGTACTTAACATACAAACACTGTCGATTACATCTCCTCTCCTGTCCATATTAGCCCACTACCACTTTCACTTTTCATCAAAACCCCTCTCTCCCTAATACCCCTCTCATACCCACCACCATGTAGTCGATGTCTATCTTCTAGTTTTAACATTTAGTTTATTACTGAAGATGACGCATTAAGCGTCGAAAAGTGTAGTATGAAGTAAACAACATTGTATTTTATTTCAATAATTATTTAATTTTTTCAAATAATAAATTACAATGAACTTCCACAAAGTTAATCAAGAAAATTTTGAAATATTACTTAATAAATACTGCACCAATATTGTTTTAGTTGAGTCATTAGAAGTGTATGGTGTGATGATGTCGCAAGGCGAAACCCGTCACCAGGAGGGGTAACCAGCATTGGATTGTGTACAAGATGAGTCTAATCTTATTCCTTTAATTTAATTGTGAAATCGCCAATAAATTTCAGATTATCTAGCTATTAAAATATTAGAATAATGCCTGCAATTATAAAATTACTAAATTTACGAAAAGTCAATGAAGCGGGTCGGCGAAGTTCCTTCTTTGTAAAACGTTTCATGGCGCGGAAAATCGTTTATCTTAATTTTGAACCACTTTGTCGAAAATTACTTATATGAAGAAATATAGCTGAACCGAGAAAAATTATCGCGTTAGGAAGAGCGTTATACAATGGGTGCAGCACAGAAATGGGCAATTGTGAATCTGGTATTTTATGCAGACGTTGTCTGGGGTGAAGAAGTTTACATAAATTTAGTTGTGCAATTTATTATATTATTATTTTCATACTACAATATGTTGTGAGAAGTATCTTAATGTAGAAAAATGTAAACAAATAAGTTTTAATATAATGAAAAACCTACTCGTACTTCAATACTGCATTAACAATATTGATCTAAGTAGAGCCGCAGTTATGCGGGATTCGGGTATGCTCTTCGAAGAAAAATTGTAATTTATTCAACATTATAACTAAATTTGCAACAAGGCGATGAAATCCTTACGATTTGTATTAAGGACAGCTAAAAACTTCTCTCTAACTACTTTAAATACATCTATTATGAGAAGTACAATGGAATTTAACTTGACTCTGTAGTCTGCCTACAAATGTACGGCTCACATATTGTAAAAATCGAAAGCGTGCAACATAAATTTCGAAGATTTATCAATTTTAGAAAATATAAGTTTCGATTCTTTAATGAGCCTACTTCATTTGAAAAAAATTGCCTGGAGAAGAGATGTGAGCAATATAGTATTTCTACATAAAATTATTCATAGCTTATTCGACCAGCCCTGAGTTAACACAAATAGTTTCGTATAAAGTACAAACTCAAATGAGACAACATGAAGTGTAGGTACACATAGAAATAATTATGCTTTAAACTTGCCAATAATACGGATGCATCGGTTTGGTAACATGTTGAATTTTGTTGATATTGTTCATTGCGGAAGCATACCTGAATTGATGAAATATTTATACATGAATTATACTTAAAATTACTTTATATTAAAATATTATATTCAAACTGTACTGCATTGTTATGTAAAAACCCACAAGGGCGTTGATGGAAATAAATAAATAAAAAGATAAGCTTAGTATTCAGAGTCTATGTTTTACTTAGATGTGTAAGGATCAGGAGAATGCACTGGTTAAAGATTTTTCTTAAGATGCATATTTCAAGACCATAGATAATCTATGAACAAAAATATCCTTTAAAGATAAAGAACTACCACTTGTAGAGAGCGCCCAGATGTCTCGATTAATAAATGATATGATGTAGACATATGCATGTCAGTCTGCATTCAACAGTTGATTGGTAATAGTCGATAATAATTATACGTGTATGCATAATTAAGATAAAAATGTGTCTCAATACACATTTACTAACCTGAAAGTGGACAGATGCACATATAACTTCATTATATCAAAATTATGATAAGGCTATTATTTCAGCTATTCTGAACATCAAATAAGTTTTTCTACATTAAAAAACGGCAAACATGTCAGAGCTGCCGTAGAACGAAGCCTCTAAAAGGTAAAGAAGTCTTTTTTAAGGCTGTACTAATTTCCTTTAAATATTTAATATGGGATCTAATGGCTTAATGGCGGCTTTTATGTAGTCTCTTTCAGTAACCTCAAAATAAACATTTTTGCAACAAGGTTTTAGCATGACGGCACGTTGGTTACCTTTCCACCTTTTCGCACATTCTAAATGCTATTATTTTGCATGTATTTTGCAACTTCATAAAGATTTTTAAAAAATAGTTCATTTCTCTGTCGCACCTTGTACATGTGTGGCGTGCAGTAAGTATAGATTTAGGTTATGCTGTTACCAATAACACTATACAATCATATATAATATTTGTAATACAATATATGTACTTTCGTTTAAACAATGTCTTTAGACAAAATAAATCCGTCGTTTCATTTATTTGTAATTTTAGAGTACTAATAATAGTGTTTTAAAAGTTAAAGTTTTAACGTAAAATAATACCATATAAAAAAGTATGGACGTTTTTAAGAACACTTTCTATGACTGAACATGATTCATTTATTGTTTGAAAATCCTTCACGTAATAACTATTTTTATCAAGGGTTAACGTAGGAAATAGTTCTGTCAATTGCTTTTTATTTATCTCAAATCAAAACCAATCCATGCACTAAATTTAAAGAACAATCATGAAGTCGACACGTTAAAAACAGCAAGACAGTAAAATTCGCTAATTAGTAAAAGAGGAAGTAGACACTTCAATGATTTGCACGCAATTGTAAGCCTTTCTAACGTTATTCTGAGAATAACCAATTATAGGACTTGAGAAATTCATTAGCTTAAAGACAGAATAGAATAATGTGAAATACGGTAAATACAAAATGCGCCATAGGTACAGCGGTGAGTTGTCGTGGTAGTTTTTAGAACTAACCAATTAAAGTCTCTATTGGTACACAGACGGCGCTAATTGTAAAATAATGTTTTCGTTTATGTTAATCCAGTTATTTAATTTATATTTGTTTCCCGGAATTTTTAGTAATACACAGATTTTTTGTTTGTATGTACTGCACGCCCTTGATATCACCCCTACTGTCATCAGCCATACACAGAAAATCGAAGCAAGCCGGCAAAGCGGTATATTACTGTCAATCATAAAGAATCAAGGTTCTGTCTGCGTGCAACAGTATACACACATTAACCTGCGCCCCGGGCTGATCCAGTCTCCCTTCACTTCACGTACTGACGTCCGCCGCAACTGCAACTTCTGATACGCCTCCGATCTTTGATACATAGTTCGCGCGCATTGATTTAAACCTAAACTTTTGTAATAAGTTTGCTTCAATAAATTCAGTGCTAAGTTTCATTCCACAATACCTACTCGCCTGTTACATCTATACACATTCTAAATATTCCTTACGCTTCCGCGGTAAGAGCACGAGGTTCAGTTGGCTATAGGGTGGCCGTAACCTTAAATCCTAAATATTCTAATCGCTACATGCGAGCCTAACACGCAGCACATAACTTACAATTCACCGTACTTGCAATAAAAGTATTCTCTAATAGTTTTGTCTTACTGGAAAGTATATAGAAGATAGACATCGACTATATAGTGGTGGGTATGAAATGGGTATTAGGGAAACGGGGGTGTCAATGAAAAGTGAAAGTAGTAGTGGTAGTGAGAGCGGTGTTGCGGAGAGGGATGTCTATCTTCTAGTTTTAAGATTTGGTTTATGACTGAAGATGACGCATTAAGCATCGAAAACGTTTGAATTCTTAATTAAAGTGTACTATGAAGTGAACAACGTTGTGTTTTATTTCAAAAATTAATAAATTTTTTCAAAAAGCTAAAAAATTTGTGAAAAGTTAACCAAAATATTACTTGGTTGATACTTGTACTCTGCATATGTCATCTACGTACTAATAAAAACTATTTGACAATAAGTTTTTGAGAACTCGGATGTGTGGTCCACAGGCAAGCAAAAAGTATTACATTTAGGGTTGAAGATTGGATCGCCTGTATGGAAAGGAATATAATATGTAGGGATAAAGAGTAAGAGGTTAGTGAAAAAATATGATGATAAACTTGCTTAAATTGGATCTGAACGACGCCGAGGATGGGAATAAGTGAAAAGAGATACTCATAGACGAGAGTCAAAATTAATTGATCAATGTTCAGAAATTAGGCAACCGATAATTTAGCAATGATACTAACTAACGGACTTAGCTAACATGGAAGCAAAATTAATTTCGCTACCAGCCATGCCTCGGGTTTTCGGACTTGCGATAGTGGATGTTTACCAAATGTAAAATAGTGACATTTTAAAATTATGCAATCTTCCCTTTTTCAATTATTTTTTTGTACACGAAAGGGACGTTATTTTTTATCACTTAATAAATCCGGAATTATGTCATAATATTTTTTACATTACTTTAATCAGAAACGCAAAATCTCAATTGCCACTAATTACCGAATAATTAAAAGTCCTCTCGCGAAACAGCTGTCCGGGCGCTACAGGTTACCCATTAAAAAAAATCCTATTCCTATAAAGAGTGACCCCCCGCCCCCTCCTCCCATTCACGTGTTAAACCATAATGAAATGAATATTAAGAAGGATTTAAACCCCGCCTCAATTCATTCGATCTACTGTACGCCAGTTAAATATTCAGGGTATTATTTGCCCCGGCTAATGAACTGTGTCGTTCTCAATTGGAAGCGTTGCGTTCAGCGTACAGTGCGACAATTTTTATTTAATTTTATTCGATCTCTTATTTTTATTTAGATACATAACTACGTGTTCAGCTGTTGATTCAGATATAATAATAAATAATTCTAAAACAATCAAGTAGGAGATCCCTCGCATACGGTACTTGCTCAGATGCTTAACAGATTAACAATCCATTCAGATTACTAATTCCTTGAAAATATAAATACTCATGTCTTAATTTAAATTTTAAACTCTGTTAATTTACTTGGTAATATTGAAAGTCACGTAAGTCATCACATTCAGTCATGTGTATGACATTAATAAAATTCGTGGTTTTATACAAAGTGATTCTGTTTTATTGAATCTAAGAATTATTACATACTTTGGATATGTTGCCAGAATAGACGAAGAAATCACAGGGACAACTGATGGAAAGCGAGCAAGATATGGACCAAATAAAGGAGTTAACAGGATACAATTTAAACTCTGTGATCAACATGGCTCAGGATCGGGAGGAATGAAGACGTATTGTGAACTGAATTTCAGATATTTCAGGGTATCACGATGGTCAGCATTTAGCATAATAGAGGGTGAATATTATGTTCTAAGCCGATGTTGTTTTTGAATAACTAAGAAATGAAATACATTTTTTAATTTGCTTTTTATTTATCGATTATTTAGTTTATTACAATTATGTATGGAATATGACAGTGGTGGCGAACATTTTTACATGCGCGTGCCAAAAATCCCCACATAATATATGTCGATTGTCCGACGTGCCTAGCAGTTTTTTAAAATATATTTATTTAAATAACTACGATTAGCAAATATGCTATAATTAGTTTTTTTTACTTAAAAACATAAGGCGAAAACCGTGTGATTATTTAACAGCGTGGTCCGATAACATAGAATGAGTTCATTCACCCTTCCAAGCAATTTTTATTGGAGAAAAAATGAAAAAAAAAAAGAGTTTTTCAACATTTTATTTTAAATGTTTAAAAAATACACTTTAAGTTATAAGTATTAATGAGATTTTTTCTGCTGTACATTTGATGCCAAATACTTTATGTCCGATTCACGTGTCGTCACTTTTAGTGAAATACATGCACAACTGGATTCATCGGTATACTCCTTGTACTGTGTACATTTTATAAAATTCATTTCGGAAAATAATAACTCATAAGCATATGTGGAAGAGAAAATTGATAATATTTCCGTCGCTAGTTTTTTTAAACAGCTTTCTGGAATGGTGTTCCAAGTTATTATTATTTCTTCTTCTGCATTCTTATAAATTATATTCGATAATCGATCATTTTCAATTATTTCTAATTCATTTCTCAAATTGACAAACTTTTATTTCTAGATCGAACATGATTGGAGTTCAAATAATTGCATTTATATATCTGTTAATTGTTACGTGCCAGCTAAATTGATAAAGGTGCCATTTCTGGCACGCGTACCCTAAGTTCGTCATCCCTGGAATATGACATTGGCCAAGTGGCCGCCTCTGACAGCGGCACAAATGCGTGCTCCTTTAACCATATTTTTTGTAACATTTTCGAATATTGTCCTGCAGCATCGGAATTGTTGATGGTTTATTGTCGTAGACCTTTCTTTTCAAGTACTCCCACAGAAAATAGTCAAATCAGGTGATTAAGAAGTGCAGTCGATATCACCACTCATGCGATGATAGCGTTTACCATTACCACTGACGTGGTACCACCGACGACCATTACCGACGATACCATTAATGGTCACAGCATTGCCATTATTATTTAGATAAAATATTTTAGCGACTTAAACACGTTGTTGAGGCGTTAAATGCTCCATAATAAATTGTAATCAACTACTCTCCACGACTGAAAAATGCGAACTGACAAATGTATGCTACACCAAAATGGCGACAAAACAAAATCAGCCCGGAACATAATATTTACCCTTTACGAAAAAAAAGACCGTGGTAATGTTTTGTGGTTATGGTAATGAAAACACAGTTGGCTTTTCGGGGTTAATCCACGTTTGCTCTCAATTAAGTATAAAATATAATATCTACTTGTGTATCGAATACACCATCAATCAATATATATGGTAGTTCTCTGCTAATGCTTTGGATTGAAGACTAGACTAGAACTATTTCCGCATAGTGAAAATCGCCGTAGTGCGAAGCAAGGCATTTTTTCATTTGCGAGTGCATACAAACGCTTAAAAGCGCTTTTACTAGCTAGCATTTACTAAGTGCGCTTTTACGCTAGACAACGGGGTCGGCAAACTTTCTAGTTAATTAGTTTCTAGTTATCAAATATTTAGTAAACAGAATCTCAACATTTTCATACAGCTGCAACATACATTTTCCGTGTAGTTTAATGACGACAAAAAACGAGGTAAAATCAAGATTTTTATTTGTATATTTATTTTATATATTAATTTATTAATCTGTTATAAGTACACTTCTCTAAAAGAAGTGGAGAACTCAAATTCACAATATAGTCGTAGGCTACTTAGATGAATATAATATATGGTAGATATAAGCTCTGTAGCTGAAGCTGCTGATAGTTCAGTGCTTTACTCATAAAACAAGAAAACCTAAATAATAATTTAACACTTTATGGGCTTTGTAAAGTTTACTAGTTAGAACGGTGACCTTGCATCACTTTCGAAAGCTTTGCTATATCTAGAAAAAAAACAACTTATTAAATATATTTATAATTTGATTCATGGAAGAGAATGTTTGTTCGCATAAATGGGTAGAGCTCAATATTTTAAGAAGATTTATGCTAGTTATTTTATTATGTCATATGTTGCAGGCAGACTATTCCACGTATCAGATATGATTGTGTATGCAAATATGAGTTGAAGTGTCGTAAATGTTACTCGCAAACTGCGGTCTATCGACCCCTGAGCTAGGTTAACAAAACCACAGAAAAAAAGACGGAAATGTAATTGAGGTTTAAAGTTTGTTGATCTTCGTTTAAAATTGTAATTAAATAAACTATTCTCAATCAAGGTTTTTATTTCTATAAAAGTGATAATATTATAGAAGACATGATACCAATTTTGTTCTCAATATTTAACCTTTACCATACCATGATAGAAATACCCGGACGCAGCCATACTGTCAATTCGTGTTACCGTAAATAACAGTTAAAAAAAATGTTTTTATTAGCTTAAATGGCTTTGATGGCATGAATTTACTCTAAATATTGAGCATTCAATTTTGAAAAAAATGATTAATTACATAATTTAAAGCATTCATTAAGTCGTATACAATGTGTCCTTCCTTCTTATCTCTCTTAATTTAATTAGTGCTAAAGAGACAATTATATTCGTATATTTGTTGTTCTTTTCACTGTGAAAATAGTGTGTAATCTCTGTCTTTCATATCACAAATGGTATTTTCACCAACGTATCAATTTTACAACGGATTGAACGGAAAAAATAATTGTTTTTGTACGATTCCCTTTTCATAATTGGTTTTTCACTAGTCATTCCTGAGCGCTAATATTTTCTTTAAGATTATATAAAATATGTATTTTATGTTGCATGTATTTACCGAAATATTACAGGTTTAATTATGATGGTAGACCTGTGTTACTGCATAGTTTGGGAAGGGTTAATGAAAGTAATAACATAATACTTAATATTATTGTATCTTATGTATAATATATATATATAAAGGGTACCTTTTTTCCATTTTGTATTTACATTATTTAGTAGCACCACTGCTAAAAAATACGTCGTTTCTATTTGAGTAACGGACCAATTCAAAACAGGACCATCTAGGTAAGGATTAATAAACACTATTCCATTCGACTAAACATGCATGTCAACTATGTTTGAATATTTTAGTAGGTATAATTCAGCTATTCAGATAAACTAAATTCAAGGTCTACTAAGTGACTTGAGGTCAGTAACCTGAAACCTCACAAAGAAACAAATAAATGGCTATCCAAGTATTTGAAAACAACATTTTCAGCAAAGTTCCAGTTGTAATTAAAAAATGATGGCATAGATAGGATGTACAGCGGAATTTTTTTAAAAATAAAATTATAATTGCTCGTAAACCATCAGAGTGAGGTAAGGACGCGCGTGATTTTCGGATTTGCCAGTCGCAATGAGTCACTAGTCGGGAGCGCATCGCGCGTTCGCGGTTGAGCAATATTTAAAGTGCGGTGATTCATTGGTTTGCGCGCATCGCGCTTTTTATACTCACTTTAATATTCAACGAGTAAGTGATGGGCCAAGCACGCAACTTATCTGGTGTTGGGATCAAAAGTTCAGACAAGAAGGGACAATGGTTAATCAAGTTCCTCCGGGACCATCAACGTCAGCAGCGACGCCAGAACATGTGGCTCAAGTTCGACGGGAAATCGATAAGGAAAATTGCAGCCTATACTGGAATAAAAAAATCAATAGTGCACGTTGAAAAATAAACTACATTTTCACCCGTACAAACAGCAAATCGTGCAGTTTCTCAATGAAAATGACTATTCTTTACGTGAAACCTTAGCGAGAATGATACTGGAACGTTTTGGAATAGTACGAACGCTTAGAAACATATTGTTTACGAACGATGCACATTTTCATATCGATGGCTATGTTAATAAACAGATACTGGTGCCCCAACAACCCAAGGAATGCCATAAAAAAGGTTTTCATTGTCCAAAAACGCCAGTGTGGTGCGTAATTTCTACCCGAGGGATAATTGGCCCTTATTTTTTTAACCAGCGAGAGACAGTCACTGCTGACGTGTATTGCCGAATAATCGACGAGTTTTTGGTACCACAACTGCAGCTGTTTTCCGGGTTCAATAATAAAATACATTTTTAGTAAGACGGGGCCACTCCACACACAGCTTGAGTTTCAATAGAGAAGCTGAGAGGAATTTTTCCCCAACAAATTAATCAGCAAGTACGGAGATATACCCTGAGCAGCTCGGTCACCGGGACCTTACATCGAGTGACTTTTTTTTGTGGGGATACCTTAAGTCGTGAGTTTACAGCAACAATTCTCGAGCAATTCAGGCCCTACAAGAAAATATCCGCCATGAAGTTGCTGCTATTGAATCAATGCTATGCTCTCGCGTGTTCGCAAATTTAAAAGTCCGATTGCGAGAGTGTCTTGAGAGAAATGGACGTCATTTAGACGATATTATTTATAAAACGTTAAATAAGCTTCGTTAAACTCCATTTTGTATAAATAAAATATGAGAATAACATTTTAGTTTTTTTATTTAATTTAATATTAAACTTGAAAATTTTCCTCTGGACACACTTTATGATCAATTCATAAATTTACAAATTCTTCAAACAGCTAAAAATAGTGACAGTTAGGAGGTCGATGAGACTGAAATAGATGGACACGTTCTAAAGAACTTGAACTGCTGGATACCAAATACCAGGCCGCCTAAGACTAGAATGGGGAGTTACAATGAAGAAATATGCAGAAATTGCAGATTTTGTACTGAAAAAATTTGACTAGAGATAAACAAACAAATTTGGTAGAGATACACAAATTTATTCCTTGGACCTGGATAGCCCTTAGGGCCAAACGATGATTATGTTATAGGTACAATTCAAAGATGGCGCTAATGTTACATGATATTTCAATTAGATGAAATTAAAATTCATAACTCAGAGCTAGTCTTAGGACTACTTGTAATTAACGTTTAAGGAAGGCCATGTTCATTAATAAAGCCCAAATTACTGCCATCATTCATATAAATGTGAAAATCTTCTCTGGATGTATTTCGTCAAGGATTTTTCTGGCATAGTGTCATTTTCAGAAACGATGATTTAGTATCTTGATGACATCACTCAAAATGCGTAAATAAAGGCGGGGTATCATTTGATTAATTTGATATATTTTATCCGATAGATATACTTATTCACATATTTACTTAATCTGTTCATCATTTTTGACGTTCCTGCGATGTGGACCAACTTAAAAATGGATGTTATTACATCCGCGAAATCTTAAAATGTAAAAAAATATTTCTAATAACATTATCTGCCTGCTATGCTGTTTCAGGGATGCAGTTTTGATGTTAGTTTGTATAAAAACTGACAAATGAAAGTATCAGATACCAAAATGATATTCTGGACAGATGGTCTTTTTCCAGAAGCTGATCATAAATTTCTGAGAATTCAATAAATCCAACCCCAATGACGCATAAACAGCAAACATATCACAATTATGTATTTAAAGAATATATTTGTATATTTTATTATTTCCAAATAATGTTGTTGTAAAAGCAGTGTGCGATTTAAATATTTAATTTTGTGTATTTTGGATTAAAATGTTCATGTGAAATGTTCTACTGAACATTAGTGTCCGATTCTCCCACAGTAGTGGTAAACATTAATAATGAATGCGAGTTGCTTACATAAATATACAATGCATACAGAGGTCTTTTCCCTTCTGCAGCACGTGACGTGCCGATCAATATTTAGTATCAGCGATTCTTTGTCCTGATTTTGCCCGCCAGGGCTGTCAGCGCCGAGGTATTACGTTTACTGCAACACTAGCAATGATCTAGCAAAAGTTAAAAGAATCAAAATTCAAATCTGTATGCATAAAATATTTATTTTATTTCATTTTTACAGAACCAAACAGACTTATTTTCTAATATCTACGTAAAGTGTAAAATCTAGAAATAATCATAATTTTAAGATGGATGAAAGCAGAAATAAAATTGTTTTATTTATTGATTTGGTAGTTACTTTGTGGTGTAACATTTTAATTAAAAAAATAAATAAATTATATTTACTTTGTACTACACACACAATTTGGATTGGTGAAAAATCCTATATATGGATCCGATTTCTACTCAAATTATACATTATTTCCCTATCTACAATAAACTCGTATTTTACACTAATAATAATATTGGAAAAAAATTTCTAAATTCTAAAACAAAAATAGGTATTTAAGAAGAAAACGGAACTTATCAAATAACTTGCGAAGATTGTAACAAAAAAAATTGAGAAATTTAAATACGCGAATTAAAAAACATTGACGCTGTCTGTGTTATATATGTAATATTAATATTTTGTGTGTATATATATGTGTGAACTTTTTAACTTTTTATTAACTTTTTGAAATTTTTTATTTTTTTATTTATTAATATCCTCATTGCTTTTCTTTTTCATAGCATTAAATTTATTTCATAACCTTAAATGTATAACATAATATGTATTATATTAAAAAAACCTGATCACGCTGGAATAAACACATTATTATTATTAAACAACAAATCATTTTTTCCAAATTAGCTAACCATATTATTGAAACCAACCATTCTTTTGGAAGTCATGATTTAAAATTCCTTCACTCGGTACCGTATAGGAGAAAAATAATGAATGATCTAGAAATGATGAATTTTCAATAAATACTTCACTGCTATTATCGATATTTCCAACAAACAATAAAGTAGCCACTCCCACCCTTACGGCCCCCCATAGCCAACTGTATTTAATTTAGTTCAATTTACACCTGTAGTGAAGAAACTAGTAGTGATATGGTTCATGGACCTATCTTTTTATTATCTATATAAACGACACCGTAAAAATGCAAAAACATTGCAAAATAAGATTATTTGCAGACGATGTACTCATATATATAGCGAGAGACTATTATGCAACTATACATAAAGAATTAAACTATGACTTAAATAATATAGCAATATGGCTGGAGAAAAATAAACTGAAACTAAAATTAAACAATATTTAACTCATGAACATTGGAAATAAAATAATACCAATCACATCAGTAATTATCATAGATGATGAAAATCTGAAGGAAGCGATTGAAATAAAATATTTGGGAGTAATAATAGATTCAAAATTGAATCTATCGCAAAATACAAGACACGCGACAAAAAAGATTACTAAACAATTTCATTTCTGGGAAGGATCAGAAGATTAATTTCATACAAAGATTTTACAAACTACATAGATCTTTTACCAAATTATTAGGAAAATAAGATGAATTTAGTAAATCAGAAATTAAAATTTTACTTTCATTAACAGGTACATTAGTAAACAAATTAACAATATCAAAAGAAACAAGTTTAACATTGTTGGGAAGATCCGTGTCCTTTATCATATCCACTAATTGCAATGAATTTTTTAAAGTGTATTTTGGTTGAAAAAACCTTTGTATGAACCATAATTATTTTCAATTTAATAATATAATGTACAATTAAACAGAGGGTCTTCCTGTGGGAGCATCCACAAATTCACTAATAGCAGATATTTTTGTAAACAATTTTGAAAATAATATTTTTGATTGTGATTCTCCTTTGTTAAAAAATGTTTTGTTATGGAAAAGATATGTGGATGATATATTATGTATTTGGTCAGTGGTCAGTGGTCAGGTTCACAACGTCAATTAACAACTTTTTTAAATTTCATTAATTCATTTAATAATAAAATACAATTTACATCAGAAATGGAAAATAATTCAACCCTAAACTTTTTGGATCTAACATTGATTAAAAATAATAATACAATTGATTTCGAAAATTTTTAGTAAACCGACTTTTACAGATACTATCATACATTGTGAATCTAATCATCTATTATCCCACAAGCATTCAGGGTTCCACTCCATGATACATCGTTTAGTCAATATTTCTATGTCTACATCCAATTTCAATATTGAATTGAATACAATTAAAAAAAATCGCAGTTAATATTGGGAATAATACATGTTTAATAGATACCATTTAAAAAAAATTAAAAGAATATAATAATAAATTTTTATATAATTCACAGATAAAACATAATGATAATAATGATTATTGGCGTAGGATTTTATACATAAATAACTTTTCGAATCAAATATCTGAACATCTACCACGAAATATTAGATCGGTATTTTATACAAATAATAATATGGGAAATTTACTTATAAATTCTAAAGAGAAAGATGATAAATGATGATGTGTGCTGCATTTCATATTAGTAAAATGGGTAGAAATTTTAATATAAGAGTAAAGGAGCATTTGAGATATTTTAACAATAGTGAGTTTTCAGAATTTTCTTATCATTTGATGGAAAATGGTCATGACTTTGATGAAAAATTGGGATTGTCAATTTTGCATGTAAGCGATGTTGGTCATAAATTAAATAATTTAGAATCGTTGGAGATAAATAAAACTAATCAAAAAATTATAAACAACCAACCAAATTTTACTAGTAGTCCCATTCTAAAATTTTTCCTAAAAATTATTCGAGTAAATTTGTATTAAGTAACAATTTGAGTTAAGGACTAAATTTAATTTTTAAATAATTATTGTTTTTTAAAAATAGATTCTGGTAAAGAAACAACAACATATGTTTTTTATTAGTATTGACATCCTGAAGAAGAAGATGGTCTTTTTCGAAACCGGTAGATGTATTTAAACTCAATAAGTGGTTAATGAAACAAAGTTAACAAATAAAAATAATGAATTTTAACAACAAAGTTAATTTTGCTAATTTTAAAAGTAGTTTATAACTCTGTTATTATTCATCACATCAACTAGTGCAGCAGGATTTTGTTTTTGGTATTTATTTATAAAATCCTCAATAAAAAAAATTGATGCAAATCAACATGAGCACGAGCATCGTACAAGAGGAAGGAATAGACTGAGACTGCCATTCAGGAAGAAGCCCAAATCTCAGAAATCGACGATGTATAGTGCAAAGAAGATTTTTAGTGACCAGCCACAAAACATAAGAAAGGAGGAGAAACTGAAAAGATTTAAAGTGAAACTTATCAGATGTGTAAAAGATAAGTTTTAGTAAAATAAAATACTTTAACCTTGTTTATATTAGAGCATTCATAGGAGTGCTTATGTATGCACTATATTAAGAATTAAATAAATAAATTAACTAAAAAATTGTTTATGTGTAGTTCAAAGTCAATATAAAAATTATATTGTTTGCTTCTTATTTAAAAAATGTACCTTTAGAATAAAAAGTCACATATCTATCTAACTCGTATTTCAAAAAAAATTGACACGTCACTCTAATGCGAAGTATCAGTTTCCTTTCAAATTTGCCTGAGAGTGATTTGTATTAAATGCGTGTATGAATTTGTTGAAGCATTGGAAATCACGTGTTTGGACAGAAATCCAATGTACTAAAAGGCTTTCGTGATAATACCTTCCGAGGCATGTTAAATTGTGTATAATTTATTAAACATGTTCGTGAGTTTTCATTTTCCTCCCTTTGTTATATTATAATATTATACATATTCAGCCTACACGAGGGGTGGCTAACATTTTTTAAGGTAATTAGAAAAAAATGGATTTATTACATTAGAGTTTGTAGAATATATAATTAACATTAGGTTCTACTAAGCCGTGAGTTTTAATTTTTAAACTATAATAAATATAAATTGTATATTATCTTTTAACACCAATCGGTTGCGCAACATGTTTTGCATTGTTTGGGCAGTAAAAAGCAGCTCGACACACTTCCTCGACGTAAGAACAAACGTTCCGAAACTGGTTCGCGTTATATATAAGATCACAGACTAGCATATAGATAGACATGAACCAACGCAAAACTCTTTGTACCACTTACGTAATCAAATAGCTCCGCGACTTTTTGTAAATCTATGACCCACGATTGGAACGAAAATTTAAACGCTGACAATATAATATGCATTAATGTAAAAAATATGTCTTGTTAACAAAAATATATAATTTTTGAAGGGTGAATACTTATACAGTTGCATAAATGTGTCATAAACTATCGGATTTATATTTCGATTGAGAGTGTGTACATAATGCCCCTCATTCCGCAACTAATGTTCCAAACCCCTCTCCTATGTGTACACTTTATTTCATGTCTATTAATTTACTGGTCTGTGTGCAAGGTAAAATTTCACTGGTTAAAATAAAACCTCGGCGCCTCTAAAATATTTTTGAATTAAAAAAAATACAAAACAAAATATTTTTATTTGCGAATACCTACCATATATTTACTGGTATAGTAACAAAAATTGAATTTTGCTGGTTTTTTGAAATTTTCATTATTCTTCCTACTGTCTTTTGAAGATTTAGTCTAGTCGTAAAAATATTGGTACATTGTGCGCCAGTCAGCTCCTTCCACGTGAAGGGTGGCAACCCCTGACCTATATTGCGATCGCAGTAAATTGCGTGACACGAAACGCGGCGTGGTTTCAGATGAGCGGGAGTCATGAAAATTAGACATTTATTGTACAAAAACACCGGAAAAATTACTCAAATTAAAATAACGCGAATTATTACGAATGTTTGGTATTTAATTGGAAATAAAAACAAAGGCCAATTAAACGATAAAAATAAAATTTGCAGTTGTGTTCAGTGAGTCTACAACATTAATTAATTATTTATTCTAATTCAATTGCCCACATCGAGTCTTGGCCTCTTGAATCTTTCGTTTCCATATGTGTAATTGCTTGAACATTTTCGACTCGTAATTTAGTCAGGTGTCTACCCATAAAATATTGTGGACTAGGTCTGTTGCATTCTGAATAAGCATTTTATTTGAGTCTTTAACGTTTAAGGGTTAAATCTTGTTTTATTTTATATTTTTATGTGATACATTAAATATAAAAAGAAGTGGCAAAAGCATATATGTTTTATCATCATTATAATAATATGTTTAAATTATTCAGTGAAAATAAATAATTAACATGGTATTATCCGTATTAGTCGACAAGTTTATTTTATTTTAAGGAGACAGATTATCAACAGGTTGTTAATTACGATTATAGATGTTTCTGCAGGGACATTATTTTATGTTTAAAAAGTTTGGTAAAAACATAGATATAATGAAATGTTATAATATAACAACTTAACGATGTCGGAACACATGACACACGATAGTGTTGCGAAATTTTATGACAAACATAACAAATCTAATCGATTTGAATCTGAGCCCGCGTCATGGAGAATGTAAGCAGATTAGCGTTAATGGAGAAAATCTCGTTATAATAAGTAGTGCTTGTTGGTTTAGTGGTTAAGACACGCGCCTATGAAGACCAGCAAGATAATAATAATAATAATAATGGATAATTTGTATAGCGCTATTTTTGTAAAAACTTTTACCTCAAGGGCGCTTTACACATAATATGTTTTTTTAAATTAAAAAATCGTTATTTACACTTATGGAAATGATTTTCTATTTTTATGGCATAAGCGTTTATTTGTTTGAAAATAGTAAGAATATTGACGTGACACGTTTTTTTTTGTGTGCGCAGCACTATTTCTTTTAAATTAAAAAAAAAAGTATTTTCGGCGGGGGGAGAAACATAGAAAGAAATTAATAATGTAAATCTTGGTGTAAAATAGGGTTTGAGATCTTAGTTATCGGGCAGGGATATTTTTGTGTATTATGGGTCGATATAAGGTTTATTATTTTAAATACACATTCTTTTATTCGATTATCTCTTCTCCATCTCGGTCTTGACGATCTCTAAAGTGTTGCGACGGAAGATATATTGCTGGAAAGCAGAATATACTGGAATTCCTCTTAAGTTTACCAATTGAGTAGCTTTCTGGTGTAGTGGTCTAGACGTTTTCCTAGTGATCTAGTGGTCAGGGGTTCACACAAGTTAGTTCTATTTTCATAGCACAAGCGTTTAGCTTAGTTTGAAAATAGTAAAAATATTGATGTGACATGAATTCCGTATAAGCATCTCTATTAAAAAAAAAATGGTTTTGGAATAAAAGTCAGATATAAAGCAGATCGTTTCAATTCGTCACATTAGACTACGTAATTTTAATGGAAAAGTCTTAAAAAGAAAAGTTTAAATCTATAGTACATGATTGGGTAAGATACATTTTTAAAATTCTCTAATTCCCAACTGTCACTGTCTTCTAAAAATTGAAAACTTAAGCTTCTTCTCCGAATTGATAATAAAATTTCTCTCCTCAATGATATTTAAAATCACGTCTCTCTCCCTCTTTCGGTAGATTTATTTATTTAATTAATTAATTAAAGGGATTTGAACAGTATAAATAATTATAATACAACAACCTTATAT
Organism: Eubasilissa splendida; assembly: GCA_031772225.1. NCBI lineage: Eukaryota > Metazoa > Arthropoda > Insecta > Trichoptera > Phryganeidae > Eubasilissa > Eubasilissa splendida. The sequence goes on from CM062863.1 coordinate 22,598,994, forward strand.
ATATATGAAACTAATTATAAAAATCCACAGAAATGTTTACGGAAAGTAGTAATACAGTACATGATATAATGTCATATGGCCGCTTACAATATAAGGTAATGTAATATTAGTAGAAGAAGATAAAACTGGTGGAAGAAAGATTTCCTCAAATTCCCTAATCAAAATTCAATTATTAGGAGAACACATTCTCATTGTGAAGTTGTAATTATTCAGAACATAGATCTGTGATATTTTAAATATGAATTAAATATGTTAATTAGAAAGATATACATATAAAATCAATTCTATCAAAAAATATTGTTGTTGCGCCACCGGGATTCGAACCTGGATCTCTTTCCTAACCGGAAGAAGGTGCATTATCCAACTATGCTACAGCGACAATATTTTTAGCGACAATTTTCGAACCTATATGTTACCTTTTTGATATTAATACATTTAATCGTTCCATAATTTGAAAGAGCCATCTACCTTATTTTTACAGAATCTCAAATACCTTTGAGTAAACTGATAGCGGATGCCAGAATTATCAATTCATTTTTATTAAATTTTGGACACATTGATACAACTTTATTATTAGGAGAACACATTCTTATTTTGAAGTTGTAATTATAGGTTAGGAAAGAGATCCAGGTTCGAATCTCGGTGGCGCAACAACAATATTTTTCGATATATTTAATTCATATTTAAAAAATTCAATTAATTCAAGAATAAATAAAACTATACCCGACATTGGCGGCGACAGCGCAACAGGAGTGACGTGCAAAAAACTTGAAAGTGATGACTCAATAATTATTAACGATCGCCGAACGCAACAGCACACAAAACAAAGACCTAAAAATGATCGTTTGTTTGAACGTGATAATTGTCTCGCAGCGCAATGTATAACCGAAAAAATAAATTAGATCGTAGCGGAACCCATTATTTTTCTGTTTTCCGTCGCCTTTGACCCAAATTATCGTAGAATTTCAAGGAATTTTGTGGAATTCCGTGGAACGCGGGGAGTAATTTGCGGCAGTAAAGCATTTTCTATGTTAGTTTCAGTGATTACCCAACCGTGTAATTGTTTGTATTTTCACAAAAATATTAAAAGTGAGCATATTATATCTTCATCTTCATCATCATCATCATCAGTCATTGTCAATCTACTGTCCCACTACTCAGTAATAAAAAAATAAAATCACATATATATATATATATATAACAACTTATGACAATTCATAACTTAAAACTAAGACCGGTAAAGTTTCATCTTAGTTGGGTAAAGTAAAGATAATCAGGCCTATTCTCAAAATTGAAATATTGAAATGAAGGTGATTGTTACACCAACCCTCAAAAATAGACAGTATGTAAATTAACGTCCGTGTTATATTTGAATGAGAGAGAGTGAGGGAGATAAACGTACCATAATCTGTCAAAACATAAAAATGGCAACAGGATTGGCCGTGATTCTTCACTACGACGCTGCGGATGAGGAAATCAATAGGTAATTTATGAACAAACCTTTTTCTGTGAACTTTGAATACTGTATTAGTACTTATTTTAACCAAAAACTTATATTTTTAGTCGAAACTCGAGAATGGAAAGACGTCGTTTGCGTGATTTGTGCAACCCGATGGAAATTCCAAATGGGCAATTTTTACAACTATACCGCCTTGATAAGGTACAACTATACCGCACAAATTGATTGGATCGAAAATTTAAATTTATTTATTTATTAGATGACATACATATTTTTGTTCTAACAGAAGTGAATATATTATACATAATAAACATACAACATAATACTCATAGTTTATTGTGTGGGATGAAGTAGACCTCACCTCTGATATATACAGCGTTGTCCTGGCTACTTTACTAGACTGAAGTCTGTGTTAAAGTAGACAGTTTTTTTTTTCGTGCTGTTGTGATGTTATTTAAATGTTGGCAATATAATATGAATTATTGTAAACAGTATTCTTGTTTATACGAATATTTAATTTTCGAAGAGTAAATACTTTTACTGTTGCATAAATGTATCATAAACTATCGGATTTATGTTTCCACCAAGAATGTGTGTAAAATGCCCCTCATCCAGCAACTAACATTCCAAACCCCTATCCTATATGAACACTTTATTTCGTGTGTATTCATTTACTGGTCTGTGGTTTTTACACTGTTTAAAGAAGAGAGGGTGCAGAAGGAATGGAAAAGGGACGCAATAAAAAGATATTATTTGCTTATTGCATTAATGCAAAGTATATTCTTATACTCAAATATATACATATGCATACATACACGCATGTATATACAATCTAGGTTATAGTTATTAAAAAGTTAGCGTAGTTTGTTTACCCGACAAGGTTTTGAGCATCCTCTAGGACATGGACAATCGGTACGTCTTACAATAACTAGTACAAAGCAATAGCGTTAACAAAACCAATCTCTTAATCTTTTTTTTATTTTTTGGTATTTTTCGTTCCTAGCGTAAGGGCGGCGATTTAAATCCACAGCCAGCACCGTCGCTCCTATCCGACGAACGACGCGCGCGACACCTGGATTCAGTCGACCGCCGACACGCCATTCTAACTTCGTATTTCAAGCTTCGCTATCTCCTGTATTCATCTTTCTATATAAGTGACCAAATAAACGACTCTACACCAACCGTGCGTTTCATTTACATGACGAGAAACTACCTCCTATACTTCTTTTCATACTACGTTATGTACAATAGTTTGGAGCTTTTGTGTCAGCTTTGCCCGCCCATTCTACATCTTACACATTTTTTCCAAGAACGCTTAACAGATAAAATAGATCGATTTTTAGGATTATATTAATGATATATAATGGCGAATTTCATATGGAATATTATAAAAATATATTATATTCTAGTTCATTATTATGACGAACGATGAGATGAACGTAGGGATTACGTTCATCCCTTAATATTTTGGTCCTTTGCTACCGTAAATAAACTTAGCTTTGAAGTAATACCCGGAATCAGCTTATTAAAGGGTACTCGAATTTCCAATTATCCTAAAATCCATTAATTATATATTAACACTAATGACATAAGTAATAAATACAACATACCTTTATCATCTGAGCGGAATTCCGCCTCCATCTCTGCTTTGTTCTGCTCGACCTCTGCCTTTCCTGCACTCATTTTATCTTCTTTCACTTCACTTACAGCTTCTTTCACAACTATCTTCACTTCTTGCTTTAGCCCTTTTGCAGCACTTTCGGGAGCTGTCAGATCTTTTCTAGCCTTGTGTCCTCTGAAACAGGCTTGAATCTTGGTCACCGCTTTGAGGTCCTCCTCGTCGAAAACCTGGTCTTCTATAGGGATTTCTTCAGGTTTTGCAGGTGAGATGATTTCCTCTGTTTTGGCGGTGACTTCTTCAGAAATGTCTTGGAGTTTTGCTGAAAAAAAGAAATTGAATATATTAAATAATGAAAATATTTTGTTATTGCATACGGTAATATATAATACCACAAATCACAAAGATTTTTAATTGTAAAGAACAACCACATGATGGTAAGTACTAGTTGCAAAGTCAGCAAATTCTTTTAACGCAGTTGTCTTCTCATATAGTTTTTACACAGTGTGTTAATTTATTAACAATCAAACTTATCTCTTAGAAAAAAGAGTAATAATTATATACGAACTCAATAAATTGCACTCTTCGCTTTTCTGAAATTTAAATGGTCACTAGTATGGAAACTAGCTTATTTTTGGGATTATCATTCATAATAAGAAGTGCTTAAATAAATATTTATTTATTTAAGGTCCTATCAGTTTTTCACGTTTTTATCCGAATTAAAAAAATAAAGATGTTACTGAAATTGCAACTAGTATTTTCACACTGTGCATTTATAATAATCTGAAAATACATTTTTCTAGAATATTTTATTATAACTCTTGAATACCGTTACGTCTTAATAATTCCGATAAGGTTTGGGGCTTCAATAAATTCTGTGATCGTAGCACATGCGTCACACCCTGTTATCATTCTTAGCTCCGAATAACCTTCTTAGGATCTTATTTTAGAGAGGCCTACATTCACCGTATTTTATATTTTTTTGACAATTTTGAACGATATTTTTAAATACTCCACACGTTGGAAAAATACAACTTATTTACTCACTAAAAAGTAATTATAACATAGAATAACCTTTTCAAAATTAAAGCAGATAATTATTCATATTTTTCCTTAGACAAATAATGGTTATATATTCTGTTATTCCAGGAAGGAAAGCGACTTTTAATTACATGCAAATTCTTTTACTAACATGTGTGTTATATTTTGAACCGAGAGAATTAAAAATGAGGAGGTTTTGAGGAGAGTGCAAGTAAAAAGGTCTGTAATGGGCCATATCCACATTTGATACAGACTAACGATTTAACTTTCTAGCGAACCATTAATTAATCAATTGTGCCCATTATTATGAATGTGGTCTAAGTCATGTATCTTTCGTTTCGAGATATTTAAAGGTCTGCGTTTGAATTGATTAAAAAATATTTTTATATTACACAACACAACGTTTCAAAATTTATTTAGTCTACAAGATTTATAATTTATTTCGACATATAAATTTTGCATGTAGCTTAGAAGATTTTTTTTTTTTAAGTTACAATGATGTACTCTATTATCAAAATAAACACTAGCGGAGTACCGTTGAACGTCGTAACAATACACTGAATGTAACGCTTCAAAATGTTCATAATCGTTACAATTTGCATTATACTATATTAATTTAAAACAATGTGATGCCAAACAATTGATGGACTCATTTTTTTTTAATTTCTTGATTTAGACCATTTTTATAATAATGATCACAATTATTAATTTTAATCATAATCATACACAATCACTGTCATAATAATGGTTTAACCTTTACCATACCGTGATATAAAATATTCGTATGCAGCCATGCTGTCGACTCGTGTTACCGTGAGAAATTAGAGTTCTAATTGTCTTTAAAATGTGAAAAAATTGTTAATGCCATAAATTTACTTTAAGTATTGAGCATTAAATATAAAAAAATATGTAATATTATAATTCGAAGCATTCATCAAGTTCTGTATAAGAGATTGCATTGTATAGTACAACCTTCCTTTTTATCAATCTTCGTTTAATTAGTGAGAAAGAGATACCATTATAGTCGTATGTTTTCTATTGTTATCACTGTGAAATTAATGTGAGATTTCTTTCTGTCTTGCCACAAATGGTATTTTTGTCAACGTATTAATTTTACAACGGAAAGAATTTAAAAAATATATTTTTGAAGGATTCGCCTTACATAATTGATTTTTCACTAGTCATTTCTAAACGTAAATATTTTCCTTCAAATTAACTAAAATATGAAGTGTATGTTGCGTATATTTACCGAAATATTACAGATTTAATTAGACCTGTGTTACTGCATGGTTTGGGAAGGGTTAAATAACGATTCAGTCATCACAAATTGAACAGAATTGAGCACAAAGCGGGCTATGAATCTTCATCCCATACGTTTAACACGCGGATTAAAATAACATATCTAGTTTACCCGTACTTTCAGCGACTCTCATCAAAAATCATCGAAAGAGATAATACATAGAACAGCTTCATTGATACAATGCATATCATAGAAATGTCACTCAGGGAAAAAGACAAGATTGACAGAGTGAAAGGTCTAGACAAAATAGACAAGGAAGTGATGGAGGAATAGGGGTGCTCCATGATTGAAAAATTTGGTCCAGGCAGGGGAACGGTAAAATGTCCGGGAGAAGTGTGGTAGAATCTAATTATTTCGGGGTCCTAGAGTACAACCGAGCAAAATTTGGATAAGATAGCATTCAATATAGTACACATTTATGTTGTGGCGATGAGGTAGGATGGCCAAGGGGAGGGGAAAGATATTTTTCTTAGACTAGACTTCTATGCAAAATTTATAACGGTTGGCATTTAATGTAATACACATTTATATTAGGGGAGAGAGTGAGGTGTCTAAATCCAAAAGAGTAATTACGCAAAATTTTATTTAGATAGATATCTAATAACGTAGAGTTGTCAACAAAACAGACAGACCAGCAGACATTACATTTTAAATATAATGATAATTCCGTATTAATCTTTCTTTATACTTAAATGTTCTTTCTATGTTATAATATGAATTATTTTCATATTTACCTTAATTTGAAAGATGTGATATATTTCATAATTTAATATTACAAAAGACTAAATTTCTCACATATATATCGCACACCTAGATCAAAACTAAGACCACTCAAAGAGTCATTTTTCAGAAGACAAAAAAGTAAAATTATTTTTCTCCATTTTTATTACTAAAGTTATGAAACTAAATAACATTTTAGGGTCATAAATGTATCCTAAAATGGCACCGTTTGAGAACTGGGGCTAAGTTAGTTGCGTATATGACAGAATATCCGAATACAATAATAACTAAAAATTCTTGGTTTTTTGAGTTGTCTTAGTTTTGGTCTAGGTGTGCGACATTATATAGCTCACGTACGGCTGGTAATATTTCGCCCATAGTTCTTTAACGAACAACGCCGACATCAAAAGGAAGAACAGTACACCTAATTAATAACCCCCGGTGCCGCATTTTTCCGAGCGGCTCTCAGATATACCATCATTACCGGCAACCCTTTTAATATTTAAAACCTTTTCCACCCCAATGTGAAATATTCATTTTGCGGGGTAGTTTATTTTCCTCGGAAGATGAATGGATCTCACGGTGGGTATTTTAACACATTTACATTAAAATGAATTTATGTTTATACGAAGAAAAGCGTAAATCACACATTTTAAATGACGAATTAAAATGTACTAAAAATATCTAGGATTTTATCAGAGCTTCGGAAATATATGATATGCAATGAAAGTATGTATTTATTTCTTATTATTCCTAAAAAATGTTAGACAAATTATCAATATTTTTTTTTGTTTGATATAATTTAAACAATAACGTTGCGATTAGACATATTTATAATAAGCTATAAAATATATTTGTACATAACACTATTCCGTCGTCAAGGTAGTAATACAATTTAATACGTACAATTTTGAATTTTTTAAAAAGATAAATCACTTGATTCCGAAACATTCTAATGCCGCTAGATAAAATTTGACCACCTTCTAGCTTACAGCTTAATTGGTAACACTGTCTATCAGTAATCTGGTTCAAGTCTCGGTGATGACAACATTTTTTTGATAGATCATTTTTTATTAGATTTCTGACGAAACAACACAAAAAAACTGGCTACTTTAAAACAGAGTAGCCAGGATAAGGCTGAATCTATTCATAGGTGACATCTTATACATCTTACATAAAAAATAATAATTTGTAAACTTAATAACAATTTATTTGTAATAAATGTATTACATTACTTTATTATTGTATTTTTAATACAAATGAAATGAATTAATTTGAAAGATATACACGAAAATTAAATTTATCGAAAAAATATTTTTGATGCTACCGGGATATTCAGTTGATCGAAAATTGAATTTTATGGAAATCTTTCAAATTGATACATTTAATTTGTATTAAGAATACCAAAGAACTATGTTCTGATAAACTGCAACTTTGCGTTTGAGGCAGGTCGTGATAAACAACCCGTGGCATCGAAGCTAGATCAAAACGACATGTTTATAGGTAATATTCTTATATTTGTGCCAATTAGTAAATTGAGTCGGCTGTATATAAATTATTTTTAAATTTGTGTATAATTTATTTCGAACGATTTACATAATCATTGTTTATGTGTTAAATAATTTATACAAAATGTTTATCAAGGGAATGGTTTGTTTTTATTAAATGGTTAGAAAATTCTGAGAAAACGCGTATCATAATTAAAATTATGTAGAGTTTTTCTAAAATATTTCCTCTAAAGAAACAAATATGTATTAAAAAACAATGTAAAGTAATACTGTATTTTAGAACAATTATGGATCTGACATAGATTGTCCACGAAATGTCTGAAACACATCTAATTTTGATACCCTGAAATTAATCCAAAATACTAATCTCGTATATTTCTGGATTCTCCGCTCTCTACAGCATTGCACTGACTGCATATATGTCGCTTCCGACAGCCACTGCAGGCAGCGGGTGCTTTGCTTTCCAGGTGGACACGAATCTACCAGCAGCTTACGCGACGCACTCCACCTCGTCGTATAATTTAATAATATAATTGAACAGTTGTATCTAGACCTTGAATAGATTCAGTATAAATCGTGAGTACTTATTTTATTATATATTTACATGTAAGTTTAAGTCTTTCAGTTTCACTTTATATCAACACCCAGGACTTGCTTACATATCGAGCATCAGTAATACAAGGCGGGTATCCTTCGCATTTATCATTCTTATCACATAATACAAGAATAAAATACATTTCACAACTTCTGCACTGATTATACTCAAGCTCTATCCGAACCTCAAACTCACATCACATCACATCACATACTTCTAATTTACTAATCCCGGGATTCACATATACTATTAACTGGAGCCGGAACTTTGGGATCCCGGAATTGGATTCCCTAGTCACGATATTCACTAATAAGGTATCCAAAGAGAAAATAAGTAAATTAGTATTTATTCAATTACAATCTAAAGAGATTATTTTCCACACAGTCCCACGAGATATTTTTTAGTGAACGGGCATTTGCGGTGGCAGGCCCAAAAGCGTGGAACTTTTTGCCCTCCGCCATAAGAAACAGTGCAAAAGAGACTAAAAACGCACGTTTTCAAAAAATCATTTCCATAAGTTCAAATAACAATTTTAAAAAGATAATCTAGAACTATAAACAATTTGTGTAAAGCGCCCTTGAGGTGAAATTTTTACGTAAATGGCGCTATAAAAATTATTTAATATTATTATTATGAGTTCAATTCCCAAAAGGTATAAATTAATAAGTACCCAGAGTCTAGCGACATTCTTTGTTGTATTTAAAAAAGGCTCAAAAATATTTATACGTCGTGAATAATGTAAAAAAAAAATCTTACAATTTAATTTAAGACACACACAAGCTACATTAATTATTTGAATCAGTTATGTAAATATTTAAAAAGGTTACATTTTCCTTACGAAATTAATTCCAGTATTTCATAAAAATTCTAAGAATTTTATATGATCGTAATATCAACATATGCTTTTTATTGCTTTCCTAAAAACTGTTAGGCATTTTGAATACCTACCGCGAAAAATACCTTGGATTCTCACATTTCATTGTGAAGTTGTAATTATTCAGAACAGACGGTCTGTGATATTTTAAATATGAATTAAATATATTTATTAGAAAGATATACGTATAAAATCAATTTCATCGAAAAATATTGTTATTGCGCCACCGGGATTCGAACCTGGATCTTTTTCCTAACCGAGGAAGGTGCATTATCCATCTATGCTACAGCCACAAATTTTCGAACCTATATGTTACCTTTTTGATATTAATACATTTAATCGTTCCATTATTTGAAAGAGCCATAAATATTTTTAGCGACAAATTTGTTGCTAAAAATATTGTCCCTGTAGCATAGTTGGATAATGCACCTTCCCCGTTTAGGAAAGAGATCCAAGTTCGAATTCCAGTGGCGCAACAAAAATATTTTTCGATAAAATTGATTTTATATGTATATCTTTCTATTTAATATATTTAATTCATATTGAAATGTTTTTATGTGGCTTTTGTGTATATATTATGTAGAATTTTCATCAAACGTCGTGTACCCTATCTCTTTCTCTTGTCTTATCTCTTTCTACCAATTTCAAATTAATTTACAAATGAAAATCTCAACACGTGTACATTATATTGAAATGTATCTCAACTAAATCTCATCGAGTTTCCTTCCGTGGACACGGGCTTTGATATAACAAATTACTATCCTGGCGTAAATCTTTTGTATAATTAAAATTTATAAAATATAATACTTCTTAAATTGTTTAACGTTTGCAAATAATCGATTTAACGTTTCTTCAGTTATTTTTTCTGTTACTTAAGTCACTTTTAAATTTGGTACCATCCACGGTTACTTTTCATTGTCTGTTTACGCTCGAACCGTTTGGGATAACCTCATGTGGTATCTTTTCATCCCGTTCCTCAGTAGATACTTAATAATTTTTTAGAAGAACAATACATTTTCAATTTTCGTTGTTCTTTGAAATAGGTTTTATTTTTTCAAGTCGTTTCTTTCCTTCAGAAAACGCCACAGGGAAAATGTTTTCCTTTGAAGAAAAACCTACTTAAATTAATATTTAACTTAGTAATATGTCTTTCGCAAAATGTATCTCCATACAATTTTGACATCATGTTTTTGACGGTTATTGAATTAGTATATAGTATTTGGCGTGTTTTTTAATATTTTGAGTTTTGTTTAAAATAATACAAAAATGTTATTTTAGTGAGGTAAAAAATTTAATATTCGAATAGGTAAATAATAGTCAATAAGCTGAAATTACGGTATCCATACATAATTTATATTTGGCAAATAAGAGAAATACAGAATTGTAATAATACAGAAAAAGAAAGAAAAAAACGTAAAGACATGCAAGAAGTATTGTGTAAATATATATATACAGGTGTGGGAGATACCTGACTAAATTATGAGTCGAAATTTTTTTTGATTTATATTTGGGAAATAATAATTTTGGCGGATGAGACTTTCATAAAATTATCCTGGGAATGAAATATGAAACTAATCTATAATACATCTCTCTCTCTCTGCTTGCGTCCAATTTTTACAATCTTGGGCCTTGTTCAGTGCGACATGCAACGAGATCCCGATCATTTCTCGAACTTAGTCTGTCCATCATGTCTTGGCTCAGAACGATGACCTGGTGAGGAACGAAAGGAATTTCAGACTTTTTCGGGAGTTTGTGGATGTATGGGTATCTTGCTGGGAGATGTTGAGACAGTCAACTTTTTAGAGAAAGGGTGAGGAGCCATATGGGTGTATGGCCCTCACTTGCATTTCTTCTCATTGCTCGAAAAATTTTAGGTTTTATATATGCCGATCCTGGATTCTCTTTGCCAGAAGTAATCTTGTTTTTTGTTTTTGTGTTTTGTCTTCTATTTTCCTTTAAGAGGTGTGTGAGAGATTTGTTCTCCCTCTCTATGCCTCAATTTTTGTGTGCATTTGGTTTATTTCGGCCTTATGTTGTTTTGCTGAATAAATGTTTTTCTACTGCACTGTACGGACAGTGAATGGTTTTTGGTTGGCAGCCATGACGTGTTGCATATTTGCCAAGTAGTGTTAAAAAATGTCAATCTGGTGGTGACTGTGAAGGACCGATATGGGAGCATTTGATCATAAATTGGTCCTGGGAAAGCGGTGGAGCACCATTCATCGTCCATCTCGTTGGAGATTCACTTCTCGCTCTTCGTCCTTATATATCCTACCGTTAATTTACTCAGGCTCTGAATAAAGAGGCGCCAGAAGGAGGGGGACCTATCCTGTCCCGGAACTGTTGTAGAAGTTCTTCTTCTTCTACATCTTTCATCGGTTCCATACACAATGCTACAGTAACGGTAAATCTACAATTAATAAATAACTAATGTAAGAAATTGATATTTTAGTTTAATACGAACAAAGATTTGAATTTAAACCTTTCTGCCACCTTTTAAGTGCTATCTTTATTTACTCTTAGATACAGATACATATTAATATTACAAGAAAACAGATAATAAAATATTATGTATGGAAAGATAGAAACCAGTGGGTACAAGACAGCAATTAAGGGGCTTACTATCAAATACACCCTCCCATGAAGGGACTAGGATGAAACACAATGATGTATGAGTCACGCCATACACGTACAGGCCAACGGAATTACGCACGAGTTTGTTTGTTTTAAGAATTTGACTTATGAAAAGTGAAGTGACACGATCTTGTCATCATCTGCATAATATACCCCATCTCGTAGTCTACGTTTTGATGAAATCCCTGTACAGTATGAGATTCCTTATTCAGGCTCTCTTCTAGCAACATTTTTTTCCTGTATACTGTGCAGAGCCTTTCTTCACTACAGAGTTTCTAAAAAAATAGAGATATTCGTTCTCATCTAGCAGTCCATGGTATATATCCAGTGTACGATGTCGACACCATATCGATTATATCGTATTACGGCATATTTCAATAATTAATCTTTAGGTCAAAATTAACTTTGAAATTACATGATATTATAATATTGTATATTCTATAACCAATTGAAAATCCGTATTAGTTCTTGAATGAGTAGCAAGTAATCAAAGGTCACATTATTCACATATATAAATTGAGTTTATAATGCCACGTGACATTAACATTCAACGTAACAAGGTTCGTAAAATAAAGTCGGATCCCACGGGGGCTAACTGAGGGTTTAATACCTCGTATAGTTTAACCTAATTTACATCATTTGTTGATATTTCATGGCTTGTTTTCTGTTCCGGCTCATCTCATCCTAAGGAGGTTGACTACCAGGCATCTTTTACTTTTTACGGAGCCTTCCAGGAGGATGTGTCTATGTGGGGTAATAATTGCACACCCTTCCCACGCGACATGCCAAAACATGCGAGTTGTACTCCCATTTTCATAATGTCTTCTATTTTGAACATTTATTTGATAAGGATACTTTTGATTTTGTCCATCAACGTCTTCCCTGCGATGACTTTAAATGTTTTTCTTTTAATTATCACAACAAAACTTTGTACTGGGTTATTTTAACTTTTTAACTATTAGTTTCGAGAGGTGCAGTCACTCTCATCATCAGGCAATAACTAAACTAAATACAGTATTGTAGTCTATTTAGAAGAGGGAGGAGGTTTCGGTCGTTAACGGGAATATAGACAGTAAAGGCGAAGCGTTAGGAAATGTTATGTTGTTAGTTAGTATTTTATCTGAATATAAATTCTTTTTTAACATATGCATAGCACAAAGTTTTCTTGTGAAAATTAAAATAATTATGTTATATCACAAAGAAACCGCCATGTCGATTAATAATTTTAAATGTTTTGATTTGTAAACTTCTTAGCATGCCCTTTGTTTTGGTCTCATCTGCTTTATTTTAAATACCAATACTACACCGTACCTTTGGAACAACAAGGTATTAATCTGAGCTATCGAGTTTCTAAATTTTTAATATTAATTTTTCAACTTCTTTAGCGGAGTTTGGTTTCATCGCCCATGAAATGAAATTTTTACAAAAATATCGCTATATAATTTACAGTAATAAAGTAATTTGATTCCTGATTTTCGGATACGTTATATAATATAATTTATATATTTTATATGTATTTAATTCAACAGTTGTTCTAAAAAAAATACTTTATTTTCTTGTTAACCAAAAAAGAATTATTATTGACAGAATTTAAAAATGAAAATGTTATTTTTAACCAAATTGTTAGATGATAACTTGTTGTTTCAAGGTCAGGTTTAATGAGCATGTGTCCAAAGTATGGTTACCCTTCTAACAATATATATATATATATCTAGGGACAGTGAGTGATTGATAACATGATTCACGTGAGACTATTTCTGGTACTTATTTGGAAGCAATCATGTTGAATCAACTAGAAAGATACACAGAAAAAAATCAAAGATTCAAACCCGGATTTCTTCCTATCCGGGGAAGCACATACACCACTTTTGATACATAAATCGAATACATTTTCGACAAATTTAAATTTTTTATTGTGTAATCTTTCCATTTTTAATAGCAATCAACTTTAAATTGCGGTGAATTTCAAACAGCTTTGGGTAAAACCCCAAAATAAAAAAAATAAAATACCACAGAACTATGTTCTGAAAATGCAACTTCCCAACAAAAATATGTTCTCTTTAAAATTATTAATAATTACACGTAAAAAAAACAAGTCTTTTATATAAATTCTTCCACATAACACTTCGCAAACAGTATTTTATCATTTAGGAGAACACATTCTTATTGTGAAGTTGTAATTATTCAGAACATAGGTCTGTGATATTTTAAATATGAATTAAATATATTAATTATAAAGATATACATATAAAATCAATTTTATCGAAAAATATTGTTGTTGCGCCACCGGGATTCGAACCTGGATCTCTTTCCTAATCGTCTGCTATCAGTTTACTCAAAGGTATTTTAGATTCTGTAAAAATAAGGTAGATGGCTCTGTCAATTGATGGAACTATTAAATGTATTAATATCAAAAAAAAGGTAACATATAGCGTCGAAAATTGTCGCTAAAAATAATGTCGCTGTAGCTTAGTTGGATAAAGCACCTTCCCCGGTTAGGAAAGAGATCCAGGTTCGAATCCCGGTGGCGCAACAACAATATTTTTCGATAAAATTGATTTTATATGTATATCTTTCTAATTAATATATTTAATTCATATTTAGTCTTCTATCAGCTTGATTAACCTGTCCTTCGGATATTATAGTGTTATATATAATCAATATAATATATATATAAATATATAAAATGCACTACTTGTTCAATTGGGTGCTCTGGGCTTGGACCCTTCGTGTAACAGGTAAGATACTTTTTACGTTTATTTAAAATATACGTGATCACGTTTGATGATGGTTTTACAGAAACATAAGGGAATAATGTTCGATAAAAACGGAAAGATAGAGAAAGATATCGAAACGAGAGTGACTGCAGGGAATAAAGTGAACGGTGCTTTGAATGAACTTATAACTGATGAGAACTTGTCAACTGAGGCAAGACTAGCGGTTCACAATGGAGTCCTGGTACCGACACTGATGTGTGGAAGTGAGGAGTGGAGCTGGCAGAAGAGGAACGAATGTAGACTGAATGCAGTGGAAATGAGATCACTTAGGCGTATATGTGACAGATCCATTTACGACAGAGTAAGGAATGAAGAAATAAGTGAGTAAGATTAAGAAAGGATCACTTATGTGATTTGGTCATATGGAACGGATGAATGAGGAGAGAATGGTAAGTCTTGGCACGACCAGATACTGGAGGATGGTCCTGTTAGAAGCCTCAATAATTGTCGAGCTTGTATGAGAAGATGTATGAATGTGGATGAGGCGAGAATTGTGTGTCAGGACAGAAGTGTGTAGCGCTCTATCCTCTCTGCCTACCCTCTCGGGGAAACTGTGTGATGGCAAGTATGTAAAATGTTACAGTTATTCTGGATAAATGTGGATGTAGAAAGCATTTTCCATTCTTGGAAAATAATTCATTTTGCAAATACGTTTAAAAATTGACGCGATACTACACTTCTAGGTAAGGAAGTCGTCCTTGCAGACTTTCTTTATCTTCTACGTTTTTCTTTATAAAGGCCCCGCGAGACAGATCAGACATCCTTCGCAGAATCCCAAACCAACATTCAAAAAAATTTCGAACAAAATCTCTGTCTCTATCACTTGGAATACTACCGAAAATAAATCTTCTTCTTCATCATGTGCTATCTTCTACCGAATCTTGACGACCAAGTTGCAGTATACTGATATATCTCGTGCGAGATTATACAATATAAGCAGATCTAGCATTATAACATCTTTCTAACACACCTCTGCTGTCTTTTATCGTCCCTTCTATAATGAGTTGTAAGAAATCATATTTTTTATTGGGGAGAAGTGTCCGAAGTATGCTACATTATTTTGTTTGACATTTGTTATTAGATCTGGGATTTTATTCTTGCATCTTAGTACGAAGCAGCATCTTTACCATGAGCATAGGAAAATTAAATCAAACGACATAATCACGATACATGACATATTGGTGTAGAATATTTAGCCTTTTTAAAATTATCTAATTGCCAATGTGATGAGTGGAAGGTGCCTCGTCTTTCGGCTGGCGGTAGAGTTATGAGACTGCGAGTTTAGATTTCTAAGGGATGATGTGAGAGTTCTGATTCGATGTACGCTAGGTGATACAATAATCCAACATCATGATAGATGTAAAATGACTTAGAATGGGTGCGTGTTACGGGATAAGTAAAACTTGAAATGTAAATGACAACAATGACATCTAATCTAAATTAATTTGCTTAATAAGACTAGACACGAACCAAAGTGAAGTCAGAAATGACGCAGATTATAATGCCACAATGGTTCTATCTTGAAAATAAAAATAAGTTTTAACAGACGATCGCAGATACATTTTCATGACTTCATATGAAGCTCACCGGATCCACTGTGTTGAATTTATACTAGATTTTAAATAAGTGTGACAATCAACAAAACTGTAACATGTAAAGGGTGTGTTTTTAAAGGTATAGAATTTCATGCAATTAGTGTTTAAATATGATTTCGTGCATATGAGCGCCGCAGCTGGCTCAAATAAAGCGCAATCTATGCGTCCGATTTTCAACCACTTTTGGAACAGCTGGGGACGTATTAATGTGGCTAATTTTGGCTTCCAAGTCGTTTATTGTCTCTGGTTTATCGGCGTAGACTAGCAACTCACACTCGTACATCATTCACTTCATAATTTAAAGGTGTTAAATCACACGATCTTGGAAGACAAGCAGGTCCATTACGCGAAATTATGCGCTCATCGAATGTTTTCTTCAATAAATTGATTGCGGCGCGCGCCGTGTGGCATGTTGCGCCATCGCGTTGAAACCACAGCTCATCCACATTAATTCTATTCAATTGGAAAATGTAAAAAATCTGTAATCATGCATCTATTGCTGTACAAGATGGCGAATCGACTCATTCGGGTCCTCCTAAATACTACTCTCCACTGCAGCAACAGCTTCTTCGGTGCGCACTATACGACATCTCTGCGGATGCGTATTATCAATTAGAGTATGCGTGGTGTGAAAACGATTAGGATGATTCACTTTCAAAATAAATTTGCAAGCATTGTTCTGGTGTAAGTCTATTCATGGTGAAATGGCAAACCAAACTGAGCACAAATCACCTATTAGCTGTCAAATTGGCTGTCGCTGGAAAAAGTGTTGTCAATTCGAAAAACGAACCCTTAAAAAAACACCCTATATACGATAAAAATTATAGATATAATTTATGAATTAATTTTTACTTTGTATATGGATAAGTTCTACGTCCGCCTAACTACGTAAACTTCTGTCTAGATCAAAATTGTAAACATTTGCTAGAATAATATGTTAGACCGTTAGACACCATTATTGATGTAGTTTCAATATATTGTATTATACTATTTATGAAGTACTGTCTTATAGAAGTGTACGGGTTTATCACTTATATAGATTTCTTTAATTTGCCGTATTTCTATACGTGATGCGTTCTAGAATATTCGTGCCTGTATGTTCTAGTAACCAAGTGGTCGGGAGTTTGTTTTAAGAGATCACCGTTAGAGTACCATTTTTCATGGGTCAATCAATCAATAGTAAAAAGATGTGCGTATATCCTTGATTTGACTGATCTGATTACGTACCGTGTTCCTATTCAAAGTGCTAAGTTTTTAATGTGAATATTTAACAAAAAATTCAGTCTTGTCGATATTATCATTATTTCAATGCTTAAATATATGTGTAATATTTTTGATGCAATATTGAAACAATACTTTAATTAGTGAGGATATTAAAACCGTTCTTGTTTAACTTTTTTTTTACTATTTGTGTGTATTTGAAATTTATATTACACACTGAAGTTATGAATATTAATGATTGTATTAAACACAACAAAACAAGATAAAGATCAAAATCAGTATTTATGAATAAATATTTTAATAATGAATATAATGCATTAATGTAAATGTATAGATGAGCATGAATACCTGTTTAATTTAAAAAAAAATTACATTCATGTGTTTGATATCATAAGAAGCACTCCGTGTTGTCGTTGAGGTTTGTCCGTGACGACACATTTTATTTTCACCTTTCCACGCATTCTGGGCGCGGGCATCGTTCCCTTATCAAGAATAATGGCTTCAGTTAAAACATTAACGAAGCGGAAACACGAACGGGTAATTAAATCAATGGCGCGAATTCTCTGAACGCCACCACTGGAATAAGGGTAGAAAATACATAACCTGCCTATACAGGAGACGCTGTCTTCAATCAAGAGATGCAATCAGTTTGATGCCCTGAAACCATTTGGGAAAAGAATAAGCTATACGTAACTCTTTATTTTGGGAAACAAAGCGAAATTAAAGTTTTATATGACAAAATATTGTGATATACTAATATCTGAAAAATGTCATAAGGTACATATGTTATTTCGCTGAAATTCTAATTGAGTACAGCTTATTTCGAAGTACTAACTGCAATATATAATATAAATTAAATTTATTAATCAGAAAGATATTCATATAAAATCAATTTGATCGAAAAATATTGTTGTTGCTACCGGGATTTGAACCTAGATCTCTTCCAATTCGGGGAACGTGCATTAACCGATTATGCTACAGCATACATTACATTGACAACAAATTTTCGAACCTATATGTTACACTTTTCAAATTGATACATCTGTCATTCCATTATTTGAAAGCCATCTACAAAATTGATTTTATATGTATATCTTTCTAATTAATACATTAAATTAATATATTCTAAATAATTACAACCTCATAATACGAATGTGTTTTCCTTGATAACATATAATACGAATTAAATGTGTCTATTAGAAAGATATACAGAAAAAATCAAACAAACAAAAAAAATTTTGTCACCACCGGTATTCGAACCAAAATACTTAAAAAAAATAATATATAAGATGCCCCCTGCAACAACACTGTATATCAGTTTTTACAAATATTAATAGATAAACGAAGTGTCTTGGATGATATACAAAAGTCGTAGATTCGCCATCGTTACCTTAGGAGTACATGCCAGAATTAAATCAATTCATACGTGTAGAACAAATCAATAACGATTTTCAAATCAGACACATGGCTGTAGTTTATAATAAGTAAGAATGTATATAATAAAAAAATTTGGACCCCATTAAAACTAGCAAAATTTAAATATACATTTTTAAGATTTATTAACTTTTAACTATCACTATGTACCCGTAGAACAATTTAAAACATTAATTATGTTTTTTTCAAATAATGCCAATAAAGTACAATACTCTCGTTACTCCCTACGATAACTCATATCGTCAGCCTGATATTATTAAAGTGTTTAATATTAAAGTGGTTTTGAAACGTAACTCGTATTTGTTGATCACTCCCCATATTATTTAATAAATAATGTATTCATGTACCAGCTTTAACGTGTCGATTTTAATACATATAATAAATAAACATTTATTAAGACATTATTTAAAAAAAAAGTATTAAACTTGAAATTGTTAACAATACAGAATCAAAAATTCGCATGAAATAATAATACATCCAAAACGACCCAATCTTCGGCCGCGGCCAAATTACCTGCGAGCCGATTTGCCCGGACGTCCGCCATTTTGGATGACGTCACCGACGCCCTGCCCGTGCCTCCCGCCACTTCCGGGTCCTATTTTCATCGGGGGGATGTACCGGTGGAGGTTTTATGGATTTTGGATGGTTAATAATGTTGCAAAGTTTCACGGCTGAGAGTTGTGTTGAAGCTTTACGGATTGTTAAAGAGTTTACCCGTCGAGCGGTGAACATTGAGCTTTATAGACGATATTATTTACACGCTCCAGTGAGACATAAACGTCAATTTTCATTTTATACTAGCATTGCTTTTATTTGTTTCTTTAAAAATATTATCATTTTTTTAGGTACCTACTTAAATTTTAAATTTCTTCACCAGAGTTCGTATAAGCGTTTGGTCTCAAGCCATATACCCTCGACTCATTATTCTATACAATATCTAAAGACTGTCTAAAAAGCAAAGGTAGTATATTTGTTTACACGTTTTATACTTCGATGGGTAGGTCTTATATTACAGTTTGAATATGTGCATTCCATTTATGTGAATTAAAAACAGGAACAAAAGCGAAACTAAACTGCTTCTGTTCAGAGACGGTTTTCGGAGTCGGTCTCATATTTGACGACAGTGATATAAAAACAGTTTGTATTGTATTTTTTCGGATTATTATTTGAGCTACAGTTTTGGAGGCTGGCCAGCCGAATTATCAGAAGATTCAAGACAGCGGGGAGAGCGACCATTTACATAGGTTGAATGAATATATTCAACAAACCAATTAGAAAACTCAGGACTAGCTATCGAGGGTAATTATGACAAGAATATTTTCAAATTTTTTATTTAGAATAAAACATGAAATACTGATGAAAAAGTTTGAATAACAATACATTTATTAATATTATGAATGATAATCCTAATAATCTGGTTAAAAATAAAAATAAGATACAACATCTACTTCCATAAACAAGCTAGTTTCTAAACTGGTGGCCATTAAAATTTATGAGTAGCGAAGACTGCCATTGGTTGAATTCGCAGACAAAAGTGACTGATTATGTAACTAACACCGAATTTTATTGACCAATTTCCATCGAAAGGACCTATGTTTGACTGTTTATAAATTAACACAATGTGTAAAAACCATATGAGGAGACAACCGCGTTAAAAGATAGATTAAAAATATTTTGTTCTCTCATATGTGAGATTATTAATAAAATTTTAATGTGCAGATTATCAACAGATCGTCAATGACTGATAATCCTAGTATGATAATAAGGTACAATTAAAAGATGTTACAGAATATTACATTGACAAATAGTGTTCGTTACAAAGTCACAATCACAGGAATGCAAGATAAGTTTATATTCGTTAGTCGGTTGCCCTATTATTGTTGCAGAAAAGGTAGTATAATTAGTTTTATCGGCAATTAGAGTTAGCAGATTACAATGGCGCCATTTTTTAATTGATCTAATATCGCTTCTTTAAAGACCTGTTGCCGATTATCTCCCTTGAAAACGTATTTATCTTATATATATATTTATATAGATAGAGAATAATAAGGCCCCATAAACTGTACCTTGTGGTACTCCGCAGTTAACCTCTGATTTATCACTTATGCAGTCATTAACATTGAAATAGTTTTGTAGTAAGTCATACGCCTCGAATACCATAGTTTTCTAGTTTTAATAATAGTTCTTCATGACTTCCTGTATAAAAGGTTTTCTGGAGATTTAGAAATGTAGCTGGACATTTTTTGTGTTTATCTAAATTATCGCTAATACTTTTTGGGTAATTTGTAGATTGCGTCAGAAATACTCACTTTATTTCGAAAACCAAATTGTTTAGTTGATATAGCACTGTTTTAATATATTTGTATGTTGTATTATATATTTTATATTATTTATTTATTGTTGTTGATTGAACACGGTTGATTACTATGTGAAGGGTAATCCTTGCCATAAAACTGCAGTGCAGTTTGGAAAACGTTGAAACATATAATAATAAAAAAAGTAGAAAAATAAGGAATAAATAAAAGTTGATCACTAATAGGGTCTGGTGATTAAGTTCAGTTGATTATTCATGATATATTTTTTGTTTCTTAAAGATTTAAATGTTCCCAAGTTGTTTTATTTATACAACATTACGGCTTTAATTATTAACATCTTTCTAATATAATGAATATCTTCTCCAGTACCTATACTAAGCTTAAATATTTACTGTTCACTCAAAGTCTCTCATTTCGTAAACCTTTATATCACGATGTCAAAATATTTGAATTTCAATAATAATAGGCATTCGGCTTCCTTTATAATATGTACGATGTAAATAAAGGCTTTAAAACTAATTTCAAATGGATGTTCTGTAAAGTTAAATAATAATATAAATGAAATGTATTTCTTTGACAAGTTTCTTAATTCGCCCTCCATTCCAGAAGGATTATCCGTCAGCCAAAATTGTAAAGCTGTTTACGATTTAACATTTTTTAAAGCGAAGTTTTTTTCCTATTGGTCGGGCATTTATAGTATATTCACGATGATCGCGAAGCGACCTCAGTCGATGCACGTGTTTAGAAATTCTTTTTGATTTGTGGTATCTTCATAACTTCAATTCTGTGTCGATACAACCCGGGAATTTCATGTTTTTTTGCTGTCTCGGGTCTCGGTATTTTAAAAAAAAAAATAATCGAGACTCAAGACTTTTAATTTTAAACAAGTTGAATTAATCCTATTGTTCATTGACATACAGCAGATAATGACTCAGCGACGAGCGGTGCATGTGTAAGTATATTTTAAAAAAAATGGAAAGTTTCCATAGTTTATATTGTCAGAAATAAAGATGTGTATTAAAGAGAAATTAGTCCAAATATATTTACGATTGAAAAAAAAAATCTGAAGTAAATGGTTTTATCAGTTTGTTAAAACAGGGGTTTGTTTAATTGTAAAATGTGATCATTTATCTATAGGATAAATTCATGAAATTTTTTGAAACAAATTTTATACGGGTGAAATTATTTGTAAAACTTTATTAAGGGACTTCAGTTGACTTGCGTACACAACGTACATAAAATACATACGTTATTGTCTTTCCATATGTTTAATAATTAATTGTTCTTTTTTGTATGTTTTATTTAATTGATTTTTTAAATTGTTTTGTGTTTTTTAATTTTTATAGATTAATGTATTTTTGTATTCAATATATACGTGAACTTAATTTAATTTTTAAAAAAACTACTAGTACGCTATGAAATAATACATATTTCATCTAACAGATTTTATTTGTGTATAAAATTAATTTAATTAAATTATATAAAACGTATGTTTTTTATACAGATAATATGCTTAATAGTTACTGTACATTATACATATATATATATATATATATATATATATTTATTTTATTATTAATAAATATAATTTATTGTCTCGATTTCCGGGAATTTAAAATGCTATGTTAAAAAATACAGAATCCATACTAACCACCATTATAGCAATTTTAACGTTTGTTGGTTTGGGTCTCGGAATAGCTCGGTTGAACTGCTGTGAGGGCTGATCACCACTTAATTAATTAGAAAGATATACATATAAAATCAATTTATCAAAAAAATATTGTTGTCGTTACAGGGATTCGAACCTGAATCTCTTCCTATCCGGGGAAATGCATTAACTAATTATGCTATACTAACACAGTAAGTTGACGACAAATTTTTGAACTTATATGTTGCACTTTCAAATTGATACATCTG
The DNA here is from genome assembly GCA_031772225.1 of Eubasilissa splendida. NCBI lineage: Eukaryota > Metazoa > Arthropoda > Insecta > Trichoptera > Phryganeidae > Eubasilissa > Eubasilissa splendida. Next base: position 22,622,002 of record CM062863.1, read on the forward strand.
TCGTTCCATTATTTGTAAGTCATCTTCTTTATATTTACATGAATTAAAATGCTGCAATGTTTTTTTAATTTTTATTATATTTTTTATATATATCTTTCATTTAACAACAGTTATCATTTGTATCCATTCGAATATAAATGTTCTTCTACTTACTCTGTTACGTTATGTATGTAGAAAATGAAAAAAAAAGTCAATATGCGTTAATTAGATTTCAAATACCTATACTTATATTAATATTAATCATATTCTCTTGATTATTTCATTTATGTAAATTATTTATTATATGTAAGATATTATATTATGTCATCTGTAGTGTTGTACTTGTAATGGTTAATTACGCCTAATTGGTGAAGGCCACAACAAAGAGAGAGAAAAAAACAATTTATTTTAAATATCGCAGAACTATGTTTTGAAAATATAACAAGACAATAAGAGTTTGTTTTCTTTAAAAAAAGATTTATTTTATCTCAGCACTTGTCTGTTTCACTCTAATTTTTATTTTGTTCTCACAAACCATTCACACTACGGAGCATTCCATTATTCTATTCTAGAATCGAGTTTACTGAAGAAAATATAAAATGTTTTTTTTTATTACTCGAGTATCCACGCAAAACTAAAATAAGGTTTAAATATTACAACCTTCCGAAGCTCATGATTTTATAAGAGAATATTTTAATCGTTTCTCTAGCTTGTTCAATAACATCAAAAGCTTGTTCAGTAACTTGAAATAACAGTAGAAAATAAATTATGACTGTTAAAACAAACATATAAATTTAAGTAAGGATAACATTTTAAAATACTAATAAATTAATATCTCAGTGTTGCTACCAAGATTCAATAATAAGCTGATAGTTTTTTTTAACTGACAAATTTCCATTAACGATTATCGCATTCAAAATATAATTCAGTCCTGCGTTAATTTATTCGCTGAAGTTACCCTCAATTCAATTTTTTTAGCCTTTCCTCCCAACTTATCAAATATAATTTACCAAGCAAGACAAACGCATCTCTAAACACAAATGATAATGTGCTTGAAGAAGTCGAAATAGCGAGTGTTGAAGACACTATTGTTTAGTGGAAATGTTCCACTAACGTTTCCTTCACCGCATTCTGCAGATCCACTGATTTGTTCATCATGTACCCAATGTCACAGTTCTACACAGCTCTAGGTGTCAGCCTATCGGGAATACGAGAGAGACTAAGGTGGACCGGAGACGTGCTACGCATGGGCGATCATAGACTTCCGAAACGTGTCATGTACGAGAAGATCGTGAACAGGCGAAGCAGAAGAACCGGTACAAGGATCGTCTCCGAGAAACGCTGAATTCGTGTGGAGCACCAGAGATCACGGCAGTTGGAGAAGTATCATCTACTCTCGGGCTGACGGTGTCGCGGCGGCTAGACGAGCTAGAAATGAACAGTGAGGAACGCTTCGTATGTAGGGGTTTTCGGGTCCAGGTACCCGGACTTGGACCCGCCGGGTTCAGGTAAAAATACTCGGACACGATACTCGGTCTAAGACTCGGCGGATCTAAGTCTTTTTTTTATACGAGAAATTTCAAATGCGAACCGATAAAATTTGTAAATTATTGAATCCTGGTGATATTTTGAACAACAGTAATGTTTTTCTTAATACTCAAGATATATCACTCACTATAGTATTGTATAGTACAGTAGTGATGAGAAAAAATGCTACTCTTGACTCACTGGTGTGATTGTGATTGGTATTCGATAATATCAGTGATTGGAAACTGTGACTGTGATCACAGTTTCATTACTAATACGCGTGCGCCGCACGGTATCACAACACAATAAATAAAAAAAACACAATTTTGAAGATATTTACTAATATGATTCAAACTTTATTTACATAAAAAACATATTCTAGCATGTATAATTAATATTATTTTATTTAATATCGTCACGAAGAGAAGTAACATCCTTAAAAAATTGGAGTTAATTTTTAGGGTCAAATTCTCAAGATTCTCAAATGACTTCAGGAAAAGATTAAAATAAGGCTTCTGTGTTATCATGACGTCATCGAAGTAGCATGAAAAAGACGGTTTACTTTAAAACAGATGTAAATCTAGGAAAGTCGCCAGCACAAGGTAAAATAACTATCAGAGCTGATATTTTATAGTTATAAAATTATTAACTCTCACTACATTTGTCAAAAATATTTCATATATTATTGGATCACAAAAAAACACATAGCGGACATAGGCTTTCCCATCGTATTAGCGTCGTTGTTCATATGGTAACACCGGCGTCCTTACGTCATTAGAAAGTTAATTTTTTTTTATAGATACTTCTAAAATAATTGTTGCTTCTTTTCTTTCTTCGCCTAGGACGACAGATTCCTAGTAACCATTTGGATTGTAATTATGTTTAAATAATTCGATTTTTTCCCTGCCATAAAAATTATTTAACATTTAATAAAATTGTGTCCAACTTTATTGAATCTAATTTTGTAAGTTTATCCACACAAAACTATTTTTTTGTTATGACTTTTGTATATTTCTAAAATTGTTAGGTATTAACGATACTTTTTTTATATACATTTATATATATGTATAAAAATAAATAATTGACTGAATATGCACTAGTTTCATTAATGAGATATTATTATAGGGAAAAAAATACATAGAAAAGGACTTGGACCTGACGAGAGTTTTTTTGGATCCGGACCGAGGGGATTTTGGATCCGCATCCGGACGTCGGGCGAGAGGATCCTCTAATACGAGACCCAACACCATCGTTTAATGACAACATCGAATAGTATGTACTCCCAGTTATCCCAAGGCTCATGGAGGTTTTTCTCAGGTATCATTCTCAATCTTCAAATGATTAACATTAATAGCGATATTTTGAATCAACCTTATGTGAAACTATTTGCGATATAGTGGCATTGGCGTAAAAGGTCATTCATATACAGTAGCAGCGAACAGCTCGAAACAGAACCCAACAGTACGCTGCAGTCAGAAGAAGAAAAAAATAGAAAACAGGGCACCGAAGTCAGCTATTGTCATGCGCAAGATGTTGCAGATCTTGTAGATAACATTTGACTTATTAGGAGAACACATTTTTATTATGAAGTTGTAATTATTCAGAACAGACGGTCTGTGATATTTTAAATATGAATTAAATATATTAATTAGAAAGGTATACATATAAAATCAATTTTATCGAAAAATATTGTTGTTGCGCCACCGGGATTCGAACCTGGATCTCTTTCCTAACCGAGAAAGTCAACCAACTATGCTACAGCGACAATATTTTTAGCGACAATTTTCGAACCTATATGTTATCTTTTTGATATTAATACATTTAATCGTTCCATTATTTGAAAAAGCCATCTACCTTATTTTTACAGAATCTCAAATACCTTTGAGTAAACTGATAGCAGACGCCAGAATTATCAATTCGTTTTTATTAAATTTTGGACACATTGATACAACTTTATTATTAGAAGAACACATTCTTATTGTGAAGTTGTAATTATTCAGATATTTTAAATATGAATTAAATATATTAATTAGAAAGATAATAAATAATAAAGATATCTTTCTATAGATTTGACTCTTCAGCCACCACAATCCACAATCTTAAAGGGCAATTTTCCTCGAAGACAAGGGACAGACGATGCTAATGATGTTGATAACGATGACATCTCGCTCTCTTATTTATTCCTATTAATTATTTCGCATTTATACATGACATTGTTTTAACTTGAGTGTAGAGTCAAAACACGGGATATAAGAAAGCCTCTACACAACCGTTAATGACCTAACAGCACTTAAATTACTGGTACTTAAATTTAAATAAAATGCATGTAAAATTGCATCATTAAATTTAGCATTTTAAAAATGGTCCTTATGTATATTTTTTATTAATAATATTCTTTTTTTCAGGATTTATAATTATTGCATCATGATAAATGATTCTTGTTGTTGAATCTAATCATTGAATCCTGGCGTTGTATGTATTTAGTATACGTCTTAAGAGAGTAATGATGTATGAAAAATTTGGTCAGGAAGGGGAAAGAGACACAGAAGCACGAGACGGGGGAGAGTTTGCTAAGCGGAAGCGTTGAAGTGGAGTGACTATATTTTCATCAGAGTCCTAGAGTGTAACATTAATATTTGGAACTGACGGAATTCAATACACATTTATATCGGTGGGAGACGGTAAGTAAATAGGAAGAAGGGGAGGATATCTACCTTGTGCAGAGTCCTAAAAAGTAATTATGTAAAATTTTATCGAACAAAAGGTGTAGGAGAACAGGCAGACAGACATACACAGTTATATAAATATGCATAACTATCTTCCATTTGTTGCCGCTTCGTATCTACTAATTACTCTACTCAATCATCTTCCGTCACGCCTTCCAACCATTCACTCTTCAGACTTTTCATATTCTTCAAATGATTGTCTTTTTAATACAAGTTATTAGTAATAAATCAATTAGAAAGATATACAGAAAAATTCTATTTATCTAAGAAATATCACAAAAGCAATCAAATATTTCCCCCCGTATATCTTTCTAATTGAATAATTTAATTTGTATTAAAAATACTACAGAACTGTGTTCTGAAATTGCAACTTCTTTAAAACAAAAATGTGTTTTAATTAAAAAAAAGATTTTTTAAATCTTTCTCATCAACATTTTCAATGTCTCTTCTTCGCTTATTATGCTGAGAATATTTGGTGGTATATGGAATATGATATTTTTCTCATTCTTTCACTCCGTTGTTCTTTTTTTGTACTCTCCTATAATTTTCATAATAGTATTGTTTGTATTGAGTCATTCTCATAGACACATTTATTTTTTTTGAAAATAAAAATTCGTGAAATAATTTGCATATACCTAATACCACTTTTATCAGCATAAAAAGTCATGAGTCTAGAGTCATGATCTCAACTTTAGACTGCGAATACAAATAGTTAGATGCAACATATTCTCGGTATTATTTGATGTAAGAATACTTACCGTAGAAATGATTAGGATTAGAGATAAAGATCTATAGGAGAATGCTAAAAATAAGCTGGATAGAGTTACGAATGAAGACTATGGTTCGGATGAATAAAGAAAAATAAGTATTTTAAACAATAAAATATTCAATATTTCGGACATGTGATGATATGATATGACATTCAGAGAAGTGCGAGTTGCACCTCACAATGAAAGGAAAGATTTCTGGAAGTGTGGGTCCTGGAAGATGGATAACATTATGGTTGAAGAACCTGAGCCAATGGTTTGGCCAGTAAATAAAGAGATGATAGCCGACATCTTAACTAACGACAGTTGAATAGAAAAGACACAAAAAGAAGAAGAAAAATACCACCATTTGGTAAGACTTATTCTTGATTAAAAGTATAACAAAACAAAAAAATTGACTAATATACTTTAATCCAAAATAAACACCCAAATTCAAACCTACCCACTTTAAGGTATAGAATTAAATAATTGTATTCAATATTTGATTATTTATTAACATTCAATAATAAATTGTTTGACTTTTTCTCTCGTTTTCGTTTATGTACAAGCACATACAATTACTAGTAAATATAACAAACACTGCGTATACTGAAACGCAATTTGTATTCTCGGCTTACTAGTACAAGTTCCAAATTACATTAATATCGGGTGAGCAATTTCGAACACGAGAAACTTCGCTCATGCTCGTTTATGTTCCGTTAATTTTCATATACGTACGAAACACAACCAAAACAAAAACTCCATCCTATTTTAGACTTTAGAAAAGTCCCCGTGGAAAATGAAAGAAAAGTTTTTTAAAAGAGATCATCTCGATCGCTTATTGAATTTAAAAAGTTTTTATCTCTGGGTAACAAAATTTCACAATTTTTCCGCGTCAAACCTGCGGCGTCTAACTTCGTTCTCGTCTCTCTACCTTCTGATACGCTACAGAATATCAATATGCGCTACGAATTCCTCGAAATTGTCTAATCTTATCCTCGATTTGACAGCTTGAATGGCGTTGATGCTGAAGGCTATGAATAAACTAGATGAATGGAAGAATTCAAATTTTAAATTGACGTTTTAAAAATGAAAGTTTATCAAGTTTGACACGTGATTGAGTACGAGTTTCTCAGTCCGAAAGTTAATCAAAAGTGAATTTAAGTAATTTAGTGATAAGAAAGCGGTTAATTTTAGGACTATAAAAGTCGGTTTATGTGCTCTTTGCTCTTTGATTTTCTCTGCGTTTTGAAATATGGCTCACTGCCCATACATCACTCTCATATTTTTTCCAGAATCCTCGAATGCATGTGAGAACAATTTGGAACGGACGCCATAAGGGGTGGTGTATAGGAAGGGGAGAGTGCCTCTGTTTTGCAAAGGGTCTTAAAGAATAAGGTATGAAGAATGAGATTAAGGAATAAAATTGGTTTTGGTTGATTAAAAAGTATAAGATTATACTGGTAACAAAAAAGTACTATTCATTTCAGTGTTTTTCAACTTTACACTAAAAAATAATACTCGATCCTCTCACGGTATCCAAGAACCATTATAATAATAATTATACACAAGGCGCTCCCTATAAACAAAGTACGTCTTACAAACTTTGCCGATCCGGTGCGATTAACAAAGTTTCCACTTCATTAAGTGACGCGTGCGGTTTCGGTAAACAGCGTAATTCGCGTCAATTTTGAGGTAGAGCAAGGCAGGACGGGCGCAAAAAATTTAAAAAAATGCTTAATTACGCATTGATCGGCCAGTTGTAGGGGAGCTGAAAAACAATGACCACTCAATTGCGCTCCGGTAGATATCATGCGTGTAAGTTGTTAAATATTTCATGTTTATTATGATTCTCTTTATAAATACAAATTTGACAGCACACTAGTAAGACGTTCAACCGCGGCACACCGTTTAAAAAACATTGCTCCATTTAGTTGTTTATCAATTTCATCCGCACAATACATTTCAAAGTCATATAAATCAATAGATTGAAATCGACAGGCTTTCATGCTTCGCCAAACTTTTTAAAATGTCCGTGGATTCCTCATTTTAAAATGGAACGTGGTACAATTCGCGCCCTGCACAACATAAAGCCTTTCACTCAAGGCCTGCTGAATAAAAGCCAGTTTAGTACCTCCGGGCAGAACCGTATTTTATTTTGTAATTTAGTGAACAAAGAAAATGTGAGTTGTATTATTGGGGCGCTAATTGCCTCACACTCGCAAATGCTAATATATTTTTATATTTTTCATTAATTAATGACCGACGTTTCTTTTATATTCACGGAATTATACATAATATTGTACATAATAATCGTAAAAACAGCTTGTCACGCCTGTCGAAACAAAATCGTTATTTAATACCATAACAGAAAATAATCCTTGATATTCAACAATGATTCGGGAGTTATAATTTTTTATGTACAAAGTTTATTTAAAAAATCAATCAAAATTTATACGCAAAATTGATGCAAAGCAACATGAGCACGAACATCATACAAGATGAAAACATAGACTGAGACTGCCATTCAGGAAGAAGACTAAATCCCAGAAATCGATGATGTACGACGATGAAGATTTTTAATGAAATGCCAAAAATATAAGAAAGGATACATAGATTTAAAATGAAACTAAGCTAATATGTGAAAAATAAGTTGTAGTAAAAAGAGACAGTTTTGATCTTGTTTATATTAGAGCACATATAAAAATACTTATGTATGCACTATATTAAGAATAAATAAGTATATCAGGGTCACTAACGAGCTTTTTCTAATTTGTGTATTAGAAATAAAATATACAACCATATTTCACGTTAAATATCAAACCACAAAGTTATTTCTTCAAATATATTTAGAACAAATGAAATCAAGTAAAACCAACTATTCCGCTCGCGCTGAAGGAATTTTTCTTGCCGTACACGATAGCTATTAAAATACAAAAAATGTAACATATTTTATAATAATTAATCGGCTTATTAATTCACGGTAAAGCGGCAAAATTTTTAACCCTTAAGCCAGGAATCTCGCCAAAAATGCTCACCCCATCCCCCGGCGAAACTTGCGACAGTAAGGATGAGGAATTTATAAAAAAAAGATATACGTGCGGTTTTTAACAGAGAATAAACTCCTTTATCATTCTATTCAAAATGCCACGTCAAGAATCTGACGCCTGTATATATTAATATACTTGAGCGTGATGCCTGCTATTGAGTGGGGTGAAAGCGTAACTTTGTACGGGACGCTGAACAAAGTTACGCTTCCCATACAGTGCGATCGCATTGTAAAGCGTACCGCCGACCACCCTGTAACTAGAAAATATGTACACTCTTAACAGCTAGCCTTTTTTAGTGTAGTGTGAACCATACTTGAAAGCGTCGTATCGTTTAAAAATTAAAAAAAAAAGTTTATTAAGTTAGTTGTAACAAAGCGGTATGATGAATACACCTGCTCGTAGTATCATCGGACTGGAAAGGGCAAACCCTTATTTGGAACTGTTATAGGAGTGGTTACTCTCTTGCCAATTCCTCTCGATAAAACAAAGCAACGCGGATCTAATGTAACCATAATTTGAATGCGGTGTAGATTAAATCTTTAGCTAACATTTATAACTCCTCTATACTAACTTTCAGTGGTATTTATTACGAAACAAAGAGTACATAGTAAAAGTTAATAACAAAACATTTGGTTAAAGTTGAAAGCATATTGAGACATTGATTAGTCACATTTAATAAAAAAATAAAAAATAAAAAACAATTATAATAACAAGTAATAATTAACAAGGTGTAATTATAGTTACAAGAGAGAGATGTTCATAGAGTTTGTAGTATCATAGAGACGCTCACTGAAGGGAGATTTAGACAGAACATGGACATAAAGATTTTGAGTATCGCTTAGCAGTATCATCGGGTTATGATAAAGATGATGTTACATACGATTCTTCAGTCGTAAAATATAAAACTCTCACCTCATCTACATTCATTCACCTTATCATTCATGCCCATCGATTGTTGAGGCGACTAACAGGACCGGGTTTACCTGGTCATACTAAGTCTTCCGCGGACCTTCTCTATTTCTGATGCCATCTCTCTTACCATACACTCGCCGTTCCTTCGTTCCACATGACCAATCCACCTAAATGACAGCTTTCATCATCGTTAACTTTAAATTCGCTGATGATCGTGTTTATTATGTAATTGAATATTAATTAATATTGTGATACAAGTAAATGAGGATGCCAAAAGTCTCGATAGATAGACGAGATTATCGAAAAAAGTGGGAGTGACATGGCGAAGATTACTTGAGGACTGAAAGCAGAGTCGTGCAGAAGTCTTTATCTAACAGTGGGTTAGTATTGGCTGAATATAATGATTATGATATACAACAGTGAATTGTACAGTGTAGTTTAATCTAATGAGGTTTCAACTGCCTACTGATGATTGTACAAGTAACATTTCAAAATTAAAACTGTAAAATTAAAATTGTTAGTCTTAATTGTCTTAATAGTATACACAATGTTGAAAATAAGAAACTGTGATAAAGTTAAAACAAAAGCTAAATATTAAAAAACTACAGCTCAAGAACAGAAGGGTTTGAGTTTCAAGATCGATGCGACAGTTCTCGAAAAACATATTATTTCCTTCATTGTCTTCAAATGTTTTTACATTGTATCTTAATGTCCTATCAGGACTATCTGTCAGAATCATTAACAACCTGTTGATAAACTGTTTACTATCATCGTCACCCTAGACAACTGCATATACCGGTGCGTGAAATAGAGCTCCAAACAGCCATAAATACAACCAGTATCGACGCCATGCGACCAGCAACCATCGGGGACGACAGTCTTTCGAACTTCACTCTTTTCGCCACCTTCCGACCACAGCTCTGTACCAAGAACCGTCTCTGCAACTCTTCGCGTGTAGAAATTTTATTGTACACCTTAACAACTTTATACTTGTTAACCGTGCTTGTCAATAAACCAAGTGTCAACGTTACTAATTTTCGTATTTTATCCTGCTCTGGCCACGCACGTACATAATAAATTACTCGATTATCAAACGAACACGTGAGTGACGGGTGAATATTAGGGCATCCACTACTCACATATTAAGCAGTAACATAGTTTCATCATTCACATAATCTGCAAACCCTGCTGACATACATCGACCTACACTAACCAACATGCTCCAGAGTGTTGATTCCACCCGTTTACGCGTCATTGTTCCTTCGATTGGCACATCTGGAATTTCTTGTTGTTGCCGCCCTTTTTGGAGATTGAAGAGTGCGCAAAACAAGACGCAATTGCATCCAGTACACCGCACGGTTAAGAGATCTCAATAATCAGTGCGCATTTCTGTCGGTCGGAAATCAACCCAGAAGAAGAACTAAAGCGTCAGCGCGCTCAATCAAAGGTTAGTAGGCGGCAGTGATCATTTTTCGTATCTGACCATATTATCAATAGGAAACCCGGGAACCACAGTTGTCGACGGCACTCGCGGGAAAAGCACTCATCAATTCATAATACTATCCCGATAAGTTATCCTCAATAGAGAATTTGTGAGCAGTACTTCGTGCACATTGTTGTTTAGATTGTAAAGGCATCGCGCGCGGCCGCGGCTTTCGATGACAGTCTTTGGCTACAATTTTTCAATCGCTTTTTTATTCCGCACCCGTGCGAGCCTCGCACTTCAATGGAGCATTCCGCCTGCGGGAAATGGCCGCCGAAGGTATTTCAAAGAAAATTGTATATATAAAGAGAATAAATTCCAATTCGAATTGTGTGCCACCATTTGATACGGTGCCGGCAAAATGAAAATTTCATAGGCGTACGTCGAATGGAGTCGAGGAACATGATATATGAGGCTGTGTTCGAGAAAATAATCTCGTCTTTATATCCGCGTCTCCGAGGAGCACTGTCGCAACTGCAAAAACTAAAACATTTTCTATTTTGACTACCTAACTAACGTTAATAACGTTTTATTTTAACGTCCTAAAAATAGGTTGTAAGCATTGGCACCCATTGGCTGGCTTCATTTGAGTCAAATTAAAGAAAACATTTTTAAATACTAATCAAATGTATTAATTATAAAGATATACTTGTAAAATAAATTTTATCGAAAAATATTGTTGTTGCGCTACAGGAATTCGAACCTGGATCTCTTTTTCAAACCGGGAAAGGTGCATCACCAACTATGCTACAGCGACAATATTTTTTATGAATATGTTGTGTATCTTTATAATTAATACATTTAATTAGTATTTAAAATATCACAGACCGTCTGTTCTGAATAATTACAACTTCACAATAAGAATGCGTTCTCCTTAATGACAACATATTTGATTCTGTATTGCAACAATAATATAACTGCATACAATGTTAAAGTTGTTATGTATTAAAAAAAAAATTGATTTGTAAACATGTTGGCTCGCACCATAATCTAAAAAAATGCATGTAATTAAAAACATATTTTATTCAGTACTCATAAACGTTAAACTTGCGTTTTTACATGTTTTAGAAGATTAGAAAAGCCACAACACAACACACACGTTCGAAAAATAAAACAAGTCCTTTCATGTTTCGGTAGGTAAGTAAAAGACTTGTTTGTGAATTCAGTACCTACATAAATATTTAAATTAAAAAATATATACATACCTAGTATATACTTACACAAATTACAATATTGAGTAATCGTTTGCTAACAACAGTGAACTGTACATACAAACACGCGATGATTGTACTGATTTAACTCATTTTTATAATACAAGATGTAACGTATGATATAATTAAAATAAGATGCAACGGTAATACAACCCACTACGTCATCATCGGTCACTTTCTAATCGCTGCTCGATGAAAGCCTCCCCAAGTATTTACCACTTATTATTGTTTTTAGTGTCACGTATTTCATCAGCCTCTTGATTCTCCCCGGGTACTGCTGGATTACCGTGTTTGTCCAACGATTGTCCGTCCTCCGAGCAATGTCTCCGTGAACAAATGCAATTAATTTATTACCTAGTGATAAAAGTGTTCAGATTGTGAAAATTAACATTTTTTATTATACGTCAATTTCTTTTATATTCATAATAAAAGTTTAAATACCCTGTTTTTCTTTCTAAAACGCTTTATTGTCACTAGTGACAAGCCGGTTACAGCCGTGCCACCATTACTCAGCTTCCTCTTAAACTGTCAAATATTATCTTAAGTTGTCGAAAATTTTGAGCAGCCAGGGGGATACGAATAAATCCTTTACAATTTTCAAGAATACATATAATAGTATAAAGTTATTCAGTAAATTTCCTGTGAACAAACTTTAATTTTGATATTTTATAATAATATATTTTCCTGAAAATTTTTGTCAGTTGTGACAGTGTTCCTCTGAGTGCGGATGTATTCCCTTATTTAAAAAAATAGTTGTGTAATTTATTAGTGCATGTTTATTTATTTTCAGAGAGCGAAGATGATATCATTGAGAAGCTGGTGTTGGTAGAGGAATCAAAGATGGAATATATTATGTACGGTGTTTAAAACATATGTATAAATTAAGAGAACACATTCTTATTGTGAAGTTGTAATTATTCAGGACATAGGTCTGTGATATTTTAAATATGAATTAAACATATTTATTAGAAAAATATACATATAAAATCAATTTTATCGAAAAATATTGTTGTTGCACCACCGGGATTCGAACATGGCTCTTTCAAATAATGGAACGATTAAATATATTAATATCAAAAAGGTAACATACAGGTTCGAAAATTGTCACTAAAAATATTGTCGCTGTAGCATAGTTGGATAATGCACCTTCCCCGGTTAGGAAAGAGATCCAGGTTCGAATCCCGGTGGCGCAACAACAATATTTTTCGATAAAATTGATTTTATATGTATATATTTCTAATTAATATATTTAAAATATGTGTAAATGGTTCTGTGGTCTTAGCTGTCCTTGTGTGAGGGTAATTAATAAATATTGTTGACAATACTTTCTCATTAAAATCATAAAAGTTAAATTGCCTAATTTTCTTGTATTTGTTATAATTAAATATTTGCGAGTGTGTTCAATAGTGGACTGTAAAAGACATCTATTGGCAAGTAGTAAACAGCAGCTCAGATGTAGAAGCGAACCGGTTGTGCAGAGTGCTGGACGAATCATCAGAGAGCAGTATTGTAAATAGTTCGTGCATAGTTTTCACAACCTTTGTTTTTTTTAAACTTTTTTTCAATCATATTGTAACTGAGCAGAGTTGAGAATAAACTGCCATCATCCGACTCTAAGTGACCTTTTCGCTTAAATCAACTTTTTGGCACCTGATTCCGAGGCATGTATTTAATAAGTAAGATCAACAAGTAACATTAATACTTTCACTGTCATGAATATGCCATCAAGCCTCTTGACTTCTGAAGTAGATTACTTTGCATTGTTTCGGGACTACATTTGGTAAAACTCCTGGCAAGCATGGTGCTGTTATTTGAGGTTTGTCATTTATTTATGTAAATTTATGAAAATAAAATTATTTGATTATCTAAAATACAATAGAAAAATAATTTACATTCACGTGATAAAATTGACGTAGATCTTGTTTGTTTCATGTTGCCTTGTGTTATGTGTTCGTTTTACGCTGCAATGAATTAGGCCGGCGCTGAAATGAGAAAATTATTATAATAGTCCTCCAGTATAAACTGGCCCCGCCCCCTCGCCGCCCACTTCAAGGGCAAATCTGGCCTTGGACAGGAGGGATAAACCAATCAATATGGATATACAAAATGTATCGACACACTTTACACTTGACGATGGCACATCACGTCGTTATTCAATGTACGGTATTGGCAACATCTTAGTGGGAAACCTTATTGTGTTAACGAGTCACTTCCGTCGTTCGGCCCCAAACATCCGGCGGCCATTTTGTTGCCGCGGACAAAATGGCGGAGCTATTCAACGAATGAAAAGATTTTACAAAGTGCGTTGAAAGACGCGGGAAAATCACGCGCGGCCCGCTGAAAGGAAATTATTTCAAAGGCTTTTGTTTCGTTTGGTAAATCTGCCTGAGGATAAATGAATAATGCGTATTCTGGTTTACATTTCTGTCGTGCCTACTTGGATAATCAATTTGACAGCGGATTTGACTAAGTAGGTAAACACACGTTATTTCTAGTACACTGATCCTGGATTTCATCTATAAAAATATCGAAAACTATACTCTAATCAGTCTGGTTCTGGACTGTATATTTAGTCGAGTTCAAATTTTTAAGATCGTGGTTGTTCGCGAACTTTCCAGTATTATTCTATCTTTGAATCGCGTGACCTTCCTCCACCTTCTGATTGGCCAACCAAAAGCCCTCGGATATAAACATTGTGCTACAATCATGTCCGTTGGTTTCTCTATACTCACTCAATACTCTGACAAATTGTAAACAATCGACATTATTAATTGGCATATAACAATTGAATCGTTCAATTCTAAAACCCAGTCGAATTTATCTATAGGAGAAAGTCAAATATTATTGAATTTTCTTTTGATGTCACACGATAAAGGCACGACTGAGAGTCTAAAATTCTACTTGATTTCACTGTAAATTACATTTGAATATTGTTCTGAGTTCAAACGTTTTCCGTATAGTACACCACAGAGGGGAGGGATAGCTATGGCGGGACATAGAGGATATCTCATGCGTGCGTACTGCGCTAAGTAATGGAAGACTAGAGGCACGGGTCGGCGCTCAGCCGTCGGCGTTATTGCCTTACAGCGTTACGCAGTTAACTAACAACTTGGAGTATTGACTAACAAGTTATCAGTATTTATAACGAGAATCCAGGGGCGTGCGGTGCATGCAAGCAAAAGAGCTGTGCATAACTAAAAATTGTGGGAAACAAATATAAATTTAAAAATTTGATTAACATTTAACGAAAACATTATTTTGTAATTAGTGCCATCTGTGTACCGGTAGAAATTTTAATTGCTTAGTTCTAAATACTCACCGCTTTACTCATGGCGCTCTTTTTTTATTCGCCGCATCGAGCTATTTACATTACTCAGTTCTGTCTTTAAGCTAGCGAATTACTCAAGTCATATAAATGGCTATTTACTAAATTGAATATTCTTATCGGTTGATCCGTTTTATGTGGAGTCGTTACCTATGCTGTTTTTAAACAGAATAACATTGAAAAGGGTTACAACTGCATGCAAATCATTGAAGTATCTACTTCCTCTTTTACTTATTCGCAAATTTTACTATCTTACTGTATTTAATGTGAAGATTTCATGATTGTTCTTTAAATTTGGTGCGTGGATTTGGATTGGCAATTAGCAGAACTATTTCCTACGTTAACCTTTAATAGAAATAAATATTTCTTTTAGTAATTACGTGAAGGATTTTCAAACAATAAATGAATCATGTTCAGTCATAGAAAGTGTTCTTAAAAACGTCCATACATTTTTTATATGGGTAAGAAGGTATTATTTTACGTTAAAACTTAAACTTTAAAAACACTATTAATAGTACTCTAAAATTACTAATAATTACATGGTAGGGTCGTATAAACAACGGATTTGTCTTGTTTAAAGACGTTTATACGAAAGTATATATATTGAATTAAATATATTATATATTATTATATAATGTCATTGGTAACAGCATAACCTAAATCTATACCTACTGCAGGCCACTGCGAGCGTCATATAGAATGTTGAGCATGCGTACATATCGTATAGTTATGGATATATGTAAACAAAGCATTTTTTGGTATGTATAAAAGCAAAATAATTTCGCAAAAAAATCAATTTTTATTAGAATGGCAGACTTGTTGGCCAGCTGCTGGTCCCTAAGTTTTTATATAAAATCAGCGATCAAAAATTTTTTATCATCTTGAAAAAATAAAATTACTCTAAAAATGAATGTCTTGGAATTTTTCCAACTACACCTGAACTCAGTTTTCATAAAATTATTAATTGTTGGAGAAAATTCGTGAAGTTTGTAGAATTTCATTATTAATACTTTCTGTGACAGCTGTTTCCCCTTCCCGAGCAATTGTCGCGCAGCTCCTCACCGCCGCGCTTTTTAAGTCGTCATAGCTGTCACCGGATACAACTTCCACCGGGATCATAAATCAAACTTTCGGATCTATTTGTGTTCGGCCGCAACTCGTAAACTTTTACCGACACAATCCCTTCTTCGGGGTAGGTACTATTGCAGTAGCCACCCCATTATTACCCGGTAGATTACAAATATTCTGTCCTTTCTACCAGTGATATAATAGTACGTTTGTATGTCTGTATGATTAATTTCACCCTCGTACAGTCAGACTAAATATATATCAATATTGTAAATTAACGACAAATTCGCTAACTTATATGTTGCACTTTCAAATTGATACATATGTTATTCCATTATTTGAAAGCAATCTACTTTAAATTTACGGAAAATCTCAAATATCTTTGAGTAAAATCTTATAGGAGACGCCATAGAATTAAATTCATTAACCTATTTTTATTACGTTTTGGAAACATTAATATAACTATATTATTAATGAGATCACATTACTATTCAAAAGTTGCAGTTTTTCAGAAAACAGTTCTGTGATATTTTAATATAAATTAAATGCACTTCAATAATCAGAATTAAAATGTAAACATTTACTCGCTAGTACATTATAAACATTCTTATAAATATACAAAAAAGGCAAACTTGGTTCATAATGTAAGAGATGTTCACTGTCTCCTTAACTAGAACGAAGTCTGTACTAAAGGAGACAGGTTCATCCGTTGTGTATCATACAAATATGAAAACCATTATTATTATTAATATTTTTTTTATCTAAACCAAAAATATTAGGAATGAAGTAAACAGGGTTTTAAGAGAGTTCTAATAATATAATAAATAAGTTAAATAGTCACGCTATCACGAATATAAAGAAATGATGTTCTGTTCATGTGATCATTTCCATGAATCTTTGCTCAGTTTCCTTTACGAGTCGCTGAGTAGTTGTTGGAGTTTGTCCTTGTACCTTGTATTTTATTTTTACCTCAGTAGTACCTGGATCGATACTTGGCGCCCTTGATTTCAAAAGGGCTATCTGTCACATACTAAATCAGTACCATGCCGTCTTAGCTACTCCCTTAATATACCATGTTATCAAATTATTATTAAAGTTTATTATGATTTCTATCTTTAACATAATAAATCAGTGGTTTACCATCTTAGATACACCCCTAATATACCATGTTACTAATTTATGTACTAAGTATATGACGTTTTATCACTGATTTATATTTTGACATTATTTGTACATTCTTAATACTATCTTAGCTTTAACAACCAAAAAGCGTACCTGAGAAGATGTATGAAAGTAGACGTGGTAAGAGTAGTATTCCAGGACAGAATAGTGTGGCGTTTTATTCTCTCCGCCTACCTCTGCGGAGAAATGGTGTGATGGTGTATAAGTAATATCAAATGTTAGTATTGATATTAAATTATATTCAAAACATAGTTGCACCTGGTGAACTTCTCAACAAGCTTAATTATTAAAGAGCTTAAGATATATTTTAAGGTTACTCTCGTACCGTGAAAGTGATTCTAAATTTTAATTGAAATTTAATTTATTAAATTTTTTTTTTGTATATTTCTTTCCATTTATAAAACCATTCTATGCAGGGGTGGTTATATGTGTCTGAGATATGTGAGGCATTTATTTTATATTTTAATTACTCTTCCTACCAAACCCCACCCTCATATGCCTACTCCCATACAAACTCTTTTGATACAACATAATACATTATAAATCTTGACAGCTTAAACCTCTACTGTAGCAGCGAAGCTGTAAAAAAAATAGATGTAAATTACGTAAAAAAAAAAAAACCTTTTGTATTTTTCATATAAGTTTTTACGTTTTATTGTACATGTTCCACGGCAAGGGCAGTGTATAGAAAACCTTTTTGTGTAGCTGGCTAAAGCCTGGGAAATCATGATCAATATGGAAGCCGAAACAAATGAATTCTAAGTTATTAATTTGAATATAGAATGTATGTTGAGCAGTGACGGACACCGGGCGTAGACATTATACGAAACGTAACTGAAATTCTGTAGAAAAATGTACGATTAAAATAATTAACTAATACAAATGAAATTAATCAACTAGAAAGACATACAGAAAAAATATTTAGTTACTTACGGGATTCTACCTTTTCCTATTCCATGTTACTACGTTCTGAAATTGCAACTTCACAACACTATTAACCATCTTAATAATATTTTGAATATGTGGTTAAAAAAAAGTTAAATAATCTATATTATTTTAATAAATTATCATTTGTATAACTAAACCCCGGCAGAAGAAAATATAAATATATTAAATATTTGGGAGAAGAAGAGACCTTGAAAATTTCGTACAACGAATTAGATATCATCGTTGCGCTAAAGATCGCTCGACTATGCTGGGCTGGAGACGTCCAAAGAATGCCTCTTCCAAGGTATTCAGTATCCACATATGGTACTGCACCAGCAACTCCAAGTGACGCGACTACGGGAAAGAATGCAAAGAAAATGGGACGACAATATTAAAAAATATGCGAGAAAACATTGCGTTCACGAAGATAGATGGAATGGCGAAAACTCCTTGAGAAGTCGATCTTAAATGGATCGTAGCTACGTGATGATGAAGAATTAACTGAACTGACTGTCAGCTCGGAGCACCACATCCTTCGGTCCTGATACAAAATCTCGCCTAATCCACATTCATACATGTTCTAATGCAAGCTCGTCGATCGTTGAGGATTCATCTTTACCTGGTCTAAACGTCAGATACCCCAAGAATAGGCTGGATTTGTAAAAAGACCGACCGAGTGAAAAAGGTAACATGCACTTCTCTGGCGACAGTCCTAAAGTCTGCAGGATGCCGAGTAAAGAAGAGGAACATAGTCAAAAGGGCGAGAGTTTATGGAGATCGCGATCTTCAATCCTAAGAGGCCGACGTGGATGATTCGTATATATAGATAAGGTAAATAAATTTGGATTCTGAATACCAAGCAACTCAAAAGCTGCGCAGTATCAAAAGAAGCATGCTAGAAATCACTAGAAGAGACACGTAGGTTAGAGCGCATATCAAAGTGAAGGACGTCATTCTAATTGCTAAAAAACATAAACGATCATTGGCTAGCCATAATTCAATACACACAGATAACCGATGGACAAAGAATATATTAAATACTAATTAAATGTATTAATTATAAATATATACATATAAAATCAATTTTGTCGAAAAATATTGTTTTTGCGCTACCGGGATTTGAACCTGGATCTCTATTTCCAATCCGGGGAAGTACACTACCAATTGTGTTATAGCTCTAGTATTTATCATGACAAATTTTTGAACCTATATGTTACACTTTTTCAAATTAATACATCTGTCGTTCCATTATTTGAAAGCCATCTACATTGTTTATACGGAGTTTCAAATACCTTTGAGTAAACCGACTGCAGACGTCAGAATTATCAATTCATTTTTATTAAATTTTGGATACAACTTATATTATTAAAGAGAACACATTATTATTGTGAAGTTGTAATTATTTAGAACATAAGTCTGTGATGTGATCTCCTTAATAAAGAATATATAATAAGAATATATAAAAATTCAATGATTGGATGATATTTGCGGAGTGACATGGCGAAGATTGACAATCATTCAGAAGTGGATTGATAATGTCTGATGATGATGATAATGATATATTTTTATAAGATCAGATTTTAGAAGACTTAAATTGCAATCTCAATATTACAAAATAATAATTAATAAAATACAATTATGTATCTAGTCATAATGTATAATATATTTTTACATCTTCAAACTAAATAAACATAATTATTGTTGAGAGAATATATTATTGAAGAATTTTTAATATTTTTTTCTTTTCCTATTATTTTACATTAATATTTTTTTAATAAATCATAAAGATATTTCTCAAGCTTCACTAGTGTCTCGCTAAATAGAATAAAACGGAAAACAAATTCAATTTCCGCTTCAGAAATATGTTTGCGGAGGTATTTTTACAATTTCCGTTACACCCCCTTGAGCCTACCCCGCACCGCCCAGTTTACATTATAATTCACAATGTTAATATTATACGGACCGAGTCAGAAAACTCATTCCGATATGCCACCCTTTGAGACGAGTAAAGTATTGAGAAAATGTACGATTTATATGCGATATTAATATGAATTATAACTTTATTCGCACCCTTATCTAATAATTTATTTGAAAGTCCACTTAGTGATTGTTTTTTATACTTTTAATACTAATATATTTGTACAATTGCTTGTAAACTCTGTCCATCTCAACACAGAATGTCTCCAGTGAGACGGGTACATTCCAACCATATTTTTACATATGCATTATATAGTTATCAATAAATAAATCAATTTGAAAAAAAACTCTTAATCCTACAAATATAATTTCCTACGTCCGTCCATTTTCCGCCCCTCAATTAAAGTCGAATAGCACCAACTGCTGCACATTTGGCATCGTTGTTTTTCAATGTTTATGAATGAGTTAAGTAACTACATATATATTTTGCAAAATAAGGAAAAAATTAATATTTATGTTGCAGAATATTATTTTAATGTATATAAATCTGAATAGAACGATAACAATTGCGAGGTACATATTTTATTCTACTTAAGTATTGCTCATTTCGAAGTACCGACTGCACGCCGCTGAAAGATAATAAATAAGTAATAATATGTATTTATCGAAAAATATTTCTGTTGCTACCGAGATTAAAATCTGTATCTTTTTCTATGATGGGGGGAATTGCATTAACCGATTACACTACAGATGGATCAATTTAAAAGTGCAACACATAAGTTCGATAATTTGTCGTCAACTTACTATGTTGGTGTAGTGTAATCGGTTAATGCATTTCCCCGGATAGGAGGAGATCCGGGTTCGAATCCCGATAGCAACAAAAATATTTTTTCGATAAATTGATTTTATTATATGTATATCTTTCAAATGGATACATTTCATTTGTATTACAAATATCACAGATCTATGTTTGGAAAATATGTAAGAAAATTAATAATAATTATGTAATAAACAGAAACGGTAATAATATTACAAAATTATATCTTATATCTTAAAAATGATAACAAATATAATTATAAAACAGGGCAATAGAAGGTACAAAGTGACAAGCGACTAGTTTACCTAAAAAATAAATAATATCTATTTCTGTTTTACTTTGAGAGACCTCGAGATTATTTTTATTCAAATAATGTTTTTATGAGCGCTGTATGGCACCTGGGGGACTATTTTCCCCATCGGTCGTAAAATGTTAATTCGGAATAAGAACATCGGC
Source organism: Eubasilissa splendida (assembly GCA_031772225.1). NCBI lineage: Eukaryota > Metazoa > Arthropoda > Insecta > Trichoptera > Phryganeidae > Eubasilissa > Eubasilissa splendida. The sequence continues at coordinate 22,643,328 of CM062863.1, forward strand.
CGTATTTCACCCGAGATTGGTCAATTAGCATAAGAACTCGGCCAATCGCGTCCTTGCCTTCGAACTCAAATTGATTTATGGAATCGGTAAGTCTGTTCTGATTCGTTAACACTGGCCAAATTAAAAGTTTGAAATTGAAATTTTTAATATTTAATCTAATAACTTTGAGAAAAACTTCTTTTGACTTTTTTTTTTGCATAATGTGTTTTTTTTCCATTTGCATAATTTCACTTACATCATGAAAAACGTTATTTTTATTAATTCGCATTATTCCAACACTTTTTTAAACCAGATTTATGGCATCGTTAGAGCGCTGTTATGGTCTGACATACAAAATAATGAAGAAAAACGTTAAGGGTCCTTACTGAAGATTATAATCTCAAAATAGAATCACAATTTGTAGGTCCATTTCAAAAATGAAAATAATTAATAAGTACCTAACTACTACCTAAGTGAAATATTGTGTTTAATTTCATTTTTTTAAAGGCAATATTTATTCTTATGTACCAAACCCAAAAAAATAAAACCAAAAATAAAAGCTGTGAATTCTTCACCAAAAAAGACCAACGAACCCTGCACCGGTAACTTAGAAACGACTAAACCGCAATAATCAAACCTTTATCCCACCCACCAAACACACGCCCGTAACCGTCCCACGCCACGCCCCTCCACTCAACCCATCAAAACCCCTCCCTACACCCCAACCCGACCCACCCCCCACACCCCAACAAACACAAGGTCCACCAACAACCCTACAAAAAAAACACCCACAAAAAAAACATGCCAGTAACATAAACAAAACCCCATAAAATCAAATACCACCCCCAACCACCACACACTCAACCGCTCACCAAACATTTCTCGACCAACCAACAACACCCGCACACACGTACCTAGTGCCCCACCACTACCCCTCCACATACCTACCCTCAAAACCCCCCCCCCCCCCTCGTTCACGCCTTCTGGTCTTCATAAAACCGACCTAAAAAAAAGCCCTGAAGTCCAGCAATACCACGTTGATCGAATCCATGTGCTTAATTCCAAAGTAGCCCCCAACTAGCCATATAAAAACCTTTACCACAGATTGTACACACCACATGTAACGAACTGCTTGCCCATCTAAACTATTTATGCCAAACTAAAGTTCGAGTGCTATGGAAGCCCAGAACCCTTCCCACACACAGCCCGACGACATGTATCGATAGCGGACCACTGATACAATAAATTAAAATGACCGAAACCATGAAACCACTTGATATTCATCACCAAGTGTGTCCTGTTTTGTCCTGATTTGGCACCAAGTGATTTCCATATTTTCCTTCATCTGAAGCGGTTCCTTGGTGGCAAGCGTTTTGATGACGATGATGAACTCAAAGACGGAGTACAGACATGGTTTTCATCAGAGGTGGCGTCGTTCTATAAGGAAGGTATACAAAAATTGGGTCTCCATTATGACAAGTGTCTTAATAATGGTGGTGACTATGTTGAGAAATAGTTTAAGGTGTGTAGCGTCCGAAGAAAGTAAAGTGTTGTAAAAATTATGTTGTTTCTTTTCAAAATATTTCAGTACTTACTAAAAAACGCGTCTCGTAGTTCGTAGATAATTAAAACAAATTATGTAAAACTTTGAAAGATACACAGAAAAAATTAATCTAAAAAAATATAGTCACAATCGGAATTCGAATCCAAGACTCCTTTATCAATTACGCCATTGTGATCCTATAAGCAAAGATCAGATTTCATATATTTATGACACTTTATTAGTAAAACATTTAATTTGGAATTGAGAGAAACATTTGGAGTAGTTGGTCAACAACAAAGCAATTAACGCGGTCAATACATTTTTTTTTTGTTGATTTAATTAAATATAATCATGAATGAAAGAATGAATTAATTCCTCTGTCGGTGTCCACGATATTCGAACTGTTAAAACATCTTACGTGACTACATCTAGACACTTCCACGATATCATAAAAAATTGCCCTTATATTAGGGATGTACATATTTTTACCGCCTTATCAGAATACGCCTCGAGCTTAGCAAATCGAACGCAGTTTAATTGCCGTTCGGAATTCGGATTTCTAATTCTGAACGCAAATTCAATATTGGAACAGTCCGGCAGCTTAGCAGTCTACGCGGAGTTGCCAGCGGGGGGAAAATCAACAGTGGCGAGATGATTCGCCGATTTGTAGCGAACGCGACGCGGTGCGGCAATGCTGGCAATACCTTGCAGCGGGAATAATCGATAAGTTTCACCGCCGTGGCGAAGCGCGAATCAATTCCGATTGTGACGGCGCCATAACTAACTGTTAGAATGGATACGAATGTTGCCAGTTATTGAGTGAATAATCAACGATCATTTATCACCGTACCTATAACGAGCGCCTGAACACAGAGAAGTACGATTATATAACAAGAGTCGGCAGTAAAAATGTATGATTTTATAACTTCCACAACATATTTTCTTCTCCATATCTAATTTAATTTCAAATGCACATTTTGAAGACTTACCTACTAGGATGTAATTTTGATAGATTTTTTTAAATATTAATTAACTACAACATAACAAATACTTAATTTAATAAATAACGTATTGTAACGTTAATAAAAATAATTGTGGTGTTTCAACATTGAAAACAATAAAACGTAATGAAATTATTTTTAATATTTGCAAATTGAATTTTGTGGTTAATGTTCATTTTTATATAGCTTATTAAATTTTTTTTTAACCACTTAATAAAAAAATATTAAAAAAAACTAAGAAAACTATAAATACGTAAATATTTCACCATAAAAAATATTTTTTCTTTATCTCAATTAATTTTATTTCTTAATTAGGTATTTTATTTAATGATATATATAATGAATTCCCAAATACAAGAATGACTTCTTCTTTAAACATATTTTTGTAATTCAGTTAAATTGTTATATTTTGTGAACAATTTGGCTTGAGCTCAGGTACACATGTATCACGTGACACACATTTATAGAATTTTAATATCATACATAATTACCTACCTTCAGTATAGCAGCATTGCAATTTTTTAAATTTCCGACAAAAGACTTGTTTATTTTCAATGAATCTTTGAAAAATGTACCTTCAATAAAAATGTCACAATTGATAAATCAATACAATGAAATGGATCAATTTCCAGATGCACAGAAAGACATTCGAATTTTATATATTATATAAAATATTGGGTTGGTGGGGAGGTAATGATAAGTCAAATGTTATGTGTTGCCGGTATTATTTTTTGGAATACAAGAATTGACAATTATCGAAGAAATAATGACTTGTAGTATTTGAAATGTGAATCTACAGGAAGATGTTCAAAATATGTTGGTGGGATATAATTAAGAATGAAGACGTTATGGTTTGGATAAATAAAGAAAATATGATATTTAAAATAATAATTATCTGAAAACTTCAATGACTCTGACATGTGAAGAGATATCAAGAGAAGTACCAAAACTTGAATCTCATAATGCAGAGAAACATAGCTGAAAATCGGGGTCTTGGAAGAAGGCGAACACTATGACTGAAGAACTTGAAGCGATGGTTTGGCTAATGATTGCCAATAATTATTCGCCAATAATTGTTCCCTCACAATAGTTCGCCCACAATTGTTCGCCCACAGTTGTTCCCCCATAATAAGTTCGCTTACAATTGTTCCCCCACAATTGATGGACTACAATTATTCCCTCACAATCGTTCACCCACAATTGTTCCTTCACAATTGTTCGCCCATTATTGTTAGCCCACAATTTTTCGCCGAGTATAATTGTTACCTTACAGATGTTCGCCTGGCAAATTGTTGGCGGCGTATTTTGAAAAAGTATTCTTTTGAAAGTACCATATAAATATATAATAATTACTATATATATATATATGTGTGTGTGTAAATACATAAAAATGTGTGTTCATATGAGTATATAAAAACATATAATATGAAGTATACAAAAATAAAACAAAGTTCTAATGAATTAACCTAATTAACTATAAATATGAATTAAATATATTAATTAGAAAAATATACATATAAAATCATTTTTTTCGAAAAATATTTTTGTTGCGCCACCGGGATTCGAACCTGGATCTCTAACCGGGGAAGGTGCATTATCCAACTATGCTACAGCGACAATATTTTTAGCGACAATTTTCGAACCTATATGTTACCTTTTTGATATTAATACATTTAATCGTTCCATTATTTGAAAGAGCCATCTACCTTATTTTTAGAGAATCTCAAATACCTTTGAGTAAACTGATAGCAGACGCCAGAATTATCAATTCATTTTTAATAAATTTTGGACACATTGAAACAACTTCATTATTAGGAGAACACATTCTTATTGTGAAGTTGTAATTATTCAGAACATAGGTCTGTGATATTTTTAAAATTAATTAAATTAAAATATCACAGACCGTCTGTTCTGAATAATTACAACTTCACAATAAGAATGTGTTCTACTAATAATTAACTATAACCTATTAACTAATCTAGCCTAACCCTAACCCTATATTAAATATCCTCGTTCAGCCATTAACACGTATTTGCTAATTGAGGCCTATCGGTGATGATATACACAACTAATCGTGATAGTAAATTTAGTAGATATATTGGGCACCCGTTATAGTGAGCACAATTGTTGGTATTTGGACTTGTGAAACATTTCAATTGTGGTCGAATAATATTCCCACCTATTAAATGTATGATATTGGTATCCCCTGTAAATTTGTGAACGAGCCACACTAAAACTCTTGAAAATCACCAAAAATAAAATATTATTTCACACAGTGTGCCAAAAAAGTGTTTTCCAATATCTAATAATAATCACTTCACACAATGGTTGCAAAAGGTTCGCTCGAGGCTCGATATATCGAAAGATCACGCCCTGATTTAGCCGTAGAAATTTAAATGCGAGCTCTATGTTACACTAGTGTATGTGCGTGTGTAACCCATACAAAAACAGGGATGGTAATCAATATTCATACCGTGTTGTTTCCCCGGAGGCAAGGCCGTTCGTGCGGCTGACACGGTTGTGGTACAACTCAGTGCAACATGTCAGGGTCATCACAAATCTAATAAATTATCTCTATTATAAAGAGCTGGAATTTATATAACATATCGAATTTAGCAAAACGAAAACGAAATATGAATTGAACACTAAGTGTTCCGAATTCGTAAACTATATTTTTGGCGGGTCTTGCGAATCGGCCGCGACTCATATTATTGACACCTTTTCGCATCCAAATTCACACCAATCCTTTTTCCTTAATGCTTTCCTTCAGTGTGACTAGTTATCTTGACGTCAGCAGACGTCAACTGTACGGATATTTATTCGATCTCGACATCGCGAGAGCATTAGCGGTGTGGATTTATTCAACTCCGGTGTAACGATCGAACTGTATTATTTGTGATCGTGTGATTTTTTTGCACAGCAATTGTCATTTGTTGTTTTGTGTGTCGTGGGTGAAGTGATTGATATCGCCGTCTTCAATTTGAAGCGGAAACTGCACGTCCGCGTGCCGTTTGTGTGAATCTCGGCGGCGACTGCGGGTGACAGAGGCGTCATACACGAGGTAAGGCGAGCAGTCCTTCCAATCCCGGTTCCCCGAGATTCACTGGTCATTCGACTGGAATCCCTACCCATCATCGATCCTTAATCGTCATAATGCAATCCACGGGACGCGTGACCCGGAGATCGCGCAATTTATAAGGTAGATCATATCGGCGCAGGATTTACGATTTTTGTAAGTCAAATAGATTTCCACCAAAACTCGTTACGGTACAATCATTGAGAATCGTATCTAGCCAAGAGTGTGTTGAATCAATTCTATCTTTTATAATATTAAAACATATTTGTTTTAATGTTTAACGATAAATACTTGATCTAGACTTCAATGTTGCATCATTTATAAAGAATCTTTCATCAAATATCCAGAAGAGGTTCTAGTTTAATCTATACTGAATAACGTCCACAGCGTGCAACGAATGGTACCCAACGTTTAATTTTATTAAAAGAGCTAATATGATGAAAAAAATCACATTCTAGCAACACCTCGTCAGTAGCATTCAGGTACATACAGGTCTTAATCACATCACTGAAAATATACTACTTAATAAGTAACTGGCATGATTCCTCGGTGTGCATTTTATAGAGCATCAACCAAATACAAAGTCAATTATCACTCGTTCGCAGTAAAAGTTCCTTATTTAAAAGTTATTTAAAATGTAGCAGAGTTCAGAGAAAAACTTAAGACTCATTATTTTCATCTGTCTGTTTAAGGCATGTACACATAAACAGACTGTCACTAACTATATAAATAAGTGTGATTGGTAAAGTTAAAGGTTAACAACAGCAGCTGTTCGATAGCGCCACGCATATATGACAGGACGATACCGCACAGCTGCCAAAACAAAATTTGCCCTCATTGTCCCCGGCTGACTCATTTTATTGGTAAAATGATATTTACAATACATTTAAATAGAGAACAAAACATGAAAACAAAATATGAGTGCACGAGAACAAGAGAGTGCAGAAGAAAAACAAAAATATTGTATTCCAATTCTCAGCGTAATTGATGAAGTAAGAATTAGACATTGAAAATTAAGAAGAAAGAGATAACTATTTAAAGGAAAAGGAATGGAAGAAACCTGAGATGAGCGATTCGAAGGTACGAGGGGTCGACGATGTGAACGATTGGAAGCCGAGATGGACGAATATCAATTAGAGCGATTGATAGATTGGAAGATAGTTATTTATTAATGGAAATGATTGTTTTTAAAATACTAATTAAATTAATTAATTACAAAGATATACATAAATAATCAATTTGATCGTTTTATCGTATATTGTTGTTGCTACCAGGATTCGAACCTGGATCTATTTCCAATCCGGGGAAGGTGCATTATCCAACTATCTTATAACAGACAGTACCTATGTTGATAAATTTTCGAAACCATATGTTACATTTTTCAAATTAATACATCTACCATTCCATTATTCGAAAACCCATGAAGGCGTGAATACAATATAAATAGAATAAAATAAATAAACTTCACAATGTGTTCTCTATAATAATAATGTATTTCTGTCTGCTCTTTATACAATCCTATACCGTCTGATCGATCTGGATCAAATTTTGCATAAATACTCTTTAGAACCCTGCGCAAAAAACAGGCATCCCTAACCTTCATATCTGGTTGCGGTTCAAAGATTGAAATAGCTGAAACTAGAAATTAGTTATGTGATGTGATATAATGATATGATGTATAGTTCTCAGAGCAATAATATAAACTCACTAAGAATTGTTGCTCCTTCTGTCTGAGAACTAGCGTCGAGATAACATCCCTGAGGATGTTAAATGAAAATAAGACGCCGCTGGCTGTGTTGAATTAATCTTGCGCCTCCGTCATCCACGAGCCCCGAGGCGCAATAAGCGACGTCGGCGTTTAAAATAATAAAACAATTATTTTTCATGTCGTGAATAACGAAACCGAAATCGAAATGGCCTACATTCCGTGCGTGAATAATTGCTGAATTATTTTTATTAATTGAATTAATTGAAATGTCAAATGTGCTGTGTATGCCTAAATGCTGTCACGAAATATCGCGGCGGACTTGACATTCCGGAATATGAAGTGGGCCTACCGCAACTATTTGGGTTGTTTGTTACCAGAGCTATACAGTCAGCAGCTACAGAAACCGCCTCCGATAACAATTCATTGTACGGGTGTTAAATTCCACAATTGTAAAGATTGACTACAATAAACAGTAAACAGTGAAAACAGTAAGAGGTATCTTTCTCACAATGTACAGCCTGCCACACTTACGTGTACACAATACATTCCGCGACTTTCAAACGAGCACAAGAGTGGTGGATGAAAGATTGGGGCATCCACCATTCTCACATTAGTCAAATAATGAAAAATATAACCTTAAAAAATCCTTTTGATATGACTATAACACACACCCATGCAGACACTCTTTAATAATCGCATAACCCCATAACCATAATTCTTATAAAGTTCAACAGGAGTATTGTATCTTTTTAAATAAAATAAATATATATATATATAGGAGAGGGGAGCTCATTGATTGCATTTAGTGTCACTAAAGAGATCACACAGAAAGTGAAAATGAAAACTTTGGGACAAGCAATTTGCGTTAGTTCATGTCTGTTTATTTGGTGGTCTTTTATTTAATAGAACCCTTGGAATATTTTAAAGGACTCGCTCTTTTCTGAAACCGTTGTAGAAGTTTGAAACTCCCTTTATCGGTTCCACGATGCAATGCTATACTAACACGATTTTAAACTATTTGAAAATAAGAGCAAAACCGAGACTAATGATTAGTCGTTAAGTCGTGAATTAGAGCAAAGTTACAAGCAAAATTAATCTAATCTTCCGGTGTTCTTTAAGTGCTGTCTTTATGAATTGCAGAAGCAGATGCATGCAAATAATATTAAAATAAAATATAACAAAGAGTACAAAAAAAAAACAAAAATCATATGAACAAATTACACAAAAAAAAAATTTAAAAAAAAAATTAAATTAAAAAATTTAAAAAAAAAAATCAAGTATTTATATTCATAAAAATCAGCATCCGTGAATACAAACATTGCTCTCGTACGATATTACCTATAATTCCAGATAATTAAGAATGTTTTCATATTTACAATAAATTGTTATTATTACTTTTACGAATTTATTGTTTTAACATTTTAGTTTAGTTTTTAATTTTATTTTTATTTGCATTTCAATATAATTAACTAAAAATAGAGTATAAACAATTATAAATTAATAAAAATTACCTTAGATTTACAACACATTCACAACATTATTTTTAATCTCTGTCAAATCTTTTCATTCTAATTTGAATTAAATAACACCACAATAGCACGAAAAAAACTGGGTACTTTAACACAGGCGGTAGTCTAGCAAAGTAGCCAGAACAATGCTATATGCATCATAGGTGAATACCTATAGCATCCCACACAGAAACCAATAAGTGTATAATTCAAAGCAACAAATTGGTAAAGTAAGACACTCGCTTAGTGTTCACGTGTTCAGGTGGTTTGAGTCCCGTCTCGGGAGTTTATCAAGTTAGTCTTATTTTTATAGCCGTTAAAAATAGTAAGGATGTTTATGTTATTTATCTACTGGGCTAGCTTAGGATACCTCATAATTGTCTTACAAGCAAACATGCCACAATACCTTAAAAATAATAAATAAACGCAACATGTACTATACGAGTATGTCTTGGTGAGACATGAACACTCCACGAAGATGTGATGACAATACTCAATATACCCCAAAAAATCATTTTGGAAATTTTGTTACATAAACAAAAAAAAATGGAAGTGGGCGGGACATACTTATGATGAAAAGACGAGATGGGTTAATAAAGTGACTGAGTAAAGACTTCGGTCCGAAAGGCGAAATATGAGCAAGCCAATGGTCTACTGGACCAATGATATATGGGCAACAAAGAAAGTTGGAAAGAGTCTTGACAGGCATATGACAGTCACGTCCATGTGATGATTATGATTGAAGTTACACATTTCGTGTACGGAAATATATCTAAAAAAAGTTTAACTTATTTTTGCTGTCACAAAAAAATAAAATAATTTATGATGATAAATTATTTAAAAAAATATTTCTGCGTTCAACGTCACACGTGTGGAAATCGTGAAGGTTCTACCAAATCGGCTGGTTTGGATATCCACGTGAATTTATTTTACATATCTTCTTCATACACTCCCTTTTAGAATATTTTCAGCCCTGAGCCGAGGTAAAGCCATTATTTTCAATACACCCTCACATTGAAAAAAGAAAAAATCCTACGTTGGAGGGGGCGGAGGGGATGAAAAATGATGTGACTGAATTAACCATTCATGTATAATGAAAATTGATAGTCCTAAGCGAAGAAGAGAATTTTCTGTCTATCAAAAAAATACCTTGAGTTATACAGACCATTAATACTTAAACACCTACATTTGTAAACATTGAAAAAAGGTTGACTTCCATTTTGACTGGACACCTAAAGAAATCACTTTAATCGTAAACTTTTTGTTATAAGTACACCAAAATGCTACTAAAAATATATTTATTACTCACTATGTATAGTCTAGAAAGTAAATATTTCAGTTTGATATAATAGGTTGACGAGAAACTATATATATATATATATATATCATTTTTAATATATGTATTTTTATAGTAACATAAGATAATTTTTGTGGAGCTTCACACATAAACTGTTTGTAATCTTTGTATTTATAATTAGAAATTGTTATTTGAACTTATGAAAATGATTCTTTGAATAGATGCGTTTTAGTTTCATCTTAAATAAAGTCTTTGCTGTACTGTTTTTAATGAGGGAGGGCAAATAGTTCCGCGGCAAACGCCTGCCACCGCAAATGTCCGTTTACTAAACGTTCAAAACGGTTCACTAAAACTCAAGACACAGCACAGGAGATGATGACGCGTCACGTGATCCAGTCACTACCGCCCAGGAAAGGCTATTATAAAGTATTGTAGGACGAAATAATTTATGTTGGTGTTAGCAATGTGAGAAACTTTTTTTTTTGGTAACTCGTTTTTTCGCAAAGAAAAACAAGTCCTACTAAGGCATTTGGTAAAATAATAATACTTTTATATATAATATTATGTTTTTTACTTTGTTTAAATTTGCTAATTTTTAGACGACTTGTAATTATTTTAATTAGTTGAAATTTAACGATGTTAAATTTAAATTGTGCAATTTTTAATATTTAGTAAAGTAACAACTACTGCAAGGTTTTAAAATTTAAAATTACTAAAGCTTTTTAATGTAAATACTACAATTAAAAAATATATATACGTAACTTTAAAAAAGAATTTACATATTCGTAAATTTATATAAAATATTTATCATCATCATTTTTATTTCCTTAAATAATTATTTTATAAAAGGGTCGGGGAGGGGGGGGGGGCTGTATTGACAAGGCTCTTCCATCTTCCCATATCTTGTGCCGCTTCGGTATTTGTTGACCCGTTGACCCATCAAGATCCAAACTGCTTATACCAGCTCAGTCTAGGGTGATCCACCAGCCAGCCACCTTCCCTCAGGAGTTGCCAAGAAGATATCTACATCTCGGTAGTATTCCTCTAGAATTAGAAAGGCGTGTCCAAGCCACTCCAACTGAGATCTTTGTATATATAAAAGTAAGGAGTCCAATATCTCAGAACTTCTCGCTCTGTTCAATAATGATACTCCCGCTACTCTGCTAAGATAATTCATTTCAACAGCCTGGATTTTCGAATTCATTCTCTCCGTTAGAATTAATATTTAGTGACATTATATTAAACTGTATGTACACAGGATGAAAATCAGTTTGGTCTTTTTTATGGATAGTAAAAGTTTCGGGTTCGTATTCCGATGGTAACCAAATATTTTTTCTGTACATCTATCTAATTTATTTTTTTACATTTGGTCTGGATTCCTCGTAAAACAACAATTATTTTTTTTTTAATTCTTCAGTTAAAATATATAGAAGTGTTTGGAAGATAATATAAAAAACATCATAAATAAAACAAATAATATTAAAAATGTCACAAATATAAATGAATTCGGCAAATAAGATATATATATTACTAAAAAATTTCATTTTTATTTTTGCCGACAATAGATGTCACGCAAAGGTGAGGTCAAATCGAACGACCCCGTTAATCAAAGCCTTCAACGTTGACTAGATGATATATGGAACCGAACCCTTACAAGAGTTGATATTCCTTTCACACTGGGTACATAAAAGAGGTCTATAGCATTATAAATATTTATTCAGTCTTTTTGTGAAAATTATGTAACTTTTTTTAATATCCGACCCCAATAAGTCCGTTCTGCCTACAAATACTAGAAAAATTATTGTGCAAAATTGTATGTAGTGTAAAATTGTTTAACTGTATACGCGGCGAGTGCACACATAGACAACCGCACACAAAGTAATAGTAATAGAAATTTCCTTAAGATAGCTTATATTCCTTTAAACTAGGTTTCTTTAAGTTATATTAACTTGGGTTAGGTTATCTAATTCAAATTTTTTAATGTATAACGTAAACAAGCAGTGGTTATTCATTTTTATAATTAATAATCCATTAACTTTGTTTTTAAACCACCGTAAATTTGAAAACGTAAGAACAATTTGACATATGGTTTTAGTTAGTTATTTTAAGCTAATGAACTAATTATTATATTTAATTTAAAGTCACGGCAGCCGATTAATAAGCTGATTGTGTACAGTTAGCCATGCGTGCAATTGTCGTGTGTGCAGTTGTCATGGAATCAAAATTCTCACACGAGTAATGCTGTATATTTACGGGTGAAATTTTGTCCTCGTGTCGAGTTCTACAAATTACCCCGGAAACAGTAAACATGCTATGATGTTGGAATATAAGCACAAAAATTTTGGGCATAAACTGAACGCAATATTGGCAATATATATATATATGTGTAAAAAAAATATCCACCGATATGACTGCAAAATTGTACACCTAGAATTATGAAATTAATAGTTTTGATTTAACTTGAGAGAAGCTTAAACGATGACAGAAAGGTGAGTGTTACATCTTTTCTGCTGTTTCTTATAGAATATAAATACGCGAATACACAAAACACTATATATAACTTTTTTGATATATATAACGCATATGTAAAGAGTAAAATAGAATGTTATATATAATAATTTCCGGAAACTGGAAATAAAAATAATTTAAACAGATTTCAAGGACGACAAAATAAAATATTGAAAATGGTTTACAGCTACAAATTAAATCATATACAGAAGCTTTCTAATAGCCAGATAAAATACGGGGATGTTAAATATTACATTAAAATTACATACAAAAACACACTCGAAAACCATTAATCACATAAATCCAGCTAGAATATATAACGGATTAAAATTGTAAAATGACCTACCACAATAGATAAGTAAATTAAACATTTAAAAAATAATTGACAAACATAATAAAACATGCACAAACGTAACATATTGAAATGCCTTTATTTATTAATTAAATTTTTTAAATGTTATTATCAAAGACTCCAGATCAAGATCAGACTCAAGATCTCCAGTATTTTTCATTAAAAAATAATACGATAGATGGTGATTAAGGTCCACCATCCACTTCGACTTTAGGTTTTAAGGATAATACATTATTATTGTGAAGTTACAGTTTTTCAGAACATAGTTCTGTGATATATTTAATACAAATTAAATATATCAATTAGAAAGATGAAATCAATTTATCGAAAAAAATATTTTGTTGCCACCGAGATTCTAACCAGAAACTTTTCCTATCCGAGGAGATGCCATGACCATTCACCATGTCAACATAGTAAGTTAACGACAAGTTTTTGAACTTATATGATGCACTTTCAAATTGATACGTCTGTTATTAATTTTTTTAAAAGCAATCCACTTCACATTACGGAGAATCTCAAATACCTTTGAGTAAAATCCGAAAGAAGACGCTAGAATTAAATTAATTAATCCATTTTATTTTTATTGCGTTGGGTGTGCAAAGATTTTCAACCCAGAGAATCAGTTTTCTTCCAACAGCCCTCTTCCTACCCTCACACCCTTTCAAACGATCAAGCACACGTCCCGCGGGGAAAATAAAAAATCTTTTGTACCACGCCTGAAATATTTTCAAAATCGTGTATCAAACAAATAACCGACTAGCAGCGCAAACCGCCCGAAATTTATAATGACAGATAAAGCCGAAAAATGTTCCATTGCAAATTCAAAAAGCGTCCGTCCAGGGTTGGAACGTAAAAAAAAATCCCATAAATCGTCGCGTCACAGCTTTCAACTTTGTTACGGCGCCGTTTGAAGCTGTCCAAAAGGTGTCAGCTCGTCAGCCATTTTTGTGAAAGACAATAATCAACAAAAAAAACATGCCGCGTTAACATAATATACCCTTTTTAATCTGGGTCTAAAATACATAAACTGAAACAACGAGAATTCGTTTTTCGGTTTTAAAAAAATACTGATAACCGCTTCCTTGATTTGTTGGGAATAGAAACATTTTTATTTCAATTCATGAATTAATCGTGACGTGTTAATGTTTTTGAAAATTTCTTAAGTCTGAAAGTAAAAAAAAAGCGCTGTTACTGCGGTTTATGCCAGCAATATAAGGTCTTCATTCGTTTTTTTTTTATACTTTTAAAATCAGCAATATCTAAACACCTACCACGAAACATTAGACCGGCATTTTATACAAATAATAGTATAGGAAATTTACTCATAAATTCTAAAGACAAAGATAATAAATTTAACAATTCTGGTGTCTATAAACTTAGTTGCAAGGATTGTGCTGCATTTTATATTGGTAAAACGGGTAGAAATTTTAATATAAGAGTAAGGGAGCATTTGAGATGTTTGAACAATAGTGGGTTTTCAGAATTTGCTAATCATTTGATAGAAAATGGTCATGATTTTGATAAAAAATTGGGATTGTCAATTTTGCATATAAACGGTGTTGGTCACAAATTAAATAATTTGGAATCGTTGGAGATAAATAAAGCGTGTAAAACTAATCAAAAAATTATAAACAACCAACTAAATTTAACTACGAGTCCCATTCTAAAAATTTTTCCTAAAAATTATTCGAGTAAATTTGTATTAAGTAATGATTTGAGTTAGGTACTAAAGATAAATAGATTTTTTTTAAATAGATTCTGTCAAAGAAATAATATATATTTTAGTTAGTTATGACATCCTGAAGAAGAAAATGGTATTTTTCGAAACCGGTAGATGTATTTAAACTCATTTTAGTGGTTAATAAAACAAAGATAATAAATAAAAATATGTTTTCTTTTTTGTTTCACTAGTTTTACAACAATCACCTTAAATGAAGACGATTGATGTAAAAAAAAACGTTGTCGCTGCAGATTATGACATTAAAATAAGCTCTTCATTTGTTGACCCGTTTGCTACAATAGTTTTTCATTATTACAAGTATTAATATAGCAGACGTCGAATGCAGAATTCAGAATAATGTAAAGCATTCAAAAGATTCTTGCAGTAAGAAGTCATTGGTTTTTTTCAGAAATGTCTACTGTTCATTAGGACTGTCCCTTGTAGCGTGACTCAAACCGTTTTTGTGCGAGTCTTCCTCCCACTTATGGAGTAAATAGTACATCATCTTCTTTTATGGCCGCCTAATAAGTAATATGTCGAGCTTTTCAACCATATATTATTGATGTGGTGTGAGAGAGTAATAAATATTTGGTTTGATGTAACCTGCTGATGTATTATATAGTTTGGTATGCGCACGGCGGATGCGCATACCAAACAATGTCCATCTATTTCACAACAACGAACCTTACACTTTGTATACGTCATATACTTGCCTACTTTGTTCACTTATAAGTACTTTGCATGTGTATGAGATAGACGGATGGTTGTCCCTTCTCTCTCATTCACTGTTTATAAGTAAATCTGCTCATTATATCATATTGTATATTTTTTATACTATATTAATTTTTGTTTGTTTGTTAAAATAAGTGTGATTTTTTTATGAATCAGGATATGATGTCATACTGAGCATTCTTATTTTATTAACTAACTCTTTGTATACGTGAATATGTATGCTTGTACTACAATATTTAATAGAATGCTGAAAGATTTAAACCAATTGAGTTGTCCCAATAACATGAAACAAAAAATTATAACTTGGATACGTAATATGGGAAGAGCCAATATTGGTGCACTCACCCAAACATATTGACTCATACCTTTATTAATTATTGCCACAAATTTATCCAAAATAATATATTTGAAGGTCCACTTTAAAATTGTTTTTCATATACATCTATATATAAAGTTAATTCTATCTACTACTTGTAATACTAATTCATTGTACAATTGCTTGTAAACTGTGCCCATATCGACACAGAATTCTCTAGTGAGACGGGCACAGTCCAAACATATTTTTTATATTATATTATATAGTTACAAATAAATTCAAAAATAAATAAATACGCCCAAAGGACGCTGAAAGTATTAAAATCATAGTTTCTGTTCCGTAGTCATAGAACACATTTTTGGCGCGTCTTGAGAATCGGCCACGACTCGTATTATTGACACCTTTCGCGTCCAAATTCACACCCATCCTTTTTCCTTACTACTTATCTTTAGTGTAAATAGTGACCTTGACGTCAGCAGACATATATATGTTCAATGGCAACACGCGATAGCATTAGCGGTGTGGATTTATTCAGCTCTGTACAGTACCGTATTGTTTGTTTACATGTGATCTTGTGTTTTTTTGTGATCACTTAGAGTTTGTTATTTGTGTGCCGCGGGTGAAGTGATTGATATCGCCGTCTTCATTCGGAAGCGGAGATTTGCCCATCCGCGTGCCGTTTGTGTGATCTTGGCGGCGACTGCGGGGTTGGGGACGAAGGCGTCAAACACAAGGTAAGGCGAGCAGTCCTTCCGAATCCTGGTTCCCCGAGATCACTGGTTTTTCGACTGGAACCCTATCCCATCATCGACCCTTACTTCCTTCCTTCCTTCCTTCCCCCCTGCGGTGATTCCAATTTACGACCGGAATCGTCGTAATCTAATCCGCGGGACGCGCGACCCGGAGATCGCGCAATTCGTTTGGTAGATCATATCGGCGCTGGATTTACGTGTTTCTTTTCAGTTTTGAAATTTCTAAACTGGCCATAAATATTGAATTGAACTTCATTAACCTGAATCATAGTAAACCCTAAACACACTATTAATTACCGTCGATGAGTGGAGCCGATAAGGGAGTGTTAACTTCTGTATCGGCTCCGGGATAGGGGATAGGGTAGATCCTTCCTTTCTGTCCATTAGGAGAGTACAGATGCTGGATTATTAGCCATAGTGGAATATTCTTCGCCTTTTATTTTTCTCCAACGCTCTTCCATATCTTCTGCAATCCATTTTCAGCTGACCACTGCATGCAAACCTTTAAATATCGTATATCCAGTGAGCTAGAGGGATGACCAGAGCTTCGGCTTCAAAAGTACGCGTTTAATACAAATATCTACCTAGTACGAGCGATTAAAGCAAATGTAAGTATTGTATATTCATTTTTATCAAATTTTGTTTCTGATTTAATTACCACTGTATATAATTTAATATGTGGTGCTGTCTCACATATTAAAACTATAACTAATTAAATAAAACAACACCGTAATAAAATCCATACAAACATCCCTAAGGCTTCCTAGCCGGCACACTGTTCGTAAAATATAATTTGCGGCGAAATAGCTGTCGAGTCAGCTCAGTTGTGTGGCGTGATGGAATATTGTTTGCCAACTCCAACATTTCAAAGTCGTCATCTGTCGTGTAAACCACAGGGACGTCAAAAAGTGCGTAATTTATGTGAACATTTTACAAACTTAGTTTTCTCTCGTTTATATAACCCGCACTTTTTTAGTATCTAAATTAACCGTGGACCTCCTCAGTAAAACAGGCGTACCTTTAGCGTTCGGCAATTAAAAAATAGAAAAATCAAATTCAATACTTTTAATCTAAAAGATATTCATACTCACTAGCGATGAGCTAAAATCACGAACTTGAATCAAACATTAACATTTCTAACAATAAAAAAAAAAAACAATTTAAAATCGCAAGGAGTGATACCTGAAAATATCGAGATTTGTAATATATATCTGAAAATATCGGACCATATTGTAAGGGATATATCCAATATTCTTATTTTCAGTGTTCGCTGTGTTACCATTAATTTCTGCATAAACTGTTAAGTGCTATTAGTATTTTTTCAATACCGTATATAGATAGAATGCATTCACTGAAAATCTTCACTTAGAGGTATTATAGGATTATTTGTTATTAGGATGTATATGAGTAACTTATTGATGTAGCGGTTAAGATGCTGGCCTAGTGATTTAGTAGTCGGGGGTTCGCGCCTCGTTCCAGGATACCAGAAAGTTAGTCCTATTTTCATAATACACGCGTTTAGTTTATGTGATATGTATTCCGTGTAGAAATATCTACTTTATTAATAAAAATAAAAAATACTAATTGAAGTTTTAATTTTTGGCATCTTGCCCTATCCATGAATAAATTAAACATGGAGGTTTTTTGAAATCAGTCTGTAGCACCCGAAAGCGTTGTTCTCGTATATAGTATAAAGCTCTGCTTATCGACTGATGTACGTAACGCGGTATGCAGTGAAGCGCACTGGCTCGGATGAAGCCATTGGGTACAAAGCAGTGTAATGTATTGGAAACGCGACGGAATTATTGTCCATAGATACCGATGCAATATATTATTACCGGGTATCGTCGGGTGTCTGCTGGCGTACCTGCTTCCTCGCGACAGCGAATAGTCGACTATCTAGATACCTATTACATTTTTTTTCACTTCAGTAAGTGCGCATTCAGGAAGATATAGATTTATTATCAGTAAACATCACCGTAGCGAAATTGCTTAAATCATTAAATTTTAATTACAGACACTTTGGAAGACATCAGTCACTCACCTTAAACGTTATTGTAAGATTAAAATTATGATTCATTATTTAAATCTCTCGACGAAAAACAAAAACACCGCTTGTGGATCATGCTAATGTGTCTCAACAAACTTCTCAGATAGCAGGATGTGAGGTAGTTGAATAAGAAATTTATCTGGGTGGGATGATCACGAACGAATTCGAAGGCACATACAACTACGAATGGCAAAATAAATATTTTCGATATCAACTCTTAAATATGACGCTAGAAAATTTAAGGCAAATAAATAATCCCGAAAAAATAAAAATAAAAATTGGATCCGCAATATGGGTAAGTAAATTTCTTCCAAATAATATTATATGTTAAATATCTATCTTGTTATTGCTAAAGAATGATTTTTTTAGAGGTTAGAACTTCAAAATGAAATAAAATACATAAAAATATTGATAATGTTCATGAAATTGACTTTATTGGAAAGATACTTTTATACTATTGGTGTTTAAATATGATTTCGTTCGTATGGGCGCCGCAGCTGGCTCGAATAAAGCGCAATATGGAAATCCAATTTTCGAATACTATTTGGAGCAGCTGGAGCCGTATATCGGCAATAACGCGACGACTATTGGCTGAAAATAATCCAAAGATGTCACACGATTTTAGAGGCCAATTCACAGGTACATTACGCGAAATCATGCGCTCGTCGAATGTTTCCTTTAATAAAATGATTGTGGCGCGCGCTGTGCGGCATGTTGCGCCATCTTGTTGAAACCAAAGATCTTTCACATTAATGCCATTCAATTGGAGAAGGAAAAAGTCAGTAATCATGGATCTATAGCGCTCCCTATTGAAGGAACGACAGTTTCTACGGTGCGCACTGTACGACATTTCTGAGTATTATCAATTACAGTATGCGTGGTGCAAAAACGACCCATAGTTATTCGAATTACTTGCTCAGATAGACGATTACGTCAACCGTAAAATGAACGGTAAATTTCGCGAACTGAAGGATGATTTTAGAAATAAATTTGCAAGCGTTGTTATGCCGTATGTCTACTCATGGTGAAATGACAAACCAAACTGAACATAAATCAGCTATCAGCTGTCAAATTGGCTGTTGCTGGAAAAAGTGTTGCCAATTCAAAAAACAAACTTTAAAAAAATTCAACCTTTATAAATACATACACTTTAACTAATTAATTAATTAATTTTGTAACTAATTACGTTGTATATCTGCTTGTAAACTATGCCTGTCTCAACACTGATTTTTCTAATGAAACAGGCATTGTCTAAGCTTATTTGTATAAGTGTCTCATATAAATTAATAAGTAAATTAAAAAATCGTGTTTTTAAATAATCTTACTTCAAATTCAATTATAAAAAATATCCCAAATTTTATACAACTTAATTTTTACATTAATAACAAATTAAAGAATTATATAGAAAATAACAAGGATCAGGACGATATTTAAAAATAATAATTTTCAATGATTGCAATAGTTTTTATATAAGTAAAACTTGCAGAAATATTGATATTAGAATTAATTAAATAGCAACAACTATTCAGAATTTTTAATCACCTTTTGGAAACAAACCATTCTTTTGATATTAACAAGGATTTAGAAATTATACATACAAATATTAGGGGTTTACAGTTAGATAAATAGAAATTTTATAAATAATAAAAAGTGTTAATAGCAAGCTAAATATTATAAATAACCAAATCCTCTTTACAAATAGTCACCTTTTAAATTTGTTTTCATATTAGTTTTTACTTATTCAACACTTTTTAGTTTTGTTTTTATCTATGCATGTATTTTTAATTTCAGTATACATTTTTCATACCGTAGTTATCGAAACATGTCGAATTATCAATAAAGAGTTGTTTAAACAAAGTATTTTGTCTAATTATTTATATAAAATGAGGCTACAAAGTAATTTTGCTAATATTGAAGAACTAAAATTATGTTGGTTCACATTCTTGCCTTTCCAATCTTAGCGTATACAGCGCAGATAGTTCGTTATAGTGACAAGCGTAAAATTGACACCGTTGTAATGTATTACTGGAGATTGATGTTTCGTATCCAACTACAGCATGCTCTATCTACACCAGCAAAAGATTCTTTAAATTATTTGGCTACATTATGTGTCAAAGTGACAGTTTTGAAAAGAAAATTATCCTGGACACGGCTTTGGGTCGAAGAAACCCTGGAAGAATGCTACAAACGTGAACAAATACGTCACGTCTGGCATCTGGCTGGGGAGACCCGGCTGGGGTCAGCTGTATGGGAGGCCTAGGACCGTGACAGGCAATCCGGGACATCAATAATCAATACTGACATAAAGAAGAAGAAGAAGAAAAAACATATTAGCTTGTTTATGTTTAAAATATTATAACATTTATGTAAAAAATTCAGTATTGTTCACATTTACCATTTAATTTAACAATTGTATTAACTCACATGGAAACGCTTATGTTTTGACGCAATCTATAAATGTTGCGCGTCCACGGATTTTTTTTTGAATACAGATACATATCATATCAATATTATTACTATTTTCAAAATAGGGTTAATTCGCGTTTGCTATGAAAGTAGTACTAACTTGGTGTACTCCCGGGAAGAGGTTTGACCCCTCAAACACTTTATCGCTGGGCAAGTATCTTACTGCTAGACAATATAAGCATCTCGAACAGGACAGATTTTTAAAAATATTTATGTAGTTTATACACAAATGATTGAAACCAGTTCCTATATATTAGTTTTAAATTATGGATTCGAAAATTTATTGACAAAGGTACTGTCTACTGTAGGATAGTTGGATAATGCACCTTCCCCAAATTGGAAAGAGATCCAGGTTCGAATTCCGGTAGCAACAACAATATATTTTTCGATAAAATTGATTATATATGTATATCTTTCTAATTAATACATTTAGTTAGTATTTTAAAAAAAATCACAGACCTATGTTCTGAATAATTACAACTTCACAATAAGAATGTGTTCTTAATAATTATATAAATAACTCCAAAACAATATATCTATATAAAAAAACATACTCATCGCCATGCTCAAACCCGGTACATTCTATTTACAGTAGAGATCTTTACCGATTAAGCCACAGAAGTAACCAAATTTCATCTACTTACGTCTTCTAAGTGAGAAATATTTTTTTCTAATTTCATAATTAAAATAAAAAAGATGAAAGCTTTAAACGAGAAAAAAAAAGTCTCAGAAAAAACAGGAGAGAGGCTGTAAGACACAGACGGAAATGGAGACGTTTCCTGGAGGTGGCCAAGTATCACAATGGATTGCGCCGGTAATGATGACTATATAAAGACGAAGAAGAAGAAGAAGAAAAAGATCTAACGTAACTGTTAAGATCTAATTTACACAATAAGTATGAAGTAATTAAATGATAATCTTCAAAATGGTTTCTTACTTTGAATATTATTGTGGCTTCCACGTTCGTATCTCTATTCTCTCTTAAAGAGCAGCGCCATTGGCGATTGTCGGACTGACAAGAACACTGTTTTGATTTACGAAAAATGTACATATAATTTTTATTTTATTATAGTAAACTCATCACGTAAGATGTGCTTATTTGCTGCATCAATAAGACACTCGTTTAGCGATCAAGTGGTCGTGGGTTCGAATCAGCCTCGTCCCGAAATTCCACACTCAACATACATTCAGTGCACCTATCTCACATTGTATTAACAATGTGTGGTATGGACATTAGGGGCGAGAGTAGCGGGGCGGGGGAGGAGAACAGTATGAGCGGGGGTGGCGAACGCTTCTCCAGACAGTCGGTTTCGGGAGGGTTAGGGGGTTGTACGTGTGAGAGTCGCTTTTGAACCGGGAAAAGAGACGTATACATAAACGTTGTTAGGGGTACGAAATCGGATTTTCCTTTTCGAGATTTACGTCGCGAGTGTTTTAGGGGTGATCGCGTGGGTTTCCGGGTTCGCGGGGTCGTGTTCGAATTCAAATCGCGAGTGTAGTGACTCCAGGTTCCGGAGGGCTGACCAGGATCGGCGCAGACGCTGAGGACCAGATCCGCCAAAATACTAAGTTTATCTTTTTGCATGCTCGTATACATAATTAAAACCGCTAACAAGTACTGTAGTGTGATTCGGATCATCATGTAATTACCCATTCATAAAAGGGAGCTGGCGTAATCGCTAGACTATTTGATATTTCACTTCATTTAATTACTGTCCTATTTATTTATTTGGAACACCAATCTATAAGTTTTAGTTATATTTATCTCATTGTTTAGGACTAATTATATACTACTATGGGCCGTGTAAATAATTATGTAACTGTGTACGTAATTATTTGTGTATTTACTTATTCGCGGAAACCTAGTAAGATCTCACAAATCCCGTCATGGCTCACGCCGCTGGCACCACGGTGCGAGACAGGGCGCATTTTATAAATTACATTTTCGATCCGAAGTAATGGCTTGCCGGTCGAAATGAGAATGATATCCGAGAATGGTCGTGTGTTTATTTTACTTTGAAAACGCACTATTGCATGCGTATGGAAATCATACTGACTTTTATTATTGATATTGTACTAACAATTTACTGAACGTTTTACTTTACTACACATCTCACAAGTAAGACTCTATATTTATCCATACATTATGTATATAATTATATTTTCGGATATCAAGCTGAAACCAGATGTTTCACTTTACCTCCTTTCAACGCCTATGTGATTTGTAATTTTCCTAAGATGATTTGATTGGAAGGAAAGGTGCTTTTGGAGGCTGAACAGAGTCATTCGGGGGCATGAAGTGTGGACGGGCTAGCTATGGTTATATTGGTTTGGTAGGAATAGCCAAAATGAAAGAGTTATTGAACATCATCGGTCTGCGTAGGGTGCACAAGGCTACAGGCTAACCTTACGTATGTTTACCGTTCATGATCTGTTTCCGATATATAACCTGGCATAAACAGTTTAGTCCGCACTGAGTTGCGTCGAGGTGGTTCCTGTGTGGTCGCCGTGGTACTCGTACTTCAGTTGTATGAGGAGGATGATAGTAGGATCTCT
Organism: Eubasilissa splendida; assembly: GCA_031772225.1. Classification (NCBI taxonomy): domain Eukaryota; kingdom Metazoa; phylum Arthropoda; class Insecta; order Trichoptera; family Phryganeidae; genus Eubasilissa; species Eubasilissa splendida. The sequence continues at coordinate 22,666,892 of CM062863.1, forward strand.
AAAGGTTAATACCCAGAGACAGTGTTCCTAAAACGATCTACAATCACACAAACACACACACACCCGCACCAGTATGCAGTGATAACAACTCTAACTATTTGTTCCTGGCTCTATTCGAGATGCATTGTTCGAGACACCGAGGATCATCCTGCAGATTAACTAAACTATCTATCGCACACCGTTGTCACATGACGTATGTTTTCAGACGCACCCAAAGGAACCAAGGGAATTTCCTGAGAATCGTACTGTCATGTCACAATCATCACAATTAATTACCTTCAGTGGTGGACGCGGCCACGGATTGGCCATTTTCCTACCGATACTGAACAGCAGCATATTGGAGATATAAGGACCTCGGCCATGCATCTTGAATGAGTCATAACAAATGATATTGTTCACTGAGACACCGGCCGAATCTAAATTTTGGATCATCATCATCATCATTACCTTTTGAACGTGTTGGGTGAGAGGGCTCGGGGTTAAGCACCCGTCGTCTACCGCGAATAGGCACCAGGCGTACGGGTATCTTAATCTGGGGATAGGGGAGCCGAGCGAGCGCAACAGACTGGTGTCTAGAGAACTTATCATAATCACGGAACATATTTGCCAAGCGAGGCATTTAGCATGTCGCATGTTGTTTCACATATCCACATAATTTATGAACAGCTAGGCGACGCCGCGAGGCGGCCATACACCGTTTCCACTCAGGAAGTGTGTGTGTACCCATCTTAATATTCAAAATGAACTGCGCCGATCTCCTAAATCAACAATAAATAAATAAATATGCGTTGCGGAACTTTATGTTATCTGCCTACCCTTTCAGATAAACGGCCGTAAAATGTGACACATTGTGTACCAAAACATCACTAATTTACAACCTTGGCTGGCTTGTGGAAGGGGGGGGGGGGTAAACAGACATTCGTGGCTCGGAGTAGTTCGGGGTACTTTCAGCGGTTCAACCCTTGGCAGCGAGCGACCCGGACGCAACCCGCCGTTTATTTTCAATGGACGCCTGTACGGTTGTAACGATGCACTACGGAAGAAATTCTAAAATATAAATGAAGTATCCTATCTTACTAGTAATAAAATGAACTATATATCAGACTCCAATGATTTTTGTACAGAACAATCTGTAAAAATCGCGTGCACGGTTAATATCATTTTTAATATGAATTAAATATATTAATTAGAAAGATATACATATAAAATAAACTTTATCGAAAAATATTGTTGTTGCGCCACCGGGATTCGAACCTGGATCTCTTTGCAAGATGCATTATCTAACTATGTTACAGCGACAATATTTTTAGCGACAATTTTCGAACCTATATGTTATCTTTTTTGATATTAATACAATTAATCGTTCCATTATTTGAAAGAGCCATCTACCTTATTTTTACAGAATCTCAAATACCTGAATAATTACAACTTCACAATAAGAATGTGTTCTCCTAATAATAAAGTTGTATCAATGTGTCCAAAATTTAATAAAAATGAATTGATAATTCTGGCGTCTGCTATCAGTTTACTCAAAGGTATTTGTGAATCTGTAAAAATAAGGTAGATGGCTCTTTCAAATAATGGAACGATTAAATGTATTAATATCAAAAAAAGGTAACATATAGGTTCGAAAATTGTCGCTAAAAATATTGTCGCAGTTGGATAATGCACCTTCCCCGGTTAGGAAAGAGATCCAGGTTCGAATTCCGGTAGCGCAACAACAATATTTTTCGATAAAATTGATTTTATATGTATATCTTTCTAATTAATATATTTAGGATAGGTATTTATTTATTTGCCTCGATATTTTGGATTTATCAATTTTTGGTCTTCCTTCAGGTTTATTATATAGCATCCATTTCAGGGGTTGTTCAACATTCATATGCTCTACATCAAAACTTTTCTATTTTATGAATTTTATGACGTCCAGCTCATCATACAGGTCATAAAGTGTCTATTTTTCCTACGCCACACTGTTTACTTTGAAAGCTCCGAAAATTCTCCTGGGGCTTCTTTCAAGTACATCAAGTAGTGCTTTGTCTTTTAATTATTTGATTACTTTGATTATGTGTTATTTTTTAAATTGTTGCATATTTTTTCCTAATTTGCACCACCGTGCGGCGCGGCAGTACACAGTAAAGCCGTGTGTACACTGTATAATGCTACTCCAGTGTAAATTTGCTGATTGTCAAAAAGTGCTTTACTTTCATGTTTACCGGGAAACTACTAAACGCCTTTTTTCTACATAATTTTTCATCATCAAGAAATGAATGGAAATAATTATTTTTAATTTACCAGGACTTGTCCATGTACACAGTGACCACTTTCATTTAAATGTGTCACACAAATGGCGAGGAATGTTGTACAATAAATATGATTATATTTATTTGTATATTTGTTACCATCACGTCGTTTTCCACATGGGCAGGCAGAGATGGCACATTAATGACGACTCTTGCCTTATCCACATTCATACGTTATCACGGATGCTCGTTCACTGTTGAGGATACCGACAAATATTTGGTTTACCTCTTCATACTATCAACACTCGAATGCCTTTGACGTGGTTTTGGATTGATAAATTAATATTGAAAAATTATGATTTGATAAAATATGCTTGTGTGGGTGTGAGTGTGTGTTGACTTCAATCAGAAGAATTTTTCAGGTTTTGTTTTGGAATAATGAAATGTTATTAATATGATAATAGTGGATGCCCCAATATTCATCCACCACTCTCGTGTCCGTTTGATAGTCGCGGTATGTATATTGTGTATATGTTTAGGTTTTAAATGTGAAATTAAAAAAAAACACCTTTTCATTATAATTATCTAAACATTTTAATAAATAAAAATGATTAAATCGTCAGTAGAGTTCAATTACCCGACAATATAATACACATTTTTTTATTTGGATGCCATAAACACAAAATATTATTAAAAAATGTTTTTTTTTACTTTCCTTGTAATATTTTGGGTTTGCGGTCTTTGAGCTGATCTAGTATTCTTTTTTACATGTCAAATTAAAATGAGCGTCTACAAAAATGTTACGAAACTTTCTAACACAATTTTCGTGACTAATACTGGGATATCCATAGAATAAACATATTCTACGTTCAAAAGTGATTAATCAAAAAATGTATGTATTTGTATAGTATAATAAATTTAATAACGTTTTGCTCATAATACAAGCCGACTTAATATACGATGACACACTACCTTGTATCCTTGTCAAAGGAAATTAAGTTTACACGAAGTATCGCGATACGCGTCGCAGCGGCGTGTAACGAGAAGTACAGCCACTAAATAATATACAGGGTGTAGCAGACATAATCAACTATATTTTATGCGGAAATATTCACGGTGCGTCGTGAAAATCGGAAGCAATTGCGCATTAATTTAAAGACATTTTACGTTTAAAATTGTTCCGGCAAATAAATTTTATTTTATAATTTTGTTATAAATACATTAACGAGACAAATTTGCTAACACATTGTTGATAATGACCCTTAAAAAATTGTAATACTTTTCAATAAGACATAATATTTAATAAAATTATTGTAATATGCTAATTTAAAAATAAAGTACAAAATTTAACAAGGGTTGAAAGTAAATAAATGTAGTCAATCCAATAAAAAATTTACATTTACATTATTTAATCTGGTTTAATTTTTTAAACTCACGGAATATTTTGCTGTTCGGAACTGAAATGAGACTAAAAACACCTACAGCAGTATTGGGAAATAGTGGTTGGCTATCGGTGCCCATATGAAATTAAAAAAAACATATTATTAAAATACATTGTGATAAAAATGAAATAGAATAATTGATAATTAAAGATAATAAACAAAATATTTTAAATATGACGTATAAAGTGCACAGCTTCTAAGGTCAACAATATCGAAACACGTGACGCGCATCAATTGGTCGAACGAATATCATCTATGTACAAGATAACTCAAAACATCTGAGGAGTAATGGGCAATAGAATTTGCGATCCTTAGGCGAGGTTTATTTCCAACAGTTGAGACTTAGAGGTTATTATGATTACAATATATTTTTATTTAGAACACATTCTTATTGTGAAGTTGTAATTATTCAGAACATAGGTCTGTGATATTTTAAATATGAATTAAATATATTAATTAGAAAGATATACATATAGAATCAATTTTATCGAAAAAAATGTGTTGTGCCACGGGATTCGAACCTGGATCTCTTCTAACGGGAAGGTGCATATCCAACTATGCTACAGCGAAAATATTTGTAGCGACAATTTTGCGAACCTATATGTTACCTTTTGATATAATACATTTACTTTCCCGGTTAGGAAAGAGATCCAGGTTCGAATCCCGGTGGCGCAACAACAATATTTTTCGATAAAATTGATTTTATATGTATATCTTTCTAATTAATATATTTAATTCATATTTTAATATAATTTTATATTTAAAAAGATTCTGTGTCATGAAGAATGAGTATTATTTTACTCATACAATATCATGTCTATTCTTTAAAATCGTGCTAAATTTAATCGATCAAAATTTATTAAAAGTTTGTAACACACTGTACATTGTAAATATAGTATAATATTAAAACGTTTTTTTTTCTTTCAGCTTTGTTCAACGTATGTTGTACATTAAAATACGAAACAATTATTTCTAAACACACAATGTTCATTGCACGCGAGGTAATGGCAGGAACAACAATACTGATGTTTGGTACATATTATATTTGAAAAATCAGTTAACCAATGGGAAATTCGAGAATTTTCCATAAATGACGTAATAAGTAAGTTCGCTCACGTAATATATAATTTACGGGGGAGAATTTTCAAAATTTGCAACGGTGATGTGATTTCAAAGCACGTTGCGTACTTTAGTAGCAATGTAAGAATATTCAGGATTTTGAAGAGCTAATGAAATGGGTAAATTTATGTATTTAACAGGTTCTTAAAAGAGACGTAAGATGAAGAAACGTTAATATTATATGTTTATGCATGAGCTTGAAAAAATAGAAAAGGAAAAATGTACGTATTTATGTGAGAACGTACTAACTTAACACGATAAATTAGTTGTATATAATACAACAATTATAAAAATATGCAAAATATTAAGTTGCAAATTTGTTGTAAACGTAATAGGTTGATGTCATGAAATAGTAACACGTTTCCTTGGATAGGAAAAGGTGATGAAAAAATGAAATGATTTATAACTTGACAAAATAGTATCCCGTTGTGTAATAACAAAGCTGATAAAGGGTGTTCAGAGGAAACATTTCAAGATTAAATTGTAATTGCTCGTAAACCATAGGAGTGGGTATAATATAATATTGTTCGACGCGTGTGATTTGCGGATTTGCCCGTCGCAATGAGTCACTGATCGGGATAGCACCGCGCGTTCACGGTTGAGCAATATTTAAAGTGCGATGATTCATTGGTTCGTGCGCGTCGCGCTTTTTGAACTCACTTTAATATTCGACGAGTAAGTGATGGGCCGAGCGCTTAACGTATCTGGTGTTGGGTTCAAAAGTTCAGACAAGAAGGAACAATGGTCAACTAAACTCCTCCGGGACCATCAACGTCAGCAGCGACAGCTAGAACATGTAGCTCAAGTTTGACGTAAAATTATGCGCAATCCACGTAAATCGATAAGGAAGATTGTAACCTGTACTAGAAAAAAAAAATCAACAGTTATTTAGAAAAATAAACTACAGTTTCACCCATACAAACTGCAAATCGTGCAGTTTCTCAACGAAAATGACTATTATTTACGTGAAACCCTAGCGAAAACGATGCAGGAACATTTTGGAACAGCACGAACGCTTGGAAACTTATTGTTTACTAACGAAGCACATTTTCATATCGTTAGCTATGTTAATAAGCAGAACAAGAGATACAAGTGCACTGACAACCCAAAGGATCGTCATCAAAAACGTTTGCATTGTCCAAAAAGGACAGTGTGGTATGTAATTTCTTTTTAACCAGCGAGAGACAGTCACTGCTGACGTGTATTGCCGAATGATCGACGATTTCACAATTTCAGCAAGAAGGGGCCACTCCACACAATTTCTATGGGAAAGTTGAGGGGAGTTTTTCCCAATAAAGTAATCAGCAAGTACGGAGACATACCCTGGGCACCTCGATCACCGGACCTTACACCGTGCGATTTAATTTTGTGGGGATACTTAAGTCGAGAGTTTACAGCAACAATCCTCGAACAATTCAGGTTCTACAAGAAAATATCCGCCGTGAAGTTGCTACTATTGAACCGACTGCTCTCGCGTGTTCGCAAATTTAAGAGTCCTATTGTAAGAGTGTCTTGAGAGAAATGAACGGCATTTAGACGATATGGTTTATAAAATATGAGAATAACATGGTTATTTTTTTTATTATTTAATATTAAACTTGAAAAGTTTCTGCTGGACACCTTTAGTATTGAAGAAAAAGTAATGTAATAATATGGCAGTAGGATCTATTTAAAGACAAAGGAAATGCGTGTACCGAAAAAATGTAAAAATGATTTTTAATATAACACAACACATGTATTTATTATTTCTATGTATTTTTATGTATGGGTGGTGTGTCAGGTGCGTGCAGTGAGTAAATTAAAAATAAGCTATACATTGGTTTTGACAAAATATTATGATATATGAAAATCTAAATAATATGATAATAATTGTGATTCGAATATTACGAGATATATATTTTATTTCAATTTATTTATTAACTAATCAATACTTTTTTTTTGTTCTACGCTTCTCTAAAAAGCATGTACGTATAGAGGTTTATATTTTAATAATTACTGTGTACAATAACTAGCTTATAATAAAATAAAATGTAATCAATTAATAGCGATAATGATATAAAAATATTCTAATTTTCGGGGTACATGTTTATCTTTAAAGTGTTTTTTGATAGCATTGATTATCATTAATTTTTCTGATATTTTCGGATAAGCTGTGAAGGCAGTGGAAAGCCCACAGCCGTCAGGTGATAGCAGGCTGCCTATGTGTGTGATTCTGTACTAGCCACCAGGTGACAATACATTGTGTGAACTGTTGTGGATTCTGAACATCTAATATATCTTCAATTTTAAAATGTATTAATACTTTCCACTTTCTAAAATCTGAACATATTTATATATTAAATCTGGATCTCTTCCAATCCGGGGAACGTGCATTATCCGATTATGCTATACCAACACAGTGGATTGACGACAAATTTTCGAACCTATATATTACACTTTTCAAATTAATACATCTGTCGTTCCATTATTTGAAAGCCATCTACTTTGTTTGCACGTTTCCTGGATTGGAAGAGATCCAGGTTCGAATCCCGGTAGCACCAACAATATTTTTCGATAAAATTGATTTTATATGAATATCTTTCTAATTAATACATTTAGTTTGTATTTAAAATATCACATACCTATGTTCTGAATAATTACAATTTCATAATAAGAATGTGTTCTCCTAAATAATATTTTTATTTTTCAATCTAACTTATCTGTTATTTTAATTAATTTTTTTTAATTAATAAAAAAAATATATAAAGTAAGCCGCTATGGGAGCTGTACACTCAGCAAAGCAACGCAAGTATTAATTATTAATATGCATAAATCTTATTATGAGATTATAATAAAATGATTTCTCGATTTCTGTTTTATCAGTTAGTTAAATTATACCTTGTAGCTTTCATTCAAAGTTTACAACATTATTTATTTATTAACATACTTTATTGAATAGTCAATTAGTTATTTACCGATGCAAGTTGGTTTTGGTATCATCAAATTATTTAAATTGTGCATTTTGAAGATTATATGCAATTAATACTAAAAGCTGTTTTTTTTTTAGAGGGAACTTTAAATTGAAATAAATCACATAAAAATCGAGGTATTGGCCATTGTATTGACTTTATTGGAAAGATAATTTTATGCCATTAGTGTTTAAATATGATTTTGCGTATCGGGCTACCGCGGCTGGCTCAAATAAAGCGCAATATGGAAGTTCAATTATCGACACAGGTTCATTACGCGAAATTATGCACTTATCGAATGTTATCTTCAATGAATTGATTGTGGCGCGCGCTGTGTGGCATGTTGCACCGTCTTGTTGAAACCACAGTTCTACCACATAAATGCCATTTAAATGGGGAACGAAAAAGTCAGTAATCGTGGATCTAGAGCGCTCTTCATTGACTGTAACGTTCTGGCCGGCGTCATTTTTGAAGAAACGACAGCTTCTTCGGTGCACATTGTACGACATCTCTGCGGATGCGTATTATCAATTACAGTATGCGTGGTGCAAAAACGACCCATGATTATTCGAATTACTTGCTCAGATGGACGATTATGTCGACCGTAAAATGAACGTAGCGCACGGTAAGTTTCGCGAACTGAACCATGATCTTCGAAATAAATTTACACAATTCGCAAGCGTTGTTCTAGCGTAAGTATATTCCTGGTAAAATGATAAACCAAACTGAGCACAAATCAGCTGTCAGCCATCAAATTGGCTATCGCTGAAAAAAGTGTTGCCAATTCGAAAAACAAACCACTAAAAAAAAAACAGCATTTACATTAAAAACAGTGTTAAATGTTTGCTTCATCACGGACATGACGCAGTGAGGCCTAGCGTTATGTATGCAAACATGTAAGTTAATTTATTTATGATAAATTATATATATTTAGTTTTGTATTTCAACATGAACAGATCGCCACTGAAACGTTTCATTTTTATGCGTATTGTCAATGTCCAACCCACTGTAGTATTTAGAGGAGGTTTATGTTGGCTACGGTGGGTAGTTAAATTGTACCGCACGCATATTATGGGAATTATTTATAAGAGATTTGATAAACCACATTTGTATTGTAACTTCTGATTTATTATGTATGCTCTGTATAATACAAAATAAGAATAAAATCTTAAAAGAACGAATAATGAAAATAAATTCATTACGTTAATTTAAGACGACTGAATGCTAAATAATGTAATTATATTTGCTTAAACTTGAAATAATAAAATTTGTAAAATGCATATATTTCTGCAATAATTTTTAAAAAAATTCAAAAATTGAGAATATTTGTATTTTTACGAAGACTTAACATAAAAGAGTATTGTAAATTCATGTATTTTTGTGTTAATTTAAAAAAAGAGATAATTGAGAATATGTGTATTTTTATGTAGACTTAAAACAGTAGTAGTTAGTAGAAAATGCGCGTATTTTTATGCAGATTTAACATAAACATGTATTTTTGCATGGAATGGCAATTTTGTAAATCTTTGAGTGTATGTAAAATAATAAAATATGTATTAAATATTAAACAATAGACTGATGGAAACACGTATTTAAAATATAATAGAATACTGAAAATAAGTGTATTTTTGAGTGTCTTGCGTTTTTTGGTCCATGAATTTGTATTTTATATTTTTTCTTTGCACAGAATTTACTGCAATATGTCATTATATCCGGTGTCCATGGGTGAGCTTTCTCTCGGAGATTCGACTCAGATGTGCTTAAAGGACAGTACACAGTTCAGCGTGAAGCGGATTAGAATGACGCGTACAGTACATACATATGTTTACTGACTCTCAGAGATCAATGTCTCATTGAGAGATATAGGTCATTATAGGATCTATTAAAAGTCTATTATAAATCCTGTTAAAACAAATCAAATCATGTCGCATCGAGGGCGAGGGCGTGATTTGATTCATGTTTTAACAGAATATTTAACAGATCCTATGTATATATATATATCTCCAGCTCGCTCAGTGTGTAGCATGAGGTGCGTGGTTCTGATGCGCAGAATTCACCATGTCGCCTCCCATTCACATCAGCTACCATTCTCATGGAAAATAATAAAATTAGTTTCAAAATTTAAAACATACTTTAATGGTTTTTCACAGATATGAAAACATACGAATTTACAAGATAGTATATAGTAAAAAATTATGTCACTGAATGTGATTACAAATAAAAACTTACTGCCAAATCTTTCCTCAACAAAATAATATAGTTCTTATCAACGTGTCAATATCAAAATTAGCTAGTTATCCTTCAATAATTTAGACACGTGATTGAGTTCGTCAGGTAAAATATAGCAAAAATCATGTCACATAAATGTGATCACAAATGAAGATCGATTGAGTAATGAGACTTTTATCAAATCGTCTTTAATAGAACTAGATTTTTTAATTTTTTTTAATAATCAGTGGATTTATATATATATATTTTAACATTTGTTTCTTCTCTATGAGAGTAAGACTCGTGTATAGAGAAGGAGTATATTCGAGTTAATTTATGTTTCAGTTAGTGTGTGTACATATTTTTTTAACTTCAGTTACAAATTTATGATAGTCCGTAATTTTTCTAATTGTGATGGGGAAATTGTTAAAAAATTTGAAATTAAAAAGTGAAGATAATCACAACGTTACATAAGATATTAAAAATTCACATCGAAATTTACTTTACAACAATTTGATCATCGGATGTCTTCGTTCTTCATGAGCAATCCACCGTCTTCGTTTAGTCTTGAGGTTCCGAGGCACCCGTAAAATACTTGTGTCTCCTAACTTGTCAAAACTTCAAGAATGCTGGGTCGCCATCTTCCTTTTGAAGTCACAAAGAATCTTTGAATCATCTTTTGTTGTAAAATAAGTCGAATTGAGAATAAAAGAAGCAGAGACCAAATCGTATCGCTTTGTTCGCGAGTAATCCTTCACGAAGAAATAGTACTGTCATCTGCATAACATCTCTCTGCCGTCATGTGAGGAAGGGATGCTTCACATCCTGCAAACATACTAGTGAAATAGCAAACAAAAATCTCACTAACATGGTGCAGGATAACACAGATTCTCAATATATTAAATCATTCTTACCCTTCCTTAAATTAATATGAAACCACATCTTCGTGATTATAGTATCGGGAGTCACTCCTTCGCGCTCGCAAGTTGTTAAAAATCAAAATACCACAGATAAATTTTTCTTACGCGGTGCAGTGTTGCCATTTGGTAAAATGTCAACTCCCATCATATCTCGAGCGCGGTAGGTACCAGATATAACGTTAAAATATATATATATATTTTTTATAGAGAATATGTACATGGAATACATGTTACATGAATATTCTAACTATTTTCAAACTAAGCGAAACGCTCGTACTATAAAAACGAACTAACTTGTTGGTGTCCTGGAACTAGGCGCGAACCCCCAATCACTAGATCACTAGACCAACGTCTTGACCACTATACCAACAAGCTACAACAGTAAAATAATTTACTATACACAAAAGTGGTTTTGCCGAACAAAATTAGAAATAAAAGTACAAAAAATAGGTAACTCACAAACGTAGGTTCTATTGATCATACAGGCCACGTTCAACTTTGAGCCCAGGCTGCTTCGTAGTTCGCTCAAAGTGAGCTGCGCTCAAGAAGCGCTCTCATAGGGTATATATTTACCGGGTGAGCATTCTACTGACCTCTTGACCCAGTTTCAGCTTTTTGACCTTTAAGAACATCCTTTCGATGTGAACTTTTCAGCTGGAGGTGTTTTACGAAATGTTCGCGATTTAAGCGAAACTTTTACCAGAATGTTAAGCGGAAAGGGGTTGTAGACTATGTTCGACACACCCCATTAAAAAGTTTCATGTTACGTAAATTTTTGATTACAACCTCCATTATTATTTCGTTGTTCATCGTACTTAATAGATTTGTCGAAGAACTTAGTTATTTTGGTGTATATAATATTTAACAAAGCGCTCGAATTTATATTGATGTGTTCCTGTGAATTCTTTCGGCAGCTGTTGTCCCCGGGCTTCATAACAATAATATGGCCATATGTGCAGAATGAACAGTACCACTGACCTTTGATTGAAATTTTTTTCTTATCTCTGGGTGGGTTTCCGACCGACCGAAATGCAATTATTCAATCTCGGAAAGGTGGCAACATTCACACACATAAAATGACCAATACCGACCGCCAATAAATCTCAGGGGTGGCAGTCGAAGGAACAAAAGATGCGTAAACAGTATGTGTATTAACACTTCATCCACATATCATGACGAAATGAGAAAAGACAAATAATATCACACGTAATAAACAACTATGTATATTAAATTCTGAGAGACTGACTTTACACTTAAGATCACGGAACCATGGAAAATGAAATATTTTATCTGTCTTCTTGACTTTTTACTCCTTTACAAAAAAAATCTAAATGTCTAACGTGAAATTTGACATATTCAAAATTAAATTCTTAATGGCATTTTTTGATGATATCTTCGCACTTCATTTTGAATTTTTTAATTTTAACACCATTTTTAACAAGACTTCTTCATGTGCTGCCTCGAAGGTTGGCGACCATGTTGCAGTATGTTAATTTATCCTGTATAATTTTTTTTGACAATGAGCCACTTTCTGAGGTTACGCAACCAAGATAACCTCTTTCTACCTACGCCTCTGCTGTCTTCTATCTTCCCCTACACAATAAATTATAAATTATTATATTTATCATCACAGAGTATGTGCTATTTTTAGTTATCTTACCTTAATACATATATATTAGTAATGTGCTCAACCTAGGTCCTACCAGTAG